>OFHU01004568.1:0-600000 GCA_900245905.1 Lacerta viridis
AATCCCTAACCCGCGCGGTCAGAATTTCACCAAAAATCTGACGTTCTCCAATTTCCTCAAAAATGGTGCCAAAATTTTGCCAAGACTCCCCCGGAAGATTTGGCTGGTGAAAACAGAAGGGTTTTTCATCAAAGGAAAGGAAATCAGGCCTCGACAAGTTGACCTGCGGAAAAACTTTTTTTGAAAAAATCCCTAACCCGCGCGGTCAGAATTTCACCAAAAATCTGACGTTCTCCAATTTCCTCAAAAATGGTGCCAAAATTTTGCCAAGACTCCCCGGAAGATTTGCTGGTGAAAACAGAAGGGTTTTTCATCAAAGGAAAGGAAATCAGGCCTCGACAAGTTGACCTGCGGAAAAACTTTTTTTGAAAAAATCCCTAACCCGCGCGGTCAGAATTTCACCAAAAATCTGACGTTCTCCAATTTCCTCAAAAATGGTGCCAAAATTTTGCCAAGACTCCCTGAAGGAAGATTTGCTGGTGAAAACAGAAGGGTTTTTCATCAAAGGAAAGGAAATCAGGCCTCGACAAGTTGACCTGCGGAAAAACTTTTTTTGAAAAAATCCCTAACCCGCGCGGTCAGAATTTCACCAAAAATCTGACGTTCTCCAATTTCCTCAAAAATGGTGCCAAAATTTTGCCAAGACTCCCCCGGAAGATTTGGCTGGTGAAAACAGAAGGGTTTTTCATCAAAGGAAAGGAAATCAGGCCTCGACAAGTTGACCTGCGGAAAAACTTTTTTTGAAAAAATCCCTAACCCGCGCGGTCAGAATTTCACCAAAAATCTGACGTTCTCCAATTTCCTCAAAAATGGTGCCAAAATTTTGCCAAGACTCCCCCGGAAGATTTGGCTGGTGAAAACAGAAGGGTTTTTCATCAAAGGAAAGGAAATCAGGCCTCGACAAGTTGACCTGCGGAAAAACTTTTTTTGAAAAAATCCCTAACCCGCGCGGTCAGAATTTCACCAAAAATCTGACGTTCTCCAATTTCCTCAAAAATGGTGCCAAAATTTTGCCAAGACTCCCCCGGAAGATTTGGCTGGTGAAAACAGAAGGGTTTTTCATCAAAGGAAAGGAAATCAGGCCTCGACAAGTTGACCTGCGGAAAAACTTTTTTTGAAAAAATCCCTAACCCGCGCGGTCAGAATTTCACCAAAAATCTGACGTTCTCCAATTTCCTCAAAAATGGTGCCAAAATTTTGCCAAGACTCCCCCGGAAGGAAGATTTGGCGGTGAAAACAGAAGGGTTTTTCATCAAAGGAAAGGAAATCAGGCCTCGACAAGTTGACCTGCGGAAAAACTTTTTTTGAAAAAATCCCTAACCCGCGCGGTCAGAATTTCACCAAAAATCTGACGTTCTCCAATTTCCTCAAAAATGGTGCCAAAATTTTGCCAAGACTCCCTGAAGGAAGATTTGGCTGGTGAAAACAGAAGGGTTTTTCATCAAAGGAAAGGAAATCAGGCCTCGACAAGTTGACCTGCGGAAAAAACTTTTTTTGAAAAAATCCCTAACCCGCGCGGTCAGAATTTCACCAAAAATCTGACGTTCTCCAATTTCCTCAAAAATGGTGCCAAAATTTTGCCAAGACTCTGAAGGAAGATTTGGCTGGTGAAAACAGAAGGGTTTTTCATCAAAGGAAAGGAAATCAGGCCTCGACAAGTTGACCTGCGGAAAAACTTTTTTTGAAAAAATCCCTAACCCGCGCGGTCAGAATTTCACCAAAAATCTGACGTTCTCCAATTTCCTCAAAAATGGTGCCAAAATTTTGCCAAGACTCCCCCGGAAGATTTGGCTGGTGAAAACAGAAGGGTTTTTCATCAAAGGAAAGGAAATCAGGCCTCGACAAGTTGACCTGCGGAAAAACTTTTTTTGAAAAAATCCCTAACCCGCGCGGTCAGAATTTCACCAAAAATCTGACGTTCTCCAATTTCCTCAAAAATGGTGCCAAAATTTTGCCAAGACTCCCCCGGAAGATTTGGCTGGTGAAAACAGAAGGGTTTTTCATCAAAGGAAAGGAAATCAGGCCTCGACAAGTTGACCTGCGGAAAAACTTTTTTTTGAAAAAATCCCTAACCCGCGCGGTCAGAATTTCACCAAAAATCTGACGTTCTCCAATTTCCTCAAAAATGGTGCCAAAATTTTGCCAAGACTCCCCCGGAAGATTTGGCGGTGAAAACAGAAGGGTTTTTCATCAAAGGAAAGGAAATCAGGCCTCGACAAGTTGACCTGCGGAAAAAACTTTTTTTGAAAAAATCCCTAACCCGCGCGGTCAGAATTTCACCAAAAATCTGACGTTCTCCAATTTCCTCAAAAATGGTGCCAAAATTTTGCCAAGACTCCCCCGGAAGATTTGGCGGTGAAAACAGAAGGGTTTTTCATCAAAGGAAAGGAAATCAGGCCTCGACAAGTTGACCTGCGGAAAAACTTTTTTTGAAAAAATCCCTAACCCGCGCGGTCAGAATTTCACCAAAAATCTGACGTTCTCCAATTTCCTCAAAAATGGTGCCAAAATTTTGCCAAGACTCCCCCGGAAGATTTGGCTGGTGAAAACAGAAGGGTTTTTCATCAAAGGAAAGGAAATCAGGCCTCGACAAGTTGACCTGCGGAAAAACTTTTTTTGAAAAAATCCCTAACCCGCGCGGTCAGAATTTCACCAAAAATCTGACGTTCTCCAATTTCCTCAAAAATGGTGCCAAAATTTTGCCAAGACTCCCCTGAAGGAAGATTTGGCTGGTGAAAACAGAAGGGTTTTTCATCAAAGGAAAGGAAATCAGGCCTCGACAAGTTGACCTGCGGAAAAACTTTTTTTGAAAAAATCCCTAACCCGCGCGGTCAGAATTTCACCAAAAATCTGACGTTCTCCAATTTCCTCAAAAATGGTGCCAAAATTTTGCCAAGACTCCCCCGGAAGATTTGGCTGGTGAAAACAGAAGGGTTTTTCATCAAAGGAAAGGAAATCAGGCCTCGACAAGTTGACCTGCGGAAAAAACTTTTTTTGAAAAAATCCCTAACCCGCGCGGTCAGAATTTCACCAAAAATCTGACGTTCTCCAATTTCCTCAAAAATGGTGCCAAAATTTTGCCAAGACTCCCCTGAAGGAAGATTTGGCTGGTGAAAACAGAAGGGTTTTTCATCAAAGGAAAGGAAATCAGGCCTCGACAAGTTGACCTGCGGAAAAACTTTTTTTGAAAAAATCCCTAACCCGCGCGGTCAGAATTTCACCAAAAATCTGACGTTCTCCAATTTCCTCAAAAATGGTGCCAAAATTTTGCCAAGACTCCCCCGGAAGATTTGGCGGTGAAAACAGAAGGGTTTTTCATCAAAGGAAAGGAAATCAGGCCTCGACAAGTTGACCTGCGGAAAAACTTTTTTTGAAAAAATCCCTAACCCGCGCGGTCAGAATTTCACCAAAAATCTGACGTTCTCCAATTTCCTCAAAAATGGTGCCAAAATTTTGCCAAGACTCCCCCGGAAGATTTGGCTGGTGAAAACAGAAGGGTTTTTCATCAAAGGAAAGGAAATCAGGCCTCGACAAGTTGACCTGCGGAAAAACTTTTTTTGAAAAAATCCCTAACCCGCGCGGTCAGAATTTCACCAAAAATCTGACGTTCTCCAATTTCCTCAAAAATGGTGCCAAAATTTTGCCAAGACTCCCCCGGAAGATTTGGCTGGTGAAAACAGAAGGGTTTTTCATCAAAGGAAAGGAAATCAGGCCTCGACAAGTTGACCTGCGGAAAAACTTTTTTTGAAAAAATCCCTAACCCGCGCGGTCAGAATTTCACCAAAAATCTGACGTTCTCCAATTTCCTCAAAAATGGTGCCAAAATTTTGCCAAGACTCCCCTGAAGGAAGATTTGGCTGGTGAAAACAGAAGGGTTTTTCATCAAAGGAAAGGAAATCAGGCCTCGACAAGTTGACCTGCGGAAAAACTTTTTTTGAAAAAATCCCTAACCCGCAAGGTCAGAATTTCACCAAAAATCTGACGTTCTCCAATTTCCTCAAAAATGGTGCCAAAATTTTGCCAAGACTCCCCCGGAAGATTTGCTGGTGAAAACAGAAGGGTTTTTCATCAAAGGAAAGGAAATCAGGCCTCGACAAGTTGACCTGCGGAAAAACTTTTTTTGAAAAAATCCCTAACCCGCGCGGTCAGAATTTCACCAAAAATCTGACGTTCTCCAATTTCCTCAAAAATGGTGCCAAAATTTTGCCAAGACTCCCCTGAAGGAAGATTTGGCTGGTGAAAACAGAAGGGTTTTTCATCAAAGGAAAGGAAATCAGGCCTCGACAAGTTGACCTGCGGAAAAACTTTTTTTGAAAAAATCCCTAACCCGCGCGGTCAGAATTTCACCAAAAATCTGACGTTCTCCAATTTCCTCAAAAATGGTGCCAAAATTTTGCCAAGACTCCCCCGGAAGATTTGGCTGGTGAAAACAGAAGGGTTTTTCATCAAAGGAAAGGAAATCAGGCCTCGACAAGTTGACCTGCGGAAAAACTTTTTTTGAAAAAATCCCTAACCCGCGCGGTCAGAATTTCACCAAAAATCTGACGTTCTCCAATTTCCTCAAAAATGGTGCCAAAATTTTGCCAAGACTCCCCTGAAGGAAGATTTGGCTGGTGAAAACAGAAGGGTTTTTCATCAAAGGAAAGGAAATCAGGCCTCGACAAGTTGACCTGCGGAAAAACTTTTTTTGAAAAAATCCCTAACCCGCGCGGTCAGAATTTCACCAAAAATCTGACGTTCTCCAATTTCCTCAAAAATGGTGCCAAAATTTTGCCAAGACTCCCCCGGAAGATTTGGCTGGTGAAAACAGAAGGGTTTTTCATCAAAGGAAAGGAAATCAGGCCTCGACAAGTTGACCTGCGGAAAAACTTTTTTTGAAAAAATCCCTAACCCGCGCGGTCAGAATTTCACCAAAAATCTGACGTTCTCCAATTTCCTCAAAAATGGTGCCAAAATTTTGCCAAGACTCCCCCGGAAGATTTGGCTGGTGAAAACAGAAGGGTTTTTCATCAAAGGAAAGGAAATCAGGCCTCGACAAGTTGACCTGCGGAAAAACTTTTTTTGAAAAAATCCCTAACCCGCGCGGTCAGAATTTCACCAAAAATCTGACGTTCTCCAATTTCCTCAAAAATGGTGCCAAAATTTTGCCAAGACTCCCCCGGAAGATTTGGCGGTGAAAACAGAAGGGTTTTTCATCAAAGGAAAGGAAATCAGGCCTCGACAAGTTGACCTGCGGAAAAAACTTTTTTTGAAAAAATCCCTAACCCGCGCGGTCAGAATTTCACCAAAAATCTGACGTTCTCCAATTTCCTCAAAAATGGTGCCAAAATTTTGCCAAGACTCCCCCGGAAGATTTGGCGGTGAAAACAGAAGGGTTTTTCATCAAAGGAAAGGAAATCAGGCCTCGACAAGTTGACCTGCGGAAAAAACTTTTTTTGAAAAAATCCCTAACCCGCGCGGTCAGAATTTCACCAAAAATCTGACGTTCTCCAATTTCCTCAAAAATGGTGCCAAAATTTTGCCAAGACTCCCTGAAGGAAGATTTGGCTGGTGAAAACAGAAGGGTTTTTCATCAAAGGAAAGGAAATCAGGCCTCGACAAGTTGACCTGCGGAAAAACTTTTTTTGAAAAAATCCCTAACCCGCGCGGTCAGAATTTCACCAAAAATCTGACGTTCTCCAATTTCCTCAAAAATGGTGCCAAAATTTTGCCAAGACTCCCCCGGAAGATTTGGCGGTGAAAACAGAAGGGTTTTTCATCAAAGGAAAGGAAATCAGGCCTCGACAAGTTGACCTGCGGAAAAACTTTTTTTGAAAAAATCCCTAACCCGCGCGGTCAGAATTTCACCAAAAATCTGACGTTCTCCAATTTCCTCAAAAATGGTGCCAAAATTTTGCCAAGACTCCCCCGGAAGATTTGGCGGTGAAAACAGAAGGGTTTTTCATCAAAGGAAAGGAAATCAGGCCTCGACAAGTTGACCTGCGGAAAAACTTTTTTTGAAAAAATCCCTAACCCGCGCGGTCAGAATTTCACCAAAAATCTGACGTTCTCCAATTTCCTCAAAAATGGTGCCAAAATTTTGCCAAGACTCCCCCGGAAGATTTGGCGGTGAAAACAGAAGGGTTTTTCATCAAAGGAAAGGAAATCAGGCCTCGACAAGTTGACCTGCGGAAAAACTTTTTTTGAAAAAATCCCTAACCCGCGCGGTCAGAATTTCACCAAAAATCTGACGTTCTCCAATTTCCTCAAAAATGGTGCCAAAATTTTGCCAAGACTCCCCCGGAAGATTTGGCGGTGAAAACAGAAGGGTTTTTCATCAAAGGAAAGGAAATCAGGCCTCGACAAGTTGACCTGCGGAAAAAACTTTTTTTGAAAAAATCCCTAACCCGCGCGGTCAGAATTTCACCAAAAATCTGACGTTCTCCAATTTCCTCAAAAATGGTGCCAAAATTTTGCCAAGACTCCCCGGAAGATTTGGCTGGTGAAAACAGAAGGGTTTTTCATCAAAGGAAAGGAAATCAGGCCTCGACAAGTTGACCTGCGGAAAAACTTTTTTTGAAAAAATCCCTAACCCGCGCGGTCAGAATTTCACCAAAAATCTGACGTTCTCCAATTTCCTCAAAAATGGTGCCAAAATTTTGCCAAGACTCCCCCGGAAGATTTGGCGGTGAAAACAGAAGGGTTTTTCATCAAAGGAAAGGAAATCAGGCCTCGACAAGTTGACCTGCGGAAAAACTTTTTTTGAAAAAATCCCTAACCCGCGCGGTCAGAATTTCACCAAAAATCTGACGTTCTCCAATTTCCTCAAAAATGGTGCCAAAATTTTGCCAAGACTCCCCCGGAAGATTTGGCTGGTGAAAACAGAAGGGTTTTTCATCAAAGGAAAGGAAATCAGGCCTCGACAAGTTGACCTGCGGAAAAACTTTTTTTGAAAAAATCCCTAACCCGCGCGGTCAGAATTTCACCAAAAATCTGACGTTCTCCAATTTCCTCAAAAATGGTGCCAAAATTTTGCCAAGACTCCCCTGAAGGAAGATTTGGCTGGTGAAAACAGAAGGGTTTTTCATCAAAGGAAAGGAAATCAGGCCTCGACAAGTTGACCTGCGGAAAAAACTTTTTTTGAAAAAATCCCTAACCCGCGCGGTCAGAATTTCACCAAAAATCTGACGTTCTCCAATTTCCTCAAAAATGGTGCCAAAATTTTGCCAAGACTCCCCCGGAAGATTTGGCGGTGAAAACAGAAGGGTTTTTCATCAAAGGAAAGGAAATCAGGCCTCGACAAGTTGACCTGCGGAAAAACTTTTTTTGAAAAAATCCCTAACCCGCGCGGTCAGAATTTCACCAAAAATCTGACGTTCTCCAATTTCCTCAAAAATGGTGCCAAAATTTTGCCAAGACTCCCCCGGAAGATTTGGCTGGTGAAAACAGAAGGGTTTTTCATCAAAGGAAAGGAAATCAGGCCTCGACAAGTTGACCTGCGGAAAAACTTTTTTTGAAAAAATCCCTAACCCGCGCGGTCAGAATTTCACCAAAAATCTGACGTTCTCCAATTTCCTCAAAAATGGTGCCAAAATTTTGCCAAGACTCCCCCGGAAGATTTGCTGGTGAAAACAGAAGGGTTTTTCATCAAAGGAAAGGAAATCAGGCCTCGACAAGTTGACCTGCGGAAAAACTTTTTTTGAAAAAATCCCTAACCCGCGCGGTCAGAATTTCACCAAAAATCTGACGTTCTCCAATTTCCTCAAAAATGGTGCCAAAATTTTGCCAAGACTCCCCCGGAAGATTTGGCGGTGAAAACAGAAGGGTTTTTCATCAAAGGAAAGGAAATCAGGCCTCGACAAGTTGACCTGCGGAAAAACTTTTTTTGAAAAAATCCCTAACCCGCGCGGTCAGAATTTCACCAAAAATCTGACGTTCTCCAATTTCCTCAAAAATGGTGCCAAAATTTTGCCAAGACTCCCCCGGAAGATTTGGCGGTGAAAACAGAAGGGTTTTTCATCAAAGGAAAGGAAATCAGGCCTCGACAAGTTGACCTGCGGAAAAACTTTTTTTGAAAAAATCCCTAACCCGCGCGGTCAGAATTTCACCAAAAATCTGACGTTCTCCAATTTCCTCAAAAATGGTGCCAAAATTTTGCCAAGACTCCCCCGGAAGATTTGGCGGTGAAAACAGAAGGGTTTTTCATCAAAGGAAAGGAAATCAGGCCTCGACAAGTTGACCTGCGGAAAAACTTTTTTTGAAAAAATCCCTAACCCGCGCGGTCAGAATTTCACCAAAAATCTGACGTTCTCCAATTTCCTCAAAAATGGTGCCAAAATTTTGCCAAGACTCCCCCGGAAGATTTGGCTGGTGAAAACAGAAGGGTTTTTCATCAAAGGAAAGGAAATCAGGCCTCGACAAGTTGACCTGCGGAAAAAACTTTTTTTGAAAAAATCCCTAACCCGCGCGGTCAGAATTTCACCAAAAATCTGACGTTCTCCAATTTCCTCAAAAATGGTGCCAAAATTTTGCCAAGACTCCCCCGGAAGATTTGGCTGGTGAAAACAGAAGGGTTTTTCATCAAAGGAAAGGAAATCAGGCCTCGACAAGTTGACCTGCGGAAAAAACTTTTTTTGAAAAAATCCCTAACCCGCGCGGTCAGAATTTCACCAAAAATCTGACGTTCTCCAATTTCCTCAAAAATGGTGCCAAAATTTTGCCAAGACTCTGAAGGAAGATTTGCTGGTGAAAACAGAAGGGTTTTTCATCAAAGGAAAGGAAATCAGGCCTCGACAAGTTGACCTGCGGAAAAACTTTTTTTGAAAAAATCCCTAACCCGCGCGGTCAGAATTTCACCAAAAATCTGACGTTCTCCAATTTCCTCAAAAATGGTGCCAAAATTTTGCCAAGACTCCCCCGGAAGATTTGCTGGTGAAAACAGAAGGGTTTTTCATCAAAGGAAAGGAAATCAGGCCTCGACAAGTTGACCTGCGGAAAAACTTTTTTTGAAAAAATCCCTAACCCGCGCGGTCAGAATTTCACCAAAAATCTGACGTTCTCCAATTTCCTCAAAAATGGTGCCAAAATTTTGCCAAGACTCCCCCGGAAGATTTGGCTGGTGAAAACAGAAGGGTTTTTCATCAAAGGAAAGGAAATCAGGCCTCGACAAGTTGACCTGCGGAAAAACTTTTTTTGAAAAAATCCCTAACCCGCGCGGTCAGAATTTCACCAAAAATCTGACGTTCTCCAATGTTCTCAAAAATGGTGCCAAACTGTTGGCACAACTCCCGTGGAAGATTTTCGGTGAAAACACAAGGGTTTTTATTGTAGGAAAGAAAATCAGGCTTCAACAACTTTACTTGCGGAAAAACATTTTTTGAAAAAATCCCTAAGCGCGGTCAGAATTTCACCAAAAATCTGACTTTCTCCAATTTTCTGAAAAATGGTTCCAAACTGTTGCCACAACTCCTCTGGAAGATTTCTCTGTGAGAAACAGAAGGGTTTTTATCACAGGAAAGAAAATCAGGCCTCAACAACTTTACTTGCGGAAAAACTTTTTTTAAAAAAATCCCTAACCCGCGCGGTCAGAATTTCACCAAAAATCTGACGTTCTCCAATTTTCCTCAAAAATGGTGCCAAACTGTTGCACAACTCCCCTGGAAGATTTCGCGGTGAAAACAGAAGGGTTTTTATCAAGGAAAGGAAATCAGGCCTCAACAACTTTACTTTAGCCGCCCAGAGTGGCTGGGGAAATCCAGCCAGATGGGCGGGCTACAAATAATAAATATTATTATTATTATTATTATTATTACTGCGGAAAAAATTTTTTTAAAAAAATCCCTAACCCGCGCGGTCAGAATTTCACCAAAAATCTGACGTTCTCCAATTTCCCAAAATTGGACAAGCAGGCCCCTTGGGTGCGGTGCCGGCGCCAAGTGGCCACATTCCAGGCAGTCAAGGACTTGCTCGTCTCAAACTCGGTCTTGGCACACTTCGACGAGAGGCTGCCGGTGGTGCTAGCATGCGACGCCTCACCCTACGGCATCGGTGCTGTCCTTGGACACCAACTCCCAGATGGAAGAGAGGTGCCAGTGGCATACTTTTCCCAGACACTCGTCGCAGCCGAGCGGAACTACTCGCAAATTGACAAGGAAGGTCTGGCAATCGTGAAGGGAGTAAAAAAATTCCATGATTTCTTGTACGGGCGGCCCTTTACCGTGGTGACTGACCACAAGCCGTTGCTTGGCTTGTTTGCCCCCGAAAAGCAGACCCCCCCAAGTGCTGTCTCCTCGCGTCCTCAGGTGGTCAATTTTCCTTGCCGGCTACCAGTATGCACTGATTCACCGCCCTGGGAAAGCGATGGGCCACGCAGACGCCCTCAGCAGGCTACCACTACCAGAAACAGGCCCCGACCCAGCACCCGCACAAGAGGTTATGAGCCTGGAGCTGCTTCCCGACCGCCCTATTCAGGCACAAGAAGTTGCACACCATTCCAAGAAAGATAGGGTCATCTCCCGGGTCCTGGACTGGGTGTGGAGGGGATGGCCCAGCAGCAGCCCCGGGCCAGAATTCGCTGGCTACACAACCCGTAAACATGAACTGTCGGCCCACAAGGGGTGCCTGTTATGGGGAAGCAGGGTCGTCGTTCCTGAGCCCCTTCGCAAAAGGGTCCTTGCAGCCCTACACGAGACACACCCAGGGGTAGTGAGAATGAAGGCCCTCGCCAGGAGTTATGTATGGTGGCCAGGGATTGACGGAGAGATAGAGACCTGGGTCAAACACTGCCAGGCCTGCCAAGAATCCCGCCCAGATCCCCCAAGGGCCCCAGTGCAGTCCTGGGAGTCCGCCCGAGCACCATGGTCACGCCTGCACATGGACTTCGCGGGCCCCTTCCAGGGGAAAACATTCTTCATAGTGGTGGACTCCTACACCAAATGGCTGGAAGTCGCACTGGTACCATCCACTTCTACGTCTGCAGCCATCCGGGTACTACACAGACTGTTTGCAACCCATGGACTCCCTGACACTCGTCTCAGACAACGGAACCGCATTTACGTCAGAAGAATTCCAGACCTTCACAGCGCAGAATGCCATCCGCCACATCCGCTCAGCACCATTCCACCCTGCCACCAATGGCCAAGCAGAGCGCATGGTGCGGACCACCAAGGACACCCTACGCCGCATGACGCAAGGGGACTGGGAGTACCGCCTTGCCACATTCCTTCTAGCACAGCACAGCACCCCCAGCTCAACGACTGGCCGGAGCCCCGCTGAACTACTAATGGGCCGGCGCCTCGCAATCAGACTGGACCGCCTCCACCCCGACAGAGCTCAGGATGAGGTAGTGGTGGGGGAAGGCAGGAACCCCCGGACCTTCGTGGCCCAGGATCCAGTGTACGCAAAGAATTTTGGGGCAGGCCCAGCATGGGTACCCGCCACAGTCACCAGGGTGACTGGCCCCGTGTCATACGAGGTGCTAACAGAGGGGGGGCAATGCTGGCGCCGCCACTGCGACCAGCTACGGCGACGATTCCCAGGAGAAAACCAGGAGGAGGACAGGTCAGAGGAGTCCCAAGGGAACAGTGGGGCAGTGAGACCCGTAGAGCAGGAGGGGCCAGCAGGGGAGGCAGAATCAGTAAATACTGAGAGGACCCGCGAGGCCGAAAGGGCACCGGAACCAGAGCCACGACAGAGCGAGCCGGTTGCGCCAGACCAAACAGCCCCATCACAACCAGCAGCCTCAGAACACGAGCCAGAACCCGAACCCCTGACCAGGGAACAGCCCAGGCCACAATGCACACGTAGGCAGCCAGCGTACCTTGAGGACTATGAATGCAACCTCCCAGGCAGGACTGGAACTTAGAGGGGAGGGGTGTTATGTACTGAGTTGAATAGGATCCAAAATGCAGCAGTCTGATTGGTCCTAGAACAATAGGATTGAGATTGCAGCAGTCTGATTGGTCCTAGAACAATAGGATTGAGATTGCAGCAGTCTGATTGGTCCGCAGGAGCCACCCAATCCAGCTCCAGGTGGAAGTGAATCCGCAACCCGATTGGCATACAGGAGTATCCCGGAATTAGCCAATCACGTGGGGCCCATTGTGTAAATAGTGTATATAAAGCAAACGTTTTGGGGGAACTGCATTCCTCACTACTATGAGCTGAATAAAGAGCATGAAATTCACACTTGAGTCCGAGTATATTTCAGCACAACATCCCCTAAGTTCATCATAGTCGTTCACTCAAATTTGGTTTTCCGGTTTCTGGTTTCTTTTTGTTATTTTATTTATGATTTTCAATTTTATACATTTCAATAATTTTACAATCATTTTAACATTTCAAAACTCGACTTCCTTCCCCCTCTTTCTGCGGTTCCTTAAATTTATTTTTAATATTTTCTGCATATCCAAATTAACTTAATTTGCTCATTTATTCATCTACTTTAAATATATACTCTTATAAAACTGCAGGTTATTACAATAATCCTGCCAATGTTCTTATCTGTTTGCAGTTTATTTGTAAATATTCAATAAACCATTTCCATTCTTTTATAAAAAGTTGATTTCTTATTTTTCCGATACGTTTCGCCATTTCTGCATATTCCATAAGTTTTTGTATCCATTCTTCTTTTGCTGGGACTTCTTCTTTCCATTTTTGGGCAAGTAACATTCTTGCCGCTGTAGTCGCATACATGAATAAATTTCTATACAGTTTGGGTAGTTCTGTCCCTATAATTCCCAAAAGGAAAGCTTCTGGTTTGGTTTGTTTTTACAAACGTTATTTTAAACATCTTTTAAAATTCATTATATATCATTTCCCAGTAAGCTTTAACCTTACTAGAAGACCACCACATATGCTAAAAAGAACCTTCTTTCTCTTTACATTTCCAAGATTTCATTTGGATTTATACATATTTTGCCAGTTTACTCGGTGCTAGATACCCGGTTTTCCAGTTTCTCACCAAACATTCAAGGCTGTGTATCATTCGAATCCCCATGACGGAGTGAGCTCCCGTTGCTCGGTCCCTGCTCCTGCCAACCTAGCAGTTCGAAAGCACACCAGTGCAAGTAGATAAATAGGTACCGCTCCGGCGGGAAGGTAAACAGCGTTTCCGTGCGCTGCTCTGGTTTCGCCAGAAGCGGCTTAGTCATGCTGGCCGCATGGCCCGGAAAAACTGTGTGAGGACAAACGCCAGCTCCCTTGGCCTGTAAAGCGAGATGAGTGCCGCAACCTCAGAACCGTCTGCGACTGGACTTCACTGTCAGGGGTCCTTTACCTTTTTTTACCCAATTTGCATTTTATGGAACCAGGGCTTTTTCAGCTGGAACTCTCTGGAACTCAGTTCTGGCACCTCTCAGGTGGGCACCATTGCCATTATAAGAGAATAGAGGAGGCATTTGTGGTGAGTTTCTAGAAATGTAGGCCTGTACACAAACCAAAACATTGGCATACTTCAGCATTAGCATTTCTCCTGATTTTACAGTGCAATTCTCAAGGCACGGAATGTGTGTAAAAACACACATGCCGTGATACAGTGTGCATAGAAAGGCATGTATCAGTGAAAACAGTGGACATAAATGCAATATATTATGTACGGGGGAACTGATTTGCAAATACCTTAATTTACTGTGTATAAGACTAGGTGGGGTTTTTTTTTTTACTAAAAAATAATGTTGAAAGGGGGGGGTAGTCTTATACACGGGGGCAATCTCCCCACATTTTCTTGATTTTGAGTCCCCCAAAATAGTGGTGCGTCTTATGCACAGGGCGTGTTATGCACAGAAAAATACGGTACGTGGCCAAATTTCGTTTTCAGAAAGTGCCTATTAGCAGAAATCAGTGCCGAAATGCTGGTGAGGACTTTGAAAATAGTTCAGTTGCCCACATTTCCATATCAGCTTGCAAAACGATAGTCTGTACAGGGTGCTGAGTGGTAAACTAAAATTTCCAGGGTTATCTGCAGAATGCCATGTGTTTAAAATGCATGGCATGTAGCTAGCCTTTGACATAGAAATGCCTACCGACACGTGGATTTTTTTTTTAATCTTCTTATGTTACAATAATAAACGAAATTATGTTACAACTAGTGGTTTAAACCCGTTAAAATAACGGGCGCTAGAACATTTCTGACACAAAACCCAAAGTCCTGAAGTGCAGGGAGCAGGGCAAACCATGCGCTCCCTACACGGCATTAAGATTCCTGAGGGAGAAATGACGGCGTGTTTCCTTTTATTGTTCCTGTCCTAAACATACTTACTGCACGAAGGTAGAACAGGTTTCCTTCCGGATGTGTGGGGCTCCCAGCCCCTTTCGGAGTGTGGGGCGATGGGTGGGGAAGCGAGGGGGGTGAGGCGGCGGCGGCGGCATCATCTCCCGGGAGGCTTCGCCCCCCCCCGGTTCTCCTCCTCCTTCTGCCCAGCGGCGAGAGTGGCAGCGTGTCCTCCCTTCTCGGCCGCCCTTCAGCCTCTGGTGCGCCAGCGTTCCATTTCAACCGCCGCTTCAACTGCCGTCTCTCTGCTCCAATCCCTGTGTCCGTGGGGCACATGCTCAGTAGCGCAAACCCAGAGACACACGGACTGGATGCAGAGACACTTGCGTTTTATATATATAGATACATTACGTTATGTCTCTTATTGTACAATACTTTTGTGCATTTATGCTAAAGGCATTACACCTCAAAGAGAGGAAAAGGGGGGAACCAAAAACAAGAACAACAACAGCAACAACAACAACACACACACACACACAAAAGAAAACAAAAATTACCAAAAATAATTTCCCCCCAATAACATAAATAAACCAAACAATTACCGGTAGACCTTCCTGTCAATCCCAACTGTATATTCCAATCATACAAATGAATGTGCTCCTATTTGTTATACATTTCTTTATATATTTTCTAATACATTCTTATATCTCAATTTGTATTGTGTTGTTTTATGTACTGTGGCTTGCCGTTGTTTTATTGATTAGTTTAGAAATTGTTTATTGTAAATGTTGAGTGGATTTCTGTTTAACTTTTATATGTTGATATTATTTTATATTACTCTAATAATTGTTGAATGTTACTTTTTGATGTAGGTTGCTTATTTTAAAGTTTTGTTTTATTATCACATTTTTGTATTGTATTAGATTGTTATAAGATGTACATTTATTTGGTTATTCTGCTTGTAAACCGCCTTGAGTATCATAAGATAGAAAGGCGGTATACAATTATTATTATTATTATTATTATTATTATTATTATTATTATTACCGTCTACCCTTGCTTCTATTACCAAACTCATTCTGTCTCCAAGGTCAGTCAAATGCTGACATAATTAGCGTACCTTTACTGTATTTCTGGACATACCATTTATATTTATCCCATTTTTCCTTGAATTTTTGTTTGGAGTTACCTCTTGGGTTGTTTGTCAGCTATTCTGCCAATCTGTTAACCCGACATGTGCATTTTGAGGCGGCACAACTGCTTGAGGGGTCCGTGTCGCCTGAGCACTCCCGGAAACTGTTTTAAGTTTTTTTAAGGGTTGCTGGGAAATGTAGCTCTGTGGCATGCAAACTACAGTCCCCAGGGTTCTTTGCAGGAAGCAGTGACTGTGACAGTGCTTTACATGTACCATGTGGACACGACATGAATAAAAACGTTGTGGTTTATAGTGCTTCTGGGGAAATGTGCAGAGACCCTGCCTTTGGTGAGTCTAGATCAGCCTCTGGAAATGCGTCTTAGAGTAAAGCCTTGAGGCTATAATGACTTGTCACATCAATGCTGTGCTCAAGAGGGTGCTCAAATGTTTGCTGTCACGTTGTGTTCAAATGGGCTCTCTTGGGACACAACGGCACCCTCCACTTGTTCTTGTTGTTCAGTCGTTCAGTCGTGTCCGGCTCTTCGTGACCCCATGGACCAGAGCATGCCAGGCACCCCTATCCTTCACTGCCTCCCGCAGTTTGGCCAAACTCATGCTAGTAGCTTCGAGAACACTGTCCAACCATCTCATCCTCTGTCGTCCCCTTCTCCTTGTGCCCTCCATCTTTCCCAACATCAGGGTCTTTTCCAGGGAGTCTTCTCTTCTCATGAGGTGGCCAAAGTACTGGAGCCTCAACTTCAGGATCTGTCCTTCCAGTGAGCACTCAGGGCTGATTTCTTTAAGGATGGATAAGTTTGATCTTTTGCAGTCCATGGGACTCTCAAGAGTCTCCTCCAGCACCATAATTCAAAAGCATCAATTCTTCGGCAATCAGTCTTCTTTATGGTCCAGCTCTCTTGGGAACTGAGTAAACCAAGGTTCGTAGAGCAGACTATAAAGGAGGGGAAACTCCTTAAAGAAAAGCAATCGTACATACATCTAGATACCCATTTTGAGAGTTAAGGCAATTGGATGAAGTTAACTGAAAATGTTTTTCGATGATTTGGCATCCACAGAGTATAACAGGTCACCAAAGCTCATTTATGAAACCAGCCCATTCTGCTGGGAAGTGATAAGAACACGTTTCTCATCATGCGTAAGCAAGGAGTCAGCAAGAATATCAGCGACTCAGTATTTCCACCATTGCAATTTACCAGAAAGATTCTGATATTGTAGTTTTGCTTTCCTTTCCTGTGCAAGTGCTGCTAAGTATCACGCTCTGAATGGTGTAGTGGTTAAGAGCGGTAGACTCGTTATCTGGGGAACCGGGTTCGCGTCTCCACTCCTCCACATGCAGCTGCTGGGTGACCTTGGGCTAGTCACACTTCTCTGAAGTCTCTCAGCCCCACTCACCTCACAGAGTGTTTGTTGTGGGGAGGAAGGGAAAGGAGAATGTTAGCCGCTTTGAGACTCCTTCGGGTAGTGATAAAGCGGGATATCAAATCCAAACTCTTCTTCTTCTTCTTCTTCTTCTTCTTCTTCTTCTTCTTCTTCTTCTTCTTCTTGACTTCCTGGAGACATCTGCCAGTGTAGAAAGCCAGATGCTGGACTTCATGGGCCTTTGAGCTGATCTAGTAGGTGTCCACTTAACTGGGGAGCTTACCCACAGAAAACTTGGAAGAACTAGTCTGTAATTGCAGCATGTGCCCTGGGAACTATAAAACAAAAATTCCACCTAGTCCAGGATGCATTGGCTAGCAGTGTTTTTCAACCTTTTTTGGCAAAGGCACACTTGTTTCATGAAAAAAATCACGAGGCACACCACCATTAGAAAATGTTAAAAAATTAACTCTGTGCCTATATTGACTATATATAAAGTAATTCTCTTGAATTTTTCAATTTTTCCCACGGCACACCAGGCAACATCTCGCGGCACACTAGTGTGCCGCGGAACAGTGGTTGAAAAACATGTGATTGCAGATGTAGGCAGGTGGACAACAGCATGTGACCAAAACATCTGCATTGGGGCGGCAATTTTATTTTCAGTTAATGAAGAGTTGAACTAATTCGCTGATGAAGAATTCAAAGAAACACTAGTTATTATCTGGAAACACTGTTCAGAGTTGGACATCAGAACTGGACATTTGCTGATTATACAAAGCTTATTCACAGCTTCTTCTCCGCCGGGTAAAGTCTGGCATCGTGATTCATTTAAGGACTTTTTCAGAGACTTTCAGAGACTTCAGTTTGTCAGTTTTGATGTTTTGGAAAATCATTCCATAACGTTTTTCATATTGTATTTGTTTCTGGTCATCGTGTTGCTTTCGATATTGCTGACTCACATTTTGCAACACAGGGGTTTGTTTGTTCACTCTGTTTGAAATATGGTGAGCCTATCCTATGTCCCTATGTTGATTGATTTGGGGACAATCCCTTTGCTGAAGAACCTGGAAGCTTCATATAGCTTTATCTCCCATCCCTGCCCAACTTCTTTAGTCCCAGCTAGCAAACAGAAGCATGCATGCTGGTTGAGAAATTAGCTTTGTTGGGTAAATTCTGTAGGAGACAACAAGCCGTGCTGCCTTCTGCTTCTTGCAGTTTAACATTTGTAAAATCCCCGGCAAGTGCCTGTGGCTAGAACAAGCGGAGCGCTCTAATACGATCATTTGTAAAGCTGAAGTTTCCTGCTGAGCTTCAGCATCCTCCCAGCAACAGCCTAATAGGACTCCTGCAGTGTGACCTTTCTTTCCTGTCGCCATTGGCTCAGAAACCCATCAGCGTTAACTACTGCCTGACATAACTCTGGCGCAACGCCAAGGAAGGGAGAGAGGAACAAGGGAACAAGGAATGATGTCCTACTGCTGATTCAACGCCAGGAGAGGACAGGGACTTCTCTGGACGTTCAGGCTCACCCCCAGGTTCAAATTCATGGCATGGAAACAGAACAGTCCCGTTGTTGTTGTTGTTGTTATTATTATTATTATTATTATTACTACAGTGGTACCTCTGGTTGCGAACGGGATCCGTTCCGGAGGCCCATTCGCAACATGAAAAGAGCGCAACCTGAAGCACCGAACCTGTGCGCGGCGCGATTTGGCGCTTCCGAGCATTAGCAAAGCGCGATTTAGTGCTTCTGCGCATGCACGAAGCACCGAACCCGGAGGTAACCCGTTTCGGTACTTCTGGGTTCGGCGTGTTCGTATCCCATGACAAACGCAACCTGCAGCGAACACAACCAGAGGTATGACTGTATTGTTGTTGTTGTTATGTCTCTCGGTTTTCATTTTCCCAGTTCTCGAGGGCAGATTTCAAAGGATCCCAATCGAAAAAAGACTCTGCCCCTGCGGAAACGGCAACTTGGAAGCAGTGGATCATGTCCTCCTGTCATGCTCCCTCTATAAAGATCTGAGGTTCGAATTTATTACTCCACTCTTACTCACTATCCCAGGCCGTCCATCTGCGAATACGTTGTTCTTTCTCTTATCTGACCAAGATGAGTTGACAACAACAAACATTGCTAGATTTATTGAGGGCGCAATGAGATTAAGGGCCACTATTTAAACGACAGTCATAACCATTTGACCAATCTTTTACCCATTATTGTTTTTAACTGTACATTGTGTGTCTTTTGCTGCAATGGCTGCTGGCTATGCGAATAAAGTTTTTTTTATTATACTTTCCCAGTTCTCTTTATTTCCACATCAGTGTCAGGCAGCAGAGGAACCAACCCCCACATTAGGTTGCCAGGAACAGATAAGACAAGGAAAAGTCCTTACCGTGTGCTTTTTATTCAATATTTACAGAGAGAGGCTTGGGAATGCAGCCTCTTGGAATAATGGCGTTGTCCCGAGTAAATCTCCACCCCACCCACTTCTCTCCCACTTCCTCATTCGTCAACAGCACAAGCCCCCTACAGTTGTGCTGTTGGGCTTATAGCCATTTGTCTCTGAGCTCTTTGCTCTCCTACTTTTAAGGATCACTGGGTTCTGGGAGGTGGTGGGTCTGGAATGCTTTCTAGTGATAAACATTACAGGTAGGTAGCCGTGTTGGTCTACCATAGTCAAAACAAAATAAAAAATAAAAAAATCCTTCCAGTAGCACCTTGTTGTTCAGTCATTGTCCGACTCTTCATGACCGCATGGACCAGAGCACGCCAGGCATGCCTATCTTTCACTGCCTCCCGCAGTTTGGCCAAACTCATGCTAGTCACTTCAAGAACACTGTCCAGAAGTGTGCATGCACATGAAAGCTCATACCAAGAACAAACTTAGTTGGTCTCTAAGGTGCTACTGGAAGGATTTTTTTATTTTATTTTGTTTTGACTATATATAAGGGTCTGGCGACTTCTGTTTCAGTGTATCTGAAGAAGTGTGCATGCACACGAAAGCTCATACCAAGAACAAACTTAGTTGGTCTCTAAGGTGCTACTGGAAGGATTTTTTATTTATTTTTTTTTTTAATGATAACGTGTCAGCCAGTTGCTCCGGCTCTGCCTCCTCCTCTTCTCCTATTGTTTCCCAACTTTCCCCCTCATCTTCCTCTGAGCTGTGACCTCCCTCAAACCCCTGTTGTAATTCTGAACTGCCTTCTTCTTCTCTGGAAGGGTCAGGCTGGGAACGCAGTCTCCACTGTTCCTCCTCTGCCCAGTCCCTGACAATCAGCTTACATTTTTGTAAATAAATAATTAAAACAAGTCCTCACAAACATTTGCCAGCGTTTTAGTGCGAATTTCTCTTAATATATATGTCTGTATGCAATTTTCCCTGTTATGATGCATCTTTGCTTCTTGGGTTCAGACCATAGCTGTCAACTTTTCCCTTTTTTTTTAAAGGGAAATTCCCTTATTCCAAATAGGATTCCTCGCAAGAAAAGGGAAAAGTTGACAGCTATGGTTCAGACATTATTTCGGAATGTGTGTATTAGGTGAGTCTGCCTTTAAATGTGAACGGAATCAAATTTCCCCCCTCCCCCATCCCTATTCAAGTGTTAGTTACACCTGCACAATGCCATTTAAATAATAAAAATCACTATTTTGAATACATATGCAGAAGAGACCAGATGATATTCATTTGATAATTATACTTTTATTTACAAAGCATTATTTTTTTAAAAAAAATAATAGCAACAAAGGGAGCTAAGGGCAAGACAAGGGATGCAGCATGAAAGACAGGAACTGGGTGGTGGTGGTTAAAATAACCTTTTCTTTTTAAAACAACAACAACAACAACCCCAAAGCTTTTCTCTTAGGAATTCTAGGTGCCGAAATTCCAATGGATCAGAAAAGACTATTTATGTATGTGACTGCTGCCGCTCAGATGTTATTAGCCCAGAGACGGGAAGAAGACAGAGCCCCAGAGAGGAATGGCAGATGAAGTTGATGGGCTATGACAAATCAGCAAATATGACCAGAAGAATCAGAAACCAGGAAGACCAAAATTTCGATAAGGAATGGGGGAAATGTATAATTTACCTGAAAAACCATCGTAAAATAATTAGTAGGATTGGCACAACACTTGTAGTTTAATGCTCTATTTTGGGTATAATGGATTAATAGGCAAGATTTCCCTTGTGCCATTAAATTGTTAAATTCGTAGCTGTATAGCTGAAGGGGAGGTAAATTATGGGTGGGGTTTCTTTGCTTCTTTGTATTGTGAGAGGAACAGTGTCTGTATGTTTACATTGCAATGTAGCCGAAACAAATTCCAAGTATGTTGGAAAATGTACTTGGCCAATAATAAATTAGTATTATTATTATTAAGATGCAGGAGGAAAAGGTTGATATAAGGACCCACAAAGGGGAGGAGGGAAATCCAGGACATTCTTCAGAATTCTCTTATGTTGATTGTTTGATAATTGTTTGTAAATTGTTAATATTTAGAAAACTAAATAATTTTTTTAAAAAAGAATAGAAAGACCAGAGTGGGTGGTAGATACTTGGTTGGAAGGAGACAATGAAAGGATGGGGTTTGAGGACCATTGCCTTGTGATTGTCGGTGAGCAGAATGAAAGTGAGAGGTTCTTTGGGATATGAAATAAAAGATACAGTGGTACCTTGGTTCTCAAATGCCCTGGTACTAACACAGCTTGGAACCCAAACACTGCAAACCCGGAAGTAAGTGTTTTTGGAAGCCGAACATGCTCCGTTTTGAGTGGTACGCTTCCGTTTTGAGCGCCACACTTCCATTTTGAGTGTTACGCTGAGGTCTGTCTCTTTTTGCTATTTATTTTGCTTTTTTTATTTGCGGCTCTTTTTTGTGACTGTGTGGAACCCTGTTCAGCTACTGATCGATCGATCGATTGATTGTGTGACTGCACTACATTGTTTATTGCTTTCATTTTATGGCTCAATGGTCTCGTTAGAGAGTAAAATTCATGTCCAATTGCTGTTTTAGGGGTTGTTTTTACAAGTCTGGAACAGATTAATCCATTTTGCATTACTTTCTATGGGAAAGCGTGCCTTGGTTTTGTAACGCTTTGGTTTTGGAACGGACCTCCAGAACGGGTTAAGTTTGAGAACCAAGGTGCCACTGTATATACTTCCTGGCTCCAGTACTGGACTGCGGAACTAGGGTTGACATAAAGCAAATAATTAAAACACTTGCTTCTTCTAAACGCCCTCCCATTTTAGAAGGACTCTATGGAGGCAGAAGACTTGCCAGTTTTGGAGTAAGGAGGATGGATGCATTGCCTTTCCTCCAATGTCACATCAGAATAAGGACAGGAAAAACTGCCCATGCTCACATCTGATTGGCTACATGGTATAATCAGGAAGCCTCTTTGGAGGTACGGGCAGTTTTTCCTGTCCTTATTCTGATGTGACTTTCAGACATCATCGTATAGCTATATATAATTGGCTGGGTGAGGATAGACATTGTCTCTCCGCCTGATTGGCTGGGATTGCTTCTAGAAGGAGTCAGGGTTTTGTTTTGTTAAACAGTGCAAGTTAGAGAAAGTAAAAATGAAACAACAACAACAACAACAACAACAACAACAACAACAACAACAACAACAAATAAAAAATTCCTTCCAGTAGCACCTTAGAAACCAACTATGTTTGTTCTTGGTATGATCTTGGTAGCTCATACCAAGATCATACCAAGAACAAACTTAGTTGGTCTCTAAGGTGCTACTGGAAGGGGGGGGAAATAATTTTTAATTTTGTTTTGACTATGGCAGACCAACATGGCTACCTACCTGTAACAAAAACACAGCCACAACCAGGTGGCAAATGAAAAAGGTAAGCAAGGCTTCTGTTTGAGGGGAAGCATTTAAACATGTAAACAACACCCCTACTTTCAGCCTGAAGTGGTACGATCTAGGAAAAGCTGTACCAGCTGATTCCGCGGACTGTATATAGCCCGACCCTAAGCATAATGCTATTTTTGTTATTGTAGAACTTGTGGGGAGATTTTGCAAGCAGCCTTTGCAGTGTCAATTTAGTATTCTTTGCATCTCTCTTTGCTGTGGTCCAGTCTGGAAGTAACAAATTGCATTTATTTTCACTGTCGATACTTGGTAGAAATCAACACCGTTTCACCCTTTTTCCGTGGCAGTTTTCTTTTCTTTTTCTCGGTTACATTGGCACAATTTTCTCATAGACCCCAGGAGTAAAATAGCTGCTTTTCCGTATCTGTAAAATAAGAAAATAAAAATAATAATCTGGCACTGCAAGAAAACTGTGTTCCGTCCTATCATATATGCTTCCAAACACTTGAGACTGATATAACCTACCTCCAGGTATACATTCTCGACCTCTCTAATTTCTGTTGATCTCAACAAATGAGGGCCCTGATAATTGCTTTTGACAGACTATTTCACATTCTGTAAACTTTTTCATTCTTCCATAATCTCGAATCCAGGAAGACAACAAAGATCAAGTCTGAAGGTTTTCCGACTGATGGCCTGTTTGCTGTTTTTGTAACCTCCACCTGAGAAATTTAGATAAAGCATTCCCAGTCTACTATACACAA
Organism: Lacerta viridis; assembly: GCA_900245905.1. NCBI lineage: Eukaryota > Metazoa > Chordata > Lepidosauria > Squamata > Lacertidae > Lacerta > Lacerta viridis. Next base: position 23,294 of record OFHU01004568.1, read on the forward strand.
TGCTGATGGTGAGATGCCTGGACCCAACATATTCCTTAATCATGCGTCTCACAATTTTACACTACCAACAGCTTTCTTCTCTGTATTTCTGGACTACGGCTGAAGGGAAATGGCCTCTCCAAATTCTCTACGCTCTTTTCTGGGGTTGAAATTCAGGCAGAGTGGGGAGTTGCAGAATATTCTCCAAAGGGAGTAGGTGGGATTTTCAAATAGGCTGGAGCTGGAGAAGGATTGAAGGTGGCTAAGAACTCAGTAAAAATAATAATAAATAATTCCAGACAAACATAATCTCCAGTTTAAAATCCAAAAAAACCAACAACATCCGCAATATCCAGCAAAGGTGTGCCAGGCAGATTTGACTCAGGTAGGACTTTAGAAGGCAAAAGTACAGGATGGGGAATGCTTGAAAGACTCTAAGGAACATGCATATACTCTAATTCTGATAGGCAACACACCTCTGTGTAGAGTTAAACAACCCTGTTCAGCACATGCTGACCCTACTCATCGTATTGAGGTTATTATTACAGTGTTCTGGTATTGTGGTGAGGAAGGCAAGGGCAGTGGTTGCTAGTTCTGAATCAGAAAGAAACTGCTTCCGTTCTTTTCACATCGATGAACATCATTTTTTACCTCAAGCCCAGCAAAGCAGTTGATCTTGAAGAACTAAATAACCCTGCAAGGAATTTTGTTTCATCTACTACGGAAGTTCTACAGACTTTTCGGTATCACGGTGTTCCTTCACCTTTCACGGCAAGAGTAATAATTTAACAGTGCTGAGTAGGACACAGATTCTGGTCCACACATAAGGCTGCTGCCCAGTTTCTGGTGGAATGCTTGCTGTGTGTTGCAATTCTTGCAAAAAATATATATATATTCTGGGCTTGGATGACTTAATATGGATCAGTTATGCCTCTTGGGTCAAGAGTTTTTGCACATGTAAAGGTAAAGGTAAAGGGACCCCTGACCATTAGGTCCAGTCGCGGGCGACTCTGGGGTTGCGGCGCTCATCTCGCTTTACTGGCCGAGGGAGCCGGCATACAGCTTCCGGGTCATGTGGCCAGCATGACTAAGCCACTTCTGGCGAACCAGAGCAGTGCACGGAAACGCCATTTACCTTCCCGCCAGAGCGGTACCTATTTATCTACTTGCACTTCATGCTTTCGAACTGCTAGGTTGACCGGAGCAGGGACTGAGCAACGAGAGCTCACCCCGCCACGGGGATTCGAACCGCCAACCTTCTGATCGGCAAGCCCTAGGCTCTGTGGTTTAACCCACAGTGCCACCCGTGTCCCTGTACATGTACTCTTGCTTAAAACAAAAAAACAAAGCATGTTGGTGGACCAAATTAAAATATGTTGGTGAGGACACCCCATCCTAGGTCTATTAATTCTAGAGACTGCTCAGCTACATAGCAATATAGACCATAGCAATATAGACCATAGCAATTCAAGTCCTTCTTGGGCTAGCTACTCAAGAGTCTGGACACAGTTTCTAGCACACACACATACACCAATTGTGAATGCACGGCTATATTCTCCAGGTTGACTTTTCAGGCCTATCTGTTGACCAGAATACAATGGAACCAAACTGCCAAAAATATAATGGTCATGATATTACAAATTCCTTTGGATTTATTCCTAAATGCCCATACACCATGTTATAGCTCATGTACTTACTGCCTTTCTCATAATGCAGATTGTGATTAAAATGCTGTATACAAGCAATCCAGAAGCTACTCCTGTTATGATCCAAAGATAGAGATGCTGGCCTGGGCATGGATCTGTGTCTGAAATACATTTAAATTTTCAAATTATCATCTACAGGAAGATAGAGCAAATCTTAACACACACACACACACACACACACACACACACTGTTTTCCAAGTACAGCCGTACCTTGGAAGTCGAACAAAATCCCTTCCGGAAGTCCGTTCGACTTCCAAAACGTTCAGAAACCAAAGCACAGGCCGGAAAGCTCACTGCAAAATTCAGAGAAGTTTGAGTTTGAAAGGATGGCTGTGCTTCAGTTCTCGTATTGTTTTGGAAAATATGAATTAGGTAGGTTAAATGCAAACTGAATCTGATTTCTCCCCATCCCTACTGGCAAGAGACATGGAGGACAATATGCTGCGAGGAATTCATAACTCACTCTCTAGGAAGCAAATCCCAGTGGGACAGACATGTATGTACTGTGAGAAGGCTGATTTGAGAGTTACAGGATTGAACTGATGGACCTCAAGGACACACGTTAATTTTGGAAAACACCGTTGAAGGCACCCTGACATCAGATCGTGAACTTTCTTAACTCACCAACCACATACAGCTGGGTCCCCCTTCCCAAGACTCGGATGTAAGGTGGCGGGAAGATCCGTTCCATCCTGCAGATATACAGACCAGAATCGGTCGGCTGCAGACCCCAAAGAGTAACGTTTACACCATTGTGACCAGCGTGGACTTGGCACTTGATGCCATCCTTCATGATGAACGGCTCATACCCAGCAGTAAGCGATGAAGCACACATCTTGAGAGACTCGTTGCCAAGGTGTTTAAGTAAAGTTATTACAAGTCCCTCTGCATCTCCAGCATTCCTGTATTCACACGCAAAGTGGGCAGCCTCTTGTCTTTTTACCACCAGGAACGACGGCTGAGTTACTTCTATGACTGTAAACAGAGCACAGTGATAAATAAGCACGCTCAAGGGAAGTATGCCGTATCCATAGAAAAGGGAGTGGCAGGTATCTCAGATATTTATTTAATATCAGTTATTTAATTTACTAAATTTATATCTTGAGGGAATTCAAGATGGCATACATGCCATACCCAGGCAGTCACAAATCCAGGCACTGACTAGGCCCAGATTTGCTTAGCATCACTAGGGTTCCCTCAAGCCATATATTGGAAAAAATTACTTGAAGCTATTCAGATAAAACCAGGTATATATTCAACATGTGTGCAGAATTCAGCTGACACGTGCCTTAAGTTCTGCAGGAGAAGACCTAGTGACTATAGTTTGTAATGCAGCATCTGAGAGCATGGCCTTCTCTGTTTTGGCACCACAGGTGTAGAATTTCCTCCCTTTGGAAATACAGTTCTCCTCTCTTGGGTAGGAGAGCTGGTCTCTTCTGCTTATAGTTTGCTGTTGTATTATACTTAATAGTTTTTATGGTATTAATAGTAATAGTGTTAGCATTAGGCAACAGTAACAACAACAACAACATTTCTTGCCTGCCTTTCACCATAAGGTCCCAAAATATTAAAATCAGTTAAAACAATTATGTAATTCTGTATGTGAGATTTTAATATATGGAGGATTTAAAAAAAATCTGGAATGTTAGAGAGTTTTTAAAAAATATTTGCAGTTCCCACAATATTAAAATTAGTTAGAACAATCATGCAATTCTATATGTTACGTTTTAGTATTTGGAGGTTTTTCAATATTTGGATTTTAAAAGAAAAAGAAAAAAGAATGAGTTTAGCTGCATACTACCCTAGGAAACTTTGGGTTTAAGGGTGTGTTATTTTGGGGGAAATAAATAAAAGTTTATTTTGATTTTATTTTAGACATCTACTTCTTTAGAAGTCGCCCAGTAACATCTCAAGAATTATAGCAACAGAGAAATGCAGTCCCCGCTGGTCTCTCACTTATTTACTTAATTAATTTTGCATGCAGCTTTTCAAAGCTAACATTCCTCCTCAAGCGGCTCTCAGTTAAATGTTTGTGAAAACAAGAATGCACAGAAACAACAACATCAAAATCCCATCACTAAAAGCGCACGTAAATGAGAGGTTTTTTTTTCCAAATCTAAGGCTAAGTTTTTAAAAACGAAACAGAAATCATAACATTATCAAATCCCGGTAATGGCCTGCATTCTTCCCCCGCCTGCCCCTCAAATGTAGCAGACGAACAGGCATCAATCTCCAAGTGACCTTAATTAAGGTAATGAATAAATAAGAATAAGAATAAGAATTCTGTCCTGTATCTATTTTCTAGGTTGTAAATGCCTCAAGGTAAGCACTAATACAATAGCGAAAGTACACTAAAAACAGATATATCAGACATTGCTATATCAGGCCAATGGTCCTTCTAGCATCTTACTCTCACGGTGACCAACCAGATGCTTGTAGGCAGGGGCAAAACTAGTCAAAGACCCAGTTTGGCACACACACCCCAATGAGCATTTGCTGGGGAGCCTCAATGATGCCCCTTTGGAGGCTTCACCCGGAGCAAAAAACCTGGCTAGCCTCCCCCACCTTCCCGTAGCTATGGCTCTGCCTGTAGGATGCCCATACGCAGGGGCGTCTTGCCCATAGAGGCAAGTGGTGCGGGGCACCAGGGCACCAAGTTTGCGCCGTGTTCTGGAGGGCGCCTGGGAAGAGGTGGAGGCTGGACGCGGCGCCTCCCGGCATCAGCTCACTGCCCTCACCCGCCGCGCCGGAGGAGCCACCATAAAAAGGTTAGCAACTCTGGGAAATGGGGGGGGGGCACCAGAGAGATCTTTGATCCTCGGCGCCAGATAGACTTAAGATGGCCCTGCCCATATGTATGTACAGGTGAAACTCAAAAAATTAGAATATCTTGGAAAGGTTCATTTCTTTCAGTAATTCAACTTAAAAGGTGAAACTAATATATGAGATAGACTCATGACATGCAAAGCGAGATATGTCAAGCCTTTATTTGTTATAATTGTGATGATTATGGCGTACAGCTGATGAGAACCCCAAATTAACAATTTCAACTTTGGGGTTTTCATCAGCTGTACACCATAATCATCACAATTATAACAAATAAAGGCTTGACATATCTCGCTTTGCATGTCATGAGTCTATCTCATATATTAAACTCCAGTAGCTAATGAAAACAATTGCTTACATAAATGGACTTTTCCACGATATTCTAATTTTTTGAGTTTCACCTGTATAGAGATGTTGGTCATGGTGGTGGTCATAAAATTATTATTATTATTATTATTATTATTATTATTATTATTATTATTATTATTAATTTTATTATTAACTTTATTATTATTAATAATAATACCCTGCCCATCTGGTTTCCCCAGGCACTCTGGGCAGCTTACAGCACATAAAAAATGGTAAAACATCAGACGTTTAAAATTTCCCAATGCTGTCTCACGTATATATGTATAAATGTATTTTTTATGTCTCTTTTTTGTAATTGTTGCAAAACTCAATAAAGCTTAAAAAAAATTCCCAATGCAGTAGTAACAACTACTGTAGTAACAACAACAACACCCCTACTTTCTAATGTATTTTTCATGTCTCTTCTCTTCTGGATAATTTTATATAGGAGGAATTTCTCAGCCTCGTCCCATATCATTAATAACTCACCTTTGCTGAAGCCAGCAGCTAAGCTGGGAAAGACAACAGCGATAAAAAATGAAACCACCACACAGCGAGATGTTGGATTCATGTTGACGTTCGAGGGTTTCTTAGTCCAAGACAAGCTGGAAACAAACCAGACTGATATTTGGAATGGGTAGATCCTTTGTTCACGACAGAGGATTTCGGCGTGAATGGAACCCATGCAGTGTGTGAGAGAGTGAAAGAGAGACAGGGAAAGAGGGAGGGGTATACCTGAAAAGGTAAGCAATGTTTTGGTTGTTTCAAGACAGGAAACAGTGGGCCTCTCAATACGTGTGCAATTAACCTCAGACTAGCAGTGAGCAAAGCAAATGTTCATCACCGAGAAAAATTAGTCAATATGAAACTTGTATTCAATATTAAGGCAAGAAAGGAGAGGAGATTGTCCCCTACAGCATCAATGTGAGTTCATTTCCTTCCATTCTTTGTGTTATTTTCCATATATATATATATATTAGTATCGGGCAGCGCCCAATGTCACATGAAGGGACTTCTGCTTGTGTGAGAGGACTCGTCTTCTTCTTTCCCCACCCAGTCTCCCCAAATCTTCTCCAGAGAATCTCCCCCACCCCCAGAGAAGATTTTGAAGGGCGGGGCTACAGGAGGTAGGAGAGGAAGGAATGAAGTCCTATCACAACCCATGGAAGTCGGCCAGAAGTCCAGCAATCCCTCAGTAAATTTAAAATATTATAAGTGAGACAATAAAATAATAACATCATGTTGTTATTTTAACTAATAATTTAATTGGAAGCAAACCCTGCCCACCCCTGTTGCTGTAGCCACGCTGTCTTTATATTTTCCCATGCTCTTGCATTTTCTGTGCATAACTATAGTGCCAATGGGCTCCGTGAGAAACTTAGGCATCAAGACCCCAACATCAATTTGAACTGACGAAGAAGAGGAGGAGGAGTTTGGATTTGATATCCGCTTTATCACTACCCGAAGGAGTCTCAAAGCCGCTTTGAGACTCCTTCGGGTAGTGATAAAGCGGGATATCAAATCCAAACTCTTCTTCTTCTTCTTCTTCTTCTTCTTCTTCTTCTTCTTTTTTTCCTTCCTCCCCACAACAAACACTCTGTGAGGTGAGTGGGGCTGAGAGACTTCAGAGAAGTGTGACTAGCCCAAGGTCACCCAGCAGCTGCATGTGGAGGAGCGGAGACACGAACCCGGTTCACCAGATTACGAGTACACCGCTCTTAACCACTACACCACACTGGCTCTCAATGCCTGACAACACAGCCTTAGGGGAATGTGGTATCAACCGGTGCAAGCTGCCTTCCTGCTGATGCTACTTAGTTCATGAGAGCAATTTGAGAACCAGAAGGTGAACAATTCAGGCTGGAATTCTCAATTTGTTCAGTGTTACTTCACGAATTGCATAGCATGGCTATGGCACGCACAGGGTCTGTGATATCCCGTCTGAGACTTCTATAGGTGTCTACTTCACCACTAGGATAGACTTCTGAAGTTGCTTCAGAACACGAAAGTTGTTATAAAAAATAATACTAAGATTACATACATACATACATACATACATACATACATACCTACATCCACATATTTCTCGGCACATGTCTGCACATGCATGCGTACCTATGTATGATCACTCATTAGCTTACACTCAATATATGAATACAAGGCATTTTTATGCCATTTCCAGTACTACGGTATATGCATTTCCACCTGACTCTAGTATACACTTTTTTGCACACATTACTTGGCTGCAGAACTGCACCGTAAAAGCCATAGAAGTGCGAATTTCAAAGGACGGATGGCATCCAATTCACACATTGTTTGGGTTCAGATTACGGAGGTTTACCTTTACATATGAAATGTATTGCATCTCCTCCCCAACCCAACTCAAAAGGCAGATTGTCCATCCCCTGTCTTTCAAGGTTGTCTAAACTTGGGCACTAGGAAAGTTTCCCCAGCTCTTCTTCAAAGCCAGGAGAGTGAGGGAATTTTCCCTCAATGGTGGTCAAGCTTAAACAGTCACAGAGCCAGTGAGCTTTGGGAGGGGAAATCTGGCCCTTCCTCCTCGTAAGGGTAGTAGTTGCTGTTCCTCTCTGCACCACTTGCCTGGCCGCCAGTTTCAGTAATAGGTTTTTGCTTACCTGCAAAGCTGGAGCAACATGTACGCTTCACCTGCTCTCTGCCTCTTCTTCAAATAGCGCATCTGGTGACAGAAAAGGACAGAGATGATTCCAACATCTGATGGCTCACCTTGAGATACCAGCAGAGCAAATGGTGGTCATGATTCCATAGCAGGATGTGGAATGGAAAGTTCTTCTGAATACCCCCAGGCTCTCTCCGATATGTAAAAAACCTGCCTTTTGCTCGAAAGTAGCCCTGTTTCACTTCGAAACAGATTGTCACGGGGTCATCCTGGTTTGCGACTAAAAATAATGTCGGGCAGGAAGTCTGTTTGATGGCCTGAGTAATTATAGTAATCAGATTTCCACCAGCATCTTTCCTCTCTGCTTACTTCACCGTGTTTCATTTGCATATTAATTAGCTGACTGTTGACTCAGGAACATCAAACATGTGGCATTTCTGCTGCTGCTCCAATTCTGTTCTTTCCGACGTTCTTCAAAGATGGCTTTCAATTTATTTACAGGTAGGTAGCCGTGTTGGTCTGCCATAGTTGAAACAAAATAAAAAATTATTTAAAAAATTCCTTCCAGTAGCACCTTAGAGACCAACTAAGTTTGTCTTGGTATGAGCTTTCGTGTGCTTCAGTGTATCTAAAGAAGTGTGCATGCACACGAAAGCTCATACCAAGAACAAACTTAGTTGCTCTTTAAGGTGCTACTGGAAGGAATTTTTAAATTTTGTTTATTGACATCCCTGCAAGCTGTTTGGTTTAGGCTACTGGTGAGAATGAACATAATATGGATCGCACATCCAAGACTTTCTCATCTTTTAGAAAAATGTCTTTTCTTAATGGAAGTAGAAAAGTTGCCTGTAGATCCACACATGAACCTATCTAAGTCAGATCATGGATCCATGTGGCCCAGTGTTGCATATATTCTGACTGGCAAGAGCTTTCAGTTGGAGATGTTTTCCAGGCTGGCCCTACCATTAGACAGGATGAGGCAATAGCAATAGGCAGTAGATGCGACAGGGGGGGCAGGGAGCCGCAGCAAAGTGTTGGAGAGCAAGCTGCCCTCACACATGGTAAATGATGCTGTCCCATTGCCTGCAGTGTTGAAGTAAGATTCAGCTGCCAGTCCGGTCATCATCTCCACATGAAGTGGGAGAAAGCTGCCATATTGTCCTGTCTCAGGCAGCAAATGCCTTGGCCTGACCCCTGGTTGTCTCTTGAGCTTGGACAGTTCATTCTAAATATGGGCTAGTTCCTGTTCAAGTACAGCATGTAGAAGCAGGACCTAATTCCAGTTCTATTCGCAATTCATTTCAAGTTAATCCAAATGATCCTCAGCAACAAATAGTTCAGCATTCAGAGTGTTAGAAGCCACTTTGCTGAACTATACAATATACAGGTGAAACTCGAAACATTAGAATATCGTGGAAAAGTCCATTTATGTAAGCAATTGTTTTCATTAGCTACTGGAGTTTAATATATGAGATAGACTCATGACATGCAAAGCGAGATATGTCAAGCCTTTGTTTGTTATAATTGTGATGATTATGGCGTACAGCTGATGAAAACCCCAAAGTTGAAATTGTTAATTTGGGGTTCTCATCAGCTGTACGCCATAATCATCACAATTATAAAACTAGTGGTTTAAACCCGTTAAAATAACGGGCGCTAGAACATTTCTGACACAAAACCCAAAGTCCTGAAGTGCAGGGAGCAGGGCAAACCATGCGCTCCCTACACGGCATTAAGATTCCTGAGGGAGAAATGACGGCGTGTTTCCTTTTATTGTTCCTGTCCTAAACATACTTACTGCACGAAGGTAGAACAGGTTTCCTTCCGGATGTGTGGGGCTCCCAGCCCCTTTCGGAGTGTGGGGCGATGGGTGGGGAAGCGAGGGGGGTGAGGCGGAGGCGGCGGCATCATCTCCCGGGAGGCTTCGCCCCCCCGGTTCTCCTCCTCCTTCTGCCCAGCGGCGAGAGTGGCAGCGTGTCCTCCCTTCTCGGCCGCCCTTCAGCCTCTGGTGCGCCAGCATTCCATTTCAACCGCCGCTTCAACTGCCGCCTTCTGCTCCAATCCCTGTGTCCGTGGGGCACATGCTCAGTAGCGCAAACCCAGAGACACACGGACTGGATGCAGAGACACTTGCGTTTTATATATATAGATAAAGTCTTGACATATCTCGCTTTGCATGTCATGAGTCTATCTCATATATTAGTTTCACCTTTTAAGTTGAATTACTGAAAGAAATGAACCTTTCCACGATATTCTAATTTTTCGAGTTTCACCTGTACTTAAGAAGACTAAGAAAACATTAAACATATGTGCAATGAAATGCAAATTGTTTGATTTATTTAAGCTTTTTATTGAGCTTAAAGGCCCAAAGAGTCTACAGAGTAACAACAACAACAACAACAACAACAGTAGGAAGAGGAACTTGAAGGTGAAACAAAAATGGTTCCAGTTTCTGTCATAAAATGAACTTTATACACATTTAGAAATTATGGGAACTACTTTCGGGTGCAGTTCTGGGATTTTTGAACTTTGCTAAACCAAACTAGTTCATTCTAAACCCTGGCCTTGTCAAATCCTGTGATGGGGGCATGGTTTTCATGCACAAAGTCCCAGGTTTAGGTCAAAGCGTCTTTATCTCTCTCACACACATGACAGAGATGCTTTGACTTAAACTGGGGGTTTTGTGCTTTAAAACCATGCACCCTATCACTATTATTATGGTCCCTCGGTTCCCATGCAACATCTTGGACAGCTCCACCTAGGAATAAGAAAGTCTCCTCATCCCTTATACGTTAACGGGATAGTCAAATGTATCGCTTACAATATAAGCGATACATTCATTCAGCCTGGACACAGAGGTCCAGCTCTGAGGGCCTTCTGGCGGTTCCCTCACTGCAAGAGGTGAGGTTACAGGGAACCAGGCAGAGGGCCTTCTCGGCAGTGGCGTCCACCCTGTGGAATGCCTTCCTATCAGATGCCAAGGAAATAAACAACAATCTGACTTTTAGAAGACATCTGAAAGCAGCCCTGTACCAGGAATTTTTTTATGTCTAATGTTTTACAATTTTTTATGTGCTGTAAGCCACCCAGAGTAGCTGGGAAAACCCAGCCAGATGGGCGGGGTATAAATAAATTATTATTATTATTATTATTATTATTATTATTATTATTATTATTATTAGACCATCCAAGATGTTTTGCTGCCTGAAGTGAAGGAGAAGATGCCCCACGCCCTACATTCTGCTTACAGAAGCTAACAAGAACGGCAGTCAAATCTTCAGCACTGTTGAAGGAACCTCCATTGCATCTCAGAGCAGCTCTCTAGTTGGCTAAGGCCACATTCACACCATGTATTCAAAGCACTGTGTTGCCACTTTAAACAGCATGGGTTCCCACAAAGAATTGTGGGAACTGTAGTTGGGTCCTGAGAGTTGTTAGGAAACCCCTTCCCAGAGCTACAATTCCCAGAGTAGATCGACGATCTATCCCTGCTCACAGGGAACTCTGCGAATTGTAGCTCTGAGAGGGAAATAGGACAACTCTCAGCACCCTTAACAAACTCCAGCTCCCAGAATTCTTTGGAGGCAGTTGTGATGGTTTAAAGTGACAACTTAGTGCTTTTAGTGCACAGTTTCCTGTCTCTCTTTCACTCTCCACCTATCAAAATCTACCTGAGTCCTAATGGTAGGGCTGTCCCTGTGGTTGACAGATATACAGTGGTACCTCGACTTACAAGTGACTCGACTTCGGTATTTTTCGACTTCCGAATGACCTCCGGAAGCAAAAAAATGGCCTCCGCTTCCGAAATTTTCGACTTGCAAAGCGAAAGCGGTGGCACGATACCTCGACTTACGAAAATTTGAATGCGCTTTTTTCGACTTCCGAATTTTTTCCCCGTTCCAAGATGGCGCCTTCGACTTACGAAGATTTCGACTTACGAGCGCGCCTTCGGAACGGAATTAATTTCGTAAGTCGAGGTACCACTGTAGCTGGTAATTGTTTCATGCTGCTCACCTATGTTGAAGGTCAGCTCAGTGGGAAATGGCTCAATATTTGCTTTTTTAACCATTGTAGATTTCAGTTCCTTACCGTTGCTCTGCTTCTGACATAAACCACAAACGAATGCTTTTGCATTCTGCCATTGATCATCAACATTTCTGACTTCATTTTTACCTCAGCTTCTCTTTCATTGCGATCTCTGTCACTGATAATCACCATTTGTATTTTCTTCACAAATAGCCACTCCTAAATATAGAGGACACGCTTTTCCCCCCTCCCCACGTCATACTGAAACTGTTAAAGGTGCATATATCACGTGTGTTCCTGATATTGCCGCCACACAGATTATCTTTCAATTGTTCTGTCAGCACAAATAACAATAAACCAGCCATTTTAATCTGTATTGAGGCAGGATATGGAAGTCTTGAGGAGGCTCCTAACCTGCAGCCGAGATGGCTATGGTAGCCAACATGGGGGGTCTTTGGCCCTCCAGACATTGCTGGACTCCAACTCCCATCAGCCCCAACAAGCATGGCCAGTCACCAGGGATGGTGGGAGTTGTAGTTCAACAACATCTGGAGAGCAAAAAGTTCCTTACTTTGGATTCTAATTCTTTAGAGACCCAAGACGCATCCAGTCTGGCATTGCTACCATGTACATTAGAGAAAAACGTGAACTGCCTATCAAACAAATGCTTGACTCTCCAAATATCCACTAAATTTAATGTTTCTACCTTTTCAAAAAAAAAAAAAGGTTTTGGGAAGCCTTCCGTCCTTCGTCTCTTTTTTCCTGATAGTTCTATCCATTTCCAGTGACAGGACTCCATTGAAGTACCCCATCACTATTACCCTTTGTCCACAAAATCTAACAGATCTGTTTCTAAGTTCCTGAAAAAAATTTGATTTATTTTCATCTGGAGCGTATATTCCTACAAGAATTATTTTTTTTCTCCCTGTACATTAATTTCTACTACCATTTTTCTCCCTTTATCATCTTTTTGGATCAGTTTTGGTTCAAGAGCAGGTTTAATATTGAATACCACACCACTTTTTTTGTCTTGTCTGCCGAAATAAATTCCATTCCTAATTTTTTATTCATCAAAATTTTGGAGAGCAAAAAGTTCCTGACACTTGTCGTATACCAACAGCAAACTCAGTTATCCAAGTGCCATTCCTTATACTGCCAAAATGGCGCCAAGTGGGAACAAGAGGGAAGTTCTGGCTATCTTGGCGGACCGCTGAGACTTGTGGAAATACAGAAAGAAAGAAAGAAAGAAAGAAAGAAAGAAAGAAAGAAAGAAAGAAAGAAAGACTCCTAAGGGATGGGGAGGCCAAACCAGCAATAGGATGACAGAGCATACAGGGGATGGGACAAGGAATGGAATGGAATACCCCGGAAAAAACTCTGAGGTCACAAGGAACTAAGGTCCCTGTACTAGCACCATGTGATTTTATGAAAACAGTTGTGGAGATTCAGTAGCAAGGCTTCAAGCAACATTCGGGAGCTTTTGAGTCCCAATGTTTATTAGGATGCCCTGTTAAATTTGAGCCGAAACTCATTTTGGCTCACACAGCTGTGCTGCAGTAAACCTTACGTGGTTTACTTGCCTTAAACTTTGCCTATGTTAAATGAAGTGAGCGTGTGGGACAGACTGCTGCTGTTGACACCTGCAAGGTGGGGAAACTGTGACTCTCCAGATGTTGTTGGAGTCCAACTTTGATCAGCCCCAGACAGCATGGCCACTGTTTAGGGATGACAGGAGCTGCGGTCTAACAGCATCAACAGACTCCACACCCCTAATACAGAGTCTTTTTAAAGGGATGAAAAGGACTTAGTAGGGAGGACAACAAAGTGGTCTTCTTATTTTGTCTTTTCTTGTACTTTGTCTCTCAACTTTTCTGACTAAAACTGCTAAAAAGAGGGGCTGATGTGATGCCTCCTGGGTTAGTCATTTTATAGAATCTCCTTCCTTCTTCACAATCCATGAAGGAAGCTGTATTTAACTGTACCACCTGTCATAACTAAGTAAAGGAACAAGAGTGAAGCAACAGAAACAGAGACAAGCATTTTACCACCTGGTCTAGAAACCAGAACATCTACGTGAAGTGTACCAACTGATTTTTAGCAACTGAAGTTCAAGAGAAGCTGTGCATTACTACTTTGTTTCAATGCCAGCCTGTGACATCTGTAGATTTAGTGTAACTAATACATCAACTGTTTGCGTGTTGAGGTCCCCAAGTCACACCCCAAGAATTCACACTTCAGACATAATTCTTGTTTGGGTTTTTGGCAATAATATAGGCCACAACTTTATTAAAATACAAATTATGTGAGTGGTTGCGTAGGCATTGGTTCAGACTAGCTGTCCGCCGGGACAGAGCTGACTTTCGGTCAGCGTCGGGAGAATGCCACCTGGGGAGAGTTAAGGAGGCCGGGAGCAGAGCCCTCCCTCTCCCCAGAGGTCCCAGGGGCTCTTGCGTGGCCCTGTCCCCCTACCGGGGGTTCGGACAAAAGCATATCGAGCCCCTGGATTCCTTTAATGGAATTCCCTGCACCATCATCATTCTGGAAGGGGGGGCCCACCCTTCCAGTAACCAACACAAGAACCAATGCCTAACCGCCAACCTTACAAGTTGTGACTAGTTGCTACTGCAGTAGGCGAAAACCAAATGGCAACAGCCAATCAGCCAAATGGACAAAATTCCTACTGGGCCCCTGCCCCAAAAGCAGACGACCCCATGACAGGCAGTTGCAAGGTCAATGCAGAGGCCTAAATAAAGGGAGGGAGGGTGGGTGATCCGAAGCACGCAGCCAAGAGAAGGATCACCCTGCGTGCAGAGCAATATAAAGGACGCTGGGCTGTCCATCACAACATTGCTACATTCAATTCTCCTCAGCAACTCGCAGGGACCTATAAGAGCTGTGGCCAGCTAACCAAACCCGCCCAGCTACCAGGGAGGTGTCTTGCTAGCCCCCACCGCAACGCGTGCTCTCCCAAGTGAGAACCCGATTTCCTGAAAGAACACAACTCCTGGCCCATCTTTGTTTTGCCAACTTTATTTGGTAAAGAAAGCCTTTCTTATTTGTTCAACTTCTGAGTTAAGACTCCAAATCACTAAGTTTTCCCAGAACCCCAAAAGGAAGCCTGTGGTGATTTAGAAATTGAATTAATTGGCGTACCGTGTGGTAGGTTCGCTACAGGTTTAATTGGGGGTAGTTAGCAGTGGGGAGCAGAGGAGTAGACGAAATCACAGAAAAGGTTTTCCGTGGTTCTGCCACCGATATCAGCAGCAGTATGCCTCTGAAGACCTGTTCCTGGGAATAACAAGTGAGGAGAGTAGTATTGCCAGTGCCTGATCTATGTATAAGCTAAACAAGCTATAGCTTAGGGCAGTGTTTTTCAACCACTGTTCCGCGGCACACTAGTGTGCCGCGAGATGTTGCCTGGTGTGCCGTGGGAAAAATTGAAAAATTCAAGAGAATTACTTTATATATAGTCAATATAGGCACAGAGTTAAATTTTTAACATTTTCTAATGGTGGTGTGCCTCGTGATTTTTTTCATGAAACAAGTGTGCCTTTGCCCAAAAAAGGTTGAAAAACACTGGCTTAGGGCCCCACACTCTTGGGGGCCCAGAAAAAAATTAAAGAAAAAAAGTGGATGTATATTTCCAAAATATAAGATAAAAAGCAAATAAAATAAAACCTACTTACAGCAACAGTGTTTTGTGTTGTGTAGGCTCCTATGATGTAAGTAATGGGCCCTGCCTGCTAGCCTGCTCCCTAAAGTATCACTGGTTTCAGTTCAACAATTACTTGGATAAAATAAATATTTTGTTATGTGCAAATGGCTTTAGATGCCTATTAGGTCCATAAATTACTGTAAGGACGCTCAGTGGTTGCTCATAAGAAATCAGCCAAACGCAGAACTTCTAAAAACTAAGTTCTTTATTGTGCAGATATTTACAGTGGAGCAAAAGTTCAAACGTCCATCTCATCCCTCTGCAGAGTCCAGGAATGAACCCTTCCGGTTCTTTGTCCAGCAAAAGAGGCGCGGGATCCTGAACCCCCGCCTCCCCCTTCCACGTCTTTCCTGTCTGCGAACTCGGGGCGCGGGAAACTGTCCCTGTTCCCCGCTTCCCCCTTGGTGCTCAGGCTCTGCGATCCCTTCAGAGCCCCTGCGCCGACTTCCTGCCTCCAACTCCCCCTCCCCACTGGAGGAATGGTCGCTTCCTGCAGAGGAGGGGGATGATGAGCTGGTAAACAACGGGGGTGGTTCCCTGTACTGCAAGCTCTCCCGGGATGCCACCTGCCTTGGGGAGGGGGGTTTCCTGACAATTACCATATAGCATATATTCAACACAAAAAAGCGACAATTTGTTGTTGACAAAGGGCAGCTGGACATATAAAGGACCCCATTACCTTCAGTAGCTTAGGGCCTCATCAGACCTAAATCTGGCTCTGAATTAGCCATACAGGCTGGGGACAGCATCACATTGGCTACCTTAGTGCCAACCAGGAAGGTTTATGGCATTCCTTACACTACAGTTAAATCAAATCCTCCTGAGCTTGGGCGTGCTGTTGCCTGTGTGCCTATTCAATTTATTATGCATGTAATCTAAGACTGAACATTGGGTGGAGGAAGCTGTTCACGGGGGCAAGCTAGGTTGTGGGCTCCAGAGGTTGGTTGGCCGCTGCGAGAACAGTATGCTGGACCAGATATGCTGCTGGCCAATCAGAAGGCCTCTTCTTTTGTTCATAGCAGACTGTGTGCAAAGCCAACGTTTCATGTTTTACGTACGGCTAAGAACTCCTTTGCATTGAATTGATTTCTCCAGGAACTGAGCAGGCCGGGTTTAAGGTTGAAACGTGCCTGTGGTTAAAAAAAACAGATCAGCTACATGCAGATGACATCCAGTTTACTGACAGCATAGTATCGATATCTGTCAGAGAAAAATTACAGCTTCTGGAACTCAGGAAACCATTATCTCAATGCATCACATCGACATTATGGCTTCATCATCATCCTTTTATCTCATTAAGCATCTGGTCTTTGCGATGCAAGTATGGAAGAACAAAAACAGTTCAACCGCAGCTCAGCATCGGGGGCCTCCCCCTATAATTCTTACAAAGTCCCTTCCTCAAAACTACAGTTGCAATTTTCAAATCGAGACGGAAGCAACTGATTCCTACCAGTCCCCATATACTCCCTTTTAAAATCTTTCATTTGACAAGAATAGAACCTGTATTTTCTTTTTAAATGGTCAATAAAAGGATTATATGGCACTAGTGGTTTAAACCCGTTAAAATAACGGGCGCTAGAACATTTCTGACACAAAACCCAAAGTCCTGAAGTGCAGGGAGCAGGGCAAACCATGCGCTCCCTACACGGCATTAAGATTCCTGAGGGAGAAATGACGGCGTGTTTCCTTTTATTGTTCCTGTCCTAAACATACTTACTGCACGAAGGTAGAACAGGTTTCCTTCCGGATGTGTGGGGCTCCCAGCCCCTTTCGGAGTGTGGGGCGATGGGTGGGGAAGCGAGGGGGGTGAGGCGGCGGCGGAGGCGGCGGCATCATCTCCCGGGAGGCTTCGCCCCCCCGGTTCTCCTCCTCCTTCTGCCCAGCGCGAGAGTGGCAGCGTGTCCTCCCTTCTCGGCCGCCCTTCAGCCTCTGGTGCACCAGCGTTCCATTTCAACCGCCGCTTCAACTGCCGTCTCTCTGCTCCAATCCCTGTGTCCGTGGGGCACATGCTCAGTAGTGCAAACCCAGAGACACACAGGACTGGATGCAGAGACACTTGCGTTTTATATATAGAGATTAGGGATTTCTATAATAATGGCCAACTTAAGAAAAGATCAAGAAATCCTGAGGAATGTTAAATGAGCATGAGCACTCATAGTTTGAACAAGTTAGCTCCTTTATAGTAAATGGTATCATCAAACAGCAAGCAAGACAAGAATTAACGTAATCTGAAAACTTGATTGTGGCACGCAACTTTAATGCCAAAGGACAAATTTACCCAAATGTGTATAGAATACTGGCAAAATTAGATGCAGGTGATATAATAATAATAATAATAATAATAATAATAATAATAATAATAAGGAAAGATTTGGGTTATGATTTTGAGACCCCTTGAAATGGAAAGTGCTTGTGAAATCAATATCATTGAAGATTCAAGAATCTTTTTTTAAAAAAAGATAATATAGAGGTGGCACTATAAAGGTAAAAGTAAAGGGACCCCTGACCATTAGGTCCAGTTGCGGATGACTCTGGGGTTGCGGTGCTCATCTCGCTTTACTGGCCGAGGGAGCCAGCGTACAGCTTCCGGGTCATGTGGCCAGCATGACTAAGCCGCTTCTGGCAAACCAGAGCAGTGCACGGAAATGCCGTTTACCTTCCCGCCGGAGCAGTACCTATTTATCTACTTGCACTTTGATGTGCTTTCGAACTGCTAGGTGGGCAGGAGCTGGGACCGAGCAATGGGAGCTCACCCCATCACAGGGATTCGAACCGCCAACTTTCTGACTGGCAAGCCCTAGGCTCTGTGGTTTAGACCACAGCGCCACCCGTGTCCCTATACCCTGAGTGGCACTATACCCTAGGTAATTGTATAACACATTAACATCAACAAGTCTCCAAAAAGCTGGTGTTGTAATAAAAGACAATGCCATATATTTCCACTTGTGTTGAGATTGTTACCCAGCACAGTTTTTTGGGGGAGATGGTGCTGCTAGAAATTCATTTAATAACAAAACAAAAATTGATACTAATCAGAGGTGGTTACATAGACAGATACACATATATATAACCCTAGACCAGAGTGAGAGCTGGACCATAAAGAAGACTGATTGCCGAAGAATTGATGCTTTTGAATTATGGTGCTGGAGGAGACTCTTGAGAGTCCCATGGACTGCAAAAAGATCAAACATTATCCATCCTTAAAGAAATCAGCCCTGAGTGCTCACTGGAAGGGCAGATCCTGAAGTTGAGGCTCCAATACTTTGGCCACCTCATGAGAAGAGAAGACTCCCTGGAAAAGACCCTGATGTTGGGAAAGATGGAGGGCACAAGGAGAAGGGGACGACAGAGGATGAGATGGTTGGACAGTGTTCTCGAAGCGACTGGCATGAGTTTGGCCAAACTGCAGGAGGCAGTGGAAGATAGGCGTGCCTGCCGTGCTCTGGTCCATGGGGTCACAAGGAGTCGGACACCACTGAACGACTGAACAACAACAACAGACCAGAGATAGCCAACGATAGTGCCCTTCAGATGCTGCAGGTCCCATCATCTCTGACCATTAGCAGTGCTGGATTTACCTATAAGCTAAACAAGCTATAGCTTAGGGTCCCACTCTCTTGGGGGCCCCCCAAAAAATTAAAGGGAAAAAAAACCTGGATGTACATTTCCAAAATATAAGATAAAAAACAAATAAAATAAAACCTACGTACAGCAACAGTGATTTGTGTTTTGTGGGCTCCTATGATATAAGTAATGGGCCCCACCTACTGGCCTGCTCCCTAAAATATCACTGGTCTGCACTGGTTTAATATACTTCTTCTTAATTGTATTTCACTATTAATATACTTCTTCAGTTTCAGTTCAACAATTACTTTGATAAAATACATATTTTGTTATGTGCAAATGGCTTTAGATACCTATTAGGTCCATAAATTACCATATAGCATATATTCAACACAAAAAAGCGACAATTTGTTGTTGACAAAGGACAGCTGGACATATAAAGGGCCCCATTACCTTCAGTAGCTTAGGGCCTCATCAGACCTAAATCTGGATCTGAATTAGCCATACAGGCTGGGGACAGCACCACATTGGCTACTTTAGTGCCAACCAGGAAGGTTTATGGCACTGAGAGCCAGTGTGGTGTAGTGGTTAAGAGTGGTAGACTCGTTATCTGGTGAACCGGGTTCGCGTCTCCACTCCTCCACATGCAGCTGCTGGGTGACCTTGGGCTAGTCACACTTCTCTGAAGTCTCTCAGCCCCACTCACCTCACAGAGTGTTTGTTGTGGGGGAGGAAGGGAAAGGAGAATGTTAGCCGCTTTGAGACTCCTTCGGGTAGTGAAAAGTGGGATATCAAATCCAAAACTCTTCTTCTTCTCTTCCTTATGTTGTACACCTTACACTACAGTTAAATCAAATCCTCCAGAGCTTGGGTTCGCTGTTGCCTGTGTGCACATTCTAATCTAAGACTAAACATAGGGTGGAGGAAGCTGTTCATGGGGGAAAGCTAGATTGTGGGCTCCAGAGGCAAATCAATAGAATCAATCCTTAGAATTGAAATTTATTTCTGTATGGTTGCATGGCCGGGCTATTGAGAATTACTGGGCTCTGGCCTCCAGACCCAAAAGCAATTATGGTCACATTAAAAGCATGAGGAGAATGCCACATTTGTTCCCGGAATGAAGCAATCAGGACAGGGCCAATTTGGTGAGGTAATAGAGCAAATATTTGCTCAGTGACTCTGAATTTGGAAATAATTAGCTGAAGCTGGTCAGTGGCGGAAATAAGAACACGGAAAGCCATTTAGAGCACTTTGGTTTTTTGCAGGCATCAGTTCATTCAGCCCAGGAAACTGCTGTTTTGTCAAAAATTGATCTTCAGTGGCAGAATCACTCAGAATAATTTGTGACCACCCATAGACATTATTGCATTTAAAAGAGATCACTCCCAATTTCGAATCACACACACAGTGACTCACCCTTTGGATTTGTATTGTTGCTGTTCTAACGACCTCCTTAACAACTGGTATCATTAATAATGAACCTGTTGAAATATTATAGACCTATGAGTAAATGAGTGAGAGCTGGACCATAAAGAAGGCTGATCGCCGAAGAATTGATGCTTTTGAATTATGGTGCTGGAGGAGACTCTTGAGAGTCCCATGGACTGCAAGAAGATCAAACTTATCCATCCTTAAAGAAATCAGCCCTGAGTGCTCACTAGAAGGACAGATCCTGAAGTTGAGGCTCCAGTACTTTGGCCACCTCATGAGAAGAGAAGACTCCCTGGAAAAGACCCTGATGTTGGGAAAGATGGAGGGCACAAGGAGAAGGAGACGACAGAGGATGAGATGGTTTGGACAGTGTTCTCGAAGCGACTAGCATTGAGTTTGGCCAAACTGCAGGAGGCAGTGGAAGATAGGCGTGCCTGGCGTGCTCTGGTTCATGGGGTCACAAAGAGTCGGACATGACTGAACAACAAATGGTAACCTCTAGGTTAGATTACTGCAACATGCTATATGTAGGGCTGTCTCTGAAGACAGTTCGGAAACTTCAGCTGGTGCAGAATTCAGCAGCCAGGTGCTCGCCAAGCCAAGACAGTTTGAGCATGCAATGCCAATCCTGGACCAACTTCACTGGCTGCCAAATACTTTCCAGGCCCAGTTCAAAGTACTGGTTTTGACCTATAAAGCCCTAAATGGCTCATGGCTGCAATACCTAAAGGACCGCCTCTCCTCATATGAACTGATCTGGATCATTTGAAATGAGGCCCTTCTTCATTTCCCTCCTCCACAAGAGACCCAGAAGGCAGCAACATGTGAAGGAGCCTTTTCTGCAGTGGCTTCCCACTTGGTGAATGCCCTCCTCAGGGAGGCTTGCTTGGTACCTTCATTACAAATTTTAGGTGCCAGGCAAAAAACATTCTGCTTCTCCCAGGCCTTTGGCAAATTAACGTCTCTATGGCCTTTTAAACTGTGTGTGTTGGAGGGTTTTTTTGTTTTTGTTTTTGTTATTGTGCTATATATTTTTGTGTTTTATGTTGTAAACCAGCCTGTGATCTTGGAACGCAGAACAGTATGTAAAGGTAAAGGGACCCCTGACCATTAGGTCCAGTCGCGGACGACTCTGGGGTTGTGGCGCTCATCTCACTTTACTGGCCGAGGGAGCCTAGGACTTGCTAATCAGGTCGGCGGTTCGAATCCCCACGACGGGGTGAGCTCCCGTTGTTCTCCCAGCTCCTGCCAACCTAGCAGTTTGAAAGCAAGTCAAAGTGCAAGTAGATAAATAGGTACCACTCCGGCGGGAAGGTAAACGGTGTTTCCGTGCACTGCTCTGGTTCACCAGAAGCGGCTTAGTCATGCTGGCCACATGACCCGGAAGCTGTCTGCAGACAAACGCCAGCTCCCTTGGCCTATAGAGCGAGATGAGCGCCACAACTCCAGAGTCGGACACGACTGGCCCTAATGGTCAGAGGTACCTTTACCTTTATATTATCATCAATGTAGGCGACAACATTCATAAATCTGCATTATGAGAACCAATAAATTAAAGCACACTTTTCCTTTTAAAAAAAAAAAGAAGAAGTGCCTATCACAAGCCCAAATAAATCCAGAACAGAAACAGACTCTTGCTTTAAGAGTTCCTTGCAAAGGAAGTTTAAGAGAGTGCAGATACCAAGAAAACAATGTACTGCTTGTGCGATTCCTGTCTTAATAGATTCAACTTAGCAACAAGAATTGCATAAAATGCAGTGCACCCCTGTCACCAACAGATGGAGTACACAGGCCATACAATAAATGTGCTCATCAACTTCGGAATATTATAGCAATGAAGACTTGGCATCATACAGACCATGTTATTTGGAGATCTCAAGGGGGGAACTATAGCAATAATTCATCCATGGGAACTGTTGCACTTGAGTGTTTAAGAACTTGGACCCCCGATATAGCCAGCAGGAATTTTGAGGGAATTTTCGCCAACAAATCTTAGAGAAGAAGAAGAAGAAGAAGAAGAAGAAGAAGAAGAAGAAGAAGAAGAAGAAGGGGGGAGGAGGAGGAGGAGTTTGGATTTGATATCCCGCTTTATCACTACCCGAAGGAGTCTCAAAGCAGCTAACATTCTCCTTTCCCTTCCTCCCCCACAACAAACACTCTGTGAGGTGAGTGGGGCTGAGAGACTTCAGAGAAGTGTGACTAGCCCAAGGTCACCCAGCAGCTGCATGTGGAGGAGCGGAGACGCGAACCCGGTTCCCCAGATTACGAGTCCACCGCTCTTAACCACTACACCACACTGGATAGCAATGTAGGCCCCCAGCCCAAGGAAATTCAGGCTACAGGTTGAGGTGGGTTGAGAAATACAGTTTGGCTGGCATTTTAATGTGAAGCCCCCTAATTCACATGAAATTCATGCTTCTGTTAAGATATGAAACGAATGTTCATAAATGTACCAGGCAAACACATACATAAGTATTTAAAACCACATGTCTGAAATAGTACAGAACTATCCTGAAGCCATTTTGACTCTCCCAAATTGACCTCAAATCTTTTTCTGCAAGGAGGAAGGAAATGGGAAAAGCTTTCCAATTGTCTTTGGACAATATGCGTAAGAGATTCAGAAGCTAAGTATTTACCATCACAAAAGAATGGCCAGGCTGTCCAGGTAAACCTATTAACAGGTTTCCTGCCACACAGGAGTCTGCTGTAGACCCCCCCCCCTTCTGTGATGTATGTATGATGTATTGGGGGGTGGTCTTGAGCTACAGGGTGGCAATTTCAAAAGTCTATATAAGGGCTTGCACACCATTGTTCTGGGTTCTTCCTCCCTCCTGCGTGGCGGGGGATGGGCACCCTGTTGCAACAGTTTAATAAAGATCAGGCTTACTAGCTGCTTTGCTTCTCAATATTTTCTGGTTGGCCTCTGTTATTTTCTCCTACCGATAGGAAACCCACTTAAGGACACTATACAGGCTCTTGGATACCCCATAAGGGGAAAGGAACAGTTTTATAACACTACCCTGAATGAGACCATGTTTCACTAGTGGCCAACTAGTGACACCACTAGCATTGCTGACTTGTGCTACTGCAGCCCTGCAGTCCAAGTGTTTTTTTTTTTAATACAATCTCCACCAGCCCCCAGGTAGTAGCACATTTCAGGGGGAGCTGCTTAACGCTTCAAATGCATGCATCAAATCCATCATTTGTAATGTCTCCGCTCCTCGGTATTTTAATGCCCGTGCTAATCGAGGTAATTTTGTCTGTCTGCAGAACACAATGAAGGGAAATATGCCTTCCAAAATTGGGAAATCACAGAAAAATCTCCCAGTCATTTTTTGATTCATACTGTGCGCACAGTGACTTGCAATTATTGGAGCAGACGAGGATCCTGGGTACTGGAGAATGCAGCAAGTAATTTAAAATAATGACTGGTCTGGTTTCATCCTGAAGAGGAAGAGAACTCTCCAGAAAGCCATTAGGGAAGTGTTGTAACTGAGTCGATTTCTCTCCCCCTGCCCCAAGTATATTATTCTTTTAATTGGATTTCGTTACAAGCAGTATTAAATTAGTCACTTTATATTATATTTATGCTGCCTTGGATGTGCAAATGTAGAGATCAGTTTCTTTCTTTCTGAGGGTGGAGGGAATAAAAAGCCAGGAAGCACTCCGGTCTCCAACTTGGGTGGACTGGAAGTAAACCAGTAAAAAGGGATTGAGACCAACCCCAGAAGTCAGGAAAGAAGAAGAAGAAGAGAAGAGTTTGGATTTGATATCCCGCTTTTCACTACCCGAAGGAGTCTCAAAGCGGCTAACATTCTCCTTTCCCTTCCTCCCCCACAACAAACACTCTGTGAGGTGAGTGGGGCTGAGAGACTTCAGAGAAGTGTGACTAGCCCAAGGTCACCCAGCAGCTGCATGTGGAGGAGCGGAGACGCGAACCCAGTTCCCCAGATTACGAGTCTACCGATCTTAACCACTACACCACACTGGCTAAGAGCTAAGGGTGTTAGGAGACGCAACAGCAGCCACAGGCTCCAACTCCTTGCTGAATGTCAGAATTTTCAGGACAGAGGGGTGTATTCTTTCCGGGGTGCAATGCCAGAGCTCATTCACCTCGGATTAGGTCCTGTGGCATCAGCTAGTGGCGAGAAAGGGTTGAGGGTGTTGCTGAGAGAAACTCCAGAAAGGAATGGGGTTGGGTTTGTTTCCTGATCTTCTATGGCAGGGATAGAAGGGACTTTCTTTTCTATGGAAGGGACTTTCTTGGGCTCCAAGATCACTGCAGATGGTGACAGCAGTCACGAAATTAAAAGACGCCTGCTTCTTGGGAGGAAAGCAATGACAAACCTAGACAGCATCTTAAAAAGCAGAGACATCACCTTGCCGACAAAGGTCCGTATAGTTAAAGCTATGGTTTTCCCAGTAGTAATGTATGGAAGTGAGAGCTGGACCATAAAGAAGGCTGATCGCCAAAGAATTGATGCTTTTGAATTATGGTGCTGGAGGAGACTCTTGAGAGTCCCATGGACTGCAAGAAGATCAAACCTATCCATTCTCAAGGAAATCGGCCCTGAGTGCTCACTAGAAGGACAGATCCTGAAGTTGAGGCTCCAGTACTTTGGCCACCTCATGAGAAGAGAAGACTCCCTGGAAAAGACCCTGATGTTGGGAAAGATGGAGGGCACAAGGAGAAGGGGACGACAGAGGATGAGATGGTTGGACAGTGTTCTCGAAGCGACTGGCATGAGTTTGGCCAAACTGCGGGAGGCAGTGGAGGATAGGGGTGCCTGGCGTGCTCTGGTCCATGGGGTCACGAAGAGTCGGACAGGACTGAACGACTGAACAACAACAACAAAAATGGCAGGGATGTCCAACAGGTTGATCGCGATCTACTGGTAGATCCCCGGTAGGTTTTGGTAGATCGCTGGATCCCTTTCCTTAGTGTAGGTAAAATAGAATCCGGCCCTGCCCCGTTTTTCTGCCCACCATTGTTACATGACCTGCAGAACGGAAGACGGAATTTACTAAGTGAGGCGTTTTGTTTCCCCAGACATGTGTTGGTGAGTGGCTGTCCCCCCTTTCTTCCTCAAGGTTAGGCTTGTACCCCTAAAAAGCAGGGCTTTCCTTGCTAAAAAAGGGGGGGTAGATCGCTGCCAGTTTTTAATTCTGTGAGTAGATCGCAGTCTCTTGGGAGCTGGCCACCCCTGTAATCTATGGGATGTGTCAGAATCTCAAGTGGGTTTGTAGATCCACACATTTCCTTCAACTCAAGGGGCTGTCAAAGGATTTAAACAGAACGGAGAGATACGCTTTTAACAGTGGTATGCTTAGGATCGTTGTTTCAGGCAGAGCCGTCTCATGCATAGGGGCAGGTGGCGCGGTGCACCAGGGCGCCAGGCCCCCCAGGGGCGCCCCCGCGAGCCCGCCGGCATACCGGGCGCCCCCTCCCCAACCTGCCCCCACCCCCACGGGCGGGCAGGCGGGCGCTCGCGCGCCGGCTGCCCTCCTGAGCCCCAGCTGGAGTGCTGGGAAGGGCACGCAAAGCTCCGCGCTGCTCCAGCGCCACGCCCCTCATCCCCCGCTCGCCCACCCCCCCTCCCGAGGGGCGGCCAGCGCGGGAGGGAGGTGGGCGGAGAGGCAGCCCACCGGGGGCGCCGAGGGATCGTCGCGCCAGGGCGCACGATCCCTTTGAGACGCCCCTTGGATAAGGAGCGCCACTGAGAAATTAGCTTCTTGGTTTATTATTCGGTGGTTCAGATTCAGTGTTTAAGAGCTCACAGCGCTGTCTGTCTGTCAGAGTTTAGAGCGGCGTTGTGAATAAATAGACACAGTATATTTTAATAGAGCAGATGTGCTGCTATGGTTACAAGACAGCTGGGATCTCTATTCGAAAATATTCAGAGGACTGGCTAGTGGGACCTATTGCAAAACTATATTTCATTTTCCTTGTGGAAGGTTACTCATACTAGTCCAATTTTTCTTTTGTTTCAACTGCAATTCCCCACCCCCACCCCCAAATATTAAATTGTCTTATGCTATGACTTCGATATCCTCAGTCTGCTTATGTGAGAAATTATATTACGGACACAAAGGATGTGGGAATGAATGAGATAACATTAATTCGTGGTAAATCTCAGCTATTGAGACGGGAAGATTTGATTACAAGGCTACAGCACACAAACCCACACCCCTAGGATTGAAACAAGTGTTTGTTTGTATTCCTGTTGCTTATAGGGTAGTTTCAGGATCTGGGAGGTGAAAGTGGCACCTTCCGGGCCCTGAGGGGCCACTGGTCAATGCTGGGCGTGACCCCAAAGTGGACGTAGCTGCCCCACAGCTGGCCTCAGGCTGGTGGTTTGCTGCCCTGGCGCTAAATTCTGCATTTGTTTCCATGTGATTCATGGCGCATCTATGGAGAGGCCTTTTCTGAATATGAGACATGGCTAAATTCAGGCCAGTCTGTCAGGGGATAACTCTGGGCTCAAATGTGCTGAACGGAGCCGGGGGGGGGGGAGGCACATTTTTCCAAATCTAATTGTCATAACAGTTTTCAGGTATTTTCAAAGCCCTCGTGGAAATTTGACTGCTTTTTGGTGCTAATTCTGCCTAATTTCTCCTACTATGTGTATGCAATGTTGCATTTCTGCAAAAGGCAGCCTTTGGCTCCGGATTGGCAGCCGGGTTGCCAGTTTTCTCTCCCCGGGGGCTTAAACTGGACCCCAGTGCCTCTAGTTATTATTATTATTATAGTTGGTGAACCTCCCTAGCACACGCACACATTGCCTGTGAGACGTTCCCTCCTCCTCGCTGCTCTGCTCACCTCACCCAACGAAACAGCATCCTTTTATTTCCTTCCCACCCCTCACAGTCTTCCTCTGTGCCTTCCATCGGCAGCAGCGCATCAGTCCAAAACTAGCCTCCGATTTTGCTGTGCCAAAGCAAAGAAAGGGCAGGCATGTTTCGGTTGCTAGGCAACTTTGGGGCAAATATGGCACGACACCTCAGGATTTATCTCGATGACAGGAGGAGGAGGAGGAGAGAGGGAATAAATATCAGATGCTCAACACATTCCAGTGGTGCAACTTCTTGTGCCACATCCCATATTGTCCACTAGAAAAGCTGTGCCAGCACAGCATTGGAAAATGCATTATTCATGTATATTTAAATTCAGATTCAGGAGGTACTGCGAGCTTGCCAAAATTGTCACCTCAGTCACATCTTTAGGTAGATTTAAGATGACTCCTAGCTCTCGGGCACCATGTTAATCCTGAGGAGAATTGGATTACAGTACACACATAACCAAGTATTAGGAAATGCACACAAGACGAAAAACAACAAACCCTATAAAAAGATCAAATATTTCCACTTCTGCAGTGTGTTTACGACTGGAAAAAATGTGTTGGAGATGATTCAGTAGATAGAGGTGTGATTATATTATTCACTGTAACCGCAAGCCAGAGCAAGCAGTCTTCTGTGGAACTCTTAAGTGTGTGGGTGTCTTTTCCTTCAACCCAGACTCAGTGAGAAGAAATGATTTAAAGCCATAGGGCTTTAAAGCCATTTGGAAGCCATGTTTAGGGGGCGGTCCTATACCGGGGAAGAGCCAATGGCTGAGAGGCGACAGGACTTGGCAAAGCTCCGGGTACTCTGCTGCCAAGACAGATACGCTAAATAATATCACCAAGGTAAACAAACAAACAAACAATAAACACCCATAAAAATGGCAGAAGTAGTTTCTTTCCCAAATAGGTTTTATCTTAAACAATTGCAAACGCAGTCAATTAAGAGTTCGCTTGGAGTATATCAGTGGTTCAGTGTTCATTTCTTCTCTTTCCAAAATAGATTTTATCCTGAACCATTGCAAACACAGTACTGAAGAATCCACTTGTGATATACCAGTGGTTCAGTGTTCAGACGTCGTTCCGGTAATCAGATGTTTCATCACTAAAGAGCTTAGTCATCAAGCTTTGTAGTAAATAATATACAAGAGAAAAAAGTATGTCAGGAGCAGAAATGTCCCTGCTTAGATAGATATTATTATGGCCATTGGCCCATCACGCACGATTTTTCAAACAACATATGTATACTTAGCCTTTCTACTTAGAACTTCGAAAGGACTTTAAAGTAACAGACTAAGCAGTAATTTTACAATGTCCCTGCTTTAAGTCGTCTACATACTGTCTTCTCTTCTATATTATTCACTACAAAGCTTGATGGAAATAATTTACTCTGTTGAATTTATCTCAATGCTGCCAACGTTTTCAGCTGTATACAGTTATTTTCCATATATCCAACAAATGTTTTCCAATCTTCTTTAAACATATGTTCTTCTTGCTCTCTTATTGTAGAGGTTAAATCTGCAAATTGTGCATATTCTGTCAACTTAAGTTACCAATTCTCTTTGGTTGGGACCTCGCTCACTTTCCATCTGGGGGCTAACGAAACACGGGCCGCAGCTGCTGCATACATAAACAACCTTTTCTGACACCTGGGAATTTCAGTCTGGGTTATCCTCCAACAAAAAGGACTCGGGAGCTTTTTTGGGGAAAGTAATTTTAAACATTTTTTTTTTCAATTCATTATAAATCATTTCCCATTGTCTTCTCTCTCTCAGAGCATCTGGAAAGTGAAACTGGGCAGACTCCAGATCTCTGAGTATAGGTTCTCTGCCGTGTAAATACCTATCCAAAGATCTACCTATCCACTAGGGATGCCGTTGCTGGAGCAGTCTAGGGAGAGCTGTTTCCATGGACTTATCATTTTCCTGCCACTTTTATATTTTCCAGCTATAAAATTTTCCTTACCCCAACCCCTCCCACGCTGAGCATGTACTGGATCTAGCGGTTATTCCACTAGCATAGCAGAGGCAGGATATTTCAGGTCTGAAAGCGCACATAGCTCAATAGCTTGAGTGGAAAGGAGCTAATCCTTCACCACGGACTTCTTTTGTTATGGCATCACATTCCAGTGTGTTAGATTCCTTTACACTCCAAGCATAAAGCAGATCATCACATGTTGCCAATAGGCCTGGCGAAGGAATATTGAGGTGCTTCCAGATAAACCAGCCTTTTGGCAAACTCAAAATAAATATATTCTATTGGTGTTAAACTGATTCATGTATTGTCAGTGCAAAACATGAGCACCACGTCTGACAGACTTATAGTTAGAAGATTATATTTCTCTCTTGGCCATTTTTTTTAAAAGTTGGCAGCTTTCTTTCCTTCTTTCTTGGTTTCTAGAGGGAAATCAAAATATCTGGCATTTACTAATTTGATTGCACAACCTACAATACATTGATGACTGCCTCCCGAAAAGGCTCTGTAAATCAAAAAGCCCCACCCAAAACATTCTTAATCAGGATCTCAGAGTATGTGGGAAGGCAGGGAAAAGAAGAAGAAAGTTTTTATGGAAGGCTGAGCTATCTGCCTAGGGATCTAGTCAGGAATGAGGGTTGCCAGAGAGGGATGCTTGTGATTTTCCACTCCCCAGGCAGAAACTTTGTATATAGGTAAGTGTCCCGAACAGGAAACAAGTTTGTGGCTGTTATTGTCAGAACCAAAAAACAAGAAACAACACCCAACCATTGACTTAATTGTGAAAGCTTATAGAATCATAGAATTGTAGCACAGGCCCTCCAAGTGTCCCTATTTTCCAGGGACAGTCCCAGATTTACAGAAGCTGTCCCAGTTTCAGATTTGATCCTGGAATGTCCTACTTTTCCTTACAACATCCCTATCTTCATCTGAGGAATGTTGCAGTGGATGGGTACCCTCTAAACTCTGTGAAGGACAAGCCACATTTCCCAGAATTCTTTTTTTGTGGTGGAGGGGTGAAATAGGCTTTAAATATATGGTACGTACACAGCCTTCATTTTGCCTCAGAGATGCTGGGTTTAAACCAATGGACTGGAACCCAAGAGTTCCTGGAGGCCACATCCTTTCCTGTGTCCCATCGCATTCCCAGAAACTGCCCTTGGATGCCTCTCTTGTTTTTATCTATCTTTTCTGTGTTTTATTAGATCAGGCGGAGGGATGGATATTTTTGGATGACATAGGGTGCCCATGTCATATTCTGACTCTCGTGGAATGGGACGTCTTTTCTCTCACTTCCCCGCAGCTGAATTACGAGGATATGCAGCAAAGAACTATTTCCTCTGCTACCAATTAGATGAAGAATTGGGGAGGGGGGGCATTGTGTCCGGCAGGTCATTCAGAAACATTAGCAAGGGGCAGGAACAATGGGTCAATGTACTATAACACAACGGTTTAATGAACTCGTGTAATGTCTTTAGCGACTTCAAATTGACTTCCGGGTGAGATAAGGGGCTGCACAGACGATCACAAAAAGCCTGTAATAGCCTTTATAGAATGGATGTGTTGAACCAAGGGTGAACTGTTCCGGGAGCTCCATACACACCATCTTGGTAGTCAAGATAACACCTCAATTAATGGGTGGCGGTTGTAGCAATGAGCTCATACACTTGCTTTGTTATAGGCTAATTGGCTTGCTTTGGTGTTATCCTTAACTGGGGGCTGGGCTCTGAGCCCAGAAAGTGGAACTATCTGCAAGATTTGGGTACAGTGGTACCTCGCTAGACGAATGCCTCGCTAGACGAAAAACTCGCTAGACGAAAGGCATTCGCTAACGAAAGGGTGACTCGCAAGACGAATTTTCCTATGGCCGTGACTCGCAAAACGAAAACCTTTTGCAATTTATTTATTTTTCCGTAAAACCGCGCTTCCTCCGACCGTGCTTCGCGAGACGAAATTTCCGCTATACGACAACACTCGCGGAATGAATTAATTTAGTCTTGCGAGGCACCACTGTATTTGCCACCTATGCCCTCATCTGGTCAGGTGAAGCGATGGAAAGTCCTGGCCAAAGTGACGCATCCTGCTTTGCATATAAAGCACGTATGAGCATTTGCTTGGAGGTGGGCAAGTCATCTCCTTGCTGTAGTGTTTGCCCTGCATCTGCAGAGGCCAGGCTGATTTGCTGCAAGTCTGCACCTGAATTTATTAAAGCACTCAAAATGGCCATTCTGGTGTTTTTGACATCCTTCTTTGGTATCCCTGCACCCAACCACTTCCATGAGCTCTCCTTTGGGCCTGCGGTTCAGAACGACGGAGACTTGAGGGAGTCATGTTAATGGCCAGTTCAGCCACTCATCATGTTTATACTGAATGACTGATCTGCTCACCATAAACAAGAGCTTGGGGTGACGCTTTTCTTTATAATAACCCCGTAGTTCTTCAATCTCGGGTTTATAGGAATAGGAATAATTTATTATTGGCCAAGTACATTTTCCAACATACTTGGAATTTGTTTCAGCTACATTGCAATGTAAACATACAGACACTGTTCCTCTCACAATACAAAGAAGCAAAGAAACCCCACCCATAATTTACCTCCCCTTCAGCTATACAACTACGAATTTAACAATTTAATGGCACAAGGGAAAAAACTATTCTTGTGCCTGGTCGATTTTGTATATGAAGTCCTGTAGCGACGTCCAGATGGAAGTAAATCAAGCAGATGATGACCGGGATGTAAAGGATCTGCTACAATTCTCTCTGCTCTTTTCCTAACTCAGGTAGCATAAATTGTCTCTATTGAAGGCAAGCTAACACCAATTACCCTTACCGAATCCAAACCTGTATCTCCTGGACTGTCACACATTTCTGGACCTGCTCATGATCTGATCATAAGAGTCTACCCTCAGGGGTAGCTAACCTGTGTCCTGCCACATGTCAATGGACTCCAGTTCCCATCAGTCCCAGCCATAAGTCAGGGACGGTGGTGTTGAGAATTCCATTCCTCCCGTGCTGCAGATGTGTGGGATTGTTACAATTCACATGTATGTTTACATTCCAGCACCGATTATTGGAGTCTTGTGAGTGGAAAGGGAGATACGCTACTTCCGCTCTGTATAGCTTTTGTTTTTGCAGCTCTCTCTCGAAGGAAGGAAGACAGAGAGAGAAGCCATGTTTTTCTTTCAAAGGGGGCTGCGTGCGACCACGCAAA
Organism: Lacerta viridis; assembly: GCA_900245905.1. Classification (NCBI taxonomy): domain Eukaryota; kingdom Metazoa; phylum Chordata; class Lepidosauria; order Squamata; family Lacertidae; genus Lacerta; species Lacerta viridis. The sequence continues at coordinate 55,552 of OFHU01004568.1, forward strand.
TGCGCGCCACATTTGATGTGGGGAACGGTCATTCTTTCTTCTGTTACATTTGTTTTAATTTGCAATAAATTAGGCTTAGATGTTACTCCTCAAGGCTGAGCTTCTGTTTGGACTCTGCTAGTCGTCTGCTCATGTCCTTGGATACAGGTCACATCAGCGTGACGGGAGACCGGAGTGATGAATCCCAGGTGACGCTGCATTGGGGGGGGGAGGCACCGGCCTTGGCGTTATCACCCAACAGATGGGAGTTTTGGAGGCCACAGATGTTTCCTCCCATTTTAAATAATAATTCTAATAATAATAATAATTTATTATTTATACCCCGCCCATCTGGCTGGGTTTCCCCAGCCACTCTGGGGGCTTCCAACAAAATATTAAAATACAATAGTCCTTCAGATATTAAAAGCTTCCCTAAACAGGGCTGCCTTCAGATGTCTCCTAAAAGTCTGGTAGTTGTTTTTTCCTTTGACATCTGGTGGGAGGGCATTCCACAGGGCGGGCGCCACTACCGAGAAGGCCCTCTGCCTGGTTCCCTGTAACTTCACTTCTCACAGTGAGGGAACTGCCAGAAGGCCCTCAGAGCTGGACCTCAGTGTCCGGGCTGAACGATGGGGGTGGAGACACTCCTTCAGGTATACTGGGCCGAGGCCGTTTAGGGCTTTAAAGGTCAGCACCAACACTTTGAATTGTGCTTGGAAACGTACTGGGAGCCAATGTAGGTCTTTCAAGACCGGTGTTATGTGGTCTCGGTGGCCTCTCCCAGTCACCAGTCTAGCTGCCGCATTCTGGATTAGTTGTAGTTTCCGGGTCACCTTCAAAGGTAGCCCCATGTAGAGCGCATTGTCCAAGCGGGAGATAACTAGAGCATGCACCACTCTGGCGAGACAGTCTGGGGGCAGGTAGGGTCTCAGCCTGCATACCAGATGGAGCTGGTAGACAGCTGCCCTGGACACAGAATTAACCTGCACCTCCATGGACAGCTGTGAGTCCAAAATGACTCCCAGGCTGCGCACCTGGTCCTTCAGGGGCACAGTTACCCCATTCAGGACCAGGGAGTCCTCCACACCTGCCCGCCTCCTGTCCCCCCAAAACAGTACTTCTGTCTTGTCAGGATTCAACCTCAATCTGTAAGCCGCCATCCATCCTCCAACATCTGAAAATGCATAATCTGCTTTAAATTTACACCCCGATCTTAGAGCATTAAAACAAAGAGAGGCAGCTCTCTGCTTTCAGCTGTTCACCCACACGTTGAGAATGGAGCAGAAAATAAACGAGCAGATAAACCTTTGCACGGAGTGCCGAGTATCTGCAGGTTATGCAGACAGGAACTGCGTGACAATGTCAGTTAGACAGAAGCAGGGCAAACAGGGTTGTTTTCCTATTTCTTGTGGCTTTGCGAGGGGTTGGTGGTATGTGGAGATTAGATGAGGCAGCATGAGCAGGCAGCGTTATCTCTCTTGATCTCATCAGCCGTAGTGAAGGGAAACAGGTGGGTGCCACCTACTGGGGTGCAATGGAGATATAGATATAGCTAACCCCAAGAGTTGTATTGTCGATCAGGAAAAAGTTGAAGACGTTTTCATTGATATAAGCTACTGGTTCTCATTCTCACTGACCTCCCACTGTGAAAGGGAGGTTCAGTTCTGTTTACATATAAAAGTGAGCTTAGCTAATTGGCAAAACAGCACACAAATCAAAACACAGCCATCGTTCTCCGAATTTTGCAACGCAGTTCCCCGTCTAAGCAGTGTGCAGAGAAATGCTTACCTAGAGGTAAATTGTTGCACATGGATGTATATATCCATAGGTACCAACTCCTAGGGGCTGAGGTCCCTTCAGACCTCACAATAAATTATTTGAGCTCCCTGTTCCCCAGTTGATGGGCATTGCCATTCAAATGGTGTGTCCTGTGATTGATTATGCATAGTGGGGTTTACCTGAGGCCCCCCCCCCGAATTTTTTTTAATTCAAGTTAGCAGCCCTGTATATATCAGTGAAATTAACATACAAAAAAGCATTATGCTAAGGGAAATTGCTTTGTGAAAAAGAAAACGTGCATGTTGGGCAATACGAGGTACCGAAACATCTATATTAGAATGTGGACTGAAAATGTGGAGAATTGATCTTAAGAGTGGAAAATGAGAGAAATGGACATTGATAGATTCGCCCATCCCTAGTGACATGGAAGGTGAAGAGAAGCAACCTCTGATAGCTCAGTCAGCAGAGCAGGAGACTCTAAATCTCAGGGCCATGGGTTCGAGCCTCATGTTGGGCAAAAGATTCCTGCATTGATGAGGGTTGGACTAGATGACCCTTGCAGTCCCTTCCAACTCTATAATTCTATGATTCTATGACACATCAAACAGTGAGCTATAAAAAGGCAACGCAAGCACCGGAAACTCCTGCTCTATCCTGCTATGGTATCTTACTGCAGAGCATACATGTGAGATTGTTGCTTTACCAAACAAAGACTGCAGCCCTAAGCACACTAGCCTGCGGTTGGGGGGGGGAATCGATTCAGTTACCATTTAAAGCCAAATTTGAAACAAAACGAGAGCTGAAATGCAGCTGTTCTTCAAAATTCGCACTGACCCGGATTTTGCAATGCAGTTCTTCAACCAAACAACATTTACAAAAGTATACATTAGGTAAAGGTAAAGGTAACCCCTGACCATTAGGTCTGGTCGCAGACAACTCTGGGGTTGCGGCGCTCATCTCGCTTTATTAGCCAAGAGAGCCAGCATACAGCTTCTGGGTCATGTGGCCAGCATGACTAAGCCGCTTCTGGCGAACCAGAGCAGCGCACAGAAACACAACCGTCGCGGGGATTCGAACCGCCGACCTTCTGATCGACAAGCCCTAGGCTCATTGGTTTAACCCACAGCGCCACCCACGTCCCTTATACATTAGGTAGAATTGTGCACAAAATAATGAATACGTCAGTGCAAGTAGCACGGATAAATGTGTTGCATTAGGGAAGAAATGCTTGCCAAAAATGTGTACGTTAATCAAAACTGCATACAAAAATGTGTTTACGAGGAGACATTTGCACTAAAATGCTGGAGAATTTTCCTCGGGGTACTTTTTTTTTTTTTTGCAAAAGAACATTTGCAAATTGCTGCAGAAACGTGGGAAACCAAATTTAAGATTGGGGAAATGAGAAACCGAGGGTACATATTCTTCCATTCTTGTTTGGGATTGAGTCCTGCTGAACTGAGAAAGACCCTGTTCCTGAGTAGACAGTGATAAAATTGCAGGGACTCCTGTATCTGCGAGAGAAAATGCTCTAAAACTTGGGTGCTCTAAAACGACGTTTGACTTGTAAGAAGATGTGATTCAAAAGCAAAAGGCAAGAGTTTACAAGCGCCTCTTTGAACTTTCATTTCCTCTTTGGTGGGCTTCTTGTTTCCCACTTTAAAGCCTCTGACCATAATGGCTTCAACCTCACCAATGTGTGCTTGTTTTTTACAGATTTTTTAAAAATATATATATATGGCTTAAAGTGATTATGCAAGCAACTTATCTCACGGCTCACCCCAGAAACCACATGTGAATTTCATTTCTTCTCATTCAGGCGGATTCTCAGTAGCTTGAGTATGGTTTGCAAGCAACCTCGTTCCTTTGTGGTAGAGGAGAATTGCAGTGATGTTGGTCTCTGAGGCTCTGGTCACATTAGCTGCATCATTTGGGGATGGAAAGCGGCCAGTTAAATGGTAACAATATCATTTAAACCTTTATTACCCACTGCTCACATCTGATTCTATTATTATTATTATTATTATTATTATTATTATTATTATTATTATCATCATCATCATCATCATTGACAGATTTCATGACTCTCTGATGCTCATTATAAAACTATGTCTCGTGTCTTTAAGATAACATTTAGTTAGAAAGCAGAGTTGCGATGAAGCTGTTCAACAGAAATGGTAACTTGATAATGCAACGCCGGCTCAAATTTCCAAGATGGTGGTTATGGTCATATACTCTTAAGAACCACCTGTGACGATCACCCAAACTTAGGAATGGCATGGAAGGAGTTAAAAGGAATAACCAGTAAGAACCTTAAGAGGGAGTTCTGAGAGGGGGTCTTGAGAGGCTGAAAGGAGGGTGGCAAGGGAAGGAGTAGGTACAAGGGCGGGAGAAATCGTTGGGCACTGTTGTTAACAAGAACACAACCAAGAAAGAACTGTTTATTCAGAAACCACATGCTTATGTACTAAACTTCAAATAAAACAGTTTTGTTCCAATATTCTCCTTGACTGAACTGAGTGAAGTAAATACCAGGCAGACTGGTTGGTGGTAGCGGTTAATTAACAAAGTGGTGAGCGCAGGTATCAACGGACCGTTAAACGTCTGGGGGTCCTGTGCAGGTTGAGAGAACCGCCACACCACCATCTTGGAAATTGCAGGAATTCACTCACGACCTATAAGGCCAAACGGGACAACATTTTGTGAATGAATTTCAGGTTTGGGGTTTTGCTTTTGCTTTTTGTTGGCTAAAGGGAGCTGGTGGAATGTGATTTGGAACGAGGTAGCAGCAGCCTTTCCAACCACAAACTCTTTTCCCACAAGCTGCTGCTGGCCGCAATATGGGTTCAATTGTATATTTGGTTTTCCAACCTTAGGCTGCGTACATATTCTTGTTTACTCTGTATTCTAGTATGGTTCCATCACTGATTTGGGAAACAGGTGTTAGCCACAACCCAGTTTTATGCACATCCTTTCTCATGAATCCAAATACAGTGGTACCTCGGGTTAAGAACTTAATTTGTTCTGGAGGTCCGTTCTTAACCTGAAACTGTTCTTAACCTGAGGTACCACTTTAGCTTAATTTGTTCTGGAGGTCCGTTCTTAACCTGAAACTGTTCTTAACCTGAGGTACCACTGTAGCTAATGGAGCCTCCCGCCGTCGCCACACAATTTCTGTTCTCATCCTGAAGCAAAGTTCTTAACCCAAGGTACTATTTCTGGGTTAGCGGAGTCTGTAACCTGAAGCATCTGTAACCTGAAGCATCTGTAACCCGAGGTACCACTGTAGAGAAGAAGAAGAACATAGCTGTGTTTTAAGCTGGTAATGTGTCAGCTGGGTATTTGGAAGTAACTCCATCCAGCAGGTCTTTAAATTCAATTATCTAGGAATCACCTTCCACCATAGGCTCCTTTGGTCTCCACACCGAGACTCGGCGGTGAATGCCAGTAACTGGCTATGCAGGCTATAATGCGCTTTTTTACAACAAGGGGTAATTCGTATATACCCTCTGCTCTCAAGGTTTTTAATGCCAAAATTATCGCACAACTGCTCTATGGCATTCCAGTCTGGATCCCAGGGTTCACTCAGACAGTAGAACGGGTGCAATCAATCTTTCTCTACAAGATTTTTTCAGTCCCACGATGTGTACCATATGCAGTTTTATGTCTAGAGGGAGCTCAACATAAGGTGGAGTCTGTTGCCTGGGTAAGATTTCTCTCATTCTGGCTAAATATCTGCCTTGACTCTGATAGAGACCCTCTCCTCCAGGCAATGTTATTGGACACCTTCCTCCCCTCGGGGTTACAACTCTTCAAAAGGAAGGTTCAACAACTGGGGCTATCAGTGGAGTTTCTGCGCTCAATGCCCTTACTATCTGCTAAGGCCACAATAAAAACTAGGTTGTGGGACATCGAGCGACAAGAACTCATAGAGGCAGCAGGCAAAACATGTTCCCCTCTCTATTTTCATCTTCCGTGGGCACACGAAACAAACTGTAATTATCTTGTTTTTCTACTGAACCCCCCAGAAAGAAGGGCTTTTTCGCTGGCCAGGTTCAACGCAAATCCATCGAACCTCCTATGGGGAAGGTTTTCAGGCAGGGTGGAGGGCGAGAGGATTTGCCCATGCGATGACCATCAGGTGGAAAGCCTTGTTCATATGGTTTTCCACTGCAAACTTTACGTCGATCTCCGCCACCAATTCCTGGACCAGCTCTGTATCCCTAGAAGGAGACCAGAGCGGGAAGTATTGCATTTCCTACTAAAGGGAACTGACCAGGAGCTTACCAAATTGGTAGCTCAATACCTACATCTTGCTCTTTTCTCGTCGTAATACTCTGCAGTCGTCTGAGTTATCAGGAGTCCCAGAGATGTGATCGTGGACAGTGGAGTCTTGTCTCTTTCCTCTTCTAATATAGTTTGCCCCACTGCGAAAGTATTATTTCGCTACTGTTTTATATGTATGTATGTTTGTCTGCTTGATGCCAATAAAAGGTTGATGGATGGATGGTAATGTGTCACAGTCTCGATAGCAGCTCTAACCGCAGCATAGCTGTCAACTTTCCCGTTTTCTTGCGAGGAATCCTATTTGGAATAAGGGAATTTCCCTTTAAAAAAAGGGAAAAGTTGACAGCTATGAACCGCAGCGGTTTTCTCTTCCTGCAAACCGGTCGAAGCAATTGCACAGAGGACACACTGTAACAGTAAGTTACTATTAAAGGGTCAGTTCTTCTCGCATTCCCAAAATAAAACATCCATCCCTTCTTTTATTAAACAAAACAAAACTCATGCACACAAGTAGATAAAAACAACTAACGAAACGCCCCAGGTCCGCCGCAATATTTGGTGAGTGTCATGCTCACTAGCATTCAAGAAGGATTTCATCTTTCTCATAAAACGCTAATCTCTGAATGAAACAAGCCACATGGCCCCTACGGCGCCCACATGGCTTCTGTAAATGCCTCCGAGAAGCATTGCCGCTGATAACAGGGAGACTGAAAACACACACTGGAAGAGTGGAGAGGCCTCACACACAATACAATGCAAGAGGCGGGGGGCATGTGGGGGTATTTATGAGATCAGTAGTTCTGGAGTAAGCCACGTATCAAACATACGCCCTGCCCTCCCCCTGACAAGGAAGGGCGAGCAAATGGAAGTGATTTAAGCGAGCCAGGCTGTTCAGGGACATCATATTGGGTGATAAGGGATGGGAGGAAACAGATCACTCTGAGCCAAAGGTTAGGGTGTGCATATGCCATCTAAATAATGAATTACGCTGCTGGGGTGCTATTGCTGTTAAAAGACAGTCTGTTTCTGTTGTAGCCTAAACAAGCGCACCTTCTTGCCTTTCCTCTACTAATCAGAAGGAATCGCCGGGCAATGCTTCTATTAAACATGCTCTCGTTGAAAGTGGATCCAGGAAGATGGCATAAGCCCACTTTATTTTGGGAGAGGGCATTTGCCCCTTTCATAGTGGTGTGGGTGTTGACATCTTTCAGTCTTGACAGACAATGGGGTTCTTTATAAAAAAAAAAAAAAAGTGATGCGCCCAGTGCCGAATTTACCTATAAGACTAAACAAGCTATAGCTTAGGGCCCCACTCTCTTGGGGGCCCCAAAAAAATTTAAAGGGGAAAAAACTGGATGTACATTTCCAAAATATAAGATAAAAAACAAATAAAATAAAACCTACATACAGCAACAGTGTTTTGTGTTGTGTAGGCTCCTATGATGTAAGTAATGGGCCCCGCCTGCTAGCCTGCTCCCTAAAATATCACTGGTTTGCTCATTTCTAACAGCGACAATTTGTTGTTGACAAAGGACAGCTGGACATATAAAGGGCCCCATTACCTTCAGTAGCTTTGGGCCTCATCAAACCTATATCCGGCCCTGGATGCGCCCATAACAAAGGTGCTACCTAGGGGGAATGAGCGTATACAACAAATGACAAACTTACGCGCATCTCGATGCAACGTACCGTATTTTCCGGCGTATAAGACGACTGGGCGTATAAGACGATCCCCAACTTTTCCAGTTAAAATATAGAGTTTGAGATATACTCGACCGCATATAAGACGACCCCCGACTTTTGAGAAGATTTCCCTGGATTAAAAAGTAGTCTTATACGCCAGAATATACAGTAAGTTCATTGCTACCTAGTCATTTCAAGTTGTGCATTGGCCTTACCCTGACTGCATTCTTTCTATGCTTTGTTTGATTCATTGCACTCGGAAACGTTCGGTAGTGATGGGTGTGCCTGCTAAAGTGGTGCTAAGGATGTGACAGCCTTAGTTGGTTCCTGTTCTGTGAGGCTCCTGTTGGTTCCTGTTCAGTAACGCCTATGTCACACTTTTGAAAGTTGTTAACTCATCAAGAAAATTAAAATCATCTTTTTTTTGCAATGTCGGTTTTTTTACTGGCAAAAAGCCATTGTATATCCTACATTTGCTACAACTGGACAGCACTGAGGGAGGAAGAACCAGACGCCTTTTTAATTCCAGGCTTCACTTGGCTATGATCATTGAACCATGCATATATTGTGTCCAGACAGCAAGAAAGGAAAGTATAATCTCTGTCGTTATCTCTCTTGGATCTTATTGGGAGCCAACGGCATGTGGATCATCAGTTGATTAATTCTCTCTTCTCAGTGAAGACGTTTTGTCTGCTCCTTCATGTAAGACATTGTCCAAGCCTTAGTGAAAGTCTACAAATCTCAAGAGTGGTGTCATATGGCTGTACGCTCCACTCTTCCTTAAAGGCACTCTCAGAAATGACTTGCAGGTTGATTGTTTTAGCAGTATGAGGAATTTGTTCATCAGGAGGGAAAGGTACTATGCAGAATTACATGCCAAAGCTATCCAACTAATCACTCACTTTGCTTACAATAGTATGATGTTCTTTATAATACTGGGCCAATTTAGCTGAATGTTCCTGATCTGTTAAACATATGTTTTAGACTCTCCCATTCGGTATATCCCCTTTTGACATGAAAGACAACATATTTTTACCTCTGCTCCTTGCTTGGTAATTTGCCAGCGTTCTGGCACAATTTTTATACATTATCCTAAGACAGAAGCAATCAAGAAATTACAGCAATGCTGATGGAACCAGCATTTGCTTAAGAGAGGTTTAGGAGACTGTATTTACAATCCATTGCCAGTTTTTTTCTTCTTTTTCCACCATCAATTTGAAGCATAACTTAACAGTTTTTATCCTTCACAGTGCTGAGAACTTTTCGTGGGGATATCAGCGACCGTCGACAACAGGCACGCTGAGCTAAGGGGTGAAATGTCCATTCATACTTCCCATTGTAGAGAACGGACCATTTAATGTTACCAATTGTCATGGCTCCCATGATCGGTACGCAGTGTAGTTTCTTGCTGGGACACCTGGCGGTTGAGATCGCTTCTTCGGAGCATTTGCTTGCCAGGCAGTCATGTTGAAATAGTCATTCCGAACAATCTTATTCTTCTTGGTCTTCAGCTACAATGAAAATGATGGAGGGGAGAGAATTTCATCATTATAATGAACAAAACCCAATGAGCAAAATCCACCTTGCAAGGAGTGATGAAACAGTTGTGTGTTAATAATTTTCCTGTATTTCTGGGTATCCTGCAGAGGAGAACTAAACTCAGTTATCATGCATCTCCTTATTGGAGAGATCCTCAGTACTGACAGCAAGAGAGATACATGAGATTCCCCTTCACTTAATACCCAAAAACATGGAAAGCAGATATGTGGGTCATTTGCTCATCTTCTTATCATCACTTCCTTGCAAGTGTATGGAACAGCTGCAAAAAAAAAAAAAATGCACTGGTTTCTAGAGCTGAGCTAGCAAAATCTTCCGTACCTTTGGCCTGATTCAGACATGCGGCCTTTACGCTATTATTAACTGTTTCAACAACAATTTTGCTTCTGCGGAGTGTGTTATGATGATGATGATGATGATAATATTATTATTATTAATAATAATAATAATAATAATAATAATAATAATAATTATTATTATTATTATTATTATTATTTATTTGTACCCCGCCCATCTGGCTGGGTCTCCCCAGCCACTCTGGGCGGCTTCCATCAAATATTAAAATACATTTAAAATATCACAGATTTAAAACTTCCCTAAATTCTGCTGCCACAATTATTTAACTAGAAAACCTGGATGGATCTTAGCACAGTACACAGCAGTGAAAGTGTCCCCTTGTAATGAAGGAGCCTTGGCTAGAAAGCACAGCCACCCAACTTTTCACAACGTTTACGAAAAATTGGCTTGAATCCGTAATTTAGCCCATGGAACGGAATTCAGTGTAGACTGTTGGAATTATCTCTCCTCTCTTCCCCCCCCCCAACACTCTTCTGGGGTTCTTCTGACACCCCTCAAATGGCTTTGGGAGAGAGGGGGGACCCCACTAGCAGAACGAGTTATTTGAATCTAGCCCATAGTTTGCACAATTGGGAGGGTGCACGTTCACCAAGATGCAGGCTCCTAAAATGGTGAGGAAGTTGGAGCTGAGGATGAGTAGAATCACAGTACCATTTTTACTTCTTTTTAAAATATCATTATTTTTAAGGACAAAGAAGGAACGTTTTATCACATGTGGTGGGAATGTAAGAAAGTGAAAGGCTTCTGGGAAATGATATATAATGAGATGAAAAAGATGTTGAAATATACATTTATAAATTTAAAAAAAACAGAAGCTTTTCTACTTGGCATTGTAGGTGAGGATATTAGTAGGCAAGATAAAAAATACAGTTTTTATATGTAACGACAGCAGCAAGACTACTATTGGCACAGAAATTGAAACAAGAAGAACTACCGACGATAGAAGAGTGGCAGACGAAGTTAATGGACTACGCAGAATTGGACAAGATGACAGGGAGAATTCGAAACCGACGGGAACAGAGATTCTTGGAAGAAATTTGAGAATTATTTGAAAAACAATTGTAAACAACAAATAACGCTAGTAGGTTTGCAAGAAGTTTTGTAAGGAGGACCATATGAAATTTAGGAAAATGATAATTGGTCATAGATTATTAAAAGTAATTGTGAAATTATGAAAATACAAGATTAAGTTATGAAGATTGGAAGTCTTTAGACGTGGTTGATGGAAGTCCAAAAAATATTGTGTAAGATATGAAGGAATGTTAAATGATGTTTGGAAAATTTATGTAAAACTTAATTAAAATATATTTTGAAAAAAATATCATTATTATTATTATTCATCCAATTTATGTACTGCCCTTTATCAAAAGATCCCAGGGCAGGGTGCGACATTAAATATCGTTTGATGTGCACTCCAGTAATTCAACCATACTCCAGCCACTTAGTTTAGTATAGGGCCTATTTCCTAGCAGGGAACGAAAACTGGTGGGGTGTAAGGAATTTCTGTAATATTTTTTATTTGCGTATGTCCAAGTTGACACGTGTCAAGCAACCAAACACCTGCAGCACTAGTCTTGAAACACACCTGTCTCCGCAGCCCAAAGCAGCAGCATACACCTTACGGCTCAATTTTCCTTCCCACTCTCCAGACAGGTTCAAATTGCATGACTTCAGCCCCCTTCCCCAAGGTGGCATGTGAGAGACAAATCCAACTGCCTTAGGATAACCAGCAGCCATCGAAGATGAGCTAGGACCTTCGGCTATCAAACCATGCAAAGAGAATTAAAAGATGCTCCAGATTTCCCCGACCTGTTGCCCTCCAGATATTTTGGACTCCAGCATCCTTCTGTCGCAGCCACTATGGCAAGGGATCATGGGAGTTGTACTCCAAAACATCTGGGCTGTGGGGGGTCATGACCTAGAGAACTCACCTCTTTGCTTGGCAAGGTAGAGTAGGATGCCATGTAACAGCACGGAAGTGGGCTAGCTTTTCCCATCTCCAAAATTAGATTAATTGTTGCTCTTCTGAGTTTAAGTGTACCTCAAGTAAGTGAGAAACAACCATTCCTTACCCAACAATAGAAAAAAGCTGCTGTTGTTAGGATACTGTAGAAAATAAGGACTCCAATAGCTGCTGCCATACTCATGAATTCTGGTCTTTCTTGACATCGAGATTCTGGGGCTTCTGGGGCTTAACAAAGGGGAGAAAAAGTTTAAAACACACCTGCACAAACTATAAATGTAAAGCTATATTACCGTTATTCCTAGGTCACATTTGATTTCAAAAAAGGAAACTTCCCCAAAACGAGGAGATTGGTTAAAAAGGAAGTTGAAAAAGTCAAGAGGGTCAGATCACACCAAAATGCTTGGGAGTTGTTTAAAAACACAATATTAGATACAGTCGTACCTCAGAAGTTGAACAGAATCCGTTCCGGAAGTCCATTCGACTTCCGAAACGTTCGACTTCCAAAGCGCGGCTTCTGATTGGCTGCAGGCAGCTCCTGCAGCCAATCGGAAGCCGCGGAAGCCCGGTCGGATGTTCGGCTTCCAAAAGAACGTTCGAAAACCATTAGGTCCAGTCGCGAACAACTCTGGGGTTGTGGCGCTCATCTCGCTCTATAGGCAGAGGGAGCCGGCATGCAGCTTCCAGGTCATGCGGCCAGCATGACTAAGCCACTTCTAGTGTACCAGAGCAGCGCATGGAAATGCCATTTACTTTCCTGCCAGAGCGGTACCTATTTATCTACTTGCACTTTGACGTGCTTTTGAACTGCTAGGTTGGCAGGAGCAGGGACCGAGCAATGGGAGCTCACCCCGTCGCGGGATTCGAACCGCTGACCTTCTGATCAGCAAGCCCTAGGCTCTGTGGTTTAACCCACAGGACCACTCGCGTCCCATGGCAAGGGAGGTAGAGATTTTTATATGCCCAATTTAAATACTAGTAGCCCTCAGGGGTGTAGCAAGGTAAATTGGTACCTGGAGGCAAAAAAAATTTGTCATGCCTCCCCCCCAGGCATGGGAAGGTCAGGTGGTGCAGAAAATTTCTTGTCAACCCCCCCCATTGATCCCCCCCCGCAAAAATGGTTTTACGTTATTTCATATTTTCTTACAAAGGAATAATAACAAGTAATAATAAAAAAAACTTTTATTTATATCCCACCCTCCCCGGCCGAAGTCGGGCTCAGGGTGGCTAACATCAGATACATAACATTGGTATAAAATCAAACAATAATTAAATTACCTCCTAAAAACATCTCAAAATCAAATTAAAGTCTAATTAGATGGCTTTCCACAGGGTTAGGGTTGGGAACAGTAAGTGCTCCACTGAACTGAAATTTCAGCCTTCACGACATAGGAAAACAGCCAAGTGAACAGCTATTTTGGTGGAGGAGGGTCAAGATATTAACCGATATGCATGAAATTTCATATATAGCTATATAATCCCTAGTATAGTAAGATAAGACCTTCGGAGCAGGCATTTTCAAAAAAAAAAAAATGTTCCTTGATAATTTGTCACCCCCTCCATTATGGAACCCGGGGCAGACCGCCCCCCGCCCCCCCTTGCTATGCCCCTGGTAGCCCTAGCATGAGTGATTTATGGGATATGCAAGGATTTTCACATTTGTACCTTTCACGTGAACTAAAGTGCCGAGGCTTTCGTTGAATTCATACGGCGGTGGGTCTAAGATATCAATTTTGCAGCTGTAAATGTCCGTTTGATTGGCGTGTAGGCTCTGCAGGGAAAAGGAGACTTCCTTTTCTGTCCTGAATGCAACTTGGCAGCTGATTTCCGTACCGTTGTTGGCAATATTATGGGTGTTGTTCCAGTAAATGGAGCAGACCTCCACCCTTTCTATTCCTTTACGGAGCGAGGCTTTGAATGCCTTTATTTTCTTTCCGTTAGATGTGTAGCTGCAAAATATCTTGGCACTTTCGCTCATTAGGCGCAGAGGTCTCTGTTGCACTAGAATATTCGCTTCTGAGGGTGAGGAAGAGAAACAAATGTTAGGCAGTGGTGGCAGGGGCATACCCAGGATCAAAACTGGGGGGGGGGGCAAGCCATGGTCGTTCAGGTTCAAAAACAAAAACAGCTTCAAAAAACAGAAAAACTTCCCCCCCCAAACAGAAAGCCCCAAATGGCTGAAAAACTCAGTTTCCCAGGATCCTCAGTCCTCGCAAAGGAACTACTCACCATGCAAGGGAACTCAGTTTGCCAAGCTCCCTTGCAACGATGAATCCCGGCAACGATGAATTCGCCCCCTGACACTGCCCAAGTCTCAGCCTGCATCCCCATTTGACCAAGCAGGGTGCAGGCTAGGATCCGGTCTCTGATAGGCACGCCAGCTCTTTGTCGGCATGAGGGAGGGGGAAACAGCCGGTGCAACACACACACACACACACAGTGGCCAACTGCCTCGGCAAGAGCGGAAGAGCTGAATTGTTATTGAGATTTTGGGCGGGGGAGAAAGACCAGTCTTGACCTTTTTTTTCCTTTTAGGCTGCCGATAACCATTTGTTTTTTATTTATTTTTTTGCTTCTAGGGGGCGGTTGCCCCCCCTGCCCCCCCTGGGTACGCCCATGAGTGGTGGCACCAGAAGAAGGGAAAGAGCAGAGCAGGTTTTGTTTTGTATTATTGAATCTTTCCAAAGCGAAACATTGCTGTGTTTGATTACATTGCTTTTTCCTAAGTAAATTTATGTGGAAGTAACTTATGTAGCCATCAGCCTTAATTGGGACATTAATATAAGACTGCATGAGAGAGAGAGAGAGAGAGAGAGAGAGAGAGAGAGAGAGAGAGAGAGAGATTTAGCATGAGTTGCTGCTAAAAGTGCAACTCTTCTGAGAGAATGGGGAAGGGATATTGAAACCTTTGTTAAAACAAAAAAAACACCAAGATGCAGGAAGTATTATAGGCTTGGCTAGGGGGGATAACTTGTCCTAACTTCTCCTTAAGCAGCCTGCATAAGACTGCCCTAAGTTTTAGGGCCAGGCATGCTCAAGCAAAACAGGATAGAAAAACGCTTTATTCAAAAGTTAGCGGCTCCAAATGTCATCGAAGATCTTCTGGATGAAGCTCATGGCCTGGGAATGTAGCTCAGGTCCTGGGAAACAAGGAAACTCCTCCTTGATCTCAGCAAAAAAAAAAAATCCCCACTGGTAAATGCATGAGAATCAGGTTGCTTTCACACCAGAGCTCTTTACTGCTGTGGCAGCATTGCTTTTCCCACATGCAGCTGGAAGTGTAATTCAAACTGTGGTTTTACACAGTTTTAATGTATAGCTATGTTATCTGACGATACCCAGTGTCATGGCCAAGATTCTTCTATAAGGTCTGCTCAGATGAGGTCATTCGGTGTTAATCTGCAGCCAGCTCCTTGCCGTTTTTGCTTCGGTTATTGCTTCCTGTTCAGTGCTGCTGAAAGTTTAATGATTGATTCCCCCTTAATTAGTCCATTCCTGTTCCCTGTAGGACCAGTGGGAGATTCGTTACTTATTTTATTTATTTATTTAAAATATTTTAGTGCATTCTAGATTTAGTTTGCAATAAAAAAGGGGGGGTGAGGAAAATTGCACTATAGGGAAATTTACCCTCTTAAATGGCAATTAAAAGTCCATTCTTCAGTAGGGACGTAAGAAGTCAGAGATGTTCATCCTGCTCTGTGTTCATTGCAATCAGTGCTGTTTCTGTTCCACTGCCATTTGGCTCCTGCTAAAACCTATGTCACTTGTCTCACTGTCCGCTGGAGCCAAAACTAGCATAATTATAATTACGTAATGAATTTCAATGCGTTTCAATGGAAAGGAAATGTCAACAACAATGCAGAAAACAATGCAATTATTTACATGATGTTTGTGGGCTAAAGAAACAACAATCGCGAATATTGCAAATATTCACTTCTGTCATTTCCATCTCTGACCTCGGATGAACGCGCAAAACTTACGTCCATTTCCATTTCTGACATGATCTTTTTGATATCCTGGTTCTTCAGTAATGCTGTTGCAGCACTGCGCAGGAAGCAATAAGTAAGCGGAAAGCTGTAAGAAGGAAGCTGCTAATGAAAGGTACAGAAGCCCTGAAAAAGCCTTAACAGCACTTTGCCAATCCACACACATTGAAGAGATGGATACTATTCTTATTTATGTTGTAAATTTATTTTACCACAAATGAGTTCTGCACAAAGTTGGGACGACAATGCAGAAAATGCCAGATGGCAATTATCCGGCATCATCTTTAAAACTGGGTGAGCAAATAACGGCTCTTGAGCTAAAATGCCAGTGAGTGTGGAAGCAACCTCAGGATCCAGCATTATGGGGTGTATCCAAGGCTAGTTATAATCAGAGTAGACCCAATGAAATTCATGGGCATACTAACATTAATACATTTATTTCAGCAGACCTGTTCCGAGTATAACTTACTGTCTACAACTCCACGTTACATTTACTGCCTGAAATCAAGTCTTTAGATTCAATTTTATTTCTTCTAGATCTTATAACATATAGGACTGCAATATAAATGTAGTATAAAGTAGTGTTTTGGCACCATTGCTTGGCTTCCCTCATCCATCTGCAACTATACAGGGTATTTAGAGCACAACTGTCTATAGCAGCAAGAAGCTGAAATCTCCTAGTTCTCTATGTATTGTGTCTCTCATTCTCAAAAACTGTAACGCATCGACCACAGCCGAGAGGCTGTGAAAATAATAATAATAATAATAATAATAATAATAATAATAATAATAATATTATTATACCCCGCCCATCTGGCTGGGCCTCCCCAGCCACTCTGGGCGGCTCCACAGAATATTAAAAACATGATAAAACATCAAACATTAAAAACTTCCCTAAACAGGGCTGCCTTCAGATGTCTTCTAAAAGTCAGATAGTTGTTTATTTCCTTGACATCTGATGGGAGGGCATTCCACAGGGCAGGCGCCACTACCGAGAAGACCCTCTGCCTGGTTCCCTGTAACCTCGCTTCTCGCAGTGGGGGAACCGCCAAAAGGCCCTCGGAGCTGGACCTTTAAGTTCATCTGTAAGTTGCATCAGAGCAGGCTGTCGCAGGACCTGGAAGTCGAGGCTCATCTGTGAACCCCTTTAAAGCATTCTCGGACCATCTTATGTCCCCGAGCTAGAACAGCTGGAGGAAAGGAACCAGCTTCATTCCGATACTCTTGACCACAAGACAACAGCTCTCTGCTGCATGTTTACAGGCAGAAATCAATTCCATGCATGCAGCCCATGGAGATCTATTCCTAGAACCCGGACTGGCGGGTGTTTCCTTTTCTGAAGGGAAAAAAAAATGCTGGATCACAAGTTGTTTATGCAGGTGCACAAACAACCACACACACACACACACACTATTAACATGCTGCTGAAAATGACAATGGGATGCTTGTGAAGAGAGAGTGAGAGTGTGTGTGTGTCTGTGTGTCACTAACCTCCTCCCACAAACTGAGTGGAAGAAAATGCTGCAACAGCGGCTTTCAAACGACTTGCACATCGTCATCATGTCATCTACCTCTAGGCCAGCATCCTGTTTTCAATAATGGCCAGCATGAAGGTCCCAGGAAGAACTTCTGCAGGGCTCGGAGACCGTAGCATCCATCCAGATTTAGATAATAGCTTCCCTTGCTCCGTAAGAGGGAGCTGAAGAAGGTCGGGTCGAGGAAGCAGGGAATGCCTCATTGCAAGAAGCACGAAGGCGGTTTTTCACCCTCTCCTTAACAGGAGGGGAGGACTATTGCTAAACTGTTAATATTCCCTTCTTAGGCAAGGTGCTGGAGGGTGCCCTTTGACCCAGCACTCGTCAAAGGTCCAGGTGGCTTCGGTTGCTATTTCAGACTAGTTCACCAACTACTGCCCTTCCTGGACAAAGATCCTTGGCTGCAGTGCTCCATGAGCTGGTAACCTTAGGACTAGACTGCTGCAGTGCACTCTACATGGGGCTGCCCTTGGAAATGGTTTAGAGCAGAGGTCGGCAACCTTAATCGGAGAATGGTCTGGTTGATGCTCCATCCATCAGAGGATGGGCCGGAGCATGTGCGCTCTTCCGAGTCGGAGGAGCGCTCATGCGAGTGCACACACGCTATTTCCGGTGCTCCTCCGACCTGGAAGTGTGCCAGAAATAGTGTGTGTGCATGCACACAGGCACTTCTCCGTCCCACATGCGTGCACACATGCTATTTCTGGCGCACATCCGGGTCGGAGGAACGCCCATGCACATACACCCATGCACCATCAACCTGGAAGTTGGTCCCTGCGCTGCGCCGGTAAGAGTGGGGGCAGGGGGCACAGGAGTCGCCACGGGCCGGTTAGACATGCCTCGTGGGCCACTACCAGCCCATAGGCCTTAGGTTGCCGACCCCTGGTTTAGAGGTTGCAACTGATACAGAATTCAGTAGCTAGGCTGCTAGCAGGCTCCACTGACCGGGTCTCAAAGACCTCCACTGGTTACTGATGCACTTCCAAACCCGACTCAACGTGCTTGAGCCTCAAATAACGGAAGAAGCAGCTCTTCCTAAACAGCCTTTCTCAAGTATGAGGCATCATGTTTAACGACGTGACCGAGCACCAAGAAAATGCATCGTTCGCTGTTTTGCCATAAGCAAAACGGTAAGGAGCCATGTCTGAGTTGGTATTTAAAATTACTTTTAAGTGAAAGCAAGAGCCCTTTCGCCCATTTTTAATGGTTTGTTCTTTGTCTAAGATGGCCTGCTGATTTTTACTGCTTTAGTCAACTAGCTGCCCATTGACTCTGAGTCTCTGCTGTCTATGAGACTTTAAAAAAAGAAAGTTCAAACTTAAGCTTTGCATGGAAGACATAAGATGGAGACCACAGCTCTCTGTGGATTTACATGTTGGCTGCAATCCTGCACACAGGTTGTTATTATTATTATTATTATTATTATTATTATTATTATTATTAATTTATAACCCACCCATCTGGCTGGGTTTCCCCAGCCCCTCTGGGCGGCTCCCAACAGAATATTAAAAACACGATAAAACAACAAACACGTAAAAACTTCCCTAAACAGGGCTGCCTTCAGATGTCTTCTAAAAGTCAGATAGTTGTTTATTTCCTTGACATCTGATGGGAGGGCGTTCCACAGGGCGGGCGCCACTACCAAGAAGGCCCTCTGCCTGGTTCCCTGTAACCTCACTTCTTGCAGTGAGGGAACCACCAGAAGGCCCTCGGAGCTGGACCTCAGTGTCCGGGCAGAACGATGGGGGTGGAGACGCTCCTTCAGATATACTGGGCCAGGGCCATTTAGGGCTTTAAAGGTCAGCACTGACACTGTGAATTGTGCTCGGAAATGTACTGGGAGCCAATGTAGGTCTTTCAGGACCAGTGTCATATGGTCTCGGCAGCCTCTCCCAGTCAGATTATCTGACTCCCACTGCCTTCAACTGTTGTCCTGTTCACATGTTATCGAAGCATATAAGGTACATGTAAATTGGGAGGACATGGGCAGCACACAACAAGCTACATGGAACCCTAGCTCAGCCTCTGCTTGAAATTCATCTCAAGTAGGTGCCCTGGGCCATCTTCTCTATCAAACCAGCTCCTGGCAAGCTGCTTCTTGCCTGACTTAGGGAAAGCACATCGGTGTTACTTAGGTGTCTGAATTTTTTCTGCGCAAAAGACAAATAATAGTTTCAGGGAGGGTGGCATTTAGGTTGGAGAGACAGCGTCCTCCTTCCACTGTATCATGCCTCTGATTATGAAGAGAACTTGATTTAAAAAACAAACAAACACATGGTACTATTATCTAAGGGAAGCAAGAGTCAATGTGGAGGAAATTTTATATCTCAGGGTCAATTGCGAAGCTGATTGTACAGTGGTACCTCGGGTTACATACGCTTCAGGTTACATACGCTTCAGGTTACAGACTCCACTAACCCAGAAATAACGCTTCAGGTTAAGAACTTTGCTTCAGGATAAGAACAGAAATCGTGCTCTGGCGGCGCAGCAGCAGCGGGAGGTCCCATTAGCTAAAGTGGTGCTTCAGGTTAAGAACAGTTTCAGGTTAAGAACGGAGTTTCAGGTTAAGAACGGACCTCCGGAACGAATTAAGTACTTAACCCAAGGCACCACTGTAGATGCTTCAGGACTGACAATGCTTAATTAACTAATGGACTCTTTCTCCACAAGGCGCAGTAGTTGCAGTTTAGATGGCATTAGAAATACGTCTAGGAATGGGATGATCAATGGTTATTGCTAAGAGAACCATCATGTTGAGAGGCAAGGTGTCTCAGAGTAGCAGATGTTGGAGACAAACCACAGGGGATTCAGAACCTTCAGGAAGCTTCCGGATGAATCTGGTTGTTGAAACAGAGCAGAAGGAAGGTAGGTAGATCAGGGTCTGTTGGTAGATCTCTGGGTGATTTACAGTCGATCGGAAAGGATTTCCAACTCCTAGTTGTTTGACAACATCAACAACAGAATGACCCTCCCTCTCAGACATCATAAAATAGACTGTTTATTTATTTTATATATTTATTAAATTTCTCCTATACCCATAGATCTCAGGGCGGTTGACAACATGAAATCACAATATTTTTTATATATATAAAAAAATCAGAAAATGCATAAACAAAAAACAATGACAAAGAAATAATCCCCGGTTCCACAAGAGATTTTTAAAAGGGCATCGAGTGTCCATCAGCCAAAGGCCTGGTTAAAGAGGAACATTTTTTGCTTGCTGCCTAAAGGTGTAAAATGAAGGTGCCAGGCGAACCTCCCTGGGGAGAGCATTCCACAAATGTCAAATGAAGGAAGCTGAGAATAACCGGGATTGTGGTTGTTTTTGTGTACAAGGATTGTGTACTCCAGTTCTGAAACTCCAAAGAAAATCTGGGGCTTAAATAAAAAACCTTCAGAACCCTATGATTCTCTTTTGCCGCAGGCTCTGGTGGGTGAATCCTGAGGTTCTAATAGAAAAAAAATTGATCTTCCAAGCCTGAAGTCTCCCCACCTCTGACCTATACGTGATCTGACCCGGAATGCCAATTCTTAACAAAATGCAAGCGTTCTCACGTGTGCAATTTAATGGCGAGAGCCAGAGGTTTGTGCGAACTGAGCTATTTTACTTTATTTCTAAAATTTATGTACCACCCTTCATCAGAAGATTTTTGGGGCGCTTCACAGAATGAGGAAAGCTCAGCTTTGCAATCGGGAAAACCTGAGGTGAAATACCTTATTTACTTCAGGAGATCGCATACAAGCAGAATGCAGATTTTCCTCTCCCGGTCACAACCAGTCCACAGTTACTATATTGACTAGTTTCTACATTTAAGATCCAAATCGGCCATTTTGAAATCACCTACCTTGCACCATGGGTTAGGTAAAGCATCGTCACTGATTCTACCTGCGCAACAGCAGGCAGAGGGCCTTCTCGGTAGTGGCGCCCGCCCTGTGGAACGCCCTCCCATCAGAGGTCAAGGGAATAAACAACTACCTGACATTCAGAAAATACCTGAAGGCAGCCCTGTTTAGGGAAGTTTTTAATCTGTGATATTTTAAATGTATTTTAATATTTGATGGAAGCCGCCCAGAGTGGCTGGGGAGACCCAGCCAGATGGGCGGGGTTCAAATAAAAAAATATTATTATTATTATTATTATTATTATTATTTTAGAAATGAGGCTCTGTGGTTTGCAGAAAGACATAATGCAGTAAGTACACTAATGCATTGGGACTTGATGTGGGGACCC
The DNA here is from genome assembly GCA_900245905.1 of Lacerta viridis. Taxonomy (NCBI): domain Eukaryota; kingdom Metazoa; phylum Chordata; class Lepidosauria; order Squamata; family Lacertidae; genus Lacerta; species Lacerta viridis. Next base: position 76,906 of record OFHU01004568.1, read on the forward strand.
AACGCGAGCCGGTGATTTCGCTGCATCGCAATGACTTTGGTGTGGCCCACAGTGGTTATTAAATACTTACTTCATTATCTTTCATCATCATTACTTTATGAGACCATTTAAAGGCAGCTGCTGCTAATTTGCTCTCTGGAGGTGCGATCTGTTCATTTATAATATCTCAGTTCCCTTCTGCTTTGTTTGACAGAGAAAGCTGTGAATTATAAATCTGAACGAGAGAAAAGGAACTAAAGTAGGTGCGCTCTTAAGAAATATAGGGTAATCCACAATGCACACAGACTCTTTAACCAGGAGTGGAAATGCAAGGAATTCAAAAGGGTGCTACAGTGTCAAAAAGCTGTCCTAGGTGTCAACAAATAACCATACTGAAAAAGTAAGGAAAGTGATGGTGGGCTGGAAAGTGTGGGATAACAATTGCTTCATGAAGTAGTTTGTTGCCCACAAACAAATTAAAATGAATTGTCAACAATTAATGGGTGCTGTATAATAATCCCACTTCTTGCAAACAAATCACAACAAATGCTCACTAAACAGGTCACCTGAAACAACCCTGCTGATAATCTCTCACAAGGCCTGTGACCAAACTATATATCTGTTAATTTTCGAAACACTGCAGACAGCAAACTTCCAATGGAAACAAAGATATCAATAAACCAAATACTGTTTTATACAACCTTAATGATGGGCACACTATAGAAAATAACTAACCGGAATGTGTATATTGTATGACACGTATCTAAGCAAATCTTCAAATGCAACCAATTTGAGGTCTTCATGCTATTAATGTGTGACATTTGCTGCACGTGTATCCTAGTCTTCCTCCAAGAAGCCCAAAGCAGCTTATTTATGGTTCGCAGCTTATTTCTTATCTGGGCAGCGTACAGAACAAAGATTTGCTTAGCTTCAGCAACTTTTTAAAAAGCATTGCATGCTACAGACCCTTCTTAAAAAAAACAACACAGAGACTGTTGATTAAAGCTAGCTCAGTTACTAATGTTTTGCAAATATCCAGAAACCGGCCCCCTTTATTTCAATCCCGAATCATTTTTCGTACAAGGCAGCCCAGTCCTAAACAAGCTTGTTCTGAATTAATGTGGTTTAAACCCAAGTAAACATGCATAGAATCCAGCCAATAACAGTGGAACAGTCTCCCCCGGGAAGTTGTGGGCTCTCCTTCCTTGGAGGTTTCTAAGCAGAGGTTGGAAGGCCATCTGTCATGGATGCTTTAGCCGAGATTCCTGCATTGCAGGGGGTTGGAATAGATGATCCTTAGGATCTCTTCCAACTCTAGAATTCTATGATTCTATGTGGGAAAGACAGAGGCAGAGACAGAGACAGAGAGAAATGATTTACCTGTTAGGCTGTCAGGCTGCATTATACTGAGTGCAGTAAGGATCCACAAGATCGTGGTGCAAAAGGGTGGGCTGGAAACCATGGCCCCGTAGAGACAGAGAAGACCGAGGAGGTAAGAAAGCAAATTGGCTTTTCAGGTCAAAAGGCAGCCACCTCGCAGATTTCCTTCTCATCTTTTCCTCTGAGCGGCATACAGGAAACAGAGTTACAAACAGGAAACAGAGCTCTTTGATGACTTTACCATTTTGTCTTTGTTTATTCATCCTTTTTCTTTTCTGCACCTCTTTTTCAAATCATGTTGCTCAGTCATAGGTAACCGACATCCTGTTCTGAATTTTGCAGGAAGGAAATGCCAGCTCCCAAAACGTACACGAACATGATAGTTTGGAGCCCAGTTAGACTAGACACTGGTATCTGAGGCAAAGATTAATTCCGTTTCTGTTGAAAGACCACTGCAGCCCATCCATGGGCCATAGTCCTGAGACAAGCCGGGTCTCATCTGTTTTTTTTTTCACTTACCTGTCTCCCTAGGCAGTGGTAGCATCTGTATCCCTAGAAAGGGATTGCTTCTGCCACCATAGCAGCCAGAAAGACAAAACATTTTGTGCCAGTTTCACCACCACTTCTACACATGGGTCTGAGCGGTTTTGCCTTTGCCTCCCCCACTTTCCCCTGGAAAACCCAATCTTTAGCGCTAAATCAGAACAAACAGCCATCTGCGAAAAACCTGGTTGCCATTTGTTCCGATTTAGTGCTAAAGATTGGGTTCCCCTGGGGGGAGAACGTGGCAGGGTGAACGGCGGTGTGGATAAGCCCTCAGTAACGAAATCCCTAGGAAAGAGCCTGCTGTCAGGAGTCCAGTTTTCCAGCTTGATAACACATTAAGCATAGGTAATTAAAAAGGAGGATTTATTGCAAAAACAGATAGCTCCAGACGGCTCTGACAAAGCCTCTGGCATCATTACTCAAGATGACCCTTCTGAAGACTTCTTCCGGCGTCGACAGAAAAATTGAACTTATGACCTTTACGTCTCTTGTTTTGCTTCCTATCTAGTAGCCCTCCCATTCGTCGACTCTTTGGACTTAGTGGATCAGTTCCACCCCCTTCCTGATCTGAGAGGCTGTCTCTGAATCTATTTGTGCCGATTTGTGCTTCCGGCGAGCTTTGGCTGTGTTCTAGTCTGCTCTCAGCTACAGCCTTAGCAGCCTGCCTGTCAAGGTCAGGAAGAGCCGAAGTTTGCAGCTGCTGGCTCTCCCCTGCCTGACTAACATCTAAGCTTCTCTATTCCTGGCTGCTTTCTGCGTTTGGCTGCAAACCTTCGCTTGGAGCTGGCTCATTCCTGACACCTGCCCAAAGGGGAGAAAAGCCCTGTTTAGGGATGTTTTTAATGTTGGATGTTTTATTGCTTTTTAATTATTATTCTTATTAATATTCTGTGGGGAGCCACCCAGAGTGGCTGGGAAAACCCAGCCAGATGGGCAGGGTATATAAAAAAGCAAACAGCTCATCATTGTCCGGTTAGAAACCTGTTAGAGGTCTTATTTACCTACACAAGAAGTTTACCAGAGGGTGTGTGGTGGACCAACCACAGAGACATCATCAGAGACCCTTAGCCAATCATGGCAAGGAGGGAAAATGGCCATCAGGCAAGAGTGAGGAGAGTAAAGAGGGAATTTAACAGCTTAACTCAGAGGTTTCCAAACTACAGTCCACGGGACTCATTTATCCGGCCCCCGATGACCGCCGCCGCCCGCTGCCACCAGCCTCTCTTACCGGCGCAGCACGGCGCGGCTGCCCACTTCTGGGTCGGAGGAGCACCGGAAATAGCTTGTACAGATGCATAAGCGTTATTTCCAGTGCACATCTGGGTCGGAGGAGACCCGTGCACATGCGCACAAGCTATTTCCGGTGCTCCTCCGACCTGGAAGTGCACTGGAAATAGCATGTGTGCACTCGTATGGGCGCGCGCTCCCCCACCCTCCAGCCCACCGCACAATAGGTGCAGGAGACACCGGCCCAAGGCGCGGTGAGTTTGCTGACCCCTGGCTTAACTGGCCAAAAGTGCCTGGCTATGGAAGTAGATTCAGAAGGTGGAGGCAGCAGCAATCAAGGCAAAGGTGCAGCAAGTTGTCCCAGGGTCTTTCCTCAAAATTTAGATTCTTCATCCCCACCCCCCAGCCCTTCCCAGAGCTAGTAAGTGACAAAGAAGGTTCTCTTACCACTTCTGGAAAACAGGTGGTAAGTTCTTCGCAGAGAGAAGAAATCTACGTCAGAGGAGAAGGAAGGAAGTGTGGAACGAAATGGTAGCATTGTTGCAGAACACCTGAAATCTGGCCTGGCAAAGAAGACACCAAGAGACAGCCAGAGCTGAGGAGCAGCCCCACTCAAAATAAGATTTTGGAATGCAAATACAAAGAAAATCATCTTACCACCAATTCTAGCACACGGGGGGGGGGCACCTAAATTGTGTAATTTGGTATTTGTGTGTTTGGTATTGATAATTGTATTATGATTTGATATTGTTATAATGAGGCTATCCTTGGGTTGCGTGTAGAGGTCCTCAAGCCCACCCCCCAAATGATTCACACCAGACACAGAAATTTTTGTTTAAGGTTATTGGCATAATTTTGGCCACAACTTTTTTATTAAATTACAACATGTGAGTGGTTGCTTAGGCATTGGTTTGACTATAAGTCCCATCTAGGGGACAGGCTGACTTCCAACCGCTTGGTGGAAGACAGCAAAGGGGAAAACACTTTGAGGAGAGGATTTGGGGTCGGGGTGGCCAGGACCCTCCCTCTCCCTTAATGTTCCCAGGGGCTCTTGCGTGGCCCTAACCCATGACCAAGGGACGGACAAGCATGGAGAGCCCCTGGATTCCTTTAACGGAATTCCCCGCGCAGCAGCAGCATTGGAGGGGCAGGCACGGCCAACCACTTCCCCTCCACCAACCAAATTGAATAACCAATGCCTAACCGCCAACCTTACAAGTTGTGACTAATTGCTACGCAGTAGGCAAAACCCAATGGCCACAGCCAATCAGCCAATTGGGAAAATTCCTACCAGGCCCCTGCCAACGCAGAGGACCCCATGACAGGCATAGCAAGGTCAAAGCACACACCTACAACGAGAGGGGGACGGGTGGGAGATCCGGTGCACGCAGCAAAGAGGGGCTAGTGCTGCGAGCACCCAGAATATATAACCCCTGAGCTGTCTATCAAACTTTGCAACATACAATTCTCCCCAACAACCCCAAAAGCCCCTATCAGCATCCTAGCTGGCTAATTAAATCCCGCCCCACAACTCCAGCAGGGTGTCTTGCTAGGCCCCAACCGCAACACGTGCTCTCTAGGAAAGAGAACACGCTTTGTAATTGAAAATTAATAAAAACTATTATACATAATAGGAAGGTGACAACTGCGAGCTGAGAGAATAATCAAAAGGAGGGGTGGGAAATCTAAAGTACAGCAGGACTCCAGCTCCCAATGGTACCTGCCCTGTCCTATAAACTTCTTAGCAATGGATCTTCCAGGAGACTACTCAGAATAGGTGTCTGCTCAGGGGAGAAGCCAAGAAACACAATTTTGCTATCATCTGGGATCCATTCTTGCATGATGTGATCAGTCAGCGAGGAGCAGAAAAACCGCCAGACCCTTACAAAACGTTTTGGATAGATTTGCTGTCAAGACATCCACTATAATAATACTTTAAGTGCCTACGTGATGTGTACTGTACTAAAAAAAAAAGTGACATGTGAGTTTTCATCTTTGAATATTTAGCCATATGCAATGTCCATGTATAGAAAGGTTGTAGCTCTGTTTTTGTTAGTCTCTTTGTTGTAAGGAGATTGTTTCAGTACTACTACTTTTACCTTGTAATGTGGGAAAACCATAAAATATGCACTGACCATTGGTCATGCTGGCTAGGACTGATGTGAGTTGGAGATCAACTATATCTGGAAAGCTGCTAGTTCCCAACTCCCGCTCTACACCCAGTTTTAGGGGTAGAAGATGTTGAAGATCTGGAACTCTTGTCTGCACAACAATGCTCTTGAAAAAACTATCAAATAGTACGGTAATATTTACCTCTACAGATTCCTCTGTTCTTTAACTGGAGACTATACGGGGGACGCGGGTGGTGTTGTGGTCTAAACCACTGAGCCTAGGGCTTGCCGATCAGAAGGCCAGCGGTTTGAATCCCCGTGACAGGGTGAGCTCCCGTTGTTCGGTCCCAGCTCCTGCCAACCTAGCAGTTCGAAAGCACGCAAAGTGCAAGTAGATAAATAGGTACCGCTCCGGCGGGAAGGTAAACGGCTTTTCCGTGCGCTGCTCTGGTTTCGCCAGGCTGGCCACATGACCCGGGAAAACTGTCTGCGGACAAACATCGGCTCCCTCGGCCAGTAAAGCGAGATGAGCGCCGCAACCCCAGAGTCGTTCGCGACTGGACTTAACTGTCAGGGGTTCTTTTATAGGTTCTAGTACAGAAATATTTAGGTGAACTTTCAATTAGACAATTGAAATTTAAAAAGGACACTGGCTTCAAATAACATGAACTTTTCCAACCTCTACTAAGAGGTGTGAGTTTGCGGGTTCATGTGTTTCTACGTTTAAAAAAAGAAAAGTTAACCAGGTAAGTTTTTTTTCTATCTCCCAAAACCTCAAAAAGAAAGGACCTTTCTAAATGTGACATCCAAACAAAATTAATTGCCCATACTTCATTTATGCTATGAGCAGGGACGTCTTAGCCCTTGAGGCTACTGGCGCAAGGCGCCATGGCATGAGGAGGGCGCCTGCGCCCTCCAGCCCCGCCGGCAGCGGCGCTCTCGCCCACCTCTTCTCGGGCTGCGGGCGCAGGGAGGCCATCGGCGAACCTCCTGTTGGCGCTGCAGCCAGGGCTCCCTGGACAGCAGCGCTGCATCACTGCTTCAGCCAAGCAGGTGGAGGTGGAGGTGCAGCACAGCTGGCAGCGTCCCCACCCGCCCCTCCGTGCCCTCTGGCTGCCCGCTGTGCCTGGCTCTGCCCGACGGAGCGTGAGGTGCGCCGGAGGGATCTTCGGGCCAGGGCACCGGATTTACTTAAGGCGGCCCTGGCTGAGTCCCCAACCTTAAATGTTTTACTTTCTGAATGTATTGTTATTTTGCCCCCTCCAAAAAACGAAAGACATTTCATCAGAACAAAAAACAGCAAAGGCATAAATTAGTCCCAAATGACCCGTGTTAAGGCATGTATGGTTGATGCCTCATTCTACATTTCTCCCAGCAAACAGCAAGGTCACCTGCAAGGTGATCATCACCATTCAAAGATGTCACACATGGGCACAGGTGTAACCTAGCGATACACATCTTGACATAATCTCAAAATTTGATAATGGGCACCCTCAAGAGTTTATCTATTACACAGAAAAATCAAGCAACTGCAGTACAGAAGTTGGAGTGTTGCAGCTCCTCCATTATAATATGTGAATTTGAAGCAAAGGCTGGAAACCAAATTTTCACAAGCCTTGGAGAAGAAGGTTTTCAACTGCTGTTGAAACACAGGGATGGATATTCTTTGTTGTTGTTGTTCAGTCGTTCAATGGTGTCCGACTCTTCGTGACCCCATGGACCAGAGCACGCCAGGCACCCCTATCCTCCACTGCCTCCCGCAGTTTGGCCAAACTCATGCCAGTCGCTTCGATCCTCTGTCGTCCCCTTCTCCTTGTGCACTGTCCAACCATCTCATTTTCCTCTGTCCAAAGTCCCCTTCTCAACTTGTGCCCTCCATCTTTCCCAACAAAGATCAGGGTCTTTTCCAGGGAGTCTTCTCTTCTCATGAGGTGGCCAAAGTACTGGAGCCTCAACTTCAGTGAGCACTCAGGCTGAACTTCAGCCAATTTCTTTAAAGACGATAAGTTTGATCTTTTTGCAGTCCATGGGACTCTCAAGAGTCTCCTCCAGCACCATAATTCAAAAGCATCAATTCTTCGGCGATCAGTCCTCTTTATGGTCTTTATTCTTTATGGAATATTCTTTAGAACTACCTCATTCAGGCTGGGCGGGGTATGTTTTTGTAGTTATTAATAAACACTGGATTACGAAAAGAAATAATGTACAACTTTCAAACTATTTACATAACATATGACCATTCAGCTTCCAGAGTCCAAGCCAAAATCAGCTGAGCTCCAAATTCAACAATCCTCCACTTGAATTTTCTCAAATTTCCAAATGCAACAGAGTGATTATTGCCAAATATGATGGAGAACAGATGTTTCATTGTATTTTGGTAAGAGGAAAGTACTGACTCATAGCAAACTGGAACCTTTTTTTTCTGGACTGGGATATTAAAAACACTGTAAATATACCAGGGATGGTTTTAAATATTTCCGCAGAGGAACCGGTGATTTCAGTTGCAAACTCCGATGGTGAGAAGTGCGAGGTAGCTGCTTCTTCTAAAAGAAAAAAGAATCTGGTGCTCATTTATGTATGAGAATCATAGACTCAGAGTTGGAAGGGACCACAAAAGTCATCTAGTCCAACCCTCTGCAATGCTGGGATCTTTCTCCCCCAACGTGGGACCCGAACCCACAACCGTGAGATTAAGAGTCTCGTGCTCTTCAGACTGCACCATATTAGTTTATTTAAGTTGGGAGTTTACTTAAATAAAGGAAAAAACACTTACTCCCTCCAAGAAAAACAAGATGCTACGTCAAAACAAAATCAAAAATTCTTTCCAGTAGCACCTTAGAGACCAACTGAGTTTGTTCTTGGTATGAGCTTTCGTGTGCATGCACACTTCTTAAGATGCTACGTGCTATTGTTTCTTGCAATTATTTAAAATGAAAAGAAAATTAGCTGGCTTTCATTCTTAACCCCTCCCCCCCCCAAAAAATGTTATCAGCTTATTGGCTTAATCTACTGGGAACTTCTATTGGTCAAACCCATTGATATTCATAGGAGCGCTACGCTACGTTTGCAAATCTGTCGTACGCCTTGTGGAGAGAAAAGTCATTGTGCACAATAGACCCAGGGCGAGGAACCTCTGCGCTCCAGATGCAGCAGAAACTCAACTCCCATCAGCCCTAGCAAAGACAGCCAATGGCTCAGGGTGAGGAGAGTTGTCGTTCAGGAAGATTTACAGCAGGGGCCAGCAAACTTTTTCAGCACAGCAGGGGGCCAGTCCACTGCCCCTCAGACCTTGTGGGGGCCAGACTATATTTTGGGGGAAAAAATGAACGAATTCCTATGCCCCACAAATAACCCAGAGATGCATTTTAAATAAAAGCACACATTCTACTCATGTAAAAACACCAGGCAGGCCCCACAAATAACCCAGAGATGCATTTTAAATAAAAGGACACATTCTACTCATGTAAAAACACACTGATTCCCAGACTGTCTATGGGCCGCATTTAGAAGGCGATTGGGCCTTAGGTTGCCTACCCCTGATTTAGAGGGCACAGGTTTCCCATGCCAGTTATAGGGAAAAGGCTATAGCTTTGTGGTAGAGCAGGAGCCCAGTTTGGCTGATAGAGTAATAACAATAAAAATAATAACAAGGGACATAATGGAACAAGGGACTTGGGCTGGATCTACACTGACCTGTTTAACGTTATTTCCCCCAATTAGAAGAATATTAGATATGTCGTTCTGAAACGTCACAGGGCATACTTGTTAATTAAAATGTTTTTTACCTTGGTTTTTTCTGGCCAACGGTAAGCGATACCCGGCCACACCATTTTCCAAAGCGCTGTTCCCATTCCCTGCTGGTCATTGGTTGCTCTGGACTCCACCCCCTAGGGTCACACTTTAATTCTTCCTTCCTCGCTCGCTCCCTCCATCCATGAACCCCCATCCCATAAATACCACTGGAGAGGGGTCGGAGTTCGAATGTGGGGGGGGGGTGAAACATTACATAGGGACACACAAGCAGCATTTCACCAACACTGCAGCATAAAACAATTAAAAATTAAAGGATTTAAAAAAAGCAATTACATTAGAAACATGAAAAGGAGGACGCCATGTGTCATCTATGTTATCAAAACCATCCCTTAACCCTTCCTTAATGCTAAAAACCATGCTTGTAGATCCGGTCTTGCATCGTTGCCATTTGTGTGCGCCAGCACACAGACGCACACAATTTTCTTTTCTCCCACTGCTCTTTCCATTCAAACAGGTGCTGCCGGTTTATTGAACTCTACAAAAACCTGCCAGACCTGTTGGTTTAAAATTGGCCGTGAAATTTGGCGCACCCGTACAAGACAGCCATGGAGCCTTTTCAATGCCACCAAATCACCATCCTACAAACTGCATCATGTTGGATTCTTCCATCTTTTATAACTTCTGCAGTCACAATCGGAAGGGACGTGGAACAGCGCCATCTAGTGGTTGGCAGGGTTGATTGGATAATCATTACAACTTGCCCCCCTCCCCAAGCAAATAACCACATTGTTTTCAGGATAGTTGGTAATCTGCCAACCAGTATGGTTTTTTTGTTGTTGTTGGTTGTTGTTGTTGTTTCCCTTGTTTGCAGGGGTCAGCAACCTTTTTCAGCCATGGGCCATGGGCTGGTCCACCGTCCCTCAGACCGTGTGGTGGGCCAGACTATATTTTTTGGGGGGGGGAAATGAACAAATTCCTATGCCCCACAAATAACCCAGAGATGCATTTTAAATAAAAGGACACATTCTACTCATGTAAAAACACCAGGCAGGCCCCACAAATAACCCAGAGATGCATTTTAAATAAAAGGACACATTCTACTCATGTAAAAACACCAGGCAGGCCCCACAAATAACCCAGAGATGCATTTTAAATAAAAGGACACATTCTACTCATGTAAAAACACCAGGCAGGCCCCACAAATAACCCAGAGATGCATTTTAAATAAAAGGACACATTCTACTCATGTAAAACACACTGATTCCCGGACCGTCTGCATGCCAGATTGAGAAGGCAATTGGGCCAGATACGGCCCCCGGGCCTTAGTTTGCCTAGTACCCATGCTCTAGAGGACCTGCTTGTATCACAAGTAGTAGATTTCTCAGCTTTCCCCCTCATCTGCCTCTGAGCTGCGACCTCCCTCAAACCCCTGTTGTAAATCGATACTGTTTTCTTCCTTCTCCTCCCTGGGAGGGTCAGGATGGGGAGGCGGTCTCCGCCATTGCGTGGACAGGCGGAGTCTCCCAAACCCCAGGCAACCCCCGAGCGGAATAATGACACGATGAGACAACGTGCTATGGGATTAAAATTGGCCACAACTTTATTAAGATTCAGATGTAGGGAGACCTTGGCTCAGGCATTGGGCGTTTATCCTTCCCAGCTCCCCAGCCGGGGATCTGGGTAACTTCAGGGTTATCCAGCATGTGAGGGGATTGGGCTAGCTCTGGAGAACATATGTTCAAGCAGATAGCCCACCCCCCGTTCACCGCCAATGGTGGGGGAGAGCAATGACAACCTCTTGGCGTATGGCCAATGCTTCCACCCCAAGACCCCTTTAACAGGAACCCTGATATCGCCGCCACTCTGGGGGCATGGGGTCACCGCCCCACCCCACCCCCCATTTAGGAAGATGACTAAAGGATTCCGCCCAAGGCCTGAAACTGCCAAAGTTGTGACGTTTTGCTACAGGAAAGGCAAAACCTGCCAATGCAGGGAAATTCCTTTCCGGCCCTTCAACAGCGGCCTTGACATAGCAGCACCTGCGTACCTGTGGAAAAAGAGGTTAACCTGCAAAATTAAGCGTTAATTGAGGGAGTGGAGGGTGGGAGAAGCTCTGGAGCCTGACTGCCATTTCCCAGGTAAGCTACACCTATTGTGTGGGCTGGGTAGTCCCTCCCCTTACCTGGCCAATCCCCTGGCAACGCCTCCCCCAGGCGGGATTGGGCACTGGCTGAGGTAGGCGGAGACCACAGGTATCCAGCCGGGGGATGGCGAAGCCAGGTGCAAGCTAACAGGAGCCGCTCTGGGATCCAGGGGGCTGCGCGCGACCACGCAAATGTCGCCCCCCATTTGATGTGTGGAGCAGTCATTCACCCTCATCCTTTGCCCAGTCCCTCACAGGGACAGAAACTCATACCAAGCTATGTCAAATCCAGAAAAATAACAGGGAGAAATGAACGGTGTTTAAACCCAAACCATTGATAGTATCCATGCGTAGACCTTGGCAGCTCACCGGAAACATGTGTTTTCTATCTATCATCCATCCCAAGACAGAAGCTCCTTGGGATCAGACAGCCACAGACAGTTTCCTGTGTATAGAAATCCACAATTTCACAGTTGAAGGCATTTAATGGTAACACCTGTTATGGCACTGCCAAAGGGATCTCATGCATATCGGTTAATATATTGACCCTTAATAATAATAATAATAATAATAATAATAATAATAATAATTTATTTGTACCCCGCCCATCTGGCTGGGTCTCCCCAGCCACTCTGGGTGGCTTCCACCAAATATTAAAATACATTTAAAATATCACAGTTTAAAAACTTCCCTAAACAGGGCTGCCTTCAGGTATTTTCTGAATGTCAGGTAGTTGTTTATTCCCTTGACTTCTGATGGGAGGGCGTTCCACAGGGCGGGCGCCACTACCGAGAAGGTAGCTGTTTACTTGGCTGTTTTCCTATGTCAAGAAGGCTGAAATTTCAGTTCAGTGGAGCACTTACTGTTCCCAACCCTAACCCTGTGGAAAGCCATCTAATTAGACTTTAATTTGATTTTGAGATGTTTTTAGGAGGTAATTTAATTATTGTTTGATTTTATACCAATGTTATGTATCTGATGTTAGCCACCCTGAGCCCGACTTTGGCTGGGGAGGGCGGGATATAAATAAAAGTTTTTATTATTATTACTTGTTATTATTCCTTTGTAAGAAAATATGAAATAACGTAAAACCATTTTTGCAGGGGGGAAATCAATGGGGGGTGACAAAAAAAATTGCCCCCAGGTACCAATTTACCTTGCTATGCCCCTGGCTGTAAGCTGTAAAGATTGCCAAGGTATATGTATCTCATCCCCTCTATAAAGAAGGGATGTTTCTTTCTTTCTTCTTTCTTTTTGATAACATTTTATTAATTTTATTAATTTTCCAAAAATAACAAAAATAAAAACAACTACAATACAAAAGCGAAGCAAAACAAATTGACTTCCCTCTAGTCCCTTCCTTGGTTCTATTATTTATCAGCATACTGCATGTCCATTGTTAAATTTGAAAACCATTTAAACTACCTATTATCCATTCCTAAGAAAACTACAAGTACCGGTAGTTTTAAAACCTTGCTAATGTATTAACCTGTGTACATTGCTTCTGTACATGTGCGATAAACATCTTCCATCCTTCCTTAAATTTGCTGTCGTCTCTTCCTCTTAGTTTCATTGTCAGTTTTGCCATTTCAGCATATTCCGTTAATTTAACTTGCCAATTTTCTTTAGCTGGGACACCTTCTTCTTTCCAATGTTGTGCTAATAATGTCCGTGCGGTCATAGTTGCATACATAAATAAATTCTTGTGTGATTTTGGTAGGTCCACTCCTGTAATACCTAGTAGGAAAGCTTCTGGGGTTTGTTTGTTTGTTTTTAACAAAGGTTATTTTAAACATCTTCTTCATTTCACTATAAATCATTTCCCAATATTTCTTTATAATTTTACAATCCCACCACATGTGAAAAAATACGTCCCTTCTGTTATTTTACATTTCCAACACTTGCTTTCCTTATAAATAAGGGGTGTTTCGAAGCGATGCTGTGTTCCGAAATATTTCAGGGAAGTTCGAGGTTGCGGTTTAAGCTCAGAGCTGAGCTGAGATTCAAGAGGTCTGGGTACGATTTCCAGTCCTTGCCACAAGCTTCCTGTGCACTGAGCATTAGTCAACGGAGCTCTCTGGGTTTCAGTTCCCCGTCTGTAAATAGGGATAGTTGTCATCTATCATGTGGGAAGTGTCATTGCAAGCCGTGCTCTCAGTGGGTTTTTGGCTTGTTTTGTTTTTTAGCTGCTGAACTGAAAGCTGGGATTAAGGCATTTCCTGTCATTTAGCAGGCTTGTAAATAGTGGAATTTATTTATTTTTAAACTGAAACAGGAGAAGCAATGGACAGCAGTTCCTGTTCATTTCAAGCCTAGGTTTTCTGCCCAAACTGAAATCATGAATGTTTGGAGGTTGAGATTTCAGACCAAGTCTCATAGAATCATAGAATCATAGAGTTGGAAGAGACCACAAGGGCCATCCAGTCCAACCCCCTGCCAAGCAGGAAACACCATCAAAGCATTCCTGACAGATGGCTGTCAAGCCTCTGCTTAAAGACCTCCAAAGAAGGAGACTCCACCACACTCCTTGGCAGCAAATTCCACTGGCGAACAGCTCTTACTGTCAGGAAGTTCTTCCTAATGTTTAGGTGGAATCTTCTTTCTTGTAGTTTGAATCCATTGCCCCGTGAGAATATATGTATTGATATGTATCTCGAAGCAATGCTGTGTTATGTATCTCTTGAGAATATATGTATTGATTTCATTATCGGTTATTGGGACACAAATTATTAACATATAAAACTGGGGAATTGCTTATTCGTGTAAACTATATTTGCTCTGAGTTGTTATTGTATTGTTCTGTTTTCCATTTAAAAAAAAAATACTTTTTTCTTATTAAACTGTTTGGAAGGCTCAGTAAGGCAAGATGGTTTAGAACTGGTTTCTTATTTGCTAGCAGCTGCCAGAATTTTTATGCCTAGAGAAGTGGAGATCTGTCACTATATCACATATTAAAGAATATTAAAGAAAAAACATGGGATTGTGCACTAATGTCAAAAGTACCCATATTGTCAGTTTCAACAAAATACCTGCCAACTGTAGGTCAAGATAGATTGTTTTTATTGATCACAGCAGGATATAGAGATTATTTTCCAACGAATGTTATGTGTTTGCAGTAGAAAGAAAGGAGAGAAAGAGGGAGGGAGGGAGAAAAGAAAAAAGGGAGGGAGGGAGGGAGGAATTATGCAGACAGGTCAGAGTTGTGTTGAGTTGAGTTGATTTACTCTTTGTATCCTGCTTTTCCAACAAAAACAGCTTGCAATAACCACAGTAGCATTAACACTGCAGTCACTATAACATCAAATACAGTAGCATATAAAGCAAACCACCACAACAAAATTTCATCAAAACAAGTAATACAGTTGCTGGAAGTGGTGTCTCCATTTATGAGAGCCTTTATTTAATTTCTTCTTATTTAATAGTTTGGACCGCTCTCCCCTTCCATGTGATGTTGTCTCCAATTCTCTGGCTTTTAAATTCTCCCAGATAAGTACTGCCCTCTGTTGCATCTTCTTTTTGCTCAGATCCTGAATTTACTTAACCGCAGAAAGTCGAATTCATCAGCCCAGGATTAATTAAACGACAAGCTGAGTAAAAACAAACATTTTTGGCCAGGTCTGTGTAACCGGACATTTTCACAGTGCCTTTCCATTTCCAGATTTAAGCGAATGGCTTTAAGGATGTTGCACTCCAGCAAATACCGAACATTATGCATGTTCTGGCACTATGGGAAAGTCCTGATAATTGATAAAAATGTGTGCTCCTCCTGCCGCTACACATTTTATCACAACAAGCTGTCACAGAGTACACAGGACAGCTTAATCAGATATAAACAAGCAAAGGCATTCCAGCATTCAGCTAATATTTGTGGGTCATTTCCTGCTCTCCTCCCAAATACTTTTCCAAGCATCTCAGAAGTCAATGTTCTGTCTGCGAATGAACGGGAGGGTGCTTAAGACTTCTGGCTCAGCTCCAGAGCAACTCAGTGTTTTAGTCTAAGCTCTTTGGACAATGGCCGTTCCCCGCATCAAACAGGGTGCGCATTTTGCGCGGTCGCACGCCGCAGCCTGGATCCCAGAGCAGCTCCTGGTAGTTCGGGCTGGCTTCACCTTCCCGGGCTGGATACCTGGGGTCTCCGCCTACCCAGTCAGCTGCCCAATCCCGCCTGGGGGAGGTGTTGCCAGGGGGATTGGCCAGGTAAGGGGAGGGAACACAGACCCACACAATAGAAGGTGTTACATACCTGGGAAGCACCACTCGGGCTCCAGAGCTTCTCCCACCCTCCACTCCCTCAATTAACCTTTTCATTTTTGCAGGTTAACCTCTTCTCCACTGCTATGTCAAGGTTGCTGTTGAAGGGCCGGAAAGGAATTTCCCTGCATTGGCAGGTTTCGCCTTTCCTGTAGCAATACGTCACAACTTTGGCGGTTGCAGGCCTTGGGCGGAATCCTTTACTCATCTTCATAAAGGGGAGGCGTGGGGCGGTGACCATTGCGGCGTCGATACCAGGGTTCCTGTTAAAGGGGTCTTGGGGGGAAGCATTGGCCATATGCCCAGAGGTTGTCATTGCCCTCCCCCTCCAGCGGCGGCGAACAGGGGGGCAGGCTATCTGCTTGAACATATGTTCTCCAGAGCTAGCCCAATCCCCTCACATGCTGGATAACCCTGAAGTTACCCAGATCCCCAGCTGGGGAGCTGGGAAGGATAAACACCCAATGCCTGAGCCAAGGTCTCCCTACATCTGAATCTTAATAAAGTTGTGGCCTAATTTTAATCCCATAGCACATTGTCTTGTGTCATTATTCCACTCAGGGGCTGCATGGGGTTTGGGGGACTCCGCCTGAACGAGCAACTATAGAATTTCAGGTGGTTGTGACTAAGATCTGGCTCTCACTGAGATGGTGAGCCGATTTCAGGGCAACCAGGATGCATGCGGGGGCGCATAGATGAATGTTCCTTGGTAGAACCAATTGGAAAAATAGAGTTTGGAAAGATGGGGCCTGGCCTTCCCAATTCCATGCCATATTTCCCATGTGTGGATGATGTCGCGCAGTGGACATCGTCTGTCCCCTAACTAGTCAGTGCTAGTCAAGCATTTCCCAAATCGCGCGACTTCTGATTTTTCGCTTTTTTTTTTACGTGCGTTCGAGTTATGCACTCCTGTGTTAAGCACGGCAACCCAGAACGGATTGTGTGTGTAAACCGGGGTTCCACTGCATATTTATTTATTTATTTGTTTATTTAATATTTATTTGTTTATTTATTTTATTTATATCCGGCTGGGTTTCCCCAGCCACTCTGGGCAGCTCCCAACAGAATATTAAAAACACGATAAAACATCAAACATTAAAAAACTTCCCTAAACAGGACTGCCTTCAGATGTCTTCTAAAAGTCAGATAGTTGTTTATTTCCTTGACAACTGATGGGAGGCCTTTCCACAGGGTGGGTGCCACTACCCAAAGGCCCTCTGCCTGGTCCCTATAACATCACTTCTCGCAGTGAGGGAACTGCCAGAAGGCCCTTGGACCTGAACGATGGGGGTGGAGACGCTCCTTCAGGTATACTGGGCCGAGGCTGTTTAGGGCTTTAAAGGTCAGCACCAACACTTTGAATTGTGCTCAGAAACGTACTGGGAGCCAATGTAGGTCTTTCAAGACCTGTGTTATGTGGTCTCAGCCGCTATTCCCAGTCACCAGTCTAGCTGCCGCATTCTGGATTAGTTGTAGTTTCCGGGTCACCTTCAAAGGTAGCCCCACGTAGAGCGCATTGCAGTAGTCCAAGCGGGAGATAACCAGAGCATGCACCACTCTGGCGAGACAGTCTGCGGGCAGGTAGGGTCTCAGCCTGCGTACCAGATGGAGCTGGTAGACAGCTGCCCTGGACACAGAATTGACCTGCACCTCCATGGACAGCTGTGAGTCCAAAATGACTCCCAGGCTGCGCACCTGGTCCTTCAGGGCACAGTTACTCCATTCAGGACCAGGGAGTCCTCCACACCTGCCCATCTCCTGTGCCCCCAAAACAGTACTTTTGTCTTGTTTTCTGTCTTTAAATGTGCCGCGCAGAAGGGGCCCCAGAGTGGACAATGGGTGAAATAGCTGATCCGGTATAAGACAGCTTTCTTTATTCCCAACCATATATCCCCAGCTGAACGACAGCATATATTGTACTGGTTCTTCCTAGAATCTAACTGGCAGAGCCAGTTCAGAGCTGCGGTAGAAATGTCATTGACCAGCAGAGTGGGAGACACAAGATCAGCGACCGCAACTGGACGTCTGTGGCTCACAGCTTTCTCCTGAATGATACAATCGCTGCCATGTGCAACACATCTCTCGGACACATGTTGCAAAGCTCACCGTCCCGGGGGGTGGGGGGTGGGCTGTGTTGAAAGAGCGATGACATCATTTTCTATCGCCATCCATAAACCCGCAGCAGGCTGCCTTCTTCTGCAAACTCTCAGGGAAATCAAAATAATGTTTTGCACATGCCAGAAGCTCTTTGCGTTTGGAGTTCCACAAGGAACCACAGGACAGAAAGGAAAAGCAGCTTCGAGCTAGAGCTGCCTTCTTGAGGAAGCATGTTCTCGCAACTGCTAAGGGACACATGGTTTCGTTTCTGTCAGGAAAGCCGGTGGAATTCACAAATGTTCCCACATTCATTTCCGTGTGTGTGAAAAGTGGCTGCAACATATTTTCCTTGCATTTAGATTTTGTTCTACGTTTCAAGAATCCAGAGGAAGGAAGACAGGAAGGCAGGAAGGAAGGAAGCTTATGCTTGTAATCTGTTGACAGGAAGGGGTTATTCTTTTATTTAAAAAATGACATGATAAATCAGGGGTCCCCAAACTAAGGCCCGGGGGCCGGATGTGGCCCAATCGCCTTCTCAATCTGGCCCACGGACAGTCCAGGAATCAGCATGTTTTTACATGAGTAGAATGTGTCCTTTTATTTAAAATGCATCTCTGGGTTATTTGTGGGGCCTGCCTGGTGTTTTTACATGAGTAGAATGTGTCCTTTTATTTAAAATGCATCTCTGGGTTATTTGTGGGGCCTGCCTGGTGTTTTTACATGAGTAGAATGTGTCCTTTTATTTAAAATGCATCTCTGGGTTATTTGTGGGGCCTGCCTGGTGTTTTTACATGAGTAGAATGTGTCCTTTTATTTAATAGGGCCTGCCTGGTGTTTTTACATGAGTAGAATATGTCCTTTTATTTAAAACACATCTCTGGGTTATTTGTGGGGCCTGCCTGGTGTTTTTACATGAGTAGAATGTGTCCTTTTATTTAAAATGCATCTCTGGGTTATTTGTGGGGCCTGCCTGGTGTTTTTACATGAGTAGAATGTGTGCTTTTATTTAAAATGCATCTCTGGGTTATTTGTGGGGCCTGCCTGGTGTTTTTACATGAGTAGAATGTGTCCTTTTATTTAAAATGCATCTCTGGGTTATTTGTGGGGCCTGCCTGGTGTTTTTACATGAGTAGAATGTGTCCTTTTATTTAATAGGGCCTGCCTGGTGTTTTTACATGAGTAGAATGTGTCCTTTTATTTAAAATGCATCTCTGGGTTATTTGTGGGGCCTGCCTGGTGTTTTTACATGAGTAGAATGTGTCCTTTTATTTAAAATGCATCTCTGGGTTATTTGTGGGGCCTGCCTGGTGTTTTTACATGAGTAGAATGTGTCCTTTTATTTAAAATGCATCTCTGGGTTATTTGTGGGGCCTGCCTGGTGTTTTTACATGAGTAGAATGTGTCCTTTTATTTAAAATGCATCTCTGGGTTATTTGTGGGGCCTGCCTGGTGTTTTTACATGAGTAGAATGTGTCCTTTTATTTAATAGGGCCTGCCTGGTGTTTTTACATGAGTAGAATGTGTCCTTTTATTTAAAACACATCTCTGGGTTATTTGTGGGGCCTGCCTGGTGTTTTTACATGAGTAGAATGTGTGCTTTTATTTAAAATGCATCTCTGGGTTATTTGTGGGGCATAGGAATTCGTTCATTCCCCCCCCAAAAAATATATATATATATAGTCTGGCCCACCACATGGTCTGAGGGACGGTGGACCGGCCCACAGCTGAAAAAGTTTGCTGACCCCTGTGATAAATTATAAGTTCTCATGGTACATATTCCATTAACTTCCCTGCGCTGTGTGGAGTAGACATTATAGCAACTGGGGTTCGTTGTTTTCGAATTTGTTTCTGTTGCTATGGCAACACTTTTTCTGCTTTCTCATGTCTTCATGCAAACACTAGGTGCTTTAAGATAACTGACTCCTTGCATATCCTTATAGACCTAAAGAGCGGCAGGAATGAAACACTAAAGACCTTCTTCAAACACAGTAAAACCTACTCAAAATAACTGATTATTTGTCTGATGACACTTTTCTGTACTCTCTGCCTACATATGCATGGGTCATCTTCATAGGCCTCAGACCACAGCCAGCATCTTTCAATAATAAATTGTATGGATCTAATGCAAAAAGTCATTAAGAACTGATAATAGACACTAGGGGTGGGTGATATCTGGTTTTCAGCATCATGATCAATCACCAGCTAAACGTTGCGATATACAGATTTATCATGATGTCTGAAATAAGGTTGGAGCTATGTGGATACATTGGCTGGTTTCATGATTTTTGCATAGCACATGTGATTTTTGCACATGGGCCATTCCATGAAAAATGAGCCTGATAAGAATGCTAGATGAGCACTGGACTTTGGTGAGGAAGATTCCAAACGTGCAGTCTAACCATTTTTTTAAAGCTAAAGACAAAAGAAGTTTATTTTATGGACCTTCTTTTCAAAAGTCCACCCACGTAGTCTTCACAGAAGTGTTCAAGTTAAAAGTTTTCTGATGATTGTCCCACCCGTGACAGCATTTTTTCCTTAATTTTGTATCGTTAAATTTCTTAAACTTAATTTCTGATTGCATAGTTGTAACCAATAAACATTGATTTAAACAGATATGCTGAGTTTATCATTGATTCACCTCCCAACTCACAGAGTTTTTCCATAAATCAAACTTATCTCAAGCTCCATGTCCTTTTTTTGTCCCACCCGTGACAATACTTTAACATTTAATAAAATTGTCAAAAATATCTATAAAAATAATAAAAAATTAGTAAAATGTTCAGTATCTTATTAAGAACATAGTTTAAATTTTGGTTGTTAATTTTTATGTATATTTACATTGTTACACATGTGTGAATACAAAAAAACCATGGCCCAAGTGTCCCACCCGTGACAATGGAATGGCCCATAGCACATGCACACACACACATCATGATTCACAGTATATTGCCAGGTCAAAAATTATGAAACCGATATCACGATATGGACTTCAAACCAGTTTGGGACGATCTATTGCCCGGCCTTAATAGACTCACAGGGCCCCGGAACACATCCTTTTTATTGCACATTCATGTTCACTTGTGCTCAGGATGCTATCAGAGTGGTCACATGTGATTTAAATACCTTTTGTGCCTGCAAAATTTTGGGGTGGTCACGTTGCTTCATTTCCAGCCAGTTCATATTCGGAAACTACCAGCTGAAACGCAATAATTTTTTATTCCACAAACATTCTGGAGTTTATTTTGGTCCCGCTTTTGTTGCACTATAGCCCCTCCAGACAGCAAGAATGCAGTAACATTGGGAAAGCGCCGCAGAACAAACAGAAGCAGAATAAACCCGCCAGTTGGTTAGAGCATGGTGTTGATAATAAGGCCAAGGTTGCATGTTTGATCCCCGTGTGGGATAGCTGCATATTCCTGCATTGCAGGGAGTTGTACTAACTAGATAATGATCAGGTTTCCCTCCCAACTCTGCAATACTATGATTCTAATGCATTAGTGTTGCGTCAAGAACATGTTGCAGAATACACTGCAAAATACAGCCGTACCTTGGATCCCGAATGCCTTGCGAGTCAAACGTTTTGGCTCCCGAACGCCACAAACCCGGAAGTGAGCGTTCCGGTTTGCGAACATTCTTTGGAGCCCGAACGTGGCTTCCGATTGGCTGCAGGAGCTTCCTGCAGCCAATCGGAAGCCGCATCTTGGTTTCCGAACGTTTTGGAAGTCAAACTTCCGAGGTACAACCGTACATGTTGCAAAATACATGTTGCGAAAAACACCAGTCTGGAAGGGCTTGTAGATGTTACAATGGGTTGGATCCAGACTTGTCCTTTCTATTCACAGAAAGAACCAGGATCCACAGGATCTGTGAGAGTCTCCCAATCCTCTAGAGAGCAAATAGAGTACTGCAGGGGAAATGGTTAAACTGCTGAGAATCGCTTCCTTGACACTTTCCTTTGACATAATTTGAACACCACTGAGCACACATCTGAATCCACCCTAATAAATATCTAAAATTTGGCGACCATTACATATGAGCATTGACAAGCCCATCCAAATTTGTTGGCGACCTGACAACTGAGGCATATACCAGTGATTGTTTGCATTCACTGATGCATATAGGTGGGCGAAGAGGACAACACAGGTTTATATATACCCCAGGAAATAAAACTGCCACAGGGGCCGGATTAAACCAACTTGTTCAGTCGTTCAGTTGTGTCCGACTCTTCGTGACCCCATGGACCAGAGCATGCCAGGCACGCCTATCCTTCACTGCCTCTCGCAGTTTGGCCAAACTCATGTTAGTAGCTTCGAGAACACTGTCCAACCATCTCATCCTCTGTCGTCCCCTTCTCCTTGTGCCCTCCATCTTTCCCAACATCAGGGTCTTTTCTAGGGAGTCTTCTCTTCTCATGAGGTGGCCAAAGTACTGGAGCCTCAACTTCAGGATCTGTCCTTCTAGTGAGCACTCAGGGCTGATTTCTTTAAGAATGGATAGGTTTGATCTTCTTGCAGTCCATGGGACTCTCAAGAGTCTCCTCCAGCACCATAATTCAAAAGCATCAATTCTTCGGCGATCAGCCTTCTTTATGGTCCAGCTCTCACTTCCGTACATTACTACTGGGAAAACCATAGCTTTAACTATATGGACCTTTGTCGGCAAGGTGATGTCTTTGCTTTTTAAGATGCTGTCTAGGTTTGTCATTGCTTTTCTCCCAAGAAGCAGGCGTCTTCTAATTTCGTGACTGCTGTCACCATCTGCAGTGATCATGGAACCCAAGAAAGTGAAATCTCTCACTGCCTCCATTTCTTCCCCTTCTATTTGCCAGGAGGTGATGGGACCAGTGGCCATGATCTTAGTTTTTTTGATGTTGAGCTTCAGACCATATTTTGCGCTCTCCTCTTTCACCCTCATTAAAAGGTTCTTTAATTCCTCCTCACTTTCTGCCATCAAGGTTGTATCATCAGCATATCTGAGGTTGTTGATATTTTTTCCGGCAATCTTAATTCCGGTTTGGGATTCATCCAGTCCAGCCTTTCGCATGATGAATTCTGCATATAAGTTAAATAAGCAGGGAGACAATATACAGCCTTGTCGTACTCCTTTCCCAATTTTGAACCAATCAGTTATTCCATATCCAGTTCTAACTGTAGCTTCTTGTCCCACATAGAGATTTCTCAGGAGACGGATGAGGTGATCAGGCACTCCCATTTCTTTAAGAACTTGCCATAGTTTGCTGTGGTCGACACAGTCAAATGCTTTTGCGTAGTCAATGAAGCAGAAGTAGATGTTTTTCTGGAACTCTCTAGCTTTCTCCATAATCCAGCACATGTTTGCAATTTGGTCTCTGGTTCCTCTGCCCCTTCGAAATCCAGCTTGCACTTCTGGGAGTTCTCGGTCCACATACTGCTTAAGCCTGCCTTGTAGAATTTTAAGCATAACCTTGCTAGCGTGTGAAATGAGTGCAATTGTGCGGTAGTTGGAGCATTCTTTGGCACTGCCCTTCTTTGGGATTGGGATGTAGACTGATCTTCTCCAATCCTCTGGCCACTGCTGAGTTTTCCAAACTTGCTGGCATAGTTAAACCAACTAGTGGGCCGGATTAGGCCCCTGAAATGTACTTTGAACATGCCTCCCCTAAACGGTTTGTGAATCTAAGTTTGGCCTCACTGAGGGGCAGTATTTCAATATGAGTAGGAAAATGAGAGTAACCCTAAACATTTTTTAAGAAAAAAAAGTGCTTTGCCACCCATCAAGTGGTCAGATAAAACTATATTCTTCTCCTCCTCCCCCTCTCCACATCTTCACAGCCAAAACTGCTCAATTTTTTTCCCCTCCCATTCCGAATCTATTATAATTATGAAGTTTTTCACATGTGGGACCTTGTGACTTATTGATGCATCCTCGAGGAACCAGATTAGTTTCAGTTTAGAACTTGTCGCATCATTTGGCCTACATTCTGCTTGTTGTTGTTTTTCAGGATTGGCTTGGCTTGGCGTAGCTATACGTTAATAATAATAATAATAATAATAACCCAAAACCACCAAGAACATTTCCTGGGAATATTTCCCACCACTTTTATTGACTCGTTCGATTTTTCTTTGCTATCCTGTATTTGCATCTCTCTCTCTCTCTCGCTCTCTCTCTCTCACACACACACACACACAAAACGGGTGGGTAATATGATATAGCCCTTACATTGGCAAAGTGGCTTTTTATGGTCCCAGCAGAGTTCTACAGATGTTGATGTCATCTTCCTACGCGGAGTCTCGTTCTCCCAGATTCTGTAATTTGAACATAATGAGTGGCTTTGGTTTGGGCGGCCCAGCCTTAACAGGCAACCGTCTCATTTTACACTCAGAAACATCTGTTCGCCGAGATCATATTATAAACCAATACTTAAAATTAGTGGGTCCCAATTTGCACTCTGCCCATTTTTTGAACCTACTACGGGAATTATAGTACAAATTGTTTCTCATGTTCGTTGCTCTCTGGACAATCGCTGTTATGACTATTTTTTTTTAATGAATTCATCTGGCTTGTATCCCTCAAGACCAGACAAGGGCAAGTGAAAAATATTATTATTATTATTATTATTATTATTATTATTATTATTATTATTACTTACTACTACTACTACCAAGCGCCTTCTGGTGGTTCCCTCACTGCAAGTGAATTTACAGGGAACCAGGCAGAGGGCCTTCTTGGAAGAAGAAGAAGAAGAAGAAGAAGAAGAGAAAGAAGAAGAAGAAGAAGAAGAAGGAGGAGGAGGAGGAGGAGGAGGAGTTTGGATTTGATATCCCGCTTTATCACTACCCGGCTAACATTCTCCTTTCCCTTCCTCCCCCACAACAAACACTCTGTGAGGTGAGTGGGGCTGAGAGACTTCAGAGAAGTGTGACTAGCCCAAGGTCACCCAGCAGCTGCATGTGGAGGAGCGGAGACGCGAACCCGGTTCCCCAGATTACAAGTCTACCGCTCTTAACCACTACACCACACTGGCTCACTGGTAGTGGCGCCCGCCCTGTGGAACGCCCTCCCATCAGATGTCAAGGAAATAAGCAACTATCCGACTTTTAGAAAACAAGGCATCCCTGTTTAGCGAAGTCTTTAATGTTTGAAATTTTATTCTGTGTGTAATGTTCTGTTGAAAGCTGCCAGAGTGGCTGGGGAAACCCAACCTGATGGGTGGGGTAGAAATAATAAATTATTATAGAATTTATATACTGCCCTATACCCAGAGGTCTCAGGGTGGTTCACAAAACAAAATATCCACGTTGTCTATGACTTCTGCACAGATTTTTTTTAAAAAATCTGGGTGTTAGAAGGCATGAGATATAGAATAAGGAATGCACATAAAGCCGTATCCTCAATTTAACATGACACCAGAGGGATGTTGTGGGCTGTACTAGAGATCTGTAGGTGAGAGCTCCTTCCCTCCCAAGACACTGGCAGTCTTCATTAAATTCTGTGCATTGCAACCAAGGGTAACAGCATCGCTGGTCAAGACTGCCCACCACCCTGACGTCCACAGACACAGGGCAAGATTCAGAGGCTTCTACAAGAAGACTTCATAGGAAGATTTTGAAATTGCAAGACACCGGGAGGTTCGGTGCTATCACCTTGGGACGGAATGACAAGATGGATTTTTACCACACAACATGTGTTCCTAATGTTTATACTGTATACAGTGGTACCTCTAGTTACGAACTTAATTCGTTCCGGAGGTCCGTTCTTAGCCTGAAACTGTTCTTAACTAGGGGCGTGCTTCCACTCATGTGGCCTCTTGCTGGCTGTATGCCGCCGGCACACGATTTCCGTTCTCATCCTGGGGCAAAGTTCTCAACTCGAGGCAGCTCTTCCAGGTTAGCGGAGTTTGTAACCTGAAGCGTTTGTGACCTGAGGCATTTGTAACTTGAGGTACCACTGTATTGGGAAGAAGGGAGAAATCTCAAAGCGGTTAATTGTCTTACCATGCCACGATGTCTGCGTAACCAGCACAGCTATTGGTTGTGAACAACCACCATTGAACAACAACCATCATCCTGCCTGCCTGTCCGTTTCTGAATCTCACTTCCCTTCACTGTTCACAATCACACGCACCTCCTTCCCAAACTACGTGCTTGCATATAGTGCATTGTGGTAATTGAGGATAACCATTCGTCCAATAGGGACCCAGGTGGCGCTGTGGGTTAAACCACAGAGCCTAGGGCTTGCTGATCAGAAGGTCGGCGGTTCGAATCCCTGCCATGGGGTGAGCTCCCGTTGCTCGGTCCCAGCTCCTGCCCACCTAGCAGTTTGAAAGCACGTCAAAGTGCAAGTAGATAAATAGGTACCACTCAGGGGAAGGTAAATGGCGTTTCCGTGCGCTGCTCTGGTTCGCCAGAAGTGGCTTAGTCATGCTGGCCACATGACCCGGAAGCTGTCTGCGGACAAACGCCGGCTCCCTCGGCCTATAGAGCGAGATGAGCGCCGCAACCCCAGAGTTGGACACGACTGGACCTGATGGTCAGGGGTCCCTTTACCTTTACCTTTATTCGTCCAACTAAGTGGACTCTAGACCACGTAACCTAGTGCAGCAATATATTTGTTCGTGTTTAAGGAGCAGCAAGATCCAGCATGAAGTGTAGGTGGGTTCCCACGAAGCAAGACACAGCGATAACACCAAGAACCTGGAGAAGAGAAGGTTAAGGGGTGATATGATAGCCATGTTCAAATATATAAAAGGATGTCATATAGAGGAGGGTGAAAGGTTGTTTTCTGCTGCTCCAGAGAAGCGGACACGGGGCAATGGATTCAAACTACAAGAAAGAAGATTCCACCTAAACATTAGGAAGAACTTCCTGACAGTGAGAGCTGTTCGGCAGTGGAATTTGCTGCCAAGGAGTGTGGTGGAGTCTCCTTCTTTGGAGGTCTTTAAGCGGAGGCTTGACAGCCATCTGTCAGGAATGCTTTGATGGTGTTTCCTGCTTGGCAGGGGGTTGGACTGGATGGCCCTTGTGGTCTCTTCCAACTCTATGATTCTATGATTCTATGATTCTTTATTGAACTACAGAACTAGACAACAGGGGCAAAGCAACTGCTTACATACATTACTGAAAGACTGGGCCACTCCCACTCTCAACATGATTGCGAATCACGACTCAGAGTTCAAGGGCCAATGGCAGAGGCACAAATGTTGAAATGTTCTGTGATTGGACATCCAACCCCACCCACCCACCCATGCACCGCTGGATCTGCGCAGCCTAGGCATTCTGCAGTCACTGTGGTCGCAGCACGACACGACAGGCCACAAATACGAACCCCATACCCTCCAACATTTCCCCAATGAAAATACATAGGGACATCCTATTCTATAAAGATAATAACAATAATGTTATTATTTATACCCCGCCCAACTGACTGGGTTGCCCCACCCACTCTGGGCGGCTTCCAACATATATAAAAGCATAAAATTAAACATTTAAAATCTTCCTTATACAGGTTTGCCTTCAGATGTTCTTCTGAAGGTTGTATAGTTATTTATCTCCTTGGCTTGAGGGTCGCATAGCTCCATACTTTCCAGCATTTCTCCGATGGAAATAGGGACATCCTAAAGGACGCGGGTGGCGCTGTGGGTTAAACCACAGAGCCTAGGGCTTGCTGATCAGAAGGTTGGCGGTTCGAATCCCTGCCACAGGGTGAGCTCCCATTGCTCGGTCCCAGCTCCTGCCCACCTAGCAGTTTGAAAGCACATCAAAGTGCAAGTAGATAAATAGGTACCGCTCTGGCGGGAAGGTAAACGGCGTTTCCGTGCGCTGCTCTGGTTCACCAGAAGCGGCTTAGTCATGCTGGCCACATGACCCGGAAGCTGTACGCCGGCTCCCTCGACCAGTAACGCAAGATGAGCGCCGCAACCCCAGAGTCGGACACGACTGGACCCTTTACCTTTACCTTTAAGAAAAAGTAGGTCATTCCAGGATCAGAACAGAAACCGGGTCAGATCCTTTAAATCTGGGACTGTCCCTGGAAAAGCCGATCCTTAACTCTGTACTCCCTCACCCGTCATGGTTCTTCTTCTTCCTGCCAGCATTTCGTCTGTCGTCTTGCTGACTTACTTCCCGTAGGTGGCCTGCCAAATCCCCTCTACAGTTTTTTGGCTCCTCTCTGCACTTCCTCTACTTTGTGCATGTAATTCTTCTCCAAATATATCAACCCAAACTTAAGCCAGTATGTCAGCGTTGGCCAGAACGTTGGAGCAGAGCTATTCTTAACTTTATTATCTCCCAGACAATGCTTCTTCGGTTCATGCAAAAACGATATGTGTCTGCAGAGTGGGATGGGGTTTTTTTTTTTAAGCAACATTGTGTTTTAGTAACCTTCAAACAACCTGCTAACTCAATGGACAACCGACTCAGCATTCTGCACATTCGGTTCGCCTGACTAAGGCCTCTGTCCTTCGATTTTGGCTGCTGCCACACGCAATATTTGCTGAACGGAGAGCCCTTGTCTCGTGTGAATTTACATATACACCCACATACAATCATTTTAAAGTTTCAGCACTTGTTTAAAACTCTTTCTGCTACACATGCCGTTCTGCACCAGGGTATGGTTTCAGACCCTGCAAGTGTCCCTATTTTCCAGGGACAGTCTCAGATTCACAGAAACTGCTCTGGTTTCTGATTTGATCCCGGAATGTCCCGCTTTTCCTTAGCATGTCCCTATTTTCATCGGAAAATGTTGGAAGGTATATATATAGCTATATATATTTCATGCATATCGGTTAATATCTTGACCCTCCTCCACCAAAATAGCTGTTTACTTGGCTGTTTTCCTATGTCGTGAAGGCTGAAATTTCAGTTCAGTGGAGCACTTACTGTTCCCAACCCTAACCCTGTGGAAAGCCATCTAATTAGACTTTAATTTGATTTTGAGATGTTTTTAGGAGGTAATTTAATTATTGTTTGATTTTATACCAATGTTATGTATCTGATGTTAGCCACCCTGAGCCCGACTTCAGCCGGGGAGGGCGGGATATAAATAAAAGTTTTTTTTTTATTATTACTTGTTATTATTCCTTTGTAAGAAAATATGAAATAACGTAAAACCATTTTTGCAGGGGGGAGGAATCAATGGGGAGGGATGACAAGGAATTTTCCGCACCGGGTACCACCTGACCTTCCTACGCCTCTGCGTGGACCTCAGTGTGAAAAAGGTTCCTCACCCTTGTTTTAATGATTGAAGACCCAGAAAGAGCCAGAAGCTTTTTTTGCGGCTGTGCCTCTGTTGCTTTTGGGTGGGTGTTCGTTGTGGAATGGGTGTTCCAGCTTTTTCAACACCATTGGGATCAAGATGCCAGGCTGTACAGATTTGCTCTTTCCGGGGGGGGGGGGAATCCAATAACATTAAAAAATAAAAATAAAAAACTGTTGCAAGCAAAAGTGACCCACCTGCAATCTGAAGGCCCTGCCTGGAAGAAACCATAGTAATCATTCTGCTCCCTGGACCATTTCCGTTAGACTGACCCAAACTTTTTGTGTGTGAGATTTGACTGCGGTGATTCTTGTGAATGACTCAAGAGTGCACCCAGGTCATTCATTTATAAAACAGGAAGTGCTTCAAGCTCTCCTCGATATTATTTCACAAGGGAAAAGCGAGCCAGCCTGACTAAGTCATTGAGGAGGACGGGGAATTCTTTGCAGCGGATGGGAGTAGAATAGCGTGGAAACGCTGATATTGCTTCATGCTCCAAATATTTCCACAAAACAATAAACAGGGTGGTGATGCAATCACTTCTGCAATTGAAACAAGATAATATCACCATGGAAACTATCTGTAAACAAACAATAAACGCCCATAAAAATGGCAAAAGTAGTTCCTTTCCCAAATCGGTTTCATCTTAAACAGTAGCAAACGCAGTTAATAAGGAGTTTGCTTGTAATAAATCAGTGGTTCGGTGCTCATTTCTTCTCTTTCTAAAACAGATTTTATCTTGAACAATTGCAAATGCAGTAAATAAAGATTCCACTTGTGATATGCCAGGGGTTCAATGCTCAGACGTCGTTCCGGTAATCTGACGTTTCGTCGCTAAAGAGCTTAGTCATCAAGCTTTGTAGTAAATAATATACTGTACAAGAGAAGGCAGTATCTAAACGGCTTAAAGCAGGGGTATATCTGTCCCCATTTGCATGTTTCCATTGGGAGGAGCATAGAAAAAGGACGATGTCCTTCAGTTTGTTAACTGCTGCTCCCAATGGAAACATGCAAATGTGTGTGCGTGCGCGATGCAAAAATCACAATGTGGGGGAAACCGTGAAGCCTGCCAATACTTCTCTTGATTCCTGTAGCCCCTGTTAGCCCTCCTGGCTCAGCTCTCCCCTTCCTCTTGCAGGGGGAAGCAAATCCCAAGAGCAGGCACCAGCAAATATCACAATGCAATAAAAACCACGAAGCCAACCAGCGCCTCTGCATACCTCCATCCTTCCTTCAGACATCGTGATATATCGGTATATTAGCTGGCGATATATCACAGTGTTGAAAACCAGATATCGCCCAGCCCTTCTCGGTACACTGCTCTTTCTTTTACATTTCTGACAACTTGAAACCAGGTGCTAAGAAGTGTCCGCTTCAAACTGACACTCTGCCATGCATGGTGTTCTAAAAACTACATGTTGAAAATATTCCGGAACGACACTAAAGGAACGACAAAATTATCATAATATTAAAGGCTTTGGTCGGTAGAGTCCTGTAGTTAGATGAATCATTCTATTCTATTTTATAAGACTGATCTACCCTCATGAGGAGCATGAATTTCAGGATCAAGACCAATTTCTGTCTTGCCTCATAAGAGCGAATAGCATTAGGGATGCATTGGGGGGGGGGAGTGATTATCCATTATTAATGCCCTATCAGGCAAAAATAGGCCTTTAAATATTGGAATATACATCAAACACATACATATTTTATCATCGGGTCACTTAAGTCAACTATTAAACCGTTGATGTTCACTGCAGGATTTTCTTCCATGAGGCAGAACGTCCAAGTGTTCTGCATATCTGTTGTTGTTCAGTCGTTCAGTCGTGTCCGACTCTTCGTGACCCCATGGACCAGAGCACGCCAGGCACGCCTATCCTTCACTGCCTCTCGCAGTTTGGCCAAACTCATGTTAGTAGCTTCGAGAACACTGTCCAACCATCTCATCCTCTGTCGTCCCCTTCTCCTTGTGCCCTCCATCTTTCCCAACATCAGGGTCTTTTCTAGGGAGTCTTCTCTTCTCATGAGGTGGCCAAAGTACTGGAGCCTCAACTTCAGGATCTGTCCTTCCAGTGAGCACTCAGGGCTGATTTCTTTGAGAATGGATAGGTTTGATCTTCTTGCAGTCCATGGGACTCTCAAGAGTCTCCTCCAGCACCATAATTCAAAAGCATCAATTCTTCGGTGATCAGCCTTCTTTATGGTCCAGCTCTCACTTCCGTACATTACTACTGGGAAAACCATAGCTTTAACTATACGGACCTTTGTCGGCAAGGTGATGTCTTTGCTTTTTAAGATGCTGTCTAGGTTTGTCATTGCTTTTCTCCCAAGAAGCAGGCGTCTTCTAATTTCGTGACTGCTGTCACCATCTGCAGTGATCATGGAACCCAAGAAAGTGAAATCTCTCACTGCCTCCATTTCTTCCCCTTCTATTTGCCAGGAGGTGACGGGACCAGTGGCCATGATCTTACTTTTTTTGACGTTGAGCTTCAGACCATATTTTGCGCTCTCTGCATATCTAGTAGGCGAAAATACATTTACAAGATTTCTTCTAGCTGTCCATTTATTATCTATCTCTGTGGCCATTTCACAAATACTTCCCATCCATAAATCTCCTAGGAGAAGGCAAGGGTGACCTTTCAGCACTTTTTATCTGGTCCACAAAGTACCTAAGTTCTCGCCAAGGATACGAAAGAGGAGAACTCCTCGGATTTGGACTTTCTGACCGCTGGTCGCAATTCACGCCGTGTATATCCCAGCTATTTTGCTCCCTTCTGGCTCGTGTCTGGGCTGCTAATAAGGGCACGGAGAATGCCAAAGAGCGAGCCAAGTGTTTGGTTGCACCTTCCGGTTAATTTCCAAATTGGACTCAGGAGTTCCTGTGCGATCCTGATCATAGCATTATCGTAGAGCATTATCTTAGGTCCTCTCCAACGGTTGCTCAACCAAACCAAACGGGGTGCTGTGTATGTCCTTCGACAGCCGAGGTAAAAAGAACAGGAATTATTAGCTTTATATATTTCTCCATCCGGCATTTATTTGGAGGAAAGACAGGTATCAGATGAGATAGGGAGGTGCAACTCCAGATACCTTCATACCTGTCAGCTTTGCATCTGTGCAACAGTGCTCTTCCATGTGTGATCCTGATCTCCTTACGTTGTGCTTCGACTCTGGCGCCAGAATGGGCTGTAAAAACCAGGGCTCAGCTCTGCCGAGTGAAAGGCACAGCATTTGTTTCAGGTTTCCCCTGAAAGCCACACGCTTTCCCATCTGCCCCAACCTTCCATATCTCATTTAAATGCAAAGAGAGCCCTTGATACTTTTCTTTCCTTCTAGGACCAGGCAGCTCCTTGCAACGCTCAGCCCATCTCAGTCCAGAAAAATTGAGTTCTCTCTCTCTCTCTTTTAAATTTTAATACTTTATTTAAACTTCCTACTTACAAATTCAGATCTTACAGATAATACATAACACGACGTAACATAACATATCCTAATATAACGTAACCTAACACAACACAACATAACTTAATGTAACATAATACAACACAGCATAGCATAGCATAGCATAACACAACACAACACAACACAACATAGTATAACATAGCATAGCATAACACAACACAACACAACACAACACAACATAACATAGCACAGCACAGCACAGCACAGCACAGCACAACACAACACAGCATAGCATAACACAACATAACATAGTATAACATAGCATAGCATAGCATAGCATAGCATAGCATAACATAACATAACATAACATAGCATAGCATAGCATAACACAACACAACACAACAGAGCACAACACAACATAACATAGTATAACACAACACAGCACAGCACAGCACAGCACAGCATAGCACAGCACAACACAACACAACACAACACAACACGGCACGGCACGGCACGTAACGTAACATAACATAACATAGTATAGCATTTTTTCGTTGTAGTTGACCCTTTCCTCATTATTCATTTGCTTTTATATTGGTTCTCTTTAGTGTACATTAATCTTATCCATTTTCTTTTTCCCGGGTATAGGGCCGATTCGAGAATTTAGCATAGTAACTATAAAAAAAGAAAATAAGAAAGGAGGAAAAGAAAAAAAGAACAAAGCCAAGGGAAGAAGAGACTCTAATAGAGCGGAATAAGAGAGAGAAAGGAATAGTTCTCACCCATCTGCCTCCAGGCAGAAAACCAAATTTTTATATTATGTGGCTGTGCAGTTTCCCCCTTTCTCCTGTTTTCATTACATCAACCCAGCTAGTGAGTGAGTGTATGTGTAATTTTTTTTTATAATTTTCATTTATATACATTGCAACAATTATTTTGCCAAGTTTTAACATTATCAATTTCGACTCCCTTCCCCCTCTTACATTTATTTTCATCCTTTCCTGCATACTCCAAATTGTCTTATTCTTTTATTCGTCAGTTCTAATATATCACTTTTAAAAAAAAACAACTGCAGGCTTTTACGATAATCCTTCCAACGTCTTAACCTGTTTGCCGTTTGTTTGCAAATACTCAATAAACCACTTCCATTCCTTTCTAAAAAGTTTGTTGTCTTGATTCCTTATTCTTCCGGTGAGTTTCGCCATTTTTGCATATTCCACAAATTTTCGTATCCATTCTTCTTTTGTCGGGACCTCTTCATCTTTCCACTTGGGGGCAAATAACATTCTTGCACCTGTAGTTGCATACATAAATAAATTTCTATACTGTTTGGGTAGTTCTAATCCTATAATTCCCAATAGAAAAGCTTCTGGGGTTTGTTTTTTAACAAATAAGCAGGGAGACAATATACAGCCTTGTCGTACTCCTTTCCCAATTTTGAACCAATCAGTTATTCCATATCCAGTTCTAACTGTAGCTTCTTGTCCCACATAGAGATTTCTCAGGAGACGGATGAGGTGATCAGGCACTCCCATTTCTTTAAGCACTTGCCATAGTTTGCTGTGGTCGACACAGTCAAATGCTTTTGCGTAGGTGCGCTGGTTCTCAGACTCCCAAAGATAACTTGGAAATTGCTGAGGCTCTTGGCGTTATACCTGATGGTTTTTCAGCCTGTTGTAGCAATTGGAATGCACCGTGCATTTTAATTGCTTCTTTTATTTGTTATGTCACAAATTGTTGCGTTACAATTTGAATTCCATAGGCAGAGAGACAACGACTGGCCCAGGGTCACATACTGAGTTTCATGGCTGGGTGGTGATTTTAACCCTGATCTCCAAGCTCCAGGTCCACTTCATATCCCTGCATTTCATTCCACATTCAGAGCGGGAGGGACGTCAAAATGAATATAATGAATATGCCGTATTTTTTCATATATAACACGCCCCCATGTATAAGATGAACCCTATTTTTTTAGCCCAAAATAAGAAATAAATAAATGCAACATTCCATGTAAAAGATGACCCCCAATTTCAAACTTACAAAATTTGGGGGGAAATATAGTCTTATACATGGTAATATAATTAATATAATCCTTTCCCATAGGCCTGGAAACATATTGGATCCCTTGTTAACAGTCCTGAGTTGCACCTTTAAGACTAACCAACTCAGATTGCAATCCCGTACATATCAGGGAGCAATTCCCACAGAATTCAGTCGGGCTTACTTCTGAATATTATTGTCACATGAATCCACACAGAAAAAAATGGGGGGGGGGGGAGAATCCCTTCTGAACTAAGAGGTGGAGGCCTTACAACCTTTGTCCCAGCAGAATGGCAACTGTGACAGCAGGGAGAGTTTCTGACCAAAGTAAGAGATTTTTCAGATTAGTTAGTTGCTAACTATACGTAAAACAGTATCGCTTAAGTGGCCACAAGTGTCTATGCAAGGGAAGAAGAGAAAACCGTAACTTGGACACACCTTTCATTGGCCACACACTCTACATCCATTGGCCACACGTCTAGGTTCAATCCTAAAGCTCTTTTCTGAAACCTTGAGAAGATAACAATGGAAAATAATGAGCTAGATGGACCAGTTCCTTTCATGCTTACACCCAAGGAATCTGCATGTGCAACAACGTCCTTTTGTGTTTGATCTGGCAAGGAGATCCATGTACAGAAAAGCCTGTACCTGTGTTGTGGGAAATTTCAGTCAAACATAACTATGCACGAGTGCTAGTTAGTGCATGAAAGGGTTAAGGCAATAGAGCTGGGTTCCTAGACTCAGCTAGGTCACGCCCCCTCTTCTCTGATGAGATCGGAAGTGATGCCTTCTTCTTCCTTTCCCTCTCTCTCCACGCCATGTAAGTGACCAAGGGAGACGTGCCTAAGCGAGCCCCAAGCTTAGTGTGTGTGTTTGAAGCTATTGTTCTGTATTTCCTACCCAAGAGTATTCTGCCTGTGTTGTCCTTGCTGCTGCTTGGATAAATGCATGAATCTGACCTTTGGAACTCTTTGTAAGTAAAACATTTTAAACTTACTTATCAGTGTGCTGTCTGTTCAGAGGGGTAGAAAGAGAGAAGAGCTTTGCAAGCAGATTAAATGGGAGGTGCAAAAGCTTTAAGAGCCTATATTCCTAACATTTCACTGGGCCACTTGACTTTTGAGTTGTTGTTGCTATTGTTATTTATTAAATTTGTATACCGCCCTATACAGTCATACCTTGGTTCTCAAACGCCTTGGTACTCGTACATTTTGGCTCCTGTATTCCAGTTTTCAAACGTTCTTTGGAACCTGAACGTCCGACACAGATTCTGCTTGACTGCAGGAAGCTCCTGCAGTCAATTGAAAGCTGTGCCTTGGTTTTCAAACATTTTTGGAAGTGGAACAGACTTCTGGAACGGATTACATTCAAGAACTGTACCCGCAGGTCTCAGGGTTGTTCACAGTTTAAACTCTGCTACTGGGAGCTCTCTCCTGCTGGAGATTGAGTTTAGACCCACACATTAAATCCAGGCACGCAGCCAATTCTTTTGTATAATAATAATAATAATAATAATAATAATAATAATAATAATAATATTATTATTAATAAATTATTTATACCCCACCCATCTGGCTGGGTTGGGTTTCCCCAGCCACTCTGGGCAGCTCCTGACAGAATAATAATAATAATAATAATAATAATAATAATACAGCAAAACATCAATCATTAAAAACTTCCCTAAGCAGGGCTGCCTTCAGATGTCTTCTAAAAGTCAGGTACTTATTTAAAAGTCAGATATTTTTCCTTCTACAGTTGTCCCTTGCTGGATCGAGCAGAGGGGTTATAACTCAGGAAGCCCCTCTTAGTGCTCCACACTGCCCTAACTACAAAATTGCCCCCTCCCAAGTAGACAAAACCACATGCATGCTGACTATAGAGTCACAATCAGAGCCTCCGTGGTGTTGAATACTCTTCTGGCTCAGCAAGCACACATAGCAGGAGACATTTTTGGCAAAACTCTATTCTCTGCCCTAAAGGAAATTAATGTTTGCAGATGGCGTCCACATGACCGAAGTAGGAAGTATGAATGGAATCCTTACCCACAAACAAGAAAACAGGGCTTGCATCTTCAGTCACCAAGATGCTGATAGATGCTTGCCCAGAAGGCGGTTGACATATGGCTGTATAACTACATTCCTGGCCTGGAGACAGTTCCTAAATTTACTCTCATCAGACTGTTTACAATGCTGTGGCAGAACGAAGAATGCTATTCAGTGGTTTGGAGCACCTACACAAGCCTGACACACAAACCCCATTTTACAGCATTTCCGAAGTTTTTAGGTGCTCCCAAAATATCCAGAACAAGCACCAGGATGAAGACTGCAGTCCGGTTTTGAGGATTTTTAGTGCAATTGTTATTCTTCGTGGCAAACTGAACCTGGTCGTTCAAAAGGCAAAATGCCAGGCAAAGCAGTTATAGCCATCTTTGCCAATCTGGCATCTTCCAGATGTTTTGGACTACAACTCCCATCATCGGCCTGAGCCAGAAGTTGGGAGCTGGAGTCTAAAACATCTGGAGCTTGTCTGGTTAGCAAAGACTGAGCTGTAAAGTATTTCTGTTGTGGGTAAGGAAGGAGGTGGATCAGATTTGAGCAGCCTGTCATGTGCGGAATAGCCTGTCTCCTCGACAATTACCAGTCCAAGAAAAGTGGTATAGTCCTGATATGATGTGCCGTATTACTCATCCAAAGACTATCTCTAGAGAGACTTATCTTTCATTTGTTGGCAGCTTCCCTAAAGCTTCAACTTGAATGCGGAATATCTGCCCGGGTTTCTTATGTGCAGGGTGGGGAGAAGGTGTGTTTATCCCATGGAAGGCAAAAGAGCTTAGCGAAGTTCATGCAGGTTCTCACAAGAGGATAAGTGACTCATTAGCAAACCCCAAACGAGCAGGCACGCTGCGATTGTGACGGCAAGTATTATTGTTATTGCATTCATGCTGTGGTTCTCCCTTGTCTGGCTGCATTGTTGCCAGCCTTCTGAGTAGGGAAGTTAAAAATAGAGAACATTTGTTAGAAAGCTTTGGGGAGCGTTCTTTTTTGTTGTTGTTGTTGTTTCTTCAAAAATAATAATAATCATGGATCCCCTATGGTGCATAGATTCTCACTTGTGGTGCAACATTCATTCAGTTCAGATGATTGTTCAAGACATAAATTGGAAATCAGAACAACTACTCCTATGTCTTGGGCGTGTGATAGACTGCAACTATTTTGGAAGACTGCTGTTGATGAGATAAGCTTCATTAGAAAAACCAAACGTTATTTGCACCCCAACCTTGGTTTTGATAATCTTTCTCCAAGGTCTCAGGCAGCTCCAAGAATGGAAACTCAACTGACGTGTTTGTGTTTCTGTGTGTGTGAGAGAGAGAGAGAGAAAGAGAGAGAGAGACAGCTCCCATTACTTAGATGGGAGTGTTTGGGTTCCTGTAATATTTTCAGGGGGTTACAAGTCAAACCAAGGCTATCTTTAGGGGGTCGCAGGCCCCGGTGGCAAATCACACACCCCAGCCTTCCAAAGTCCAGGCCATCCTTCTCAGCGACATCATGCAAGGTAATTTTCAATGAGAACGAAAAGCAAAGCCTTCTGAGGCTGTTTTTCTTCCTGAGAGGATGCCGTTCTCTCAGATGTCAGCTTAAAGGTTGTGTGCGTCCTCTCTTCCCCTTCCTCTTAAAGTTAGAAGTCCTGTAGGTACCATAGCAACAGCTGCATCACGTGGCTTTCTGCAATGCCACCTAGAAGCAGATGTGAACTGTGTTGGCTAATAAAGTCTGAGCAAGTGTCAGACAGAGAGAGAACTCAGCCAGACTCGGCATTGCTTTGGAATAATTCATTACTCAATGATTCCTCACTCCTCTGATTCACATAGGTAAATCCCAGCCCACAAGCAAAGTGAACTCTAATTACAATTCTGCCTTTT
Source organism: Lacerta viridis (assembly GCA_900245905.1). Taxonomy (NCBI): domain Eukaryota; kingdom Metazoa; phylum Chordata; class Lepidosauria; order Squamata; family Lacertidae; genus Lacerta; species Lacerta viridis. The sequence goes on from OFHU01004568.1 coordinate 114,986, forward strand.
AAAAAGGAGCTGTCAATGCCACTTATATTGTGCTGAACTCTCTCTCTCTCTCTTTACTTATCCAGTACAGTGGTACCTCAGGTTAAGTACGCTTCAGGTTACAAACTCTGCTAACCCAGAAATAACGCTTCAGGTTAAGAACTTTGCTTCAGGATAAGAACAGAAATCGTGCTCTGGCGGCGCAGTGGCAGCGGGAGGTCCCATTAGCTAAAGTGGTGCTTCAGGTTAAGAACAGTTTCAGGTTAAGAATGGACCTCGGAAACAAAGTAAGGACGTAACCAGAGGTACCACTGTATTCCATTGTGCTAAAGCTTGTAGTTGGGTGGGTTTGGGAGTAGAATCTGTATTCCTATGATCATGTGTTAGCAACCATTGCGGGGCCCTTTGCTTTGTTATTGGTGAGATTGATCCTGGCTGCAAGGCTGTGATATAGAAAAATAGCGGTGGTTGTCTTTTGCTGCCCAACTCCCCAAGGGGCTGAGTCCCCTAAGTCCAGGATCGGTCAGAGATGAATGCATGGAGGCAAGGATGCAGTGAAAGCAAGACAGATCTTTATTTTTCTGTTGCAACAGTGTTCCCTCCCTTCCTAGCAAGGAGGCAAGGGAGACCGCAAACCAAGAAGAAACATCTCTTTTCAAGGTTTGCATTTTGGCATCAAGAAGAAGGACATCCCCTCTACAAACAGTCAGAAATTACATCACACATAAGGTGGGACAAAATTTAAAAAAAAATTCCTTCCAGTAGCACCTTGGAGACCAACTAAGTTAGTTCTTGGTATGAGCTTCCATGTGCATGCACACTTCTTCAGATCTGACTATGGCAGACCAACACGGCTACCTACCTGTAACATAAGGTGGAGTTACTGTGGCTCAGGCAGGCCAAGGTGTGGTATTCCTGAGGATTTAGCAAGTTTCACGTAGTTCCAGACACAGTTTACACAAAACGTTAGCATTTGATAAGACCATCAGGATGCCCGTCAGACATCTCTCAATGCAGAGCATCTGGGCAAACCATGACAATTAATACAAAGGAGGTTCACAGATATAGGAGAGGAATCCCTTCAGGAACTTCTCCTGACTGCTATCTGCCTACCTGTTCTCAGGTAAGGGAGATTAAGGAGGCAGAGGAAATATTGAGAGCCTTTAGCAGAGGCAAGATGCCTTTTTGAGTGTTCTCCTGTACTATTTTAGACATGTGATTTATATACTTATGTATGTGTTTTTACCTTGTGCAATTATCAACATTTATTCTATATCTGAGACCTTAGAATTCCTATAACAGCTGGTTGCTGGCATTTAAAGGGGGGGGGTGAACCTAAAATTGAGTGGGTATCAGAACAGTTGCAATAAACGTGCTAAAAAAATGTTGTGCCTGCTATAAGTGCACACTAAAACAAGCAACTACTGCATAGATCCATTTAACGCAGGAACTTTGGAAGCTGTCGTATCCTGAGACTCTATACACACACCCATTTACAACCAGTTACAGGTAGGTAGCCATGTTGGTCTGCAGACCATTTACAACCAGTGACTCCCACTGCTGGTTTGGGAAGCAGTGTAAACATCTATATCCATTCTGTATCTACGAGCAATGGAGGAATGTTCACATCTCTGCACCAAGAGATCTCTTTATCAGAGATATGTTGTTTGAAGTTGAAGCGCCCTTGACAGCAAACTTCAAGGAAGCTCTACAGAGACTCATCAACCGTTTTGCCCAAGCCTGCAGGGAGTTCAGCCTTCTCATAAGCCTGACGAAGAGAGACCAACATCTTCCTGGGTCAGGATGTTACCAGCACTCTATGCATCAGCATTGATGACTACACACTAGAGGTGGTAGATGATTTTGTCTACCAGGGTTCCACCATAACCAGGAACTTCCCGATTGTCAGGGGCTGGACCAAGGAGGAATGGTGGGGACAGCCCCTCCCTTTTCTCCTGAACCTTCCGGAGAACAGGAGGACAGTATAGATTTAGAACAGTGGTTTGCAGAAGGGCATAGTTCAGAGGCTGCAGAGGGAAGAAGCTGGGAAATATTGGAAAAACAACAGCAGGAAGAAGAAGAAGCACCAGGGGAGAGACAGCTGACAGACTCAGTGTCCTTGGAAAGCATTCCTGACCCTGACCCCTCCCAGAACCAGGCAGATATTGCGGGTAGTAAAACAGAGAGCTCAGAGCAGAAAGCTCAGATTAGCCGATGCAGGGGTGACGTAGAATAGGGACCACGTGTGGGGGGGGGGGTTGGACTTTACTTGGAGCAATGCCATATCTAGAGAGAGACCACATTCCTTTGTCACTCTCTGTGATTATTGAATACACTAATTGGTAAGAACTCTTACCAGGAGGAGGGAAAAAAGGAAGGCAGAATAGATTTACAACAGGGGTTTCCAGGAGGTCGCAGCTCAGAGGCAGATGAGGGGGAAAGTTGGGAAATCATGGGAGAGCCGGAACAACCCCCGACTGGCATAGTGTCATTAGAAAGCATTCCAGACCCTCCATCTCCCAGAACCCGGCGAGCCTTAAAAGTAGGAGAGCAAAGAGCTCAAAGACAGAGGGCACATAACAGCACCCGTAGAGGAGACGATGAAATTGACAAATGAGGAAGTGGGAGAGATTTACGTGGGACAACGCCATTATCCAAGAGGCTGGGTTCCATAGCCTCTTTCTGTAAAGACTGAAATGAAAAAGGACTGTATGAAACTTTTCCTTGTCTCCATACTTTCCTGGGCAACCAGCCAGGAGCAGCTGACAGCATCCTGACACAGACGGATGCCAATAACAATCAGGAAAGGAGGATGTCCCTTACAAAGCACAGAGTGGGTGAAATTCTCCTCTGCTCATCGCTCGGCAGCCCTTTGCATCAATTTCAAACCTTTTTTGTGGAGTTTTCATTCAAGACCATTGTGTGGCATCATTGCTATATAACCCTTTTCCACACTTCCCATTTCTCCTCCCTCCATCTTTCCCTTGTCTGTTTCTGCCACACCTACTCGGCTACGAGTGATCGCCAAAGAAGTAGAAGACCCGCTGTACTTCTCTCTTGTCGCTACGGCCTATACCTCCGCTTTTGTTGTTGTTCTCACCTAAAGGCTTCCATCCATCTCCCTCCCTCCTCCCCACAACCAGTCCTTCCTCGTTTCTCGATTTCTCCCAACTTATCCCAAGTGCTTGAACAATTCAGCAGCTCAGCGAATGAATAGGGAAGAAGCTGGCGCACTGTCATGCAACGGACAACAGCATGTGCTTGCTGCCCCGAGCTAAAGTTAAATGAAGCATGGCGCCAGAAAAAGAAAAAGAAAGACAAGCTCATATATGCACACTCATTCACAGTGAGAAAGGGAGCTGGTCAGATCCAAAGTTGCAGCAGGGGAAAAGCTAGAGGGTTCGCTGGAACTTAACTAATAAATTGAACAAAATCATCAGCAGTGCTGGGAGTTGGCAGTCAGCCTTCAGCAACTAGCTAAGGAACAAACGATTCCCCTCATTCCCATTGTGAGAAGCAAAGTTACAGGGAACCAGGCAGAGGGCCTTCTCGGTGCCCGCCCTGGGGAATGCCTTCCCATCAGATGTCAAGCAAATAAACAACTGTCTGACTTTTAAAAGACATCTGAAGGCAACCCTGTTTAGGGAAGTTTTAATGTCTGATGTTTTATTATTATTATTATTATTATTATTATTATTATTATTATTATTATTATTTCTGTTGGAGGCTGCCCAGAGTGGCTGCAGAAACCCAACCAGATGGGTGGAGTATAAATAAGTTGTTGTTGTTGTTGTTGTTGTTGTTGTTGTTGTGCATTGGCATCTCACAAACTGTGTCATTCTAGAAAATATGCACACCCTGTGTTTTTTGTTAATATACAGGTGAAACTCGAAAAATTAGAATATCATGGAAAAGTCCATTTATGTAAGCAATTGTTTTCATTAGCTACTGGAGTTTAATATATGAGATAGACTCATGACATGCAAAGCGAGATATGTCAAGCCTTTGCTTGTTATAATTGTGATGATTATGGCGCACAGCTGATGAAAACCCCAAAGTTGAAATTGTTAATTTGGGGTTCTCATCAGCTGTACGCCATAATCATCACAATTATAACAAATAAAGGCTTGACATATCTCGCTTTGCATGTCATGAGTCTATCTCATATATTAGTTTCACCTTTTAAGTTGAATTACTGAAAGAAATGAACCTTTCCGCAATATTCTAATTTTTCGAGTTTCACCTGTATTTTTATGGAAGATTTATGCACACCCTGTTTTGAGACATAGTTAAACCTCTCTCTCTCTCACTCTCACACACATCTCTGAGCTGGAACTGTGAGCTGGAGCTTGGGACCGGTTCTAGATTCATCTGATCCCCCCCCATGGAACGTGCTAGAACCGCCGTCAAGGCATGTTGTGTACAGTTTCAAGAAGATGTTTGCCCATTCTTTGGAACTCGCCTCGCACAGTTGCACAAGACTTCTGTTTCCATAGTTATCACCTATGAGATCTGGGTTGATAAGGGATGTGTAGGGGGAATTGTGTGCTTCCTATTGCTGCACGGAACCCCAATCTCCGAGTGGTGCAAGATTCCAGGAGTTCCCGGTGCTTACCCGGGGTTGGGTTTCCTCGGAATGAGGGACAACAGAGACTGTGGATTCTTTATGACATAGGGTTTGTTAGCATATATATATATATACAACCGGAGCCTATGATGGAAGGGGTCAAAGCATAAACACCCCATGAAAGTCTTGCTTCTCCCATAGCCAAAGCCCAGCAATCAAGAATGTCTCTCCCCCCCAGGCTTCAGCTCACACAAAACCCAACTCTGGCTCTTCTCCTTCTAACTACCGGCCAGTAGAGCTGGCGGGGGGCATCTATCCTCTGGGACTTCCTTTCTTACCTTAACAACACATACTTAGGTAAAGGCAAAGGGACCCCTGACCGTTAGGTCCAGTCGCGGACGACTCTGGGGTTGCGGCGCTCATCTCGCTTTATTGGCCGAGGGAGCCGGCGTACAGCTTCCGGGTCATGTGGCCAGCATGACTAAGCCACTTCTGGTGAACCAGAGCAGCGCACGGAAACACCGTTTACCTTCCCCGGAGCGGTACCTATTTATCTACTTGCACTTTGACGTGCTTTTGAACTGCTAGGTTGGCAGGAGCTGGGACAGAGCAACGGGAGCTCACCCCGTTGTGGGGATTCGAACCGCCTACCTTCTGATCAGCAAGCCCTAGGCTCTGTGGTTTAGACCACAGCGCCACCCGCGTCACATACTCAGGGGGCCATTATTTCACCAAGAAGCTGGCCTGGCTATGGCAGCAATGGCATACCCTCCAACGTTTCTCCAATGAAAACTGGGGTGTCCTATTCCATAATAATAATAATAATAATAATAATAATAATAATAATAATAATAATAATAATTTTGTTATTTATACCCCACCCATCTGACTGGGTTGCCCCAGCCAACTCTGGGTGGCTTCCGACATATATAGAAACATAATAAAACATTACACAACTTAATTAAACAACTTCCCTATACGGGGCTGCCTTCAGATGTCTTCTAAGGGTTGTATAGTTACTTATCTCCTTGGCTTGGGGGGGGTCACATAGCTCCACACCCTCCAACATTCCTCTGATAAAAATAAGGGTGTCCTAAGGAAAAGCAGGACATTCCGGGATCAAATCAGAAACTGGGACAGCTTCTGTGAATCTGGGACTGTCCCTGGAAAATTGGGAGACTTGGAGGGTCTGCAATGGAATCCTTGCTGAATCCAGGAATTACCAGTAGAAGAGGCTCTGGCATTAAACCCACTCTGCCCCCATGCCCAAACTCACAGTGCTGCTTTTTTAAAGGGGTCTCAGGTGGTGCCATTGCAGTAGTGGGAAGAAGAAGAAGAAGAAGAAGAAGAAGAAGAAGAAGAAGAAGAAGAAGAAGAGGAGGAGTTTGGATTTGATATCCCGCTTTATCACTACCCGAAGGAGTCTCAAAGCGGCTAACATTCTCCTTTCCCTTCCTCCCCCACAACAAACACTCTGTGAGGTGAGTGGGGGCTGAGAAGTGTGACTAGCCCAAGGTGACCCAGCAGCTGCATGTGGAGGAGCGGAGACACGAACCCGGTTCCCCAAATTACGAGTCTACCACTCTTAGCCACTACACCACACTGGCTCTCTCTGGGAGAATCTGAGACAGATCTGAAGTGGCTGAGGATTCAGCAAGGTCCAAAGATCCTCTCTTCAGTCGATTCCAATCCCACACACAGTTATGCATCTCAACAGCATTCCTTGTAATCGTCTTGCTCCTTAAGAACTATGTAATACCAGCACGGTAACGTTATAACGTTATCATGTACTGCAAGGATATTACGGGGATATGATCATCACATGCAGCCCCTGTTCATATACCCCATTCAAAAGCCCCTCAAGGGTGCAGAATTAGGCCCAAACGAGACCTGGCGTTAATTGGGCAAATGCAATTAACACATGCATTAGAAACAGAAAGTAAATAGCAGCTGCAGGGGAGCCCGAGTAGCAGGGAAAATATGGAGAGTGGAGATGGAGAATTTAACCCTCTCTGTCTCTAGCATTCCTGACAAAAATTAAACTCCCTGTTTGCAGAGGCAGGGAATCCTTCATGAGAACCCATCACACACCTGGGAAATCCTCACGGCAATCTGGTGATTTGCTCCACCCCCAAGCAAGGGTGATTATAAAGCAAACTTTAGTTAACTTTTCTTGATCCACTCCATTTCTGCCCTAGACTACCAAAAAGCTACCAATTATACGGACCTTTCGGATGCCCTTGTATCACTGAAATGCAAACGGATTAAAATGGAATGTGAGTTACGAGCTGGATACTTTCACGGGGAAGAATGTACTTTGTCGTTCTGTTTCTCTGCTGGAATCAGGTTGTTTGGGGATTCCAATGTCCTTGGTAGGAAATGTCCTTTCACAAAAGGAAACCAAAAGAATGTAGATATATCTCACATTCCCACTGCATCTTAAATCCTTCTAAGCAGCAGTGAGAATGTGGACAGGAGGAGGCTGAGCTGCATTCTGGCTTGGGAATGACCAGTTCTGGTGACGCATTTGCTGAAGGTCTGATATAGTCGGAATGTCACATTATAGAAATGAGTAAGAGCAAGAATCCTGTGAGAACATTTCTCTGTGCCGCTCAACATTTGGGGGTGTCCTTGTGTGAGCCACATTAGGGGTGTTCATACCATGTTGGGGGGGGAGGGGAAAAAACTCCAGGTGTTCGAAGGAACATTCCCTGGTTAATCAAGATGCTGGCTTCCATTATCTAAAAGTAATATAGCACAAATCAGTTTGTAAACGAAGTGCATTGCGCCAACGGAAAATTAAGATTGCAGCTCTGGAGAAATGAGAATATCTGCTAAGTTCCAGAAAATGCACTAATAACAAAATCCTATTAAAACTTGCTTTTCTCACCATAGAAATGCTGGTCACGAGCTCTTGGGTAGCAGACGTCTTAGCCTGCAAAGCAGGTCTTATTTACATTCTTCTATGACTAAAGAAGTAGCCAGCTGCTTTGGCTGTGCCAATTCAGGTACATCTGTCTTTTCTTAACAAAATACGTTGGGTTGTTGTTGTTGATGATGATGATGATGATGATGTTGTTGTTATCTCGCCTTTCCCCCAGCCTGGGACTCAAGGTGGTTTGCACAAATTTACCGGTAAACAACACACACAAAATGCAAAAAAAGGTAAAAACTTATAAAAAGATAATAGTTTGAAAAGTAATTAACCCATAATAGAATTAAAGTAATGCAATACCAGGTGCTGTCAGTTTTGAGCCCCAAGAATTGTGTTTTGTAATAAACAAATTCTGCCCTTATTCCCTTATGGGGCACACAAGAGCCTTTGTAGAGTCCTTTGTAGGTCCTCCATCGGTAGGAGAAAATAACAGAGGCCAACCAGAGAATGTTGTTGTTCAGTCGTTCAGTCGTGTCCAACTCTTTGTGACCCCATGGACCAGAGCACGCCAGGCACTCCTGTCTTCCACTGCCTCCCGCAGTTTGGCCAAACTCATGTTAGTAGCTTCGAGAACACTGTCCAACCATCTCATCCTCTGTCATCCCCTTCTCCTTGTGCCCTCCATCTTTCCCAACATCAGGGTCTTTTCCAGGGAGTCTTCTCTTCTCATGAGGTGGCCAAAGTACTGGAGCCTCAACTTCAGGATCTGTCCTTCCAGTGAGCACTCAGGGCTGATTTCTTTAAGGATGGATACGTTTGATCTTCTTGCAGCTCAGACCTTCCAAGTGTCTGTATTTTCCAGGTCCTGGGTTTTCAGAAGCCGTCCTAATTTCTGACTTGATACTGGAATGTCCCACACTTCACTAAAGGTAAAGGGACCCCTGACCATTAGGTGCAGTCACAGAAGACTCTGGGGTTGCACGCTCATCTCGCTTTACTGGCTGAGGGAGCCAGTGTACAGCTTCCGAGTCATGTGACCAGCATGACTAAGCCGCTTCTGGCAAACCAGAGCAGCACACGGAAACGCCGTTTACCTTCCTGCCGGTGTGGTACCTATTTATCTACTTACACTTCGACGTGCTTAGGACGTCCCTGATTAAAAGACCCTGATGTTGGGAAAGATTGAGGGCACAAGGAGAAGGGGACAACAGAGGACAAGATGGTTGGACAGTGTTCTCAAAGCTACCAACATGAGTCTGACCAAACTGTGGAAGGCAGTGAAAGACAGGAGTGCCTGGCATGTTCTGGTTTTAGGGGTTGTTTTTAAAAGTCTGGAACAGATTAATCTATTTTGCATTACTTTATATGGGAAAGCGCGCCTTGGTTTTGGAACGCTTTGGTTTTGGAACAGACTTCCAGAACGGATTAAGTTTAAGAACCAAGGTACCACTGTATTTCAAAAAGTGAAAATCCAGGCAGCTTTTTTGGCCAAAGTTGTTGGTCAAAGGTTTTGAGCTGGGGTCACCCGAAACGTAGAAAAGGGGACTTGGAGGTCTCCACACACAATATTTGCCATGTTAAGTTGTACTTTCATTCTGGAACGCCTTGCGACTCAAACGTTTTGGCTCCCGAACGCCACAAACCCGAAAGTGAGTGTTCCAATTTGCAAATGTTTTTTTGGAAGCCAAATGTCTGACGCAGCTTCCGCAGCTTCCGGTTGAGTGCAGGAAGCTCCTGCAGCCAATCGGAAGTCGTGCCGTGGTTTTCGAACGTTTTCAGAATCCGAACGCACTTCCGGAATGGATTCCGTTCAAGAACCAAGGTACGACAGTGCTGGGAAACCTTGGACAGGAATATGCAACTTGCTCCCTCCACAGTTTGTTGGTTCCAAGCCATTGCTATTATCGGTCACATACTGATTCGGTCAGTAAATTCAAGCTGTTTGATTGAAGTTGATTTAGAGCTCTTGTGCAATAAACTCACAGCCTCCTCCCCCTGCCACCAAAACAAAAAAACACAAAAAATGGCTTTTTGCTGTAAAGAAAGTGACAGGAAAATGCACTGAAATTGTGGGATGATATTTGATTCAGGCAGTGGCATCTAGCCTCTCCACTAACTTTGTGCAAACAAACTGGGGTGAATGCTCACCAAACAGGTCATCCGTAAAGGAACTCTGCCTCACATTCAGCAACATCTGGAGAAGGTTTTTCTGCCAAAAGTGAATGAGAATAAGTTGAAGCAGCAATTGGCTGCTTTGAATAAGTTGGCTAGTTTATTTTATTTTATTTTTTCCGGGGGGGGGGGAGGCTTTTGAGAAGTTCCCAGAACTCCTAAATCAAAGATCAGTAATTTTTCTTCTGTGTCTTCAACGGAAAAGTGAATTCCAGCTTTGTGAAACAATTTGTTTCATTCCTTTGGATAGCGTCATGGAGTGCCTGTCTATCCCCCTATAAAAAAGAAGTAGTGTTTACTAGGAAATTAAATAGAAAATTCTTTCCAGTAGCACCTTAGAGACCAACTGAGTTTGTTCTTGGTATGAGCTTTCGTGTGCATGCACACTTCTTCAGATAGGAAGAAATTGTCATGGATTAATCTGGAGGGGAAAGAAAATTCATATAAGTGTAGGAGGAACAAAATATTAGTGATATCGATTCCCCCCTTTTTTTCCTTCAGATTTCTAACTAGGAACTGGGCCTATCATCCATCGTAGCAAGAACCCATATCAGGATAGTTACCTTCTACAAATCGCTTGCTGAAACTCCAAATTCTCTACTAGCCAAACAAGCCTTCTTAGCCTTCACCGGCAGCAGCACCTGGTCAAGAGGCATGGAGTCCATTTGTCACTGCTACTCCCTTCCAGACTTCGCCCCTATCCTCATGGGACAAGGACAAAATTCGCGACTGGATTCTTGCTAGGGATGCTGCCCTTGATCAAGAACTATCTAATGCGGCCAGACTCTCCACGTGGTTCCCTCGCGTGAAGGCAGTTAGATCTCTGGCCCACTATCTGAGTGATCTGATGGATCCTACGCTGAGAAGGGCCTTTACACTGGCTCGATTTCATGCCATTCCCACAGCATTCTTACAGGGTGTATTTTCCAATACCCCTCTGGATCTTCGACTCTGCCCATGCAACAATGGAAAGATAGAGGACTTTATTCACTTCTTCCTCTACTGCCCACTATATGCCTCAATAAGATCTAGGCTTCTCCCTCTAATCCCGCCGACTATCGCCAGGGACGATGACCGCATGAAATATCTACTGGCGGATGCCAACCCCTTGGTTTCACGTGGAGTGGCCATCTACATATTACAGGCCCTGAAACTCAGGACCACCTTTTTGGCCAACTTCCCTTAGCCTTAGTCTTATGTATATTCCTGACATGGACACTGTCGTCACGCCTGCTAGTGCTTTTTATTTTATTTGTTTTATCCAGTACGATTTTACTTCCAATTGTTTTAACTGTATCTGTTGTATTCTTTGCATAATCGTGTCAGGCTACTGCCTGGTCTTTTACTTTGTGCTATGGCCATAGGACTAATGCAATAAATAAATTGATTGATTGAAAATTCATATAAGTGTAGGAGGAACAAAATATTAGTGATATCGATCCCCCCACCCTTTTCCTTCAGATTTCTAACTAGACTGCATCAGTAAGTTATACATAACAGTAGGGTTGAAATGTTGAAATCAGAAATTGCCTAACAGCAGTCTAAAAAGCAGTTGACAAAGTCATGCTTTATGATTGCAGCACGGATATTGTTTTTCGTTTTAGCCAGTTCTCCTCCCCAGTTTTATATCTTTCTACAGTTAGTAAGAGCGGTTTTTAAGAGCAAGCGAAATGTCATGTGTTTATCCCCTTTCAGTCAATTGCGCAAGACGGTTAAAGCCATATTACCTGGGGAATGCCCAAAACACACTCACCACCTTGGGCGGGACTTGCCTTGACAAAAAATTTCCACACAGGCAGGAAACCAGACCAAGAAAGTAGTCATTATCCCACACTGATGAAATAACACTAAGAGAAAAACGCTTTCAATGGGATTACTATGAAATGGTTGGGAGGAGTGGAAAAATACCCAGCGGCTGCTTAAAAAACACATAAGGCATGGATAAACTAAGGCCCGGGGGCCGGATCCAGCCCAATCGCCTTCTCAATCTGGCCCGCGGACGGTCTGGGAATCAGTGTGCTTTTATATGAATAGAATGTGTCCTTTTATTCAAAATTCATCTCTGGGTTATTTGTGGGGCCTGCCTGGTGTTTTTACATGAGCAGAATGTGTCCTTTTATTTAAAATGCATCTCTGGGTTATTTGTGGGGCCTGCCTGGTGTTTTTACATGAGCAGAATGTGTGCTTTTATTTAAAATGCATCTCTGGGTTATTTGTGGGGCATAGGAATTCGTTCATTTTTTCCCCAAAATATAGTCTGGCCCCCCACAAGGTCTGAGGGACAGTGGACTGGCCCCTTCTGAAAAAGTTTGCTGACCCCTGACATAAGGTCTCGAGCATTTTGTTGGGTGAAGGAAGGGGTAGGTTGATTTTCAAAAAGGAAAAAAAATGGGAGAAAGAGAGTATCAATAAAATTTGGTTACTTTTATCCTTGGCTCGGGGTCACATAGCTCCATACCCTCCAACGTTTCTCCGATGAAAATAAGGACGCCCTAAGGAAAAGGTGGCGCTGTGGTCTAAACCACAGAGCCTAGGCCTTGCCAATCAGAAGGTCGGCGGTTTGAGTCCCCGTGACGGGGTGAGCTCCTGTTGTGCAGTCCCAGCTCCTGCTCACCTAGCAGTTTGAAAGCACGTCAAAAGTGCAAGTAGATAAATAGGTACCGCTCCGGCGGGAAGGTAAATGGCGTTTCTGTGCACTGCTCTGGTTTGCCAGAAGTGGCTTAGTCATGCTGGCCACATGACCCGGAAGCTGTCTGCAGACAAACACTGGCTCCCTCGGCCTATAGAGCGAGATGAGCTCGCCACCCCAGAGTCGGACACGACTGGACCTAACGGTCAGGGGTACCTTTACCTTTAAGGAAAAGTGGGACATTGTGGGATCACATCAGAAACGGTAAATCCGTGGGAAATAGGGAGACTTAAAGAAACTTGGGCGCTCCTATCACATCTTGTTAATGTAACAAAGCCCAACCAAACAAAGGCAAACAGTTCACCAGGCAGCATCCATTGGAAGGGAGAAAGGGCTCCTTTATATGTTATTGTCCATCCATGGGCATGTGGATTTGCTACTCTGGAAAATGCAGGAGTTTTGCCCTCCTTGGCCTATGGCACCCAAGGTTGCTTCATAAATCAACTTCTATTGGCCAATGCAAGCTGGATCCAAAATGCTATCTTCCTTTCAAATCCAAACTCAAAGCTGAATATTAATAATGAGCCTGTTTCTAACCATTACTCTGTCTCTCAGTGTCTATTCCCCACCTGAAAATGGAGGATGAACAGAGACCGGCTGTAAAACGTGGTTAGTTATGGTAGTGATAAACATTACCTGCCCATGACTTAAGAGACAGGGTGGGCTTTAGGCTAGATAAATAACTCCTGTTTTAAAGTCAAAATCACACTCGGAGATGACTCACATTCTTTGCAACAGTCATCAAAGGAAACTCCAAATGTGGCTTTAATTAGTTCCATATTGCTTCCTGTCGTGCTGAAAGGGTTTTGATTTTTTTTTTAAAGTCCAGTATTGTGCATTTGAAAAGATGTGACTGTTCTATTTTCGGACAATATACACTGCATCCCTTTACATAAGAAAACTAACTTCTGGTGATAGCATTGCTTTTTGAGTTGATTTGAAAGAAAGAATGAAAGAAAGAAAATACGCTCTAGTAATAGGGTTTCCCCTGCAATAATTATTCCCCTTTATCCCTGCTAAAGCTAAGTGTTGCCTAAAAGCTTTGCGGTACATGTTTAATTGACTCTATGCCCGAAAGACAAAGGATAATCACATGACAATATGCTCTTACGCCGATTCGGTGCATTAATAACTGGAATAAGGCTGATTGTTCATAACACTGACTGGTTTCATTAAGCCAAAGCCGCACGTCATTTGCAGATTTCATCATTTACAAGTCGGGTGCTAGCAGAATAGACTTGGCGGACAGGTAATCACCACTTGTAAAGAAACCCAGTTTAATCGTGGGCATCATTGGGCTTTTCTGTCGAATTCCAGCCCTGCCTCCTACCTGCGAGTAGCACGTGACAATCTTCAAACCGGCAAGAGAAAGGCAGGCGCTGGGCTGGGGGTTCATTGCTGTTCAAGCAAAGAGGGAGAAGCCTGTCTTAACCTGTCCACAGCCACAGGAAACGCAGAGAGGGAGGGTAAACGAAATGGTTCCGCAGGTGTCTCCTGCCCGAGGGTACTGAACACCATAAAAAAACCAGTAGGCTCTTGAACCAGCACTCCACCAGTTCTTCTCAATCCTGGAACTTGGCTACATCGGCAAAGAAAAAGCTCTTTACTATGCGTTGCTCGCGCATTCTAACACCGCGTCACCAGATGGCGCTGCGGAGTTCCGCATTTTGCCAACCCGGTTTCTCATGCTAAGTTTAAAACCCTTCTCCGGTGTGTGCCAGCCCTGGTGTGCCATGATACCAAAAGGGTTCCCTACTGTCAGACAGAGGGAGGTAGCTGCCTGTTATGGGCTGGCTAGATGCAGAGGAGTGGGGGGTGTCAGGGTCGAGTCAGATGAGGAGGAGTGGTGGCAAGCCCCCCCTGACAAGGCAGCACCCACAGAGGAATCTGAGGAATTCGTACCTGGGGAAGACTGGTGGCGGCATTCCTCAGAAGAGGAGGAATCTGACAGGGAGGAGGAGGGAAGACCAGAGCTAGAGGAAGAAGTGGGGCCAGGAGCAGGTCCCAGTCAGGAGGGGAATCAGCCGATCCCCTCTCCTCCTCCCTTCTCAGCTGTAGAACGCCGAGCTGAGAAGCGAAGGCGGCAATTAGAGACAGCTGTAGCTCATAGGAAGCGTGGGAGTGAACCGGCTTCTTAAGGAAGCCAACTGCCCTATTCTACAGCGTCTGCAACGATTGTGCTAGGCGCGTGGTTGCTTTTGCTCATCATTGTTCCTGTGTTCCTGGCTTGTTCCTGACTGACTTGGCTTGTTCCTGACTTGGACTGTCTCTGACTTCGGCTTCTCTTGACCCCAGTACTGATACCTGACTTCGGCTGGCTTCTGACCTGGACTGTTTGACCTTGGCTTATCTCACCCTGACTGCTGCGCTTCAGCACACCAACTTGTTGACGCCCTAACGGGGGGGGGGAGCACCAGCTGGGGAACCCCCAAGGGAAGAAGGCTCAGAGCCAAGGGTGTGGTGATGGGTGGCACTGCAGAGTCTGAGCCGCAGGGTTATGTATTCGACCAGGTCCACAGCACATCTAGAATGCTGTCTTCAATTTGTAACCTTCCCTGCCGCACACTTCTTGCAGTCCATGGGACTCTCAAGAGTCTCCTCCAGCACCATAATTCAAAAGCATCCGATTCTTCGGCGATCAGCCTTCTTTATGGTCCAGCTCTCGCTTCCGTACATTACTACTGGGAAAACCATAGCTTTAACTTATACGGACCTTTGTCTACAAGGTGATGTCTCTGCTTTTTAAGATGCTGTCTAGGTTAGGCTACAGGGAGTACCCTTTTACAAATTTATTCCCAGCTGAGCCTCCTCTGGGGGTAGGGATCTCCACCCAGCTGATGGGCAACTTCTTGGGATCAGACATCTCTCTGGCTTCAGACTCCGTTAGCCCTCTCTGCTAGGACCCCCTCCAAGGTCCTCCATATCTAACTCCCCAGGCTCTTCCCACTCACGACAAGTATGCCTACAAAACACTCCCATCACTGCTGGCCTATTTTAGCTCAACACAAACCGCAATACACAGACGTTTCAAATACCGCTTCTGTGAAGGGTAAGATTTATCACCCATTCAAAGAAGTGGAAGTAAACCACATATGGAAATATTAAGTGGTGGGGTGAATCACAAGCCGGTTAAGTCTGTGGAACCCGATGAGTTTAAAATCAGTTTAAATGTTAAGTATTTCCAACTGGTTTGAAGAATGCAACTTGAGTTGTCTCAGGCAGGCAGGAGTACATTGCTCCCAATATATGGATCCCTTCTGTTTTATCAAAGTCTTCTTCTTCAAAGTTGCGCTTGACTTCCAGATCCTTTTGACAGATTTGCTGTGTGAGCCTGAAAAGGCCAACCAATCCCTGTGCCTCTTTTCCTTGCATGTGTAATAAGAATAATGTGTCTGTCGCAAATGGCTGCTGCTGAGCTCAGTTTGCCATAGTGTGAAAATCTATTTGCACTCCTCAGATGGAGAGAAAAAAATTACATGAAAACAAAAGTACACTATTATTATTATTATTATTATTATTATTATTATTATTATTATTTTGTAGTGTTCATTCCTTTTAAATGGCATGTTATAAAATGGCACCTGGAAGGTGTACCAGTAATAGGTAGAAACTTTTAGATGAGAAAGTTCATCTAAAATTCTTTCCAGTAGCACCTTAGAGACCAACTGAGTTTGTTCCTGGTATGAGCTTTCGTGTGCATGCACACTTCTTGTGCATGCACACGAAAGCTCATACCAAGAACAAACTCAGTTGGTCTCTAAGGTGCTACTGGAAAGAATTTTCGATTTTGTTTTGACTATGGCAGACCAACACGGCTACCCACCTGTAAAGTTCATCTAAGTTCATCTACATTGAACAAAACTTGATTTCTAACTACACTTGGGTTCTTTCCTTTTTTAAAAAAACTGAAAGTGTTTTGTCATGAGGTAATTAAATCCAGTATCAGAAACAAAAAACTTGGTTAGTAGTTACTCCTTAAAAATGTTCATGAAAGCTGTATTATATTTCCTGAAGAGCTGTGCAAGGATGCTTATGGACAAGGCTTTGGCCTTTAGAGACAAGGAAAAAGAGGACATTCTGGACAATGGTTTTGGAAAGGGGTGGAGGGAAGTCTGGTGGGTGATTCCGAGGTGGGGAGAAAAAATGGTAAGAAGAGGGGTAGGGTGAAAATTTTAGATATGTAATCAGGAAGGCTTATCATGGTACCCCGAAGTCAGAGTGTTAAAAAGTTTTTGATTTGGAATTTTGATTTGGAATAGAGAAGAGATACTTGGACTGTCTTTAAAGAAGGATAGTTTAATATTTTATAAGGTTTGAATTAGAAATATCAGCAGCAGTATTAGTGAAATAAGAGTTAGATAAGGTTATAAGAAGTTAAGATTTGTATTAAGAAGTTGTATTTTGATATCTTGATGTTAAATGATTTAAATTTTAGAGATGAAGATTATGAATTTAGGTGAATGAATTGTTGGAATAGATAGAAAGTTACTAAAGTAAATTAGAATTGGAAGCAGAGGAGAGAACGGGGGAAGTCCCCCTAATTAGATTCGAAATAAGATTTTAATTAAATGTATGGAGTGTTGGTGTTCCGGTGTAGGTATGTATTTTCCTTTATTTTTTGTTGTATTTGTTGTTGTTGTCTTTTTTCTATTGTATTTGTATTTGTTTTGTGGAAAACCAATAAATTCTTGTAAAAAAAAAATGTTCATGAAAGCTGCATTCCTAAGGTAGGGGGAAGTGCTTGAACCTCTATAACCCATCTTTTACAGAGTATTGGGAAATGATATATAACGAATTGGAAAAAAATGTTTTAAAGTACCTTTCCCCCAAAAAAAAAACAACAACCAGAGTCCTTTTTGTTAGGGATAATTCAGAAGGAAATTCTCAGGTGTCAAAAAAAAAATTATTAATGTATGCCACTCCTGCGGCCCGTGTTTTGCTAGCCCCCAAATGGAAAACGAGCGAGGTCCCAACCAAAGAAGAACGGCAACTTAAACTGATGAAATATGCACAGCTTGCAGATTTAACCTATAGAATAAGAGAACAAGAAGAACAGACATTTAAAGAAGACTGGAAAAGGTTTACTGAATATATGGGTGAAAATTGCGTACATTTAAAAACGCTGGTAGCATTAAGATAAATTCAACAGTGTAAAACAGTTTTGATGGCTCTAACAATGGAATACTGAATGGTTTAGTTCATGTAAAATATGCAGGGATGTATGATATGCAAAATGAACCATGGAAAGAGAAGAAGGGAAGTCATTGATTTAAGGTTGTTTAAATGAATATTTTGAAATGTAAATTAGAAAATTTTTAATAACAATTTTTTAAAAGTACTTCTGTATCCCAAACCCAGGTGTGATTCTCCGTCCTGGTTTACATTTTATTTTATTTTTGCTAAGTGCATAAAGCTGAATGCACACAAGTTAAATGTGTGTTAGTTGTGGGCTTGCTATATACCAGGAGGACACCTCGATTTATTCTGACTCACCCCCATATGCATGAGGACCATGTGAGGGCAGTGTCGCCAGAGTTGCAGAACCAGGGGCAACATTTATTTTATTATTATTCCATTTACATCCCACCTTTCCTGCGAGGAGCTGGAGGTGGTGTGTGTTGTTCTCCACCCTCTCCATTTAATCCCCACTGCAACCTTGCAAGGTAGGTTCGGCCGAGAGATGTGGCTGGCCCAGCAAATTTCACATCTGAGTAAGGATTCAAACCCTCATCTCACAGGTTTTGTTCCAATACTCGAGCCGCTGCTCCTTGGGGCAGAGACACACAACCATTGGGTGCACCTTGGAAACCCACCTTAAAATGCTAGCCATGTTTTGGTGCTGGAATTAAAGTTGGAAACTGCTTACCTGTAGCAAAAGGAAGCCTCCGTTGATGCATTCAGCTGGGGTTGCAATGAAATGGTGCCGAGGAGGAGAGCATAAATCTCTCTCTCTTCCACTATGCAGACAGCTTCAATGTGAACCAAGCCCTTGGCATAGGTCCCCAGTCTGAAATTTTGGAGAACTGCCGCGAATCAATGTACAGTGGTACCTTGGTTCTCAAACTTAATCCATTCTGGAAGTCCGTTCCAAAACCAAAGCGTTCCAAAACCAAGGCGCGCTTTCCCATAGAAAGTAATGCAAAACGGATTAATCCGTTCCAGACTTTTAAAAACAACCCCTAAAACAGCAATTTAACATGAATTTTACTATCTAATGAGACCATTGATCCATAAAATGAAAGCAATAATCAATGTACTGTACTATAAAATAAATAAAACAGTATTGTAGATGATAAAAATAAAAAAAAATAAAAAAATTCTTACCTGCGCTGATGATAGTCATTGTTTTTGCTTTTATCCATTTCCTCAGTCAATCAATCAGTCAATCAATCTATCAGTAGCTGAACTGGGATCCACACAGTCACAAAAATAAATTAACTGAAAAAGCCTCAAA
This sequence comes from Lacerta viridis, assembly GCA_900245905.1. Classification (NCBI taxonomy): domain Eukaryota; kingdom Metazoa; phylum Chordata; class Lepidosauria; order Squamata; family Lacertidae; genus Lacerta; species Lacerta viridis. Next base: position 133,722 of record OFHU01004568.1, read on the forward strand.
ACAAAACAAAAAACGCAAAATAAATAGTAAAAACAAAAGCACCAAATATAAGCTCCAAATATCACCTCAGAACACAGCGATCGGAAACAGAAGGCTTGAATTACAATGGGGGGGGACGCAAATTAGCAGCGCAACAGGAAACACAGGGGGACTCAAAACGGAGCACCTTTGGCTTCCGAAATAAAAGTTCGAAAACCGGAACACCTAGTTCATGAACTAAGCTGTTCAAAAACCGCTGTACACAATACTTAAATAGATGGACCAATGGTACAATTCAGTGTAACACAGTTGCCTATCTTCCTGAGACAGAAGTCACATGAAGTAAGTCACCACAATGCCGGGACTTTGCCTGACACTCCAGTTTTATATCTGTGTCTCCCTCTGCACATGAGGTAAACTTTAGTTTCGTAAGTCACGCTAAGGATGAAGGGAAAGGGAAAGGGAATGGGACCCCTGGCCATTAGGTCAAGTCGTGTCCGACTCTGGGGTTGCGGCGCTCATCTTGCGTTACTGGCCGAGAGGGAGCCGGCGTACAGCTTCCGGGTCATGTGGCCAGCATGACTAAGCCGCTTCTGGCGAACCAGAGCAGTGCACGGAAACGCTGTTTACCTTCCTGCCAGAGTGGTACCTATTTATCTACTTGCACTTTGATGTGCTTTCGAACTGCTAGGTGGGCAGGAGCTGGGACCGAACAACGGGAGCTCACCCCGTCGCGGGGATTCGAACCGTCGACCTTCTGATCAGCAAGCCCTAGGCTCTGTGGCTTAACCCACAGCGCCACCCGCGTCCTGAAGAATGAAGGGAAGAGGACCTTAAACGCAAGGAGTTATAATCAAGGCATCATTCTTTGATTATAATGTGCAACGCGCAGCATTCAATAACAGAGCACAAGGCGCTTGGAATGATCTAACTGTTCATTTTAGTATTATCGTTTCCGCTTTTGCCTCTGCTGTTTTGCTTGTGTTGCTAGTGAACAGAGGAGGGTTGTTGCCAACCAGCTAGCAAGCAAGTTCAAAGCTATAAATAATGATAACCGGGAAGAAAATGTCTGTCACCAAGCTTTATGTTCCATTTATAATGACTAGAACGGTAGCTTTTGTTACGGAAAGGGTTTCTTTCTTTTTTTTTTTAAGAGATTTTATTGTTTTCAATAAAACAGAACAAAAACAGTAAACATTAAAACAACATAACAACATCAACAACATAATACAAAAAACAAAACATAATACAAACCTAATAAAACATAACATAGAAAATACAAACCTCTAAAACCTTTATCTGTTATTTCTTGTTTTATAACTTCGTTGGGGACTTCCCCCATTCCCTCCCCTGCCTTTCGAGTTATATATATTGTTTAGGTAGCTATATTTCTTTTCCCTTTATCTTTAATCAAAAGAAAACTAAAAACGACTTAATATTTCTTGCTTCATATATCACATCTTAAATATCATATCTTAAACTTATTTATCATAAGATAAAACACATTTAAAAAATTCTTCTATTCAATATTTCAAACTTAGATCTGCTAAAGCCATTACTTCTACATTACTCTGCACAAATAATTCATACATTCAATTTAACACAATTCACTAAATAGTCCTTAAATTTCTTCCAATCCTGCGTCACCTTCTCCTCCCTCTGGTCTCGGATTCTCGCGGTCAGTTCTGCGAGTTCCATGTATTCCATTAACTTCATTTGCCATTCTTCCACTGTTGGTAGCTCTTCACCTTTCCAGTTCCTTGCCAATAAAATTCTCGCTGCTGTGGTGGCATACATAAAAAATACTCTATCCTGACTGGGTAATTTCTTCATTGGTCATGCTCAGGAGAAATGCCTCTGGTTTCTTACCAAAGGTAACTTTCATTACCTTCTTAAGTTCATTATAAATCTTATCCCAGAAGGCACTTACCCCTGGGCACAACCACCACATATGATAAAAGGTACCTTGTGCAGCTTTACATTTCCAACACACATCTGACATTTTAGAATTCATCTTTGCTAACTTAACTGGTGTCAGATACCATCTATATATCATTTTCATTATGTTTTCTCTTAAACTATTACAAGCAGTAAAATTGATACCTTTCTGCCACAATCTCTCCCAGTCATTCATCATAATATTATGTCCAACATCTTTCGCCCAGTCAATCATTGCCGATTTAACCAGTTCGTCTTTCGTATGCCACTCTAACAGCAAATTATACATCTTGGAAAGGTTTTTAGAGTTTGATTCGATCAGTTCTGTCTCCAGTTTAGATTTTTCCATTTGAAAACCAATCTTTTTATCTAGTTTAAATAGTTCATTTACTTGGTGATACTGCAGCCAGTCGGTGACTCTATCTTTAACTTGCTCATAACTTTTTAACTTAATTACGTCACCTTCCTGCTGCAGTATGTCCATGTATCTCAACCAACTTGTAGACATATTCGGTCTCTTATAAGCCTTGGCCTCCACTGGTGAAATCCATCTAGGAGTCTTTCTCTCCAATAAGTCTTTATACCTTGTCCAAACCTGATACAAAGCTTTCCTAACTATATGATTTTTAAAAGTTTTGTGGACTTTGACTTTGTCATACCATAGGTATGCATGCCAACCAAACGCATTATCATGTCCTTCCAAGTCCAACACTTCCGTATTTTCTAATTTGAACCAGTCTTTTAACCAGCAGAAGGCCGCTGCTTCAAAATAAATCTTCAACTCTGGCAGGGCAAATCCACCTCTTTCTTTAGAGTCTGTCAAAATCTTAAATTTAATTCTGGGTTTCTTGCCCTGCCATATAAACTTCGATAGGTCCTTTTGCCATATCTTAAAACAGTCCATTTTGTCCAAAATTGGTATGGCTTGGAATAAAAACAGCATCCTTGGTAAGACATTCATTTTAATCGCCGCTATTCTTCCCATTAACGACAGTTTCAATCTTGTCCAAATCTCCAGATCTTTCTTGATCTCTGTCCACAACTTTTCGTAATTGTCTTTGTACAGGTTTAAATTTTTAGCTGTGAGATTGACTCCTAGATATTTTACATTTTTTACAAAATTAAGTCCAGTGCCTTCTTGTAATCTCTGTATCTGTTCAGACCTCATATTCTTGCTTAAAACTTTGGTTTTCTGTTTATTTAGTTTGAAGCCGGCAACCCGCCCAAATTGCTCAATTACTTCCAGGGCTTTGGGAACACTATTTTCAGGTTCCTGTAGGGATAACATCAAATCATCTGCAAAGGCGCGTAATTTGTATTCCTTCTCTCCCACCCTAATTCCTTTTATCTGTTTGTCCTTTCGTAACATATTTAAAAGGACCTCCAGGACCGTGATGAATAATAAAGGGGAGATAGGGCACCCTTGTCTTGTTCCTTTCTGAACTTCAATTTCTTCCGATATCACACTGTTAATTATTATTTTTGCTCTTTGTTCAGTATAAATGGCATTAATGCCATTCAAAAATCTTTCTCCAACTCCCATTACTTCCAAATTCTTTTTCATAAATGTCCAAGATATATTATCAAAAGCTTTTTCCGCATCTATAAACATAAGTGCTGCATCTATATTTATGTTTCTTTCCAGTTTTTCCAAAATGTCCACAATGATTCTTGTATTATTACTTATCTGTCTTCCTGGTAAGAAACCTGCTTGATCTTTATGTATATAATCTTTCAACACTCTTTTCAATCTTGTAGCCAATACATTAGCAAAAATTTTATAATCCACATTCAAAAGGGAGATTGGTCGATAATTTTTCATTAGAGTTTTTTCTGTCTCTGGTTTTGGAATCAGTGTGATAAAGGCTTCTTTCCACGTCTCTGGTGCCCTATCTCCTTCCAGAATTTTATTGCAAATTTCCTTCAAAGGCTGTAATAGCCAGTCTTTCAAAGTCTTATAGTATTTTGCTGTTAGTCCGTCTGGTCCTGGGGCCTTCCCAAGTTGCATATTGCTTATTGCATCTGAAATTTCTTGTGTCGATATCGGGTGGTTGAGATTTGCTAGTTTATCCTCTGGGACTTTATGTAATCCATTTTTTTCCAGAAATCGGTCTATCTCTGATTCTTTTATCTTCTCCTCCTTGTACAGTTGCTTGTAAAATTTTTGGAAACACCATCTGATTTCTTCCGGGTTCTCTATCATTCTTCCATTCACTTCCAGGTTAGTGATGACATTCGCCTTTTGTCTCTTCTTTAACTGCCAAGCCAGTAATTTTCCACATTTATTAGCAGATTCAAATGATCTTTGTTTCATCCATTTCACTTTCCACTCGATATCTTGGTTCACAAATTTTGCATATTGGGATTGCAAGTATTTGATCTCTTTTTGAATTTTTACACATTTCGGATGACCTCTTAATTCTTTTTCTTTAACTTTAATTTGCTTCAGCAATCTTTCCATTTCCGCATTTTGAAGTTTTTTCTTTTTTGCTTTTTCACTTATGAGGAATCCTCTCATTACAGCTTTACTTGCATCCCAAGCAATCCTCTTTTCAACACTCGAATTCCAATTAATTTGAAAATACTCTTTCATCTTCTTTGCAGCTCTTTCTACCAGTTTGGCATCTCTCATTAAAGCGTCATCCATTCTCCATCTAAGAGAGTCCTTAGAAACCATCTTCAGGTTTACCTGTACAGGATTATGATCTGAACATGTCTTGGGGCCGATTTCTGCTTTTTGTATTTTTGGTGTCAACTCTTTCGAAATCCAAATGTAATCTATCCTCGACCATGACTGCTGCGATTCGCTGAAAAAAGTTGCCTCTGTTTCTGTTGGATTTTTTAACCTCCAAGCATCCTCTAAGTTCAAATTGTCCACCATTTCAAAAAAAGTCTTGGGTAGTTTCCCATCATTTGTAAGTTTTGTTCTTTGAGATCTGTCCATTAATGTGGAAACTGCCCCATTGAAGTCTCCAAGGCAAACAATTTTATAGTCCAAGTAATCTAACAGCAGATCATGTAGATTCTTATAAAAAGTTGACTTTCCTTCATTTGGTGCATAAAGTCCCAGAATCAGAAAATTTTCGCCTTGTACTTTAATTTCAATTGCGATATATCTCCCTTCTTCATCTTTAAATAGCTGTCTTGGGCTGTATTTTTCATTTGCATATATTACAACTCCTCTCTTCTTGACTTTGTCCGATGATATAAATTCCTGGCCTAGTTTTTTGTTCTGTAATAATCTTCTGTGTCGTCGGGTGATGTGGGTCTCCTGTAAACATATAATGTCCAAATTCTTCTTTTCCAAATTATAAAACACTCTGCGTCTCTTTGGTCTCTGGTTTAATCCCCGAACATTCCAAGTTATTAGTTTCAACGCCATTGTCTATGGGTTTAGTCTCCTCCTCCAGATGCCTCTCCTTTCTTTCCTTCTTCTGGATCCTTATCACTTGGTCTTGGCACCCCCGGCGGCAACAGCCTATCTGAGAATCTATACAGTAATGCTGGGTCGAGTGCTGTATCTTTGAAGAAGTCAAGATGTTTGTCCACAAACTTTTGCTTTTCAGCCGGGGATTTTATCCTTATCTTTATCCCTTCAAACGTGAATGCCAGGCCTTCTGGAAATTCCCAACTGAAGGAGATGTTCTTTTTTCTTAGTTCTGTGGCTAAATCGTTATAAAAAATTCTTTTGTCAAGGAAAAATTTGGGGATATCCTTATAAAAAATGACTTTGTTCTGCTGGACCACTAGGTTATTTTTATAGTGCAAATCCAGGAAGAAGTCTCTATCGTGTCTATCGTGGGTCACAATCAAACAGTCACTGACCGTTTTAGTATTTTTCTTCCCTCTGGATCCTCTAGGTCCAAATCTGAAGGTCTTCACTATGCGTGCTGAGACGTCTGTTTCTTCCAGGTGCCAATATGTTGAAAATTGCTCCACAATATATGCCTTTAAGCTGTCACCCTCCAATTCTGGAAGACCTCTCAAACGAATGTTTCCTTCTCTCTGGTGTAGTTGCAGAAAGGCAAGAGATTCCTCTACTGATCTTTGTCTTGTTCCAATTTTTTCTATATTCTCCAAATCGATATTGTCCAATTTCTCTTCCACTGTTCTTATTTTCTGTTTCACTCCCTTTAATTCCTCTGTATCCTTTTTCAGAGCCGTCACCTCCTTCTCAATTTTATTAATTTCTTCTCTATTTTTCTTGACGTTCTCCTCAATTTGTCCAATTGATCTTTCCAGTGTTTGCGTGGAATTTTTTATATCAGCTTTAATGTCAATTTGGAGTTTTTCTATTGCAGCATTCACTGTTGTATTAACTGCACCAACTGAGGCCTGTGTTTGCTTCAGCTCTTCTGTAACATTTTTAAATCCTTCTGCTAATTCAGCAACACTGGCAGCTATTTTCTCCATTTGTTCCTGAAGAGTTAAGGAAAAAGATCCCTTTCTTTGTGCAGAGCTAGTTGTTTTTGATCTAGTGTCCATTTCCTGTGAGCTCTGCAATTGTAGTCTCAAGGTCAACCCAGTTGCTGTGGTAACAATCTCAGACATTCACAGTAGAAGACCAACAGTCCCAAAAGTAAACACCAGGTGGCCAGCAGCTCAATTCAGAAAACAAAGAGGCAGCTGAGCCAGGAGTCCCACACCATTCCGATAATCCAATTACTAGGCAAGGAATTCAAAGTTCCAAAACTTCACTTTTCTAAGCCAAAAAAGAGTCAATTTTAAAAAGCCCAAGTCAGTAGCTGTTTTTCCACTTACAGTGTTACCACAGAGCCCATAAAACTATGTCCGGCAACAAAATATCTAAAATGTCTCCACTGGTAAACAGTCTCTGAAACAGTAGCGAAAGTAGATGGCAACAATATAACGCAGCCCGCTACCGACCCGGAATCCTAATCCAGAGGGCGAGCGGTGACTTCTTTTGCCATATCTCTAATATATAAGTCTTAAAACAAGCTCTAAACAACTTTTAATCCACTTTTAAAAAGTTTGGCAGAGTTCGTAAAACTTTTCCGTTATTCGCGGCTTTGCTCTTTAAGCGCTACCGAGCTCCAGCAAGCAGTTCAAAGGGAACAGGCTTCCTTTTAAAGCTTTCTCTGTAAGTCTATGTCTTCAAAGTTGCAAAACAGTTTGTAAAGTTTACTTACAGAGCTTCTTCTTTGCAAATTTCTAAGTCGGAAGCATCGGGTGCTCAGGTCTGGCGGGATCGCTGCTTTGTTCACCGGAGGCTGCCGTCTCTTCAGTCCCGTACCGGAGCCCCGCTCGCCTAGTTTTCCCCCTTACGAGGGTCCACTAGGAGCGGAGGACGGTACGTCTGGGACCCACAAGACACAGGTCCACGGGACGCTCTTCCCGTGGCTTTAAGGGACCCGCGGCGCAGGCACGGTAATCCCTAACGCCTCACGGTGAACGGAGCTATGCAGCTCCCGTCCGCCATTACCCGGCACCTAACCGGAAGTCCCGGAAAGGGTTTCTTTCTGTCTCCTACATCTATATAGGTTTGATGAGGCCCTAAGCTACTGAAGGTAATGAGGCCCTTTATATGTCCAGCTGTCCTTTGTCAGCAACAAATTGTCGCTGCTTTTTGTGTTGAATATATGCTATATGCAAAACAAAATAAAAAATAAAAGAATTTCTTCCAGTAGCACCTTAGAGACCAACTAAGTTTGTTCTTGGTATGAGCTTTCGTGTGCATGCACACTTCTTCAGATACACTGAAACAGAAGTCACCAGACCCTTATATATAGTGAGAGAGTGGGGAGGGGTATTACTGAGAAGGGTGGTGGGAATGGGTGATTGGCTGATAGGTGTGAGAGGGCACCCCTCTCCCCCCCACACACTTAATGGGCATTGCCATTCAAATGAGGTGTGTGCGCCACATCATATGATTGATTATGTGGGGTGGGGCTTACCTCACACACACACCGAATATTTTATACAAATTGTAACTGTCTAAATTGATCAATAGGAAATCTGAGAAGCTGTGTGTGTGTGTATGTGTGTGTGTGTACACACACACACACACACAAATTCTCTACAGTGGTACCTTGGTTTGCAACCGTTTTGCATTACAACCACGTCAAACCCGGATGTGTGTGTACCTTCTTCTTTTTTTATTACAACCCATTTTGGGGGATTACAATCCTTTATTATTATTTTTTGGAGGCCCCATTAGTGAAAGCGCGCCTTGGGTTACAACTTGTAACAGCTTGTAAACCAAGGTACCACTGTTTTCTCTGTCTGTCTGTCTGTCTGTCTGTCTCTCTCTCTCTCTCTCTGTGTGAGTTTGTATAGTGGGAGTTGAACTTAATCATCAATGAAAAGTGCATATGATCAAATTCTGTTATTATTATTTTTTATTTATTGAATTTATATACCGCCCTATACCCAGAGGCCTCAGGGCGGTTCACAGAACAAAATCAAAATATCAAACCACTATATATATATATATATATATATATATATATATATATGTATATGTATATATTTTCAATATAAAAACAACAACCCAGTAACACCCGGTTCTACCAGCAAGACAAACAGGGAGAAAACCATCTGCTGTGTCATTTCTGAGTGGCTTGGTTCTAATGACACAGCAAAAAGCAGTTTCTAGGCAAAACAATGCTTATTGTCAACACAGCACAGTTAATGCTGGCAGCTCGCAATGCTGATCTCTTTGTCATGAGAGAATACACTATTGTTCTATTACTTTTAAAAGTCAGGCAATTAAACACAGCTACCCTGAGCCAGTCAAATAGGTTTGTTGTCGGAAAGAGGTTTCAGGATCCGTACCGCAACAAGTATTTTGTCCTCTCTCCTTGTTTTATCTGAAGCATTGAGATTTTTACCCCAGGAATTTATTGATGTTGTTATAATTTGGCTATTATTGGGGGAATATTGGAAAACTAATAATAATAAAAAAAAAGCTGATGGCGATCTTGGTACACCCATCAGTGGAACTGCTTACATCTGTTTTCAAATGGATGTACTGCCAGGTAACGCAGATTCAATCTGAAATGGACTTTTGCTTTCAGAATGAAACCAGTTTCTAAAGAAGCACTTTTCAGGGGTGCAAAGCATGCAATGGAGCCAGATTGTGTGTGTGCTATGGGGGTGTGTGTGTGTGTGTATCAGGCTCCATTGACGCTAGAAGAAAATGTGTGTACCAAGTTGTTGGGTTCTTGCACTCTTAATTTAAGAAAACACTGAAATCAGCTTACTAACACAGAATACACACCCGCAGAGAAATTTAATGGGTGTTTCTAGGTGTGTGTTTGGTGGCATTGAGGTAGCGATTCTGGGGAGTAAGAATAGAACGACCCTATTTTCACCTGTGACTTGTTGGAAGAAATGAATTTTGCAGATGCTCTGGGCTCCACAGAGCTGGTCGTCCATATATTCCACTTATACAGCTGGTGGGGTTTTTTTCATGGTTCTAATGAGCCCAGGGACAGAAGTGCAACTGCCTTGGATTCGCTGAGCACGCTGAAAAATTGCAATACTAACATGATACTCGGTTGAGCTTCCCTGCCCACAAGCACCCTGCAGTCTCAAGCCTGCCAAAGCCTTAGTCACCCCTGCTGAGCCGCCATAACCATGCCAGGAATCCTAGGGAGGGGAAAAGCTCAAGATTCAAAACATCACATGTGAACGAGATCATGCCTAGTGGTTTGCAAGTGACGCAAGGTATTAACTAACAGAAGTGTAATAGCTCTAGTATGCGGGAAAGAATTTTCCAGTTCTAAAAAGGGGCATTGGAAGTCATGTGTCACAAACTGGTGGGACGCAGAGGAATGGTGGGAGGAACCAGCTGGGGAGTCACCAAGGGAAGAAGATTCAGAGCCCAGGGAGTGGTGGTGGGAAATGATGAGTGGTCAGAGGGAGAAGACTGGGAACAGGAGGCATTGGAAGCTGAAGAAGTTACAGGGCTTAGTGAGCTGGGAGAATCTGTGGCAGAAAGATGTTCAGAATCAGAGGCAGAAGCTGAAACAGGGCAGTGGGAGGAGGGCGGCCAAGAGGCTGAGATGAGTTCAGGCTGGTGAAGAGCCACAGGGGTCTCCTACTCCTGCTGTGACAAGCTCTCCTCCCTGCTGGTCTCCCAGAACCAGGATAGGCATGAAGTGGGAGGAGCAAAGGCAGGCATGCAGGCACAGTCTCTGATTGCTTGAAAAACACCCTGGAGAGGAGGAGACATAGCCAGCTGTGGAAAGGCGTCAACTGCTTCATGGGGGCAAGACGTGAGTTGATGTGCTTGTTAGGCCTGACACTCCTGTGCAGATCCTGTTTTGCATACATACATTTCAATGATTTTACAATCATTTTAACATTCCGAAACTCAACTTCCTTCCCCTTCTTTCTGTGGGTCCTAAAATTCATTTTTAATATTGCATGCATATCCCAAATTAACTTAATTGTCAGGTTACAGCCGAATAGCCAGCAGCTGCAGCTGTCTGACTGGGACGGCAGCCAAGAGCTAGGAGATAAGGCTGTTATTCAAACAGCAGCAGATAAGACTGAGGGAAGCGCTCAGTTGAGGGCAAGTCCGAATCTCTCTGAAAGCAGTTGGTCTGAGCCTTTACCTGCTCCTCTTAGCTTGGAGGAACGCAGGAGGGGTGGGGTGCAAGAGAAAGGGAAATGGTCATCGCAGAGGAGGTGGAAGAGGATGGTGTTCTCGCGAGGTTTCAAAGGGAAGAGGAACCACCCTGAAGTTTCAGATGAGTCATCAACAGAGTAGCCAGAGGTCGTGAGAGCAGGGAGCTCTGGACTAGAGGTTTGGTTGTTTTCTTAACGTGTACTTCACTGAGTTTACATGTACACGTCTTGCTGCTGCTACATTAATTTACTCATTTATTCTGAAGGATCAACATCGGAAATGTTTATCGGAGTTATCTGGACTAATTAAGGAATGCAGTAACAACATTAGATCATCACTCCCTGAACTTCAGAGCATGGGAAGCCACCCAAAGATATATAATTTGGCATGGTTATTTGGCTGTTTTGTTGCATTATAATTTGGAATGATTTAATGTGGTTTTTATTGGATTGTTAAATTGGAAAATTTAATAAAAAAAATTAAAAAATTTTTTTTACTCATTTATTCATCTACTTTAAACATATACTCTTATAAAAACTGCAGGTTATTACAATAACCAATGTTCTTATCTTATCTGCCAATGTTCTTATCTGTTTACAGTTTATTTGTCAGTATTTAATAAACCATTTCCATTCTTTTATTAAAAGTTTGCTATCTTGACCTCTTATTTTTCCGGTAAGTTTTGCCATTTCTGTATATTCCATAAGTTTTTGTATTCATTCTTCTTTTGCTGGGACGACTTCTTTCCAAGTAACGTTCTTGCCGCTGTAGTCACATACACGAATAAATATCTATAAAGTCTGGGTAGCTCTGTCCCTATAATTCCCAAAAAAGTCTCCATTTTCCAAATACACAGTTAACTCCAGTTTGCTCAGTGTGATTTACTGCTGGCTTGCTCCTTTCAGAAGTAGGGCTGATGATGTGTGCTGCATTTGACCCCTGGGCCTGAGGCTTTTCATACCTGTCAAGCAGCAAATGGGAATAAAGTCGTTCTCCTTTGCCACTAAGGACAGGGCAGTGCATTGTAAACTATGTCTATGCATGCCCACTTTCTCCAACGGGGCTTAGTCCCAGATAACAAACAGCACCATGCTATCCATGCCTATTTAGAAAGTTGACGATGACCTGGGAAGGGAGCCCATGTAGGAGAAGGAAAACTCTGACTCTAAACCTCCGCTGCCTTGAGGGACATTTTTTGGGAGAACAAAAGGCTAAGGAGTAAACCAGGGGTCAGCAACCTTTTTCAGCTGTGGGCCGGTCCACTGTCCCTCAGACCATGTGGTGGGCCAGACTATATTTTGGAAAAAAAATATGAACGAATTTGTATGTTCCACAGATAACCCAGAGATGCATCTATATATATGTAAATGTTCGCATTGTGTGCACGTGTAACACCACATTGCTCTGTAACCACTGGACCAAATCTCATCAAATTAGGACAAAGCGTAACATGGCCATCAAGGAAGGATCTGGCATCATAATTTTTTTTAAAAAAAACACCTGTCATGCCTAAAATATAGAATAAAGGCAAAAAAATGGCACGCCTATTATACCTCACCAGCAAAAGGAATGAAGACTCCAACAGCATCCAATAGAAAGGCGGATCGCCCGTCGACATCATCAGACCTGGCCAGAGCAACAATGCCTGTGCCCTCACCTAAAATGGCCGCCGCAGCTTCGCATGTGCCGAGAAAAAAAAACACGGAGCAGGAGGCATGCCTGAGAGGTCGCACTGAGTAAGACCAGCTCTGAGGGGATTGTGTCGCTGGGGTGCGTGATTTTGGGACTGGGTAATTTTGGGACTGGGGTAGGGGAGAATGCTCTTTAAGGCTCCAGTGCCCTAACCTAAAATGGCCGCCGCAGCTTCGCATGTAAAATGCATCTCTGGGTTATTTGTGGGGCATAGGAATTAGTTCATTCCCCCCCCCAAAAAAAATATAGTCCGGCCTACCACATGGTCTGAGGGAAAGTGGACCTGCCCACGATATATATATATATATACATATATATATATATATATATATATATACCCACAGCAACGCGTGGCCGGGCCAGCTAGTTTTAAATAAAAGGACACATTCTACTCATGTAAAAACACGCTGATTCCCGGACCGTCCGCGGGCCAGATTGAGAAGGCATTTGGGCCGCATCTGGCCCACGGGCCTTAGGTTGCCTACCCCTGGAGTAAACCTTACACAAATCAAGGATGGAGTCCCTAAGACGGTTGGATGGGGCCTTGTACGCCTCCTTCTGGCAACTCCTGCAGCCAAGCTGGTTTCAAACATATTGCTCTACTTTCCTTTTGACCACATCAACTGAGGCCATGCGGGTCTTGTCATTTGGGTAGCCAAGGACCCATACACCCTGCCCCGCCTTGCACCCCAAGGCGGTCACTTTGGAGCTGCTAACGCAGCGGTTTGACTTCACCCCTGGAGGCGCACTCCATCGTCTCTCGAGACAGATGGATGCCAACAAAAATACTATTTAGAAGCAAGTTTCCTTGAATTTAGAGGGGCTTACCCGCAGGTAAGGGGTATAGGATTGCAGTCCTATACACACTTACTTGTGAGTAAACCTCTTTGAAGGCAATGGGACCTAACTCTGAGTAGAGTTGGATGGGATTGTGCTGAAATTCCTCTTTGTTGTTGTTCGTATAATGCCATCCAGGTACCTGGGTACTTTAGAAAGAACGAGAGGCCAGGTCCCTGTCCCGAGGAGCTTACAATCTCAAAATATGCACAAAGGAGACAAGAGAGGAAGGGGTGGGAAATGGGAGAAGTGGGAAGAATATGCAAGCTTAAAAAATAAAACACACACACTTAGGCTTAGTTACCATGGGGATGGGCAATGTGCCAAAGGCTTCATGGGAAAGGTGGGTTTTAAAGGAAGTCAGAAGCAGGGGTGAACATCATAGAGGCAGGGATGAATAGCCACTTGGCTTCTAGCTGGGTAAACTAACCATCACATGCACTTATCAGGTATTTAAGACAAAGGTAAAGGACCCCTGGATGGTTAAGTCCAGTCAAAGGCGACCATGGGTTGTGACACTCATCTCGATTTCAGGCCAAGGGAGCCGACGTTTGTCCATTTGTTCACCCCCCCCCCAAAAAAATATAGTCCTGCCCCCCACAAGGTCTGAGGGACAGTGGAGCGCCCCCCTGCTGAAAAAGTTTGCTGTCCCCTAAGAAAAACAGTTTTACTAGGGGAAAATCTAAGCTGGAAACAGAGTGGTTGGATACAAATAGTAAAAATTTGTCTAGAATGTATAATTTGTTATTGGAGTGGCATACGAAAGATGAAACAGTGAAAACAGTGATGATTGATTGGGCAAAAGACATAGGACACAACATAATGTTGGAGGATTGGGAAACGATGTGGAAACAAGGGGTCAAGTTCGCTGTATGTTACAGATTGAAGGAAAATATGATGAAAATGATGTATAGATGGTACTTAACACCTGTGAAATTAGCAAAAATGTATCATACACATGATAACAAATGTTGGAAATGTAAAGAGAAAGAAGGAACGTTTTATCATATGTGGTGGACTTGTCCAAAGGTAAAAGACTTCTGGGAAATGATTTATAATGAGTTGAAAAAAGTATTTAAAAATACTTTTATTAAAAAACCAGAAGCCTTTTTACTTGGAATAGTAGGAGAGGAATTGCCCCAAAAAGATAGAAAATTCTTTTTGTATGCCACAACAGCTGCGAGAATATTGCTTGCCAAAAATTGGAAAACACAGGACATACCAAAGATAGAAGAATGGCAAATGAAGATGATGGAATATATGGAACTGGCCGAAATGACTGGACGAATCTGTGACCAGAAGGAGGAGACGATAGAGCAAGATTGGAGCAATTTTAAAGTGTATTTTAAAAAAATATTGTAATATTTGTTAAAGAGGAAAGTTTTTGGAAGAAATTGAGGCTTAGGTGTGTATTTAGAATTGGAATTAATTAGAAATTAGATAGTAAAGTTAGATAAGGATAGAGAAAGAATGTAAATTAGAGGATTATAAATAAGAATGTTTAAAATGATTTGGAAGATTGCTAAAGATGGAATCAGCAAAGAGGGATTAGAGGAAGTCATGAAACAAAGTGAGAAAGAATAAGAAAGTTTTTATATATGTTTTTAGAAATAAGATGTATTTTTCTTGTTATAGAAAATAAGTTTTAATTGTTTCAATATGTGAAAATCAATAAAAAAATTTATTGGGGAAAACAATGAAAAAGTTTGCTGTCCCCTGTGTTACACTGAAACTAATGTGCTTTGAACAAGCCACATCTCAGTAAAAGCTTGGGACTGTGCCATTGTGCGGACGGGGGGCAGGGGGGCTTAGCCCTTTTCCCCACATACTTTCCCACTGCAAAATACTCCAAAGGGAAACAGCCACTTGCGCGGGAGGGACGAAGGCACAGATGAAGGGTTTTTAAAGAAATTAATTTATTACCCATCCCACCCTCCCTTCCAAAGGAGCCCAGTGCTGCAAACATCAAAATGTAAACACAAACGCCTCTGCCCTCTGCTCTGTGTTTCCAGTCCAGAACAGGGGGATCCCAGGGCCGGCCCACCCATGAGGCAAGGTGAGGCGACGGCCTCATGTGGCAATATCCACGGGGCAGCAAGCCCAGATGTAGATCTTCATCTGCCTGTTGTTCCAGATGTAGATCTTTAACCATCCTTTATTCCCTGGTGGGGAGGGGGACACCATTTCGTGGTTCATCTCTGGTGCCAAAAATGTCTTGGTCTAGCTCTGGGGGTTCCTAGTGTTGTGTATTAATTAAGACATTCTGTCAGCCGGGTAGAGTAATGTCATTTGTCAGTTTAAGGGTACAAGTACAATCCACAGCCTGATTGGGTCCCGCCGGAAAGTTAGAATATTATTGGTTCCCGCTTAAATGTATCTATCCTCTCTGTACCAGTGTGCCTTAAATAGAGCTTCCCCTGCCCCCTTTCCCCAGTCTTGTCTTGTCTTGTCGGTTACCTTACAATAAAAGAGCTGTTAATGAAGAAGTGTGACTGGAATTGTTGTTCCACGAACCCAAGACACAACACCTAGAACTGCTTTTAAAAAAATAATCAAATGTGTGCAGTCCAAGTGTGTTTAAACAAATTAAAAACTAACAAGTAGTTTGACCCTCAGCCGAAATTCCTTAGGAGGAGTAGAATCACTATTTTTATGATTGAATTAGGTCCCCTTTCCTTGTGTTTTCTGTTCTATTTTCATAGAGTTGCACAATAAGCTGTTGCCTGTTGCACAACAGAGTTGGACTTGGGCCTCGTCAGACGGGGAGAAAAATGGCACACGGGATCCCTAATGTTGCCTACTGCATTTTGGAAGCTGTATGATAACATTCCCCCCTCTCTAATTAGCCGGAGTCTCTGTGGTAAGAATGATTAATGCCAGCCACAGAAAACATTTCCTGTTTTCAAACACTTGCAGTAAATAAAACTGATTTCTAAAGGATACGAAACCGGGTATTTTTGAGGCTTTGCGGGACATCTGGAACTTCATCATCCCAGAGTCCTTGAAAAGAATCAGCTTTGCTTGCTTTCAAAAGTGAATCCCTTTTTCATAGCCTCCAAAGTTTCTCCGATAGGGACGCCCTATTCAATAATAATGATAGTAATTTTACTATTTATATCCCACCCATTCGACTGGGTTGCCCCAGCCAGGGGCATTCTTAGTCCCTTGGCTGCCCGGGGCAGGAAGCCAAGAGGCACCCCTGGGGACGGGGCATCGCGGTGCGTGCGTGCGTCATGACGTCATGACGCACGCGCCGCCCTGCCCCTGGGGGTGCCCCTGGGGGTGCCGGGCGGCGGCACCCCTTCGTGCCATGTCCTCGCTGGCCCGCCCCTCTCCCTGCCCCGGCTCCGCAAGCCAGCCAGCAGCGTAGCTCGGCATAGAGGCAAGGGGCGGACCAGCGAGGAGGGGGTAGCACCCCACCTCGCTGGCCCGCACCTTGCCTCCATGCCGAGCTATGCCGCTGGAAGCAGGGGCTATTTTTGGCGCTGCCGGGGCAGAGCCACAGGGGCAGAGCCAGCAGGGGCGGCCAGGGAGGGGGGGTGACACCCTCCTCCTCGCTGGCCGCCCCTGCGGGCTCCACCGGCCGTGCCGAAAATGCCCTAAAAAGAAGCCTAAAAATTTTTAAAAAAAAATTTAAAAGTAAAAAAGCCCAGGGGGCGGGGGGCTGCCCCCCGGTGTGTCACCCCCAGCAGCAGGCGCTGCCCGGGGCCCCTGCCCGCCCCCTCATGGGCCCCCTGCCCCCTTTGCTACCCTTTGCCCGCCCCTGGCCCCACCCGCTCTGGGCGACTTCCAACATATATAAAAACAAAATAAAACATTAAACAACTTCGCTATACAGGGCTGCCTTCAGATCTCCTCTAAAGGTTGAGGTAGAGACCTCAGGGCTTTTCAGATCTCTTTTGGGTGAACTTACTTTTCTCTTTTGGGTGAATGTTATGTTAATACATCGTGCATATTGATGGCATATTGATGGCATCATCATGACCAGGATGCAAATTGTTAAACAAGACTCATGATTAGCTGGGGGGGAAATTAACTCTTCAGAAATAAAGAGGTTGGAAAGTAGGATGCAACGGAATGGTAGGGCTGAATAAGTGCATGGGCAAAGAGATTAAGTAGAACATGATTCAGCCGATGAGATTAACAGCTTCTGCTTTGAAGTGACAAGGACCTAGGAAGATATGACAGATTCACCGTGGAGACTTCCTGGAAGAGGAACGGCCCTCAAATAAATGCTGCAGTGACAGCGGACGCCAGCGATCTGTCGTCTTTTATCTCACAAATAAAAGTGTATTTCTCAAACAGAGAACAGCGAAATACCTGCTTGGAAAAGGTACATATCTCACAAATAACCAAGTTATTTCTCAAACAGAGAACAGAAATACCTGCTTGGAAAAGGTACATTTTTTCCATTTGCAGAATCCCACCGCCCTAGAAAGTCATCGAGCAAACAGTTCAGTGCAGCTAAATCGGGATTAGATAGCTATGAGGCCAAAGATAACATTTGCAGCTGTGTGATTTAGATTAAAACAATACAGGGGACAATCAGGACAGCATAAGCTGATTGCCTGTGAAGGCCTGCAAGATAAATTTGCATGGCCTGAGACAACTGGCGCTCACGAGGCGGACGGGCTTCTGTGCGATGGAAGAGGAGGCCCACGTCTTTTGCACACGAAGGGCTGGCAAATGGATGTTTACCGTCATGCCCCTATGTACGATCTGTATAACCCAGGCCATGAATCTCAAGAATAAACTCATGCATATACGATGTATGAAATACTCCTCTGCCACCACTTAAGGGGAAAAGCTTATGTAGATAAGACCAGGGTATGGCTATTATGGTATCACAGCATGTCGATTGCTGCGTTCCTGCAAGATGGACTAATGAAATGAATCGGGGAGAACTTAATTGCAACTGATTTTGCTAATCAGAAGAGCTTCCATACTGAACCTTTGAAGGTGAAGGGGGTAGCAGGAGCTCAGAGCTTTAGAGCTCAATTCCTGACCATTTCATGGTGACACCAGGATCACAGCCATCACTCCGAGTCTTCACAGAAACGGGCGTTTCCCCCAAACCACAGTCAGCTGCCCTGCACCGGACATCATAATGCGGAGAGGTAAAGAAGCAGTTGCAACGGAACCAACAAGAGCCTAGTGCATCCCTGATCATTCCTTGGGAAGTGGGCCTCACTTACCTTGGAGTAAACTCTACAAAATCAGTGGGATTTACTTCCAACTTAACATCTTTAGGTCTGCACGGCGCAACATGAGTAGAAGCTCTTGCACAAATCCCTCGTGGGAAATTTGTCTTCATTAAACAGGAATAATACTAGGAGGAGGTCACTGAATCTAGGCCTTGGTCAGATGGAAGAATCTACATACCTAATCCAGTGGCGTAGGAAGGGCAGGGCGTAGGGGGTGGAGCGCCCTGGGTTCCGGGGGAGGGGGGTGACACTCGGCGGCCCCTCCCCAAACCGAGCCCCGCCGCCCAGCACCCAACTGTACTGCTTTACAGATGGACAGGGCAGCCCCACGACACGCCACTTGCTCAGTGGTTCGCCCGGTCGCCACTGGAGCAGCAGCACTGGCCCGAATGAACTGCACACGCCTGGATTTCCAGGCATGCCCAGTCCATCCGGGCCGGTACTGCTGCTCCCGTGGTGACCGAACGAGCCGCCGAGCGAGCGGCGGGTCGTGGGGCTTCCCTGTCTGTACTGCTTTATGGACGAGGGAGCCCCACAACGCGCCGCCCGCTCGGCAGCTCGTCCAGTTGCCGTGGGAGCAGCAGTGCCAGCCCGGATGGACTGGGCATGTGCGGCATTTCCGCCCATGCACAGTCCGTCTGACGTCGTGACGTCACAATGCCCCTGCCCCCAGGGGGGTACCTCAACGCTGCTGCCCCGGGCAGCCAAAAGGCTTCCTCCGCTGCTGACCTAATGAGAATCTTATGAAGAGCTCCTCTGTTTCCTGCCTACGGCGGAAGCATGAATGATTGGGACAAGAGAGAGGACCTTCTCGGTAGCTGCACCCAAGTTGTGGAACACCTTCCTCCATGAGACTTGGTTGGAGCCTCCCTTTGCTGTCTTCCACCAGCTGGAGAAGACTTTTATATTCCAAACAGGCTTCTTTTTTTTCAAGTGGTGAATGTTGTTTCTATCTGCTGTGCCTGTTTCTATACAATCGTACCTTGGAGGTCGAACGGAATCCATTCCTGAAGTCCGTTTGACTTCCAAAACGTTCGAAAACCAAATCGTGGCTTCCGATTGGCTGCAGGAAGCTCCTGCAGCCAATCAGAAGCTTGCAGAACCCCTGTCGGATGTTCGGGTTCCAAAAGAACGTTCGCAAACCGGAACAATCACTTCCAGGTTTGCGGCATTCAGGATGCCAAAACGTTCGAGTTCCAATCGGTCTGGTCTCTGGGATAACCTCGTTTCCTCTTTGATCGCTTGCATGAAAGAAAGATCCAATCACTGAACTTTGCATCATTTAAGGATCAAAAGTTCGAGTATCACTCTGTCTTATCTAACACTTCACCTTCAGTTGCTGCCAGCTCTTCATGTCAACAAAGACAAGACAGAGAGAAAGATCTGGGGAGGAGAGAAATTTCTGCAGTGATGCAATGCTGCTTCATTGGAAAATAAGGCTAAAAGCTGAACGATGACACAACCCATTCCTTCTTGGCTTCTTTAATAAACCACGTATAATAATTTTAATAATAATATTTTTTTTATTTGTACCCCGCCCATCTGGCTGAGTTTCCCCAGCCACTCTGGGTGTAATAAAGAACATTCTAATCTACAGAGACCGGTAACTTGCAACTGCTGCCTCATGTGTCGTTTTTGCTGTGTTAGCAGCACCAAAGTGACCTCTCCGAAGTGCAAGCCTAAGCAGTGTGTATGGAGGTCCTGGACTGCCCAGACGACAAGACCCCCCCCCTCTTGGCCTTGTGGTCCAAAGGAAAGCAGAGCAATACGTTGGGCACCAGCTTGGCTGCAGGAGTTGCCGGTAGGAGGCGTACAAGATACCATCCAACCGTCTTGGGGATTCCACTCCAGATTTGTGTAGGATTTACTCCTTAGCATTTTCTTCTCCCGAAGAGGTCCTGCAAGGCAGTGGATATGTATGCTTAGAGCAGGGGTCAGCAAACTTTTTTAGCAGGCGGCTGGTCCACTGTCCCTCAGACCTTGTGGGGGGCCGAACTACTATAAAATAAATAAGACAGTTTTGTGAATGATAAAAATAAAAAAATACAAATTTTCTTTCCTGCACTCATGATGGTAATTGTTTGGATGGGGGGGGGCTTTTATCCATTTCCGCAGTCACACAATCAATCAATCAATCAATCAATCAACCAGCAGCTGAACTGGGTTCCATACAGTCACAAAAACAAATTAACCGAAAAGGCCTCAAAAACGAAAGCGCAAAATAAATGGCAAATCAAAAGCGCCAAACTTAATCCATTCCGGAAGTCCGTTTGACTTCTGAAATGTTCGAAAACCAAGGCGCAGCTTCTGATTGGTGCAGGCGCCCCTGAAACAATAGCCGACAGCCGCATCGGATGTTCGGCTTCCAAAAAATGTTCGAAAACCAGAACACTTACTTCCGGGTTTTCGGCGTTTGGGAACCAAGGCGTTTGAGTGCCAAGGCGTTTGAGAACCAAGGTTGTTGTTGTTGTTGTTATTTAGTTGTTTAGTCGTGTCCAACTCTTCGTGACCCCATGGACCAGAGCACCCAGGCACTCCTGTCTTCCACTGCCTCCCGCAGTTTGGTCAAACTCATGTTGGTAGCTTTGAGAACACTGTCCAACCATCTTGTCCTCTGTCGTCCCCTTCTCCTTGTGCCCTCAATCTTTCCCAACATCAGGGTCTTTTCCAGGGAGTCTTCTCTTCTCATGAGTATTGGAGCCTCAGCTTCAGGATCTGTCCTTCCAGTGAGCACTCAGGGCTGATTTCTTTAAGGATGGATAGTTTGATCTTTTTGCAGTCCATGGGACTCTCAAGAGTCTCCTCCAGCACCATAATTCAAAAGCATCAATTCTTTGGCAATCAGCCTTCTTTATGGTCCAGCTCTCACTTCCATACATCACTACTGGGAAAACCATAGCTTTAACTATATGGACCTTTGTTGGCAAGGCACCAAGGTAAGGTAAAAGTAAAGGGACCCCTGACCATCAGGTCCAGGCGTGTCTGACTCTGGGGTTGTGGCGCTCATTTTGCTCTATAGGCCGAGGGAGCTGGCGTTTGTCCGCAGACAGCTTCCGGGTCATGTGGCCAGCATGACAAAGCCGCTTCTGGCGAACCAGAGCAGCGCACGAAACGCCGTTTACCTTCCTGCCAGAGTGGTACCTATTTATCTACTTGCACTTTGACGTGCTTTCGAACTGCTAGGTGGGCAGGAGCTGGGACCGAGCAACGGGAGCTCACCCGTGGCAGGGATTCGAACCGCCGAACTTCTGATCAGCAAGCCCTAGACTCTGTGGTTTAACCCACAGCGCCACCTGGGTCCCTAGGTACCAAGGTGCCACTGTACAAATACACAATTCCTCAGTTTTGTGTTGCCATCTTAAAGACACAATTAGCCGTACAGCTGTTTGCATGCCCAGTTTGCCTTTGGGCTTTCCGTACAACTTTGTCGCCATTCAAGGCTGCTGGCAAAAGAGTGCCTGGTTCTAAAGGGCTTGGGGGGTAACGTACAGGCCATCTCTGCATTGCCCTCTGCTTTCGCCTTTCTCTGCTCATCTCTGTGCTTCACATAACAGATACGTGTGCCAGCACTTGCGAAGAACTGGCACAACTATCTCAGTGCATTCAACTGGGCCAATGCAGCCCAGAGCAACTTTGTGGGAGAGCTTACATCGCCCGCTACTAGAGCTTGCATGACAGCACAGAATCTTTGTGCCCAATTCTATATTGTTATTTGTTGGCACAATAGTTCATAGCACTGGGTCACATATATATTTTTTTTAATTTAAGGGTGGGGTGGAGGGAGGACGCAAATTGTTTTAAAGTATTCATATATTGCAAACTGTTCAAATGCAAATGTTCCAGAAATGAAAACGTATTTTAATAAGCAAACAGCAAAAGGGAAGGGCTCGTCCACCTTTCTGCTTATTCTGCGCCTAGAGAGCACAAATCCGTGCAGTTTTCCGCTTGACTCTGTGCTTTCTAGGCAGGGAAAACTTGCTCTTTGGTGTTAAATTGGAGCAAACATCAATCCGGGGGGGGACACACCCTACTGCCATTTGCTCCATTTGAGCGCTAAAGAGCGGTTTCTGTGATTCTGTTTCCTACTCCAGTGAGTTTAAGTAAACAAACAAACAAACAATAGACAACAAAAACTTTACAAAGTGAGGTCATTGGTTTCAGGGCCAAGCATTTGCCTGATTTATTTCAGGTGCTCTCAACAAGAAATACTAGACCTAATATTTCAGTTTTGGCAAAGGTAGCCCACGATGGAAGCGGCCCCAGGAGCGAGTGGTGGTGACTTTGGCCAAATGCAAACCCAGCAGTTGAAGACAAGCTGCCTTTATTAAACTCAAATATTGAGATTTGTAAAAGAAGCAAATAAAAAAGAAACAAATAAAAAGGGTAGGCTGAAAAAGGCCCCTCTGGGAGGGGAGGGGAGATTTAAATCTGCTTTAAAAGGAGCTAATTGCATAGCTGCCTTTGGGTCAAAGCAACCTAATTCAGCTTATAAACTTTAATATCAACAGCCTTAAGCTGTTTGAAAATTCCCACACTTGTTTCTGCAGTTTTTATACATTGCATGCTGCATCCTAGGGCAGCTCCAGATGTTTCTTGTGCAATATGGGATGCTCTGCTTTTTAAAAAAACACGCATCGGATGTGCATTGCTAGACAGATGCACACACTTTTTTTTTTTTGGCAGGGTAAATGAGACTGAAATGTTGTACTTACTTGCCTGGGAACAAGCCCTGCTGAGTTCAAGGGGGCTTAACTTGAACAGCGTGCATAGGATTGCAATGTAAAAAAAAAGTGTTGCCTCTCTATATGGTGGTGGGGAACACCAGAGAAAGGACACAAAGCTAGTTAGATAATTTCCAAACCAACCTTATCAAACAAATGTTGGCAAGCTTCCGGAATGCTTTGGGGAACCAAACATTGCTATTACATTGTGGGGCTTGCGTGTATGTTTAACACGGTGCTCTGTCACCTTGGTCAGCAATTACTTTCCCGAAAAGCCACTTTGATGTCCGGGGAGGGGGCACAGGGCAATGCCCTGTTACCAAGTCTCTTTTTTTTGCTGTGGGGTTGGCAGTCAGTGAGGGCAGAAGACACCACTTAGGGGCCTGCATTTGACCCAGGGGGTTGCTGCTTCCTGATCTCTATTCCGATCTGTTCACATTAGATACAAGGGACATAGAATCATAGAGTTGGAAGAGACCACAAGGGTCATCCAGTCCAACCCCCTGCCAAGCAGGAAACACCATCAAAGCATTCCTGACAGATGGCTGTCAAGCCTCCACTTAAAGACCTCCAAAGAAGGAGACTCCACCACACTCCTTGGCAGCAAATTCCACTGCCGAACAGCTCTCACTGTCAGGAAGTTCTTCCTAATGTTTAGGTGGAATCTTCTTTCTTGTAGTTTGAATCCATTGCTCCGTGTCCGCTTCTCTGGAGCAGCAGAAAACAACCTTTCTCCCTCCTCTATATGACATCCTTTTATATATTTGAACATGGCTATCATATCACCCCTTAACCTTCTCTTCTCCAGGCTAAACATACCCAGCTCCCTAAGCCGTTCCTCATAAGGCATCGTTTCCAGGCCTTTGACCATTTTGGTTGCCCTCCTCTGGACACGTTCCAGCTTGTCAGTATCCTTCTTGAACTGTGGTGCCCAGAACTGGACACAGTATTCCAGGTGAGGTCTGACCAGAGTGGTACTATTACTTCCCTTGATCTAGATGCTATACTCCTATTGATGCAGCCCAGAATTGCATTGGCTTTTTTAGCTGCTGCATCACACTGTTGACTCATGTCAAGTTTATGGTCTACCAAGACTCCTAGATCCTTTTCACATGTACTGCTCTCAAGCCAGGTGTCACCCATCCTGTATTTGTGCCTTTCATTTTTTATTTTTTTTTTGCCCAAGTGTAGTACTTTACATTTATCCCTGTTAAAATTAATCTTGTTTGCTTTGGCCCAGTTCTCTTGTTTGCTTTGGCCCAGTTCTCTAAAAAGGTCATTTTGAAGTGTGATCCTGTCCTCTTGGGTATTAGCCACCCCTCCCAATTTGGTGTCATCTGCAAACTTTCATTAAAGATTTCCCCTGATGTACTTCCCGTGGATTGAGACAAACAAAACTGGGCACAGTCCTAATGTAGCTGTGGAAACCTCGTCTGTAGCATTGGTGGAGGAAGAGGGGGGCGGGGGGAGCGTACTGCCTCCAGCACCACGATTACAGTGGGGTGCCATCATGGCTGCCCCCCCCTGCATGCTGGGTGCCACGCCCCCACAGGCGGCATGTCACGCCCCCGGGACGTGCACCACACCCTTGGGACGTGCGCCAGCCACGCCCCCACCTGCTCTCCACCCCCGGTGCCAGAGCACGAAGCTCCGCCACTGGTCTGTAGATGTCGGCAGGTTGAGTCAGAAGCCATGGCTTGACCTCAGAAATCAGCATTTCATCGTTTGGAAAAAGCTTGCCCTTGAAGAATAACTTCATGGTTGGAAAGAGGTGGAAGTCCGATGGTGTGAGGTCAGAATAAGGGGGGTGAGGAAGGATTTCATAGCCACAGGACCGTGCTTCCGTCTGAGCAACATGCGAGTTGTGAACCAGGGCGTTATCCTGCAGGAGGCGGACACCTTTGGTCAGCATACCATGCCTCTTGATTTCAATGGCCTTCTGCAATTTCAGCAGCAGTATAGTGCAGTATGTCTCCGGTAATTGTGGTACCCTTTGCCAGGAAATCCATCATCACTATTCCACGAAGGTCCCTAAAAGACTGTGAGCATGACATTGCTTGCTGACAGACCTGTGCCTACTTTGGAGGTGGTGAGGAATATACATCCTGCCATATTTTATCCTCAGTTTTATCCACGCAACAAACCCATGGGATAAGT
Organism: Lacerta viridis; assembly: GCA_900245905.1. Taxonomy (NCBI): domain Eukaryota; kingdom Metazoa; phylum Chordata; class Lepidosauria; order Squamata; family Lacertidae; genus Lacerta; species Lacerta viridis. The sequence goes on from OFHU01004568.1 coordinate 158,846, forward strand.
GGCAGCAAGAAATGGTGGCCAAAGATTTGACAGTGGCTCAGTGGAGATTTTTTTTGAACCCAGTTCTCCCCTGCCCAATTTGCCAATTTTTGTTTTGTATTGTTTGAATTTTGCACGTGCGCTGAGAGCCTTTTCGGCTGAGAGGCATCATAGAAATAAGCTGTAACCAAAGCATAACAGTCCACCATTTCCACTGCGCTAGCTGTTATGTTGAAAATTGGTGGGGAATAGAGATTTTTTCCCCACTTGGACAGTTAACTCTAGCAGCGTGCCCAAAAGAGAAAGTACGGAGGCAGATATTGAAATGGTGAAATATTTGCAGACACACCTAGTTGAGAATCTTCCGCCTTTCACTTTGCCCAAGACTGCACAGCAGCTTGTGACCTTCTAATCCAAACAATTATGTACAGTAGTCCACCAGAGGCACAATAAAAATGGAAGGAAAGAAAACCCTGCCTGCTGGGGAATGTAACAACAGCGCTTGGTAAGCACTGACTAGGACATGACACAATACATTAAGGACAGGCTGTGTTTGGCTTGGAAGTTGTGCCAGACTGATTTAGGCTGAACAATCTGCGGGCCCTGATAAACACACTTTGCTTTCCCCTAAGCCTAGTTCTGCCTCAGAGTTATCGCAGTCATCTTGGGAGGGCCTTTAATTATATCAAAGGACATATTGCAATATGTAGTCTAGAAGAGCCTGTGGCTGAGCTCCCCCCCCCCCCCGGAAGCTTGTCCCAGCGATCTGAAATCATTATAGCCCTGACAGTGTTTTTATTCAGATTTTAAAATAAATAAAAACAAATCCCTCTATATGACCAGGAAAGCAAGGTTTCTTGAGGATGTTTAAAACAAATGTGAAGCAGCCCAGTCCTATAAGGTCCCATCACCCTCAACCATTGACCTTACTGGTCAATATCTTGGTTGTTTTATCAAGAAGATCTGTCACAATGTGAATAAATGGAGAGAGAGAGAGAATGAGAGAGAGAGAATGAACAAATTTTCACTTATGCAGACCCTATGCTCCAACCAAGAGCGAACACCACTAAATATGGATGCCTTCTTGTGTCTATAATATACAGCATGAGCAGCAGTTTTCAAACCTGGCAAATCAGGCAGACAAATGCACCACCCTATTCTAAAGGAATGACATCCTGATTCTCAGCGTCTCCATCTCATAGCCCCAAGCTCCACCTTCCTCATCACATCCTTTACCAACCATAATCATTCCGTTGCTAGGAAAGGAGGCCAGAGCCCATCGATGTGATTTTTTATTGTAAATCAGGTAAACCTTTGTACTCTGCAATGCCTCGCCCCTTAGAGACATGTTCTAAAGTCAATGCTGGGAGGCAGCGACAGACAGCAGCTGCAACATGCTTCAGAGCGAGCATGAGGAAATCCTGACCTACCTTCCCGATGCCACCACGGCGATACCATTTATCGATCATTAGCTATGGCCGATGCCCCATCAATAACATAGCAATGAACCTGAACATGCCCCACGGAGCTGTTATTAAGAATGCTGAGGTGATACATGAAGCAACTTGCACATATTAAAAAGTGCTTTATAAATGATGGGTTGTGTTGTTGTTTTTTTTACAATCACCAACGGCATTGTTTGTTTTCATTATCTAGCCAGCTGTACACTGAATCGTTCATGACACCAGCTGCTGTTAGGTGTGTCTTGGTCTACGTTTTCATTTCTTGCCTGGAGGGTGTTTATTCTCGCCTGGGCAGTGCTCCCTGGGTGTTGCCCTCTCATGTCTCACTTGGCCAGCCTGCCCGCAGTTGTCCATGGGTGTGTCCCCCCTGATTTGGCACTGCCCATTGAGCAGGCTGGAACAGAAGGCAGGGCTGTTTCATGCCACTCTAGCAAGTGGGTCACAGCTGCTAGAGGACTCTCCTTGCCCCTTCTCCCCGCCTGCTTCAGGAAGTGTCTCCATTTCCTTTTCATTTATGACTGAGCCTGAGCTGCCCGGTGACGGCTGCATGCCCAGAGTTAATTTAAAACGAATGCATTGCCTATTAGCAACAGGTGATAAACGCCGTAATGCCCATAGTGTGGTTTAGTGCTTAGACACTACACTTAGACGATGTGCTAAGGGTCAGGAAGTCCCTGGCTTGAATGTCGCCTCTGCCTGAACTCACTAAGACCACAACTCTAGACACATTTAATGCACCTGAAGTTCTTTGAATGCCTGAAAGAACGATGCCAATGTCGTTTTCTTATTATGGCCAAGGCAGGTAAAGATGCAAATTTCTGCCTCGTGACTTCTAATGCTATTTATTGATTCAAATCACACACCAAAAAGGAAAAGAACTGGGAGGTAGTTAGTTATCTAGGTTAGTGAATTCAGAATGAAGTGTAGTAGTACTTCATATGCCTTTCCTGCATGAGCACAGGAATGGGCAGAATTTTAATCTCTCACTTTGACTGTTGCAATCTCCTTTCCTCTGGTCTTCTGTTATCTCACTGTTATCCACTTAAGTCCATCCAACACTGCTGCTAAAATTATTCACATCTCTCCTCATCGCTCGACCACAGTGCCCCTCCTTAAAATCCTTACCCTGGCTTCTTGTTTACTCCCAGATCCTACTATAGCTGCTCTATAGCCTACAGGATCAGAATAAAGAAAGGCTTATCTAGTCCAGAATCCTGTTGTCACAGTGGCTAACCAGATGCATAGGTGAATGCCACAAGCAGGACACTTGTGATTCCCAGCAATGATGGCTGTCACTTAAATCAATTGGGAGTCAAGACCTCAGAATAATAATAATAATAATTTTATTTATACCCTGCCCATCTGGCTGGGTTTCCCCAGCCACTCTGGGTGGCTTCCAGAACATATAAAAACGTAACAAAACAGTAATTGCTCAATTGTGCACGTTGCAACAAAGCACCTCCTTTCGTCCTTCCAACTTCCAGTTTCATTGGATGGTCCCAGGTTATCGTGTTATGAAGGTGCAGAAAAGCTTCTTTCTTTCTCTATATCCCACTTTCTTCATATCATCCAGTCCCAGCTTCTTCGCATTCTCAGCATTTTTAAATGTTCTCATCTTTCCTCATAGGGGAGCTGCTCCAACCCCTTGATCATTTTGGTTGCCATTTTCTGAACCTCTTCCAGCTATTAAAAATATGCCTTTAAAAAAAAAAAAAAAAAGATGTGGCAACTGGAACCCTGTATTGGGAAATTTTTAACATCAGCCAGTAACGTGAGATGAGCGCCGTAATCCCAGAATCGGACATGAATGGACCTAATGGTCAGGGGTCCCTTTACCTTTTTTAATGTGCTGTAAGCTGCCTGATGGGCGGGGTATTATTATTATTATCCAAGCTAAATATACCTTTCTCAACTATTCCTCAAAATTTGGTATCTGAAGAAGTGTGCATGCACACAACCAAAAGCTTATACCCAGAACAAACTTAGTTGGGTCTCTTAAGGTGCTACTGGACAATTTAAAAAAAACAAACTTGTTCCTCATGAAGTTTGGTTTCCCAGACCTTTCATCATCTAGGCCGCGATACTTTGCACATATTCCTCAACACATATTTCAGAAACCGGGGTATAATAATAATAATAATAATAATTATTATTATTTGATGGGAGGAGAGGGCAGCATGTAAGCCCCTTCCCAAGTAACCCATGCATGATGCCATTTGAACGGCAAGGCCCATCAACAGTTGTTGGTTTTTTTTGGGGGGAGGGGCCGAAGCCCCTTCGAATATTTGATTGGAGGCGTGGCCTGAGGGACCCCGGAGTTGGCTGCTAGGGGCGGGGCGGGGAAACTCTTCGCATGCTCAGAGGAGCTCTCGTTCCGTGGATTAGCGGGAGGGGCGCGGCTAGTTCCTCCTCCTACTCGCGCGGGAGGCCCAGTCGGAGCGGAGCAGGGCGAGAGGCATCTCCTTGCCGCTCCCGCAGCCGCCGGAGGAGGAGAAAGGCGGGGAGGCGCGGCGAGGCCTGCGCGCCGGAAGTGAGCTGACTGAGGGGAGAAGAAGGAGGAGGAGGAGGAGAAGGAGAAGGAGACGCGGGGCGGAGGAGGAGGGAGCCCGGCCGGCTGCGCGGTGTGGCTGCGGCTGGCGGGCGGCTTGTGTGTGTGTGTGAGAGAGAAAGAGAGATTGTGAGGCGTCGGAGGAAGGAAGGAATCTCGTCAGCCTTGGCTTGAGGGGTTTCCGCGAGCGGGCGGAGGAGGCAGCCAAGCCCAGCCGCTCCGAGCGAGGGCGCTGAGGGAAAAGGAGGAGGAGCAGGAGGAGCCGCCGGGTGTCCAGCAGGAGCAACAGCCGCCGCCGCCGCCGCCACGGTGAGCCCCGCTTGCTTTCCCTCCCCGGAGCCCCAAGCGCCGCCACACCTTCTCCCCCACCCCCGAAATCCTCCCCACCCCACACACCCGGCGTTGTGGGTGTGAGGGAAAGTGGGTTGGTTGGGGGGGGACGCGCTTCTTCTTCCGCCTCCTCCTCCCACAGGAGCAGAGGCGGCGGAGCCACACGACCTTACCCCGGGGTGGGGTGTTTTATGGGGGCGCGGTGGGGTGGGGCCGGCGAGGGAGCACCTCTGCCTTGCCGCCCGCTTTCCCCCCTCGCCGCCCCTATTCGCCAGGCGCTTTTCCTTCTCTCTCTTCCCCCCATCGCCCCTCGGTGGGGAGGGTTCTCCCGTTTTTATTGTCCCTGCTTGTGGGTCGCAGCGTGGGGAGGGGGCGGTTATAGGTATGAATGTGTTCCTCCGCCCCCCGCCGCCGCGCGCGACCCCCCCCCAAAAGCTTAAGTAAGTGTTGGGAGAGGGATTCATGTTTCGAAACGTACCCCACCCTGCCTCACCCCACCCAACCCCCGGGATGAGCTTATATCTGTATCCACATCTATATATCTATATCCACATCTATAGCCAAAACTATATAGCCACATCTCTATATCTATATCAACATATATAGCCACATGTATATATCCAAATCTATATCTATATCCATATCCATATCTATCTGCATCTATATATCTATATCTATGTATATGTATATGTGTGTGTGTGTGTGTGTGTTTTCATTGGGAGAATGGGTGCAGCAGGGTCTTTTCTGAATTATTGGGGAGGGGGTGCACGACTTGGGTGTATTTATGTACAGCGCATTTCTGCATGCAGGAAAGGTCTCCATGGAGCAAGCAACGCAGCGAGCCAGTCCCCTTTTCCTCCAGCCCGCATGCGAGAGGGGAGGGATGGGCTTGCAGCAGAAAACAGCATTACACCCCTTCTCTGTCTGTTGCTATACCCAACTGCTTGTGGATCCAGCCTCCACCCTTAACACCCCTCCTTCCTTCTGGAATCTGTTAAGCGCAGGTTGCGCGCTCGAGAGAGGGAGGGGGGGTTGGTCTAGTACTCTGGTTAGCTCCCCGCTCTCCCCCTCCCCCCCAAAATCTGAAATCTCTCCCAGTGGCATTCCCAAGGATTGCTGTCAAATAGGCAGAGATTTGAACGTAAAAATAGGAAAGCAATAGCAGTTAGCCGTGCTTTCAGAACGGACTTAGAGGCTGTCAGAGGAAGGGTTTGCTCAGGGCTGAGGCATTCAGGCAGTGCCAGCGGGGGGGGGGGGGTGGACTCCGCCCTGTGGAGCTGGCAGACCAACATAGCTCCTCTCTTGCAAGGATATGCAAATCCGTGTGGAATAATTCTCCCGAAAGCCTCGCAAATTAAGAACTTGAGGGCAAAGGGGTTGCAAGCATGGATTGGCGTGAAATAAATGTTTCCTTTCAGAATGTGTTTGCATAGCTGTACAGAGAATAGTAGGGTTGGCATGGTGTTGAAGAATCCATCCTGCCGGCACAGCTGGTGGCTACCATTAGGACGAGGAGAGGTTTCTAGTGCATGGTGAGGATTATTGGTGAAATGGGAAGGATGAAGTAGGAGAAATCATTTTTGTTGTATATAACTGTTTGATAATGCTTGTTCCCGGCAATTGCCGTTTTTGCAATAATGTATACTGGCCTCTTGTGCAAAAAAGAAGCAAAACTTAAGATAATGCAGAAATGGTAATGAAAGTGCCTGCTTGAACTAGCACTGTTACAGATCCGCATAATACCAGCAGCTGTAAGAAATCTATCTTTTATTTTCATTATTTCATAAAAAATTATACTGCTTGATTGTAAAAACAAACAAACCCCCAGACCCCACACAGTTATTAACAAAGGCAAGTTTAGTGTGATGTGTCTGATGTATCTGAAAGTTCACTCAATAGATTTCTAGATTTTCCGTCAACCAAAGTCTTCTGGGTGGTTTATAAAAAATGTAGCCTAGAGCCCAGAAGTCATGTGAATTCTGGGAAGGACAATGTGACACTGAAAGTTGGAAAGGGATAATGTGTAAGGGAGACAGAAGAATAGTAGTGGGGAATATATACATGTTCCAAGAGAACATATACAACAAGAAAAAATAAGGCTGCAGAGATGTGAAAGAAATAATGGATGCATAGCAGGTATCAATGACACAAGAAGAGGTTGTCTTTGGACTTTTGAAGTGCTCCAAAAGCAGATATTTTACAAGGGTCCTGCCTTTTACAAGAGGTGGAAGCTACCGTTCTAACGATAACACTAAAGTAGTCCAAGATAAATACATTTTGTATCTGAAAGGCTATTAGCTTGCTTATCACAGTTCTCTCTCGTTTAATTCAAATTTATTTTTATGGTTACTCTTGGGGGAGGGACCCATCTTTCTCCTTCTAAGATTCAGTTTCCTGAAACCAAATATGTGTGTAGAAATGCAGGTACATATCACATTTGAACGGTTTTGCCACTCTTGTGTAGCCTGTTAAATTATAGCCCTCCGCTTACTGAAGAAACCCTTGTAAGTGAAGGGGCGGAGAAGTGTAAGAATCTGGAAAAATGCTGAATCAGATTCCAGCGTCTCAGTGTCTTTCTCCAGTGAATAAATTTGACAGTGCGGGCTGTTAATGTGCCAGTTTCTCTTACGGTTATGTGTACAGAATATAGATCTAGTTGTTTTGCCATGCCTCACTTGGTATGTAGCCCTTCTCTGTATGTTGCACCGCATTCCAGAATACAATGGTATTCCAGGAACAAGCAATTTTAAGGAGACAGTTTTGGGAAAGTACACATGAGTAGGAAATATTGCTGAGGGAGACCACAACTGGGATTGAAATCTTATTCATACTTGAAGTAAACTGCAATTCCTGTTGAACACATTGAGAATCAGTCTGCAAATACAGTACCGTATTTTCCGGTGTATAAAACGACTGGGCGTATAAGACGACCCCCCCAACTTTTCCAGTTAAAATATAGAGTTTGAGATATACTCGACCGCAGATTCTCCACCCGGCGTATAAGACGACCCCTGACTTTTGAGAAGATTTTCCTGGATTAAAAAGTAGTCTTATACGCCAGAATATAAAGTAATCTCTTCTGAAATCTAAAATATTCATATGGGGTTGAAACTGTTTGTTGATTTCACCTGTTGGTTAATTTATCAAACACTAATGCATTTTAAACAGTATGGCAATTCTATTGTATGTGGGTTTTTATCCTTTCTCTGTTGTTATACATTTATTCGAATGTTTTAGGCACGAGATGCATGTTTAATTAAGGGTATTATTATCGGGTTGTTGCTGGGGGGCTCAGGACAGCATCACAGGTGAAACTATGCTCAGGAAAGGGAAACCTGGAGCAATTCCATAGCAATTAGCTATGCAGAGTCCCACCAAGTGGTGTTGAGGGGGGTTGACTTTTGCAGTGGCCTTGGCAGAGAAGTAGCATGCACAACTGCTGGGATCAGCTCTAGCAGTGAGTCCCAGGGGTGGCCACACTTAGTAAAGAAAAGGATACTACTGCTGTTGAGGAGGCACCGAGCTGGCATGTTAGGCTGGGAGACAAAAACCAGGCTGCTCTTGAAGCTGTTCCACCACCCTCCAAGGCATTGACTTCTGGCACCACTTCTTCCCAGTCTTTTTACTCTCCACTTTGAAAAAGGAAGTGTGTTTTATTTCAGCCACAGCTAGAACCCAGACTCCTCATTGATCTGCATCATCAGCCCTTGTCCTGGTGGCTGCTGTTTCCCCTGCAGGTAGGATTGCCGTACACTGCCACCTCTTTGAGAAATTTTGGACCTTTTCCCTATTTTGAACTGGGACCCAATGAGAAGTTCCGTCCCCCCACCAAGAGGAAGTTAAGCTTCGGAGCAGGGATGCAGGGAGGTGAGGGAACCGGGTAGCAACAGGTACATACAAACAAGGTTGAGGCAATTCTTCCTCAAAGAACAAGACTAATAACTGGAATCTGTATAAGACAAATATGGCAAGCATATATCTTTTCTTTCTTTCCTCCCCTCCAGCACCAAATCTTCCCTGGAACATTTGTACAACAGGCGGACACCAGACCTGATACAGTTTGATAAATCCCTGATTTGAGAACTAGAAATAGTTTATTTTCCATTGTCTCCTCCATTGCCCCCCCCCAATATACGGGCAGCAACCATTCTGTGCACGTTTGATTGGTGTGCAACTGCCGACACATGAGTCCTTTTTGACCTCACAGAGGCTGGAATGGGGGGTGGGCTTATGCACAAATGGGTTGCCTGTGTATGAAACACTCTTAAATGATATTATTTGTGCTTACTTTATTGCTTTTTAATATTCTAGAGGCACACGACCATTTGGTTTTAGGGACTTAATGTCCATTGATGTGTCAGGCTCAGGGTCAGACACATCCAACTCAAACCATTTATTTTAACATTTTTAATGCTAAATGAAAACCTTTTGGATTATTTTCACTACTCATTTTTATCAGCAGCTGTGTATAAACTCAGTCCTAGGTTTTTTTTTTGTTAACCTATCCTGCCTTTAGACCATAATTAGTTTTGCTATTTCCTCTGGCTATCTGGAGTTTGATAAATCCCTGATTTGAGAACTGGAAAGATATTATCTTCCATTGTCTCCCTCATTAATGATGATAATATCTTCTGGAAGCTTATTCCCAATTGAGAAATAGGAATGTGATTGGATCATGCTTTAGGAACAATATTTTGGATGCTTGTTGATTTCTGCACATATCACATTTTCAAAACACTCCTCTGCATGCTTTTTTGGTATGTAGATATATTGATTGGTTTACATTTGTGGAGGCCCAGAAAATGTTGCCATGGTTTGTTCTTATGACACTCCTATCTTGCAGACCTTGGGTAATAGACCAGTACAGTACAGTATAGACCAGCAATAGGGGGCCTGGTAAAAAAAAAGCCATAAATGCAAGAGCCAGACACTGCAAAAAAAACCACATGCCAGCTTTGTCCCCTCATCTACCCAGGCAACACTGTTACAGAGTCTAATAATGTCAGTCACATTATCATGGGTTCATTTACCTGCTCCTCTCCCCATGTGATATGTTACTTGTTTTTTATATTGCTTTGTGCATCACTTAATTTTTTTATATTTTTAAGGATTTTATAAATTTTAATTTTTGATATTAAATGCCATCATCTTCCAACAGTGCCCTTCTGCATCCTATAATTGATCAAATCGCTGTATTAAGAATAAGCAGACAAACATGATATCAGAAATGGCAATATGCAGAAACCAGTAGGAAGACATTTCAAACTAATAGAGCCAAGAAACTTCATAGGGAAACTCCAGTGTGAAATCATATTTTGTCAGGCAATTCGGTTTTGTAACCTGTGGCTTGAATTCAAATTACAGATATGTGTCCACCAAATGAGGATTAATTTACCGATGCCCATAATGTTTTTGTTATCCCCAAAACTACCATTTTGGTCACTGTACTTTTAAATTTCACTTCCCCTGTACAGTCATACCTCGGGTTATGAATGCTGCGGGTTGCGTGTTTTTGAGTTGTGGACCGCCCCGAACCCAGAAGTACCGGAACGGGTTACTTCCGGGTTTCGGCACATGCACAGAAGCGCAAAATGATGTCATGCGCAGAAGCGCCAAATCGCGTCGTGCGCAGACACGGCACTTCAGGCTGCGAACGCTGCAGGTTGCGAACATGCCTCCCACGTGGATCACGTTCGCAACCAGAGGTATGACTGTATCTCCACTTCCATCCATATTCATATATGCTTGTACTACACTCAGTGCATCTGATTAAGTGGACTGCGGTCCACAAAAGCTGATGCCATAATCAGTGTGTCAAGTGGTATCTTAAAACCATTTGATCTATTATGAGCAACCAAAGTTTTTTTTAAAAAAACAGAAGTTCATTCTGTCATCAGATATATGTTTCATTGTCTTAATCTTGTGACTCTAGCTTGGTTTCCTCATGAGTTACACCCTTATACTGCCATTGATAATTTCTATATGTATGAGGCAGACCAGATTGCTGTAGTTTTCATCTTTGTCTAGCCACACTACTTTTAACACTTTTTCTTACTCCATTTATCACTCTTTTTCCACCCTTTCTCCTTGTTGCACAGGTTCTTCATTTGGTGCAGTCCTGGGATAGTGTGTCAAATATTTTGCACCTTTTTATTTTTCAGACTATCCCCTGTCATTTCCATTACACAAACATCATGGTGCAAATGAGCTATGCAGATAGTGTTCATTTGGAAAGGTAAAGGTAAAGGTACCCCTGACTATTAGGTCCAGTCGTGAACAACTCTAGGGTTGCGGCGCTCATCTCGCTTTACTGGTCGAGGGAGCTGGCATTTGTCCACAGACAGCTTCCAGGTCATGTGGCCAGCATAACTAAGCTACTTCTGGTGAACCAGAACAGCGCACGGAAATGCCGTTTACCTTCCCGCCGGAGTGGTATCTATTTATCTACTTGCACTTTTGGCGTACTTTCGAACTGCTAGGTTGGCAGGAGCTGGTACCGAACAACAGGAGTCCACCCCGTCGCAGGGATTCGAACCGCCAACCTTCTGATCGGCAAGCCCCTAGGCTCTGTGGTTTAGATCACAGCGCCATGTTAGCAAATAGGGCTGAATTGAAACAGTGACATGTGACTCCGGGCCATCTTGTGTGTACCACTACCTTAGCAAGGATTGTGTTAATAGCTTTTTTCTTTCTTTCCAAGCCTCATTTTTCCCCTCTCCTGTTCTACAATTTGTTCACTATTTATATTGAGGCCACATGTTTGCACAGCCTCTCAACTTCTAACATATGTCATCTCCTCTCCTTTGAAAAAACCTAGGCTTATTTGAAGAAGAAAAATCTAGGACTACTGTAGGGGGGAGGAGCTAGTCCATCATTTGAGTGTGTGTGTTCAGTACCTGCTCTGGACTCCTATGTGACACAATATCACTAGTACTATATATTTTTTAAAATCAGGCTTGCCCTTCCAGACTTAGAATTCATCCATGTATCCAGTAGGAAAACCATTGGTGGTATCCTGCAAGCATTATAATTGCTAGGCGTCAGGCCCGTTTTGTGACTGGCACAGTTCCAATTGTGACCATGTGGAGGTCTCTTGCCAGGTTGGTGACTGACATCTCTTATCTCAGGCTTCCTCAAACTCGGCCCTCCAGATGTTTTTGGCCTACAACTCCCATGATCCCTAGCTAGCAGGACCAGTGGTCAGGGATGATGGGAATTGTAGTCTCAAAACATCTGGAGGGCCGAGTTTGAGGAAGCCTGCTCTCTCTGGTTGGCCCTTCCAGCTTTCTTAAGCTGGTAAGCAGAAGAGCTTACTTATTGCATTTATATCCCACCTTTTCCTCCAAGGAGTACATGGTTCACCCCCCATCTCAGTTAATCCCTACAGTGACCCTGTGAGGCAGATTAAGAGGTTGTGACTTGCCCAAGGTCACCCAGTGAGCTTCATGACTGAGTGGGGATTTGAACTCTGGCTTCCCAGGTACTAATCTGGCACTCTAACCACTACACCACACTGACTTCCTAGAGTATTTCTGCTATGGGGCAGCTATAATAATAATAATAATATTTATTATTTGTACCCCGCCCATCTGGCTGGATTTCCCCAACCACTCTGGGCGGCTTCCAACAAAAATCAAATACATTAAATTAAATACATTATATAAATTAAGTAGGCAAATAAACATGGGAAAAGCAAAATGTCACAGAGAAGGATCTGAAATCTTTTCCTTGAAGCCTGAATTTGTTTTATTTTGAATTGTTTTATTTGATATTTTAATGTAAATTTATTTGAGATTTTTGTTCTTTAAAACAAAAAGCGGTTTAGAAATGATGGTGATTATGATAATAATATCTGGGGGGCAGGTGCCTAGACATACCGTTGTGGCGACTGTAACCCAGGTTTAAGGTCCCATTTGGTGATTAGCTTATATACCTGAGTTTCTAACACCATAGTTTTTGGATTATCCAAACTCTGATGAGCTACATAAATATGGACATGCTAAAAACCATAATCTGAAGCCATGTTTTTTGTTGGTTTATTAATTTGGTTTATTTTAACTATGGTTTGGAATTACTTGTAAACCTGGCACTCTTCCATAGTCATGGTTGTTTTGCCCATCCCAACCCAGATGGGCAAGCTAGCTACAAAGCACGATCAACTGGAAAACAAATCAAGCTTTGGAGAAAAAAGCCATGTTTTGTTTGATCACTTGTGGGACTGCTGGTTGTTCAGTCATGCTTTGTTAAACAAACAGCGGCTTAGTTTGTGTGAACAAGGGCCTTTGTATTTTTCTAAAAATGTTGTGTATGGTCCGGAGGTCCGGTCAGATCCCGAGGTTTCTGCAACCTGAGGACCACTTCTGCACATGCGTGCGCGACGAAACCTGGTAAAGTACTTCCGGGTTTGCAGTGGGCGCATCCCGAATTTTACGTAACCAGAGGATTACATAAATGGAGGTACAACTATATGATTGCTGTGGGTATGGTCTATAGTTTATCCCTTCTGAGACTATAGGATGTTAGGTGCTAGCATTATCTAGTAATGGCTCAGCATTCCAAACAGTTGCACTGCCTTTCTGTCAAAAAAAAAGAATTGTAATCTGGTGTCTTTGGCAAAAGCATATCAAATATTAGAAGCATAAAACTAGGTCAGAGATGTTTTTAAAATGATGAATGAGAACCACAAAACCATTAAACTATCCAGGTCAGTTTTTTCTTTTTACTTTAAATACACATTTTATTATGCCTATTAACACAAAAAACATTCTCACTAGAAGACCATCCTGCATTGTTTTAAAAGCTACTTTTTAAACTTTAAAAGTGAATTGCTCATAATAAGGATGGCATAATGCAGTTTCCCAAACCTTTTCCCTTTGTGGGCCACTTGAAAATTGCTGATGGTCTCGGTGGACCATTTAATGATTTTTCTGCCTATTGTAGCAATTGCAGTGCACTGTGCTAGATGCTGTTATGATTTTTAATTGCATTTTTATTGCATTTTTGTTTTTTCTAATGTATGTATTGCAATTTGCATTCCATAGAATTCAAATTGTAATGCAGTGTAATTCAATAGAAGATATAAAAGAAGCAATACAAGGACAAAAAAAATTCAGCATAGACATGCTACAGACTCATAGAATTGTAGAGTTGGAAGGGATCCTGAGGATCATCTAGTCCAACCCCCTGCAATGCGGGAATACGCAGGTGTCCCTTGCGGGGATCTGTGTAGAAACCAGCCCACTGCACAAAGTTAAAATTCATGTTGATTGCTCCACTCACTTTTGTCTGTAGTCCCACCCAATGCTGGCATGTGGGCTCTGGAAAATTGCCCAGAGGGCAATGCAGCCTTTGAGCTAAAAAGTTTCCTTACCCCAGCCATGATGTGTCTAAGCTAAACACAGTGTTGTGCTTGGGTGGATGTGCACGTGACTTTGGTGGTTCCAGGAGCAAGGTTAGTTTCAGTTTGTTGCTCAGGTGCTCACCAAGGGAAAAGTTCAGGTGGCAATTACTCTTTTAAAAAGCCGTCCTTGCTTTTCTCAACTTTCCCTTGCACATAGTTCACCCCCATTTCCATGCCTGATCCTCTCTCCTATATGCAGCCCCCTTTGTGTGCACACCCTTATAAAATTCAGTCCCCTTTTCTCTGCCGCCTCCTTTTCCCAACTCTCCCTTGTACCCAGGACGCCCTCATTTCTATCCTCCTCTCTCTTATTCTACAGTTCCCTTCTCTGCCCACTCCCATGCCAATATATGTTATTGTACAGTGGTGCCCCGCTAGACGAAATTAATTCGTTCTACGAGTGTCTTCGTAGAGTGAATTTTTCATCTAGCGAAGCGGCAATGCATCGCAGAGTTTTCCGCGACGAAATTTTTTTTTTTCGTCTTGCGAGGCAGCCCCATTGACTTTTTCGGCTTGCGGGGCTGCCTTCCGCTAGCGAATGCCATTCGTCTAGCGAGGCATTCGTCTAGTGGGGCACCACTGTATCTGTAAGACGAATAGAACTTTAAGAGCAAGTCTGCCTGCTACCTAACATTGATCAGTGATTGATCACTTCTTTACTAAGGTAACAATTCTTGTGTCAAATGCTGCACCCCCTTCCTCATCTATGACTACAGTTCCTTTTGCTTACATGAGCCTTAAAGTTGGAGGGTTGGTTCAATTTTGAAGGATTGAAGTAGGCTACAAAACAAATAGAACCTATGGCCCTAGTAAAATTATGAGAGACGATGGCTGTCATTAATGAATAGCTTTTACTGGGGTGGGAGCAACCTTAGTAGGGGGGGAGCAGGGAGGAAACCAAAATACTGTAGTGTAAATGACTCAGGTGGAGCAACAAAATGGCAATACACATGCAACATACCGTATTCTGTGTCGGTGAGGCAGGAAGTTATAGATGAAAATGAAAGAGAACTTGATTCCATGAGAATACTATGTGTTGCTGCCATTCAGAAATCCACAAAGCTAAAGTACAGTACAGTGTTTTCTCAAACATTTTGACTAATCCTAGAAGTTGCGGTCACCATTATCCGCTTCAAGGACAGATTCAGCGTTATGCCAATACAGTAATAGCACAACACTTCTATGACTTTTATTTCATGTTTGTCACATTGTTTTATTATTTTGCTGCTCAGGTTTTAGTATTATGTATTTTCAGGTTTTTCTCTACATAACTATGGAGTGGTTTGGTTTTGTTATGGTGAAAGCTACTCTTGGCCCATAGACAGTCTGATTCAAATAAATCTAAGGAAATCCCCCCCATCTTACTATATCTCCTCTTGTTAGTCTTGAACTGCTTCCATTTACAACCTTTCACATGCTGCGCATACAGTGGTATCTCCTTTGGCGTCCGGGATCCATTCCGGAGCCCCGGACGCTCAACAAAAGGGACACGCGATAAAGCGCCGCTCCGCACATGCGCGATTTAGCGCTTTTGCACGTGCGCGAGCAGCAAACCCAGAAGTAACCCGTTCTGGTACTTCTGGGTTTGCTGCAGACATTCGATGAAATGGACCCTAAACGAGACAGACTCAAAACGAGGTACGACTGTACTGTTGCTAAAGCGTTTGACTTCTCATAAAAATCTAAGCCACTTGCACTGGGAGCACATGGGCGCATGAGTGTGCAAGCTGTCTTGTCTGTCGTGTCCTAACCAGAATAACCCTGCTTACCTTTTAATAGTGTTTGACTATAAGATGTAACAACTCTTCAAAATATGAAGTTCAAACCATCATAATAGGATGCGGTGAAACAGGGGAAAGGGCACTTTGAAAAATTTTGCTTTTGAAAAGTTGTTCTTAACAGCAAGTGGCTTTTGCCCATGTATTAAAGTATGTTCTCTCTTTCTGTTGCAAATAGATGAGATACACAGATATAATTATTCCTCTTCACCCTCCACCTTTTCTAAAAATATTGCAATAAAAGCTATTAATCCTACATCCTGGTTGATTGCTCTGAACATAGTACAATCCTTCTCTTTCTCCTCAGGCATATATAATTTAGTTTTATATAAAATGAGATATTTAACTAGTTTAGGGAGTTTGCTTCATTTTGGCACTTGTATGCAAGATGCATTTTCCATAACCCTTTTTAAAATTTTCTTGAGAATGGATCAAGTACCACTGAGCAGCTGATTGTTTCACAAGGGAAACAGTTTGGCAGGGGTATCCCTCTGTCAACTGGATAGATGCCTATTTTTATCCTTGCTTCATAAAACCTTCCAGCTGTCTTTAATTTAAATAAAATGTGGATATGTTGGTTGATCCAGAGTGAGAAATTTCTGTCAAGATCTGTCTTTTGTTGAAACACTCCAGTCTCTAAGCCATTCATTCTAAGGATAAACTACTTTAGTTCCAATTATGGCGGAGAGCACATACAACAATTATGTCAGTAGTTGCTGGATTCACACAACACGGTGGTGCATATTATTAGACTATTGCAAATTATGTACTCTGGACAAATAGAGACTTTTATTGACTGTCATCTACAGCTCAAAATATCTTGAGGAAGTTTAGATGTGAAGCAGTCATCAAAGTAGCTCCGTGCAGTTATTTGTTTGCATTTGGCACACAGATGATGTTGTCAGTCAGGAGAGTGTTCTTCTTGGTCAGTCTTAGAGACTACAGAGACCTGTAGTTAGGAGGATAATCTTTTAGTGTATGGTGCACAAGCCATTTACTTACTTTCTTATTACATTTCTATACTGGCCAGTAGCCATATTCTATTTCATGTTTATGTCTCACTTTTATATTTTATGGTTTTAATTTTTACTGTAAACCTCTTAGTTGACACCTTTGTTATTGAGCAGTAGGGCTGCGGGTGGTCCTGTGGTCTAAACCACTGAGCCTCTTGGGCTTGCCAATCAGAAGGTCGGTGATTCGAATCCCCATGACGGGGTGAGCTCCCGTTGCTCTGTCCCAGCTCCTGCCAACCTAGCAGTTCAAAAGCACACCAGTGCAAGTAGATAAATAGGTACCGCTGTGGTGGGAAGGTAAACGGCGTTTCTGTGCACTCTGGTTTCCATCACAGTGTTCCTATCTGCTAGAAGCACTTTAGTCATGCTGGCCACATGACCCAGAAAACTGTCTGTGGACAAACTCCGGCTCCCTCGGCCTGAAAGTGAAATGAGCACCACAACCCCATAGTCGCCTTTGACTGGACTTAACTGTCCAGGGGTATTTACTTTTACCTTTTACCTTTTTATTGGGCAGTATATAATTTTCCCCCTAATGTTTTTATTGAACATAAACAGTTCGAGAGTGATATAAAAAAATAAATAGCCAGAGTGATAAAAAAGTAAAAACGCAAGACAGAGAGAAAAGCATAATACGCATTTTCTGTAACTGAATACAAGATGATGTAGAGGGAATGGTTAATATCAGCAAGTAGATGGTAGATTCTTGTTTTAAGCTTATCATCATGTGGAAGAATTAGTCCTCTCCAAAGTGATACCAGAGTAACTGGGGGGCTGACGGTTGATTTTCTGTTAACACAACATAAAAACAGAAACCAAATTGTTTCAAAACAATCCTGTTTTGAAGTGCTGTGGACCCAGTCTATTATGGTAAGTGAGCTTTTCTGAGAGTGCCACAGACCAGATCCTGTCCAACCATCCTTTCTTTCACAACCCTATTTTGCATTTACAGTGGCGTGCTATCTGTGCTTGTACTGTTGCCAGCGATAAAGCAACAAATTCCTTGTTTTACACAGAAAAAATTAACTCACTATCTTTTGACAGTAGTGGGAAATGGGGATCTGGGTTTAGGAGTTGCCTGAAATTGCAGGGGGGGGAATCATTGTAATGCTTAACATATGTACAGTTTTACCCACAACCCCCCCAGCACAGTGGAAGTATATTTGGATTAATACTATGATGTTTCACCAGGATCCAGTGCCAATGAAATGCAATATTGAGAACTGCTTTCTTAATTTTAGCAGAAATAGATTTCAGGGGCAGGTGGGTCCACAAACATTCTAAATTGGAATCATCTATTTTTATCCTGAGATCTTCTTCCTATGCATATTTCAATGGCACTATAGACCACATGGACACATTGCTGAGAAGCTTATAAGCCTTAAAAGCAGTCCCCTTAAACTCTGACAAAGGTTGTGTACAAAGATGTTGGTACACAGTTTGAAAACACAGGCTATGGGCCATACCTATGAAGCCCCATAGTAAATGACAAAGAAAAATAGCTTTTTGTAGCCAATTGCATGGTGGCCCCATGAGCTTGGGCAGTCTATTAAAATCATTGTTTTTAGTCATCTTCTTGAAATTGCCTTATGAAGATGTATCATGTTTGCCATCTTTTTGTGTTTATAGTTTTATGTTTATACGTAGACTTAAGACAATGAAATTCAGTTTGGTAAATTATGGAGACCATGCTGAAGGAAGAACACTCTAGTATGTTGTAGAGTGGAAGAACATTCTAGTGCTAGTATCAGTGACCAAAATCAGTTGGAATGGAGAACCTGGAATTTTTATCTTGGCTAGTCTGTGTATTAACAATGTGTTAAAATGGTATATGTGTGGAATCCACTTGGGGCATCTTGTGCTGTTGTCCACAGAGACATCTGCTAATGGGCAGAAGGGAAGGAAAGGATTGTTGCCAGTTCCCCTTTCTGGGAGCCCCCAGTCTGTTCTTGAGGGTTAGGGGACCCTCAAACAGATTTTGGTGGGCACAGGAGGCTGCAGGGGGCAAACAATACTTTGCTGGTTGAGGCATAGATGCAGTTACTGTTAACAAACTTATATTTTGTAATTGGCATAAATGTAAAACCCACTGATGATTAAAAGTCTCTTGTTATTTTATTTATTTAGGCAAGTCGTGTATCACTTATATTTTGGAGGGGGAGATTTTAAACAGTTGTCAGTATATTTTAAAGCATAGGGTATAAATAATAAAGTACTGAAAAAAATTCACATTATAGAACATCACAATTAACAGCTAGTCAGGGCACTGTCTAATATCGGCATAAGCTACAGAAATACACTGAAAATGCCAAGTTTTAGAACACAGTTAGCAGCTAAGCAACTAAACAAAATGACCTCTAAAAATAGCAATAAAATACTACAAATTATAACAAACTACATAATATAAAACCAACATTTTAAAATAATATAATTGACAACTAAGCAAAATAAAAAGCACCATATGACCAGTCAATCATATAGTTAAACAAACTGATCTAATTAAAATCCTAGCCCCTCCTATACAGTGATAAAGACAGTTTAATCTAACTAGCAAAAAATTCCACCCACTTCTATTCAAGAGCACCCTTTCATAATCACTCTCAGAACAATGAAACAGATAAACGTTTTAAACCAACATACCGGGTACTCAAACCTCAGTCTTCTAGCATGCCCTGTATTCATTCACTGCAACCACTCCTATAATTCAATCTAATATCAACCACCGACTCACATGTCTACACCACAAGACTCTGACCCTCTCCTAAATAAAGCTTTAATGCCAATAATGTCCCCTCACCTCTCACTCAGGGTTACTGTTGGAGATAATCTATCCCTACTATTAGGCTGCCACTCGATGGCCTTTTAAATGTGTTTGTGGGGTGGGAGGGAGGTTAATGGTTTTTTTCTTTCTTTGTCTGTTTTATTACATTATGTATTTGTGGGGGTTTTGGGGACGCGGGTGGTGCTGTGGGTTAAACCACAGAGCCTAGGGCTTGCCGATCAGAAGGTCGGCGGTTTGAATCCCCGCAACGGGGTGAGCTCCCATTGTTCGGTCCCTGCTCCTGCCAACCTAGCAGTTCGAAAGCACAGTGCAAGTAGATAAATAGGTACCGCTCCAGCGGGAAGGTAAACGGTGTTTCTGTGTGCTGCTCTGGTTCGCCAGAAGCGGCTTAGTCATGCTGGCCACATGACCCAGAAGCTGTATGCCAGCTCCCTCGGCCAGTAAAGCGAGATGAGTGCCGCAACCTTAGAATCGTCCGTGACTGGACCTAACAGTCAGGGGCCCCTTTACCTTTACCTTTATTTGTGTTTTTATTTTGTACTTTTGTGCTTTAAACCACCTTGTGATCTTTGGAAGAAGGGCAGTATATTAGATAGATAGATAGATAGATAGATAGATAGATAGATAGGCAGAATCTCTATCATCTATATCTATATCTGTCTGTCTGTCATCTGTCTGTCTGTCTAGCAACAGCCAAGCAATAACACCACCTGTAAGAATGAATGCCTTGTACAAATAGCACCTACTTCCCTCATCTCTTACCTAAAGAACCAAGAACTACTCCAGTATCTGGTTGTCACCCTAAGAAGGTGTAGGAATGAATGTCTTCAGGTTCATATGCAACCTGATAATATAACCTTATACACCTCTCCCCACAAAAAGCGGGAGAAAGCCAGTAAAAATACAATATGAGGTGACACCTTTGTTCTTGTAGTGTACCTGAAGGGTGATTGGTGTTGGCCTGCTGCAGGAGATCTACCACCCATGGCAGGTCTGGTTAAAAAATTCCAGTCCCATAAGCAGTGAGTGAGCCTGCTGCTCAGCTGATTGCATTAAGCCAGATAACAAGGCTCTGAATCACAGCCTGCTCACTTGCCCAGGTCTCACCATTGTGTGAGGTGTAACAATGATTCCGCCTGGAAAAAAATGGTGCATAAGGGCTTTCAATGTCCCCTCCCTTCGCACATACTCACACAGTTTTGCCCAGAATCGAATAAATTTAATGTTTAAAGAATATTACTGCTATTTCACATTACCTGACCAGTCTGTTTGTTTGATAGCACAGTTTTTCTTGTGTCCTGGAATTTGTTCATGTAAATCTCAGTAGACATGTCTTCATGCCAAGGAGGATATTTATGAGGAAAGGAAAATAATTGTTCTATTGGGATGTTATTCGCACACACTGATCTATCTGAACCATGCCAATACGCTGCACAGCTGTTTTAGTGACATAAGGTTTTTTGTTTAAGTAAGGGCGTAAATAAGAGCTTCCTTCCTCTTCCATTCATACTTGTTTTAACTTGATGTGGAATTGTGATTTGGCGAAGAATGATCATGAAGTTACCATCCCTTGTAAAGCAATCCATAAAAATGTTTTAGTCTGAGATATTCTCTTTATATAGAGACACTTGATCTACAAGGTGAAAACAACATGGTTTTGTATTTTTACTTTAAGGGAATTAATTGGGGACTACTGACTGGGTGGCACCTTGCTGTTCACAATTACCAAAAGGCTTTAAAAATACTAACAAATACCTAAACGGGGGAATTAATAGGGTTAGCCCAGTTCATGGTAGGTAACACACAGTTTAAATTAATAATCCAGATTGGATTGTTACATTGGCTGCATGTAGCCACATATGTGGCTACCTTTTTGAAGAGCTTGGAGAAGAGTTGGTTCAGAATATGGCAGCAAGGCTGTTGGTGAGTGCTTGCCCTTGGTTCTATATTGCACTTTCCTGTACTGATAGTAAATACCTTAAAAAAAAAAAAATCCAAAACACAGTTGGTTCAGTCAGCCTTCACTGGTTTGTTTGCTGTCTTCTGCTGTTTTAAATACTTTTCTGTTCTTGCAAGGTGTTGCCTCACCAGGCAAATAATGTATTCTGTGGTGAGCTTTGCATTTTATCTGCTGAGACTGTCTCTATGTTTTTAAAACGATATCTTAATTGATGTAAGTATCTCTGATTAATGCATATACATTTGAATGGGGTATAAATTCTTGAATAAATAAATAAAACAGCTAGACTTGTGACTGGGAGCGGGACTTGTGACTGGACCATATATCACTGGTCCTAAAGGAGATCTTCATTGGCTCCCAGTACGTTTCCGATCACAATTCAAAGTGTTAGTGCTGACCTTTGACGCCCTAAAGGAGTATCTCCACCAACAACACAATCTGGTAAAGGAAACAAGTTTAAAATAAGATAGCAAAGAATGTTAAAAATATTGCAGAAGTATAGAATGTTTTATTTAGAATTATCTCCAAGTGTAAGTATTAAAGAGAATTGCTTTAAGATGTAGTGGTGTTATTTAAGATCCACAGTGTTGTAGTCAAAATTGGCAATGTTGGAAAATCTGGAGTTGATTTCATGCGTATGTGATGGAGCTTGTGAAATGGTGAAATAATACTGAGAAAACATTATTAAAACACTGAAACCGACTCATTATTATTTACCTTTAAACTCATTATTAATACAGTGGTACCTCTGGTTAAGAACTTAATTAGTTCCGGAGGTCTGTTCTTAACCTGAAACTGTTCTTAACCTGAAGCACCACTTTAGCTAATGGGACCTCCTGCTGCCGCTGCGCCGCCAGAGCACGATTTCTGTTCTTATCCTGAAGCAAAGTTCTTGACCTGAAGCGTTATTTCTGGATTAGCTGAGTCTGTAACCTGAAGCGTATGTAACCCGAGGTACCACTGTACTTCTCAGTTATATGAAAACAGACATGCTATCATAACAGCTTATTTTAGGAGGCTATTTGTTAATAACTACATGAATGTTACTAGTCACAAAATGGCATATACTCACAACTCCTACAGTACAAATATAGTTTGCTGAATAAATAAAAAATTGGTACAACTGAGGGAAAGGAGGCAGAAAAAGGAACAGTTTGAAAAATCTTGGTCTCATGTTTGTAAGCAAAAATTTAAAATTGAAGCGTTGTGAGACCCCACTGCTTAAATGATAGGATAATAATAGGAGGATAGCATGGAGAATGATAACAGAAAATAATAAAATCATGCATTAAATATTATACTATTATATTTATTTCCTTGTGAATTATAATATATATTTGTATTCTAAGTATATATTTGATAAACTTATTTAGAGATGAAATTTACTACAGATGGACAGAGCAGTATCTAAGTTTATTTCATGCATTTTAGCAGGGAGCTGTATCACAAAGTTTGAAGTGCAAAATCCCAGTAATAGTTATGTTCTGATTGCCACAAAAGGAGAGGGGCATGGGTATGAAGCTGAAAACAGGTGCAAAGAGAGGTACAGAACAGAACAGAAAAGTGGCTTCCGTAATGGGATTGGCAAGGTGAAAAGCAAGTTTGGTAGTTGCAGTGGGGGGGGGGGCTATAACACCATTCAGTCCTTACAACTACCTTTTATTAAATAGAACAAAAAAGAATTTTATTGGCCGCAAGCTACAAAGTTCAACAATTGCAACCCTGTTATTGCTTAATAATTACCTATGTAATTATGCAGGAAGGATGGTTCACTTAGACTGTTGAAGGTAAGAATTCAAGATTGCAGGTGTTGCCTTCTGGCATCTTGGTGTTTCTACTTGTCTGTCAACTCGGCAAATAATGAACAGTTGTGTTTTTGAATCCACAGATAGCATATGCAGTGCATTTTTAAAGCTCTTTTTGGTATGTACTAAAGACTTAGGCACGGGACGCGGGTGGCGCTGTGGTCTAAATCACTGAGCCTAGGGCTTGCCGATCGGAATGTCGGCGGTTCGAATCCCCACAACGGGGTGAGCTCCCGTTGCTCGGTCCCTGCTCCTGCCAACCTAGCAGTTTGAAAGCACGTCAAAGTGCAAGTAGATAAATAGGTACCGCTCCGGCGGGAAGGTAAACGGTGTTTCCGTGCACTGCTCTGGTTCGCCAGAAGCGGCTTAGTCATGCTGGCCACATGACCCAGAAGCTGTCTGCGGACAAACGCCGGCTCCCTCAGCCAATAAAGCAAGATGAGCGGCGTAACCCCAGAGTCGTTTGCGACTGGACTTAATAGTCAGGGGTCCTTTACCTTTTTTAAGACTTAGGCAAAAGCAAACTAATGCTTTTAAAATTTATTTTATGGGCTGTGGCACAATAGTAAGGTTGGCTCAGCAGCCCAATACATTACCTCGATGCCTAAAAGTTGTTAGTGAATATGGTTTACCGGTAGTTTGTAGAGGGCAACAGATCTGCTCCTGGTATTCCCCTATCTACCCTAGAGCAGAAATAGGGCAGTGTCTGAGGAGAAAAGATGGCAAGGGGAAAAGCAGGACTCCCCTGCTGAGTGCCTGAGGCCCCTGTCCTGCCATTCTCTACCTGGCCCAGGGCGGGCCTGACAGGCCTCATAAGGACTGCTGCTGTGGCTGTTGCCCAGCAAGGACTGGGATATTTTGGGGGAAGTTTTGCTGGGAGTTTTTGCTGTTGTTACTGATATTAACTGATATTACTGATACTAACTTTTTGTATCTTCATTTTTATGTGGAAATGGTTTAGTTTTGTTATGTAGTTTTTAATGTGTTTTATCTATTTTTGACTACTTTGCTGTGTTTGTAATCATGTCAGTCTTTTCATATTGTAAGCCGCCTTGAGCGTTGTTTTAACTGTGGAAAGGCAGCATACAAATAAAAAATTGGGGGGGGGGGAATTCATAGAACCATGGAATTGTAAAGTTGGTCCCCGACCCCAAGGGTCATCTAGTCCAACCCCCTGCAATGCAGGAATCTCAACTAAAGCATCATGACAGCCTCTGCTTTAAAACCTCCAAAGAATGAGAGGCCACCACCTTCCCAAAGAGTCTGTTCCATTGTTGAGCAGCTCTTACGATCAGAAAGGAATCTCCTTTCTTGTAACTTTAAGCCATTGGTTCATGTCCTACCCTCTGGAGCAGGGGAAAACAAGCTTCCTCTATCTTTGCTGTGGCAGCCCTTAGATATTTGAAGATGGCTTTCATATCACCACTCAGTCTCCTTTTTTCCAGGCTAAACATACCAAACTCCCTCATCTGTTCCACATAAGGCCAGACCTTTGATCATCTTGGTTGCGCTCTTCTGCACACGTTCCAGCTTGTCAATGTCCTCCTTAAATTTGTTGTGCCCAGAACTGGACACAGTACTCCAGGGTGTAGTCTGACCAAGGCAGAATATAACGGTACTATTACCGTACTTACCTTAATCAGGAGGAGACTGTACTTCTGTTGATGTTGATTTGTGGCTGGAACTATTAGTTTAAGACTGGGAAGTACATTGCAAGCTCTAGGGGTGTGTGTGCATACTAGCTGCACGCACACAAATTTAGCAAATATGCAAAGAAGAAAATTATATATGCATGTAAACATAATTCAGGAGACAGGTTGTGTCTTGGTTCTAAAAGCAGACAAAGGTGTGAGTGAAAATCATTTGCATTATGCTTCCACAGAAAGGAATGTAGCCAGACTATTCTGTATGTGGTTTATGTTGGTCTCTGCAGTGTAGGCAGTAGGAAAAGCTATTAGCTTCCAAAATATGGTAAGACCTGAATCTTTACTTGGAATCCTACCAGTACAAATTCTATTGAACTCAGTTGGGTTTACATTCAGATAACCATGCTAAAAAGATAGAGCTGTTAATTTCCCAAGATGTGCATGTGGAATTGTGAAGTGTTGGTTGTAAAAAATGTATTTTCCATGGATTCTCATGTAGGAAATGGCAAAGAAACTATCCCCGGTCCATAGTTGGACAAAGTGCTTCTGCTGTCTCCTAGGTAAAGGAAGGGTGAAATATGTATTGCAGTTTACTTTTAACTCTGATTGAGGGTTCTTTTTCTTAAATGAAAGAACTAATCCCAGGTCTTTGGGCCTGTTTGACTTTTAAATATGGTCGGCCATGGTGCCTAAGCCATGTCTTCACACTTTAATTTCTCTTGACACATTTATTTCTTCCTTGACTTCTTGGCTCTTACATACCATAGCTTGCCATTATGTCTGAATGGGCAAACAATGGTTTGTACTTGTTCCTTAAACCAGAATTTATTTGCACTGCAGTTTTCCATTCTGGTTTGGAGAACAAGTGCCAAGCTATAATTTGGTAGGACCAGGAAGTCACAGAGTTTTTAGACCCAGTGGTTAAACCAGCCCCTATCTGTGCCTGCCTGTTCTGTGTATTGTGCTGAGTTGTGCAAGCATCATCAATTAGTATTTTTAGAATATGGTTTGTTGTTGTTGTTTTGTCGTGTCGTGTCCGACTCTTCATAACCCCATGGACCAGAGCACACCAGGCACTCCTGTCTTCCACTGCCTCCTGCAGTTTGGTCAGACTCATGGTAGCTTCGAGAACACTGTCCAACCATCTCTGTTTACAGTTACCGGTAAATATTTACTTGCAGTTAAAAGCTTATAAGAATAGGCACTCTGGGTAATAGTGAAGAGAGCAAAGCAGAGCCCAACAGCTAATGTTATCAGTGCCTGAGCATTTGCTGTTGGGGCTACCCCTCCACCTTCTCAAGCATTTTTGCCCCAAGGGTGATTGCTCTGAAGTGGTTGACAAAGCATGATATCTTGGTTGCCGTTTGGGGTTGTTTGGGAACTGCAGTGATAGGAATGAAGAACACTTCTTACCTTTGTTCAAACTTGCCCACTGTGTGCTTAGGTTAGGAAGAAGATAGGGGATGGGAACTCATGACCCATTAAGCTAAATTCAGCCCACTAGCGATGTACTGTGGCTTAGCATGTTTTCTATCACAGACTGGCAGAAAAGCCAGGAGGTTTTTTGATCTTCTGCTGGTTGGTACACTGTGTTCACTTTGTTGGGTTACAAGTTGTCCAAGCCTGTTGTAGGGGTTGGGACGTTTAGGATTGGGGAAAGAGTTAATTGAAGCAGTGCTGCCTCCACACACATGTAAGAGAGAAGGTACGCTTGTGAAGTACCATTGTGTTGCAGAGTTCAAACCATTGTGAATGAATGGAGTGGGAACTCTGGGGAATGTAGCATGGTGGTGAAAATGGGAGGGTGATCTTGGATTCATAGAGCTGGAAGGGACCTTGGAGGCACCTGGGGGAAATTGAGTACAGTCATACCTCCGGTTGCGAACGTGATCCGTGCGGGAGGCACGTTCGCAACCCGCAGTGTTCGTAGCCTGAAGCGCTGCATCTGCGCACATGCGTGATACGATTCGGCACTTCTTCGCATGCGTGTGATGTCATTTTGTGCTTCTGCGCATGCACGGGTGCCGCAACCCGAAAACACACAACCCGCAGCGTTCGTAACCCAAGGTATAACTGTATGGTTTGCACATGTCAAACTGGGATTGATTTTAGGTGAGTATCTGAACTGGATAAGGGAAAGAGATCTTGCACTGATAAGTATGTGACCAGGTATTATTGGTGATTAAGTGTTCCTTATAGTATTAGAAATTCAGGTGAATATGCTTACACAAATGCAACTGATGCTCCACTCCTTTTTAATGGTTCTTTGTGTTTGTTTTTAATACTTGTTATAGCCATAGCTCAACAAAAACTGTTACTGTAACGTCTTTCTTAACTACAGAATGGAATCAGATTGCTGTTGGGTTTAGCTTAGTGGTTATGAACTATAATTATATGACAACTGTATGCAGGAAAAGATGTTTTTATTGTAGCAGTTTGAAGACTGTGTCCATCTTTGTAAAAAACAAAAACAAACCACAGTTGAAATGCTGATACTGAGTCCTTGTTGAAAGGAATTTGGCAGCTCCTCTGGACTTTTACTGGATAAGTACCCACATTGTACAAACCAACAATGTCTCACATGGCAGGGAATCTAAAAAAACTGAACACTCACATAATTGCCACTTAAATCCTTATATAAAGGATCCATTTAGCAAGAATAAGAGGGTGTTTATTATTGATGGCTTTTTAGAAAGCTCAGTCTTTATAAGCTGGCTTTTTATAGATCAAGGCCATATTATTTTATAGACATTGCATCTTCTAAAAGAGATAATCCCCCCAATTACAACTATGTCCCAGGAAATCCCATCCAATATTTCAATTTAATCTGACTGTTTTTAAATAATTTATTTGCAGTATATTTCACTTAACTGATTTATTGAACCCCAACAAGAGCAGGCAACCTCCCATCTCATCCGGTCTATGGAACCACCCACTAACAGTGCCTCAGTCTTACCTGGATTGAGCTTCAGTTTATTGGCTCTCATCCAATCTATTACCGAGGCAGGACAACGGCTCAGCACATTCACTGCTACATAAGTAGAGCTGTGTGTCATCAGCATATTGCTGACAATGTACTCCAAACTTCAGATAACCCCACTCAGTGGTTTCATTTGTAGATGTTAAACAGCATGGAGGATAAAATTGAAGCTTGAGGAACTCCACTTTGAAGGCTTCACAGGGCTGAACATCACCCTCTGGAAATGACTATCTAAGTAGGACCAGAACTTCCACAAAGGGGTGTCACCCACTCCTAACTTGGACAGCTGCTCCACAAGGATACCACAGTTGATGGTATTAAAAGCTGCTGAAAGGTAAAGGAGAATGAACAAGAACATATTTCCCCTGTCTCTCTTCTGACAGGTCATCAAACAGGGTAGCGGGTGGCTCTGTGGTCTAAACCACTGAGCCTCTTAGACTTGTTGATCGGAAGGTTGGTGGTTCGAATCCATGCAGCAGGGTGAGCTCCCATTGCTCTTTCCCAGCTTCTGCCAACCTAGCAGTTCAAAAGCACACCAGTGCAAGTAGATAAATAGGTACCACTGTGGTGGGAAGGTAAACGGTGTTTCCATGCGTTTTGGTTTCCGTCACGGTGCTCTGTTGCGCTAGAAGCTACATGACCCAAAAAGCTGTCTGTGGATAAACACCGGCTCCCTTGGTCTGAAGCGAGATGAGTGCTGCAACCCCATAGTTGCCTTTGACTGGACTTAACCGTCCAGGGTTCCTTTAACTTTTACCTTATAGGGCAACCAAAGCAGTTTCTGTGCCCAAACCAGGCCTAATTGAAATTGATAAAGAAAATCAGTTTCCTCCAAGAGTGTCTGGATCTTATGGCATTCCCTTTGAACACAAGGTTCTGCTGCACAATGCCAGGCAAAAAATCATTTACACCGCTAAACTTCCCGATAATATAAAGAGGATGTTTCAGATATATATACACATACAAACAGACACAAACATACACACACACACACACACACACACACTGCCTTCCTGGTGCTAAATTTATCTGCTTTGAAGTAAATCCCATTTCAGCAGAACACTTATTTCAAGTAACTTCTTCAACTGTTGCAATTGGTCCTTTGTTGCAGAGTGTACAGATATAGCTGATTTTTAATCTTTTTCTTCCAAGATTTAGATTGTGTGGTCTTAACTCAGTGTCTTTTGTTTTCTAAATGATTATTGTTGGTTCAATACCAAGGTAGCATTTATAATGTGATTGTGTTTCTTTATATTCCAGGAATGGTAAAAAGAAAGAGCTAGCAATAGATTGAACATGGGCAGTGAGGTCTTTATAGTAAGAGAAAGAACAACGTGCAGTGATTTGAGGAGCACTTTCAAAACCCTTTAAGGTCTGCTACAGATAAGCAATTTGTTAATCAGTGTTGCTAAATGTTTGGCCTAAGAAGCTTTTGAGTGCTGGTTTGACCAATAAAGCCTTAAACGGCTCAGGACCACAACACCTCAAGGACTGCCTCTTCCCATATAAACTGTCCTGGACTCTGTTCATCATCTGAGGGCCTTCTTTGTGTGCCTGCTCCATAAGAAGTCTGAAGGGCGGTGTCAGGTCTGTGTTAGGGTTGCTCACGAGGAATCAGGCGTGAGTCTCAACTGTCTTTTAACAGTTTATTGGTGCAGACTATTTACAGTGCAGAGAACGTGAAAACATGACCGTCCTAGTCACTCGCAGAATCCGGGAGTGCTGGTTTCCAGCTGTGACCCCAACATAAGAATTTAGGCACCCCAAAGCGCCGCCTCCCCTGTCTCCTTTTGACCCCTCTGTGCAACTGGGGCGACGGAAGTGGCGTGCTCCCCTCAGAGCGAAACTCATGAGGCGTGTTGGGGCTCTCAGCAGCATCTCCAAGCCCTTGCCTCGCCTGGCTGTTTCCAGCCCGCTCCTCCCCACTGGAGGAGGTCCCTCTCTTACCGCTTGAGGAGGTCTCACTACTGAGGAGGTGTCTGGGCTCTTGGTACATCGACAAGACCTCCCGCCCTGCTGAGGGCGGTTCCCTGACAGGCGGCAACACGAGAACGGGCCTTTTCTGTAGTGGCTCCCCGTTTGTGGAATGCTCTCACCAGGAAGGTTCGCCTGGCGTCTTCATTATTTATAATTTAGACACTAGGCTGTTGTAAACCAATTTTGGACAAAAAAGGCAAAAAGGGGCCCGGTTTTCCCAAGGAGGAGTTCCGGAATTTTAGCCCTGAGAAGCCCACACCTTTTCTGAGCTCCCCACTTACGCTGGAAAAAACAGAGGCGACACCGGAGCTGGTAGAAGGGAAAGCAAGGCACAGCCCTCCCGTTTATTTGGATCTGTTGCAACAGAGGTTCCCCTACGCCGTGCAGAATCACGAAGAGAGAGAACCCAGAGTATAGTCACAGGGAGGGTTTTATACAATTTCGTTGCTATACAGGTGAATGGAAGGAAAAGAGCGGGAAAGAAGGATTTACATAAGGTAAGTACATTTTATGACAAGGTGATTGGTTTATACAATAGTATCAGGGTGGTTTTCCTGCCTGTCTTTTGATTAGATAATACTCCTGTTTATCTTCTGTTCCCAGGGTGGAGTCGGCGATCGGAGCTTCCTGAATTGTAAATGTCCATGTCCTTTTGTATATGAATAAAGGTGGTTGTCCTTGTTTATAGTTGACGTCTTGATGTTTATTTCTTGCTGCTTTGGTAGTAGACCCAACAGGTGGCACAGGTCTGGCTGATGGGTTTAGATTATGCAAATGGTCAAGAGGCTGGGTGGGGTAGATATGCAAACGGCGAAGAGGCTGGGTGGGGAAGCTAATCCGGCTGCAGGTGATGGCAGGGGCGGGGTGCGGGGATGTGGATGGTCGGGTGATTATGAGTGATCAGATTTGCATCTGAACATCCGAATTGTTATCGTCCGCCTCCCCCCCCCCTTCTCTGGCCAACTTGTTCTTCTGCTTCTGGAAAGAAGTGGGTCTAAAAATGGCGTTGCAGTGGATTTCAGGTCCCCTCTCTGTACATAGGGAAACTGGACGGTGTGAAAGTGTAGGTGGCATGGTTATACTCCTATTACAAGGCGAAAACATTCTTCTTCAACCAGGCCTTTGGCTGATTAATATCCTACAGCCTTTTAACTATATCTGTGGGAAGGCGGGGAATTGTTTTGTGGTTTGGGCTTAAATATTTACTTGTGTTTATCTTTATTTTATTCTGTAAACTGCCATGGGGTCTCTTGATGAAGGGTGGTATATAAATTTAATCAGTAAATAAATTTGAGAGCAGCATCCCATAGAACAGTTCATCTGTGCTGATGCAACCAGTGTCTCTTAAAATGCTGTCGTGGCTGAGTGTAATGTAACTTTCTGTATACAGTGGTACCTTGGTTTTCAAATGCCTCCCAAGTCAGAACGCTTCAGAACTCGAACGCCGAAAACCCGGAAGTAAGTGCCTCGGTTCTCGAATGCGCCTTGGAAGTCGAACAGGAAACACGGCTTCCATTTTGAGTTTTCTATATTGAGGCTTGTGTTTTGAGGCTTCCACTTTCGGTTTTTGGTTTTTGAACGTTTCGGAACTTGAACGGACTTCTGGAACGGATTATGTTTGAAAACCGAGTTACCACTGTAGTTAAATTTGAAATGTGCTGCTTTCTATACTTTTGCTATTCTGCGTACTATAGTTTTGCAGGCTACATTCAAAAATATAAATTGAAGAAAGCAAATAATTCAGCCAGTTCACTTCCACATTTAAATTCTGCTTTTACATGTTCTAACAACAGAGATCCTACTTAATGTTTGAATTAGACCTTGGCAAAACCAACAGCACTCTCAAATTATGTTTGACAAGCTATGCTTAAGAGGTCAATGTTCAGCTGTTGAGCCCCTGGATGTGAAGACTTTTGGATTAAGATTTTTGTATGTCTGAACCTTAACTTTAGAGCTTCAGTTTTGGGGGAAATATTTCACTTCTGACCAGCAGCTGCATATTGCAGGTATAGGTTGTACTCTTACGGAAGTTTGCAAAGTACCCAGCGAATTTGTTATCACACAGCCCATATGGAGCTGATGGAACACTTTACAAAAAATGCAAGTGTGAAAGCCCCCAACCCCAGAGGCAGCTGCATAGGGAAAAATATTACTCTGTTCAAACCCTCTCACTAAGATGGATCTCAATAACCTCAAACATGGATTTTTGTTCAAATTTGGCTTACCAAATAGTTTCGGTATTGTTTTTTTTTTTTTTAAAAAGGCCTTGAGTCACATTCTGCTCAGCTGCTATTTTTAGCAGCCAGCTTCTTTGAATTAGACTTAGCTGGTCGCAGAGCAGCCAGGGCTGTGCACACACAGCCCTTCTTTGAAAGCTAAAATCCTGCTCACAACTGCTTAGCAATAAAGTGGGAGGGGAGACGACTAAGTCTAGCTCTCTACTTCTGTCACAAAGAGTGAAGCGGTGGGAACTGAGCTTTCTATTGAAGGGTTTTCTGTGTGCATTCTCAGCTGCAGGTTTGAAAAGAAGAACCACCAATGGTTAGAGACATGGAGGAACAAAGATATGTGTATCATTGTCTTGGCCAGCACATATACAGCCCTAGATAGTTTAGAGTGTTGGTCAACTGGCTAATTACTTTAATAAATCACTGATTTATTAGAACAGAGAGACTTCTAATTACAAAAAAGTGAGATTCCAAACAACTGTGAACTAGAAGGTGATGCGGGGGGGGGGAGACATTGCTCAACCCCTTTGCAGGTGTCTTTTGGGGGTCTTACAGGGTCTTACAGGGTTCTGTTCTTTCCCAAACACACACAAAAAGACAGCTGCCAAAGCAGTTGCATGGAGATCCAGAATGTGGATGACACCCAATTTTATCTGTTTTCAATTAGGTGCCGGTTGCACACACCAATTACAAAAACAATTACAAAAACTGAAATGCAGTTGTGCTATTTAGTATAGTGCTGGAGGTTTTTGTCCTTGTCTTCTGGAATATGTTCCTCTACCACCCCACCCCTTCTCTCACGCACACATACTTGCACTTAAAAGGGAGGAGGAACCTTCCACTGATGATAATCCAGCACCACAGGTTCCCCAGCCCTGGTGTGGACAGTATGCAGCCACATGGCCTTGGTATATGGCAGCAGCATCCCATGTTCCAACCACTGTTCTTCCTCCTCACGCTGTCAGTACTGAAACTAGGTGGTGCAGTGAAAAAAGACAGCTGGGGTTGGCAAGAAAGTGGTGATCTCTTGTCTTGCAGGTGCAGCCTGTTTTTTTTTGTTTTGTTTTTTTGCCCGGTTTTTCCAGAAGGAAGTTAGCAGGAAGGGAAAGACTGAAATGTTCAGCTCTGTCTTGCTGCCCCTTTCTCCAAAGTGATTTCCAAGATTCAGGCTGGCCGCAGGTGGGGGAGGGACAGGCTCCTTGTTTGAAACTGTTTAGGAAGCCTTAAGGCTGAAGTGTTGGCCATGCTTTAAGTAAAACTGCTAGAAGTCTCTCTTACTTGGTTTATTTGGCTGTCCCAGACTTATTTGCCTCATCCTGAACTAATTTCAGTTCTTGTTTATGTAATGGAAAAGCTTCTAGGCTGCCACTTTTTAAAAACAACAACAACAACTCTTAACATCCTTCATGTTAGGTCAACACTTTGCCCATACCTGAATCCTGGTTGCTGCCTTCTTCTTTACCAAACTTGGCCTTGCTCTAGAAGTCTTTTGCTCTTGTACACACGTGGTTCATCCACTTTTCTAATTGTTTTCTACAGCTACTGACCATACTTCCTTCTTTAGCCTACAAGGCTTGCCTACTCCACAATTAAGTAATTTTGATGCAATGTCTATGTAAGATTCAGTCTTCTTTCCCTATTTCATACCAGATTGTTTCTCCAGATAGTAAGTCTGGAGGCACTGGTTTTATTTTTATATATTGCCCAATGTGCAGGTACTTAACAAATAGTAATCTGGCTAACCTGTGCTACTATAACCTCTTGTATAGCTTAAATCTCCAGTCTGGTTTTCACTCTCCTTTTTCCAGCCCCAAAGTTCACTTTTATTTAATAGAAAACTGTAAAACAACTTGCAGTGATTTTGGCTATCTGCCAAAATGTCTTTAAAAATTACTAAACAGAGTATACTTTAGTTCACGGGCTCAGTGAACTTGAGATTTTCTACTGATGGATTTGTGCATGATCCACTTCTCACAAATAACACCGAGGAACTGCATATGTATACCTACAGTATTGGCCCAAACATAAGCCACACTCTCCCACCCCCAAATTCCGACCGTGAAAAGTGAAAGTGTGGCTTAAATTTGTGACATTACAAAAATTGGCTTTTACGATATTGCTGCTGAAACAGACATATGGTAAAACAGAACGGGTGTGAGTGCCTGTGGAATTTTAAGGGAGCTGTTTCTCTCCCCCCCCCCCCCCCCGAATTTTAAATGTGTGACTTATTTGCGGGTGAGGCTTATATTCGGGCCAATACAGTATGTGCATTGCTTTCTGCTCTCAACATCTGAAACTTAGGAGCTCAGTTATGTCCAAGGTTTGGGAACTTCCCATTATTATTGTTTTGCTGTATGTTGCTGCTTCCTTAGTATTTTTTTAAATTTATTTTCTCATTACACTGAGATAGTTTTGTCTGTTCTTTCTGTTTTAATTAGTCCGGCCTTGAAAGACACAGCTAATGCCCAAAGTATATCCGTGTTTAAATTTATTTAAATGAAAGGAAACACACCATCATTTCCACATATGGAAGTCATCCTTTTTGCCCCCCCCTCCTTTTATGAGGTTCCTTTCAAGTGGCTCAGCACCCCTGGCAAATGTACTCCTGTATACTAAATACTCAGGATAGTTATATGCTTATGGTGTTAATTGGGAAGATCACACCAAGCCAATATTGTCACTAATTCAAAAGTTTCTGTAATAGCAATAATATTTACAGATATTTCCCTTTTCCTTTGGGCACTTTAAGAGAAGTGAGGGTTTCAAGATTATTCACTGTCTGGCAGTGGCTTTGAATGTGAGGGCAAGAAGTTACAGAGGTGCTTCTTCTTCAACACATTTTGGATAGGTGTGGCAGCAGTCATTGTTTCTTGTGACAAGTGTTGCTTGGCTGGCTGTGTGTGTGCCATAGATGTAAAGTAACAGCATAATTTTTCTAGCTGCAGCTTGGTGAAAGGGTTTTATGGGGAATGAGTAATGGGCTGTGTGTTTGTGTATATGGCAACCTTTCCCCTGTATCCCTGGACACTGATGGTGTATCATGGTGCAAAATATGACACCATTTTGAAAGAGGTACTGTCTTCTCCTTTTGTTGCCAGCCCGTTTCAAAAATGTATTATTATTCTTGTGCAGTGTACTAGATGCCGTGTCCTTGCTGGTTTTCAGAATTAAGTTTATGGCCAACTCTGACAACTGTATTTGTGAATCCCTGACCTTCAGGGAAATGGAACATGGACAGATGGCTAGGTGTTGTTAGCTCCACAACTTGTCAGTGGTAGCAGTGTGTTTGCCTGCTCCAGATTTTAAATCTGTCTAAATGCTCCTGAAAGCGAGAACAAAGGTTTTATTTAGTAATGTTTCCTTTGAGGAAATCTGTACAGCAGTGATATTCATCACTAAACATTATAAGCTGGATTGCCAATATTAACTTGACTATTATCTAAATTTTGGGTGCAGTGTGTTCCCTTTCATGAACACGACACTACTAATTAAGAAGAAGAAACTACTTGCTTGGCTGTAGGAATCTTTCCCACAAGACAATAATCAGACTCTTCTGACAAGAGAACAGCTGTCTCTTGCTTCAAACAAAATGAAATGCTCACTACAAACACATCCTTCCTCAACTTCCTCTTTTATGCACCAGAAATAGTGCTGTGGTAGCAGGAGGCTTGTAAAATATCAATTTATAGAGGAGTGTTACTAGTGTTGCTCTAGGAAGAACTGCAATTCAAATGCATTAAGATTTTTTTTTTTTAATTCCATGCCAGCATACTATTAGAGTATTGTTGCTGGTCTAACAATTCCTTGGATTATTTGGCTGGTGTCCTTGTCCAGGAAATAAAGAATTAAATTATTAAGATCTTCCTTTTCATCAGTTTGGCAAGCAGCTACATTAGGATTTGGAAGATGCAGGGATGAATAAAGATTTTACTGTGTGCATTTAAAAAAACACTGTGCAGTCTTTAGATGTGCTTCTTACTGCTAACCATGTGGTCTTTCTGCTAACCATTTTAGCAGTTTTGAGGTTATCTGTCCATCTACAAATAATCTGCAGTGTAATTGGTCCTTTCAAATTTTCTGAAATTGGTTGATGTTATTTCTAAACTTTCTCACAGGAGAAAGAGAATGTACTGACTGTTACTTTAAATTGGGCAGACCTGAATTAAGGCTAAATTCAAGTGAGTCAAAGTAAACTCCCTCTATGCTTTAATGGAATACAATGCAATCTTCAGTTTCCAAGGAAAGAACTAGTTCTTGAAGTCAATTCAACAGTGTTTCAGGTTAGCTGTGAATGTTGACATTAAATTTATAAGATTAGAAAGCCTAGCTGAGAATGTACACACATTTCTACAAATAGCTATGTCTAGATTTCCAACTCTGTTTATTTAATATGTCTAATAGAACTACTTTTGAATTTCCCTATTATTTTGTCAGATTACCTCTTTTTAAAACATGCTCTAAGATCTGAAGCATCCAAGAGCCATTTTGTTTGAGTACATTTGTACCTTGGTTTGCGAACAGCTTAGTTCTCGAACATTTTGGCTCCCGAATGCCGCAAACCCAGAAGTGACTGTTCTGGTTTGTGAACTATTTTTGGAAGCCAGACGTTTGACGGGGCTTCCGCAGCTTCCGATTGGCTGCAGGAGCTTCCTACAGCCAATCGGAAGCTGCGCTTTGGTTTCCAAATGTTTTGGTATGACTGTACTTCCAGTTAAGTGCATTGGAAGTTGCCTGGCCTCAGTAGTTATGATTAAAAAGACAAATAACAAGAATAGAAATAAATACAGAATCATACTGAGATAAAATAAAATAAAAAAATTCTTTCCAGTAGCACCTTAGAGACCAACTGAGTTTGTTCTTGGTATGAGCTTTCGTGTGCATGCACACTTCTTCAGATACCATGCACACGAAAGCTCATACCAAGAACAAACTTAGTTGGTCTCTAAGGTGCTACTGGAAGGATTTTTTTTTTTTTTTTCGACTATGGCAGACCAACACGGCTACCTACCTATACTGAGATAATTTAAAAAGCCGTATGAGGACAGTATTTTCATTTTATTGTCCCCCATTTTTGGAATATAAAAGCATTTTATCTTCCCCAAAATGTGGGTCAGACATTTCATATTCCATCTTCCTAGTAGCAATTGATACAATCTGCATAGTAGCCAACAAAGCCTCATGTGAATGTCTGCCACCTCTTCTCACGTTCAACCTTGAGGCTGTGACCAGATGCAGACTCTGTGACTTCACCAAGAGCCACCTCTGTTCTGCCCGCTCACCCACCCCACCCACCCACCGTTTGACATTGGGCTTGAAGAAAGTTTGCATGTTGCTTCGCAGCATTTGGGTTGGCCTAATAAAGGTATTGCCCAATGTGGATTTTGAAATCTTTATTATGACCACTTTTGCTTGGGGTGATGCTAAGATTATGATTTTTCAGTAAAACAAATTGCCCAATACTGTTCTTATCAGACTTTATCACTTCACAACTTCATGATGGGGTAGTCTGGGAGGACACCGTAGAGTGGACTAGAGACGAAACATGAATCCTTGCTGCTTATCCAACCGTTCCTGTGTAGATCATACACCAACCAACTGCTCTCATTTCTTTCTGATATACACTATCTTAATCAAAAAGTGGGATCTGCAACAAAACCATGGTTAATTGTTGAATTGTTGTCAGTGAAGGCAACTACAAATGCTATTTCCCATGTAGTGCGAATGGTTTGTTCCACCCAGCATGGCAAGAGGAGGGGATGGAAGCAATTTGAGCAGTGTAGACCAGCAAGACATACCTGGTAGTTTATTTAACTCTGACTTACAGTTATATGTGAACGAGGCCATGTTCGCCCAAATGGCTGTGTTTTTCCTTTTTAGTGCTCTATCAAGTCTGCTGTCATTTGTGTTGAAGAGTGTGTGTTTTGTAGTCCTCTTCTCTTGAGTTCTTGCCATACTAACATGGTCAGTGTTTCTAGGATATGTGTATATCTAGCTTATCTGCCAACTTTTTATTCTACTCTGTGCCATATGATAAAATAACTGTCCTTCCTTTTGGATAGTCACTATAATTCAGTTAAAGTCTTTATTGAAAGCAGATGGGTTTTTTTTTAAAAAAAAAATCATTCAGTTATAGCTGGCTCTGTTGTGCCTTTATTTTGTGTCGAGATCATAGAGGATATATCCTTGCTCAAGGAGTCTGGACAGTTTCTAATATTTAAAATCTGTGACAGGATGTCTTCCAGGCATTCTCTGCGGCCTATATAAGCAGGGTTTCTATGAGCAGAAGTATATTCTGCTATTTAGGAGAGTGCATTTCTTATTGAGTGATATTGCACAACTTGTGGTCAGCTTGAATTCCCTGGACTTTTCCAGTGCAAAAATGGTTGCTGGCACTGACTCACAAGAAATGTCAACTAGATGCATGCTGAGGATCTTAATGGTTTGTTGTTGTTTTTTGCCTATTATGAAAGAGTGATTTTGAAACAATGACATCCTAATCCTCCAGTAGAAAACTATTGCTTCTTTCTCCTGAAAAGAGGACAAACAAGTGTGGTCCTATTATCACGAACTCTGCTAGAAAGCTACCATTACGCCATTTGCTTCAAAGTCAAATACAGGAACCCTTTTACACTTTTTTTTTTTAAAAAAACCAAACACTTTGTGCTTCAATTGAAAGCTTTGCTATCAGCTGTCTTCGTGCATTTGGTTGATTCTTGATAGACAGAATATTACCACTGTGCTGTTCAGCTGCTTAAAAGGTTTATTCTCAACATCAGTGTGCTTTTCTCAGAATACATTTTCATATTTTATATGAAAACGAAACTATTTGCACTGTAAAGCAATGGTCAGTGCTTTAATCAGATTTCTGTTGCACAAGATCTTGTGATGAGCAGGATTATTTTTAGGAGAGCAGAGTTTTTAAGGGAGGCAGCATAATACAGTAATCTCTTCATACATGGGTTACATTGATGAAACAATTTAAATTTCTAAACCCTTGAGCAGTAATTTAAAACAAAACAAAACTGTAGCCATATTTTCAACTGAGCAAGAACTGAAGAGACAGCAAGATTGGCAGGCATGGTGGATTCATTCAAAATCACAAAATCATTTGTGATCCTCCAAACATAATTTGAAGGCCCAGAGACTAACAATGACTTTGAGTGACTTGATGCTGGTTTGGAGAGATCACTCAAACCATAGTTTGGTGGTTCAGATGTCACGACAAACTGGTTTGATGAAACCAGGAAGACGTTTGTTTAGGGATGTGAGAGGAAATAAGTGCATTATTATTATTATTATTATTATTAATACCCCGCCCATCTGGCTGGGTTTCCCCAGCCACTCTGGGCAGCTTCCAGCAGAATATTAAAATACAGTGATTCATCAAATATCAAAAGCTTCCCTAAACAGGGCTGCCTTCAGGTGTCTTCTAAAAGTCCGATAGTTGTTTATTTCTTTGACATCTGATGAGAGGGCATTCCATAGTGTGTGATCGTTTGAATGTGTCCAAAGCATTAGGCTGTGAAGCAAAAGCCCCCTTTCTGGAATTAAGTTAGCATGTGCTGCATTTTCAAAGATAACTGCTTCTCTTTGTTACTTGGGTGCAGCAAACAGGGGGGAAGTTCTATTTTTTATGGGTGATCCCCGTTGCATGCATGGTGTTCTCTGTTTAGATGAGAACATGAAATACCTTGTGGTCATTAGAAGAAGAAAGAAGATTGCTCATGATCTATACAAGGAACTAAATACCAGTAAAATGTCAATCCTCTGTGTTTATGTAATATATATTGAATTGTTCAGTGTCTCAAAATGACAGCTGTGGATTTTTTTTTACCAGTTTTTTTAGTGACCCTCTAATGTTTTAAACATAACTGATCATGGTGGTCATCAACTTATAAAGAAACATTAGGAAGGTTGTTGAGCATAAGTGTGTTGTGAAATAACATCATATACTCTTCAAAACCTACAAAGTGGTCACCTTTAAAATGCTACTTTTTTGTCTTTTTTAGATGGAACAGCTATCAGATGAAGAACTTGATCATGGCGCGGAAGAAGATAGCGATAAAGAAGATCAGGACCTGGACAAGATGTTTGGGGCTTGGCTTGGGGAGTTAGACAAACTCACACAGGTTAAAGTAACTTTATAACACTCTGCATTCCACAGTGAAGGAGACCAGCGTTCATAGAGTAGAGTATATTGGTCATTGACTGTATGAGCCATATCAGCAGGGAATGGGTAGCATTTGTAATGTGATAATAGTTCCTCGCTGAGCTATTAGACAGCTGAGCTATTGACCTGTCAGATGCACAGCCACTTTTTGCTGTATAATGCAGTGATATTGCTGTGGTCTAAACCACTGAGCCTCTTGGGCTTGCCGATCAGAAGGTTGGCGGTTCAAATCTGTGCAACGGGGTGAGCTCCTGTAGCTCTGGCCCAGCTCCTGCCAACCTAGCAGTTTGAAAGCACACCAGTGCAAGTAGATAAATAGGTATCGCTGTGGCAGGAAGGTAAACGGCATTTCCATGCGCTCTGGTTTCAGTCAGGGTGTTCCGTTGTGCCAGAAGCGGTTTAGTCATGCTGGCACATGACCCGGAAAGCTATCTGTAGACAAACACTGGCTCCCTCGGCCTGAAAGTGAAATGAGCGCCGCAACCCCATAGTCGCCTTTGACTGGACTTAACTATCCAGGGGTCCTTTACCTTTACCGTATTGCCATATGACTAAGGAGTTGATGCAGAAGATTATGTGTTTGAAAAGTTTAAATTTGTTTAAGAAATCTGTGGTATTAGAACTCTGTTAAGTTGCTTGCTTCTGATAAAAGGCAGAAACTGAGGAGCATATAAAAAGACACCTAAAATAATGCTTAAAACTAAAATTAAGGTGTTTCGTTTTTTAAGGGAATTTATGCATAGAAACACTAATCAGCCTGACTAGTGTTGTTATTTTGCTGAGTTGGTAATGCAGAGATTTTGTTTGTCTCCATCATCCATTCCATCTAAAATCTGAATGTCTGCAATTGCTGTATGTAATGATAGCTTTAGCAGAACCCAAGATTTGTAAGCATGCAAACATCCTTATAATTTTACAAGTGCATTGTTAGTTTTGGGCTGCTGTTGTACACTGAATGTTTATATTCCATGTCCATGCAACTTATTATTTTTTACTTGCTTTAATACCCAGTTGTCCCCCTAAGGTCCCATGGTGGGTCACAGCAATGTAAAATACAACTTTAAAAACCAGTTTGATTACAGTCTCAAGAATAGGGTGGGTCCTGAAAATATGCACTTCATGTGTCAAAGGCCAGGATAAAGAGTTGAACATACAACAAAAACTGCACAGTGAAGGTGTCATGTGCACCTTGGTGGGGAGGGAATTCCACAGTGTAGGGGCTGACACAGAGAATGCCTTCTCCCAGGCCACCAACGCCTCAAGCTTCATAGGGCAATGGAACTATCAAAAGGGTCCCCACTGCTGATCTCAAGCAGAGGTGGTCTCTCAGATATTTGAGGACTAAGTTTGCTATAGTTTTAAACATTAGCGTGAGCACCTTCACTTATGCCCAGAAACAGACTAGCGACAAATGCACCTGTTTTCAAATAGCTATATGAACACTATACAGGCTAAAATGTCTTATATTGCCACGTAAAACTGAAATAGTTAAGGCACACAAACAGTTGTGTATTTGGCAAATACTATGGAGTAGATCTTAGTGCCATCAAATGTTGGTAGCTTGTTTTCTGTTGAACATATGTAAGGGGGACGATGACAAGATTTTAAAATAGCACAGATACAAAAGCAATACATTTTCCCATGTCTGAATATGCTGATTTATGTTTTACACAGTTGTAGCTTATTCTGTCTCCAATTTGTTTTATTTAGAGTCTGGATACAGATAAGCCTTTGGAGCCAGTGAAAAGATCCCCTCTTCGCCAGGAGACTAATATTGCCAACTTCTCTTATCGCTTTTCAATGTACAATTTAAATGGTAAGGTGCATTATTAAATCATTTTCAGCTGGAGGAGGTGGGGAAATGCTTAAAACTTATAATTCTTCTAATAACAGAAAACATTGTGTGCATCAGAATGGGACATGTTTATAAAAGACACTTAAAATGACTTTTAGCGGGCACTAAATCCATTTTGCCCCTTCCCCTCCCCTCCAATCTTATTATTGAATGAAGTGTTGGACTTGGAATGGATGAACTTGTTAAACATTCC
The DNA here is from genome assembly GCA_900245905.1 of Lacerta viridis. NCBI lineage: Eukaryota > Metazoa > Chordata > Lepidosauria > Squamata > Lacertidae > Lacerta > Lacerta viridis. The sequence goes on from OFHU01004568.1 coordinate 200,953, forward strand.
AGAAAAGTTGGAAGATTCAGGACAAACAGAAGAAAGGGCTTCCTTACACAGCACACAGTTAAACTCTGGAAGAATTGATGGACACCAACTTGGATGGCTTTGGAAGATGATTAGACAAATTTCTGGAGGAAAGGGCAATCAGTGACTATTAGACATGGTGGCCATTTTCTGCCTCCCATTGTTGGCGGCAGTATACCTTTGAATACCAGTTGTTGGGAATTGCAGATGTGGAAAATGCTGTATTGCTCAGGTTCTACTTTTGAGCTTTCTATAGGCACCCGATTGTCCACTGTGAGAACAGGATGCCAAACTAGATGGGCCTTTGAATTGATTCAACAGGTTCCTCTTGTTTTCTTATGAAATGCTGACTCTATGGTCCAAGCCTTGTCTCAAAATTTATAAAATGCAGATTGTAATGTCACTATAATGAGAGTGAATAGGACAACAAAACGGTACATAAGGTGTAAATCTAAATACAATTTTGAATTACACGTGTTTTCTCTTATATTTTAACGATTTAAATGCATTTATTTATTGCAATTTGTGCTGCTTTTAGGATGTAAACCCTTCCAAGGCAGCTTACAGGAAACATTAAATTATATTTTTAAACTGCAGTAAACAATATTAACAGTTTCAATATAGGGCAAGTTGGTGGTAGAATTGAATGTGTTCTAGGGCACACTCTGTTTAAGGGAGCCAATAGTGAGAGCCAGTGGATCCTGCTACTGCCCTATGTTTACACTCTAGAACTGGGGTCTTCCAGAGCCTATGCACACGGCCAATAGGGTCAGTGGAAGTTGTCCACAACATCTGAAGTGCACCACATTGACTATTCCTGCCCTCAAACATGCCCCCAGAACACTGTGCAGACATCCAGTTTCTATACATACATACATACATCCATCCATCATTGTATGCCACATTTCCATAGTTTAAACCATGCTCAAGGTGGCTTACAACATAAAAAATACATAATTGTAACATAACAAAAGTAAACAATAAAACATAAAAAACCACAAATAAGTCAACCTGGAAAGGGGAGAAAAATGGAAAATTCCTGCTGTAGACTGACCAAATAAATTAGATATCAGAACAGTGGAGTGTTTAACAGTGTAATGTTTAACAGAGTATTGTGATAGAATCTGGATCATATTTTTGTCATTCATTGCAGAAGCCTTGAATCAGGGAGAAACCGTGGATCTTGATGCGCTCATGGCAGACCTTTGTTCCATAGAGCAGGAGCTCAGCAGCATCGGGTCACAGTCTGCAAACAGTATGTCAATGAAACGCTTTGCCACAGAAGGAAAAATGGCTCAGAAACCATCTGGTGGTGGACGACTTGCTGCTAAACACAGTAGTATGAAAGGATTGTCCTCTTCGTCATCTAGCCGGGTGACAAAGCCTTCACATGCTATCTTCTCCCTGGATGACATTACGGCACAATTAGAGAAGGCATCTCTGAGTATGGATGAAGCAGCTCAGCAACCTATAATGGAAGATAGCAAGCCTGTAGTTGCTACCCAGCATAGGAGGACAGCCTCAGCAGGTACTGTGAGTGATGCTGAAGTCCGTTCTATCAGCAATTCCTCCCGTTCAAGCATCACATCTGCAGCCTCCAGTATGGACTCCCTGGACATTGATAAGGTGACAAGACCTCAAGAACTAGATTTGACTCAACAAGGACAGCCAGTTAGTGAGGTACAGTATGATTCATTCTTCACAGGCTTTAAAAATGCAACTCATTAGCCTGCCTCGGTGCCCTTTTGTAAAACATGTTTTAATAAACATCATGCATTGGGCTAAGCAAAAATTACTCATTTTAAATATTTCCTAGAGAAAATTGCTACTTTCCTGTCTTTCTCGAACATCTTCCTTTCATGTGCATATTCTGCAATGAAGGACTAAGCCACTTGTTTAATTGCTCAGAGGTATAAATACAGGTATGATGTCAAGGTGACAGAATCTGTATTGATTCTCTGGGCAAAATGAGTCCTTTTAAACAGTGATCTTATAGCAGCACTGCAGAGGGACTCAGGGGCGGCAGTGGTTTTGCTCGCGATATACCGCTGGGTGAAGCCGCCATTGCGGTCTTGATTGCTGTATTCTACCTCCAATATCAGAGGAAGTAGGATTCTGAATTCCATTTGCTGTTTCACTCATGTCCTGCTTGCAGGCTTCCCAGAAGCACCTGGTTGGCCACTATGGGCTAGACCAAGCAGGCTTTTGGTCTGAACTTGCAGGGCTCTTCTGTTCACAAACCATCACCTGTCTGATGCTTCTTGAACTTCAGACAATGTAGCATTTTTGCTCAATCTCATGGAGAAGGAGAATCCTGGTAGTTCAGCTCTACATTACATAAAATATGGTTTGAAGAAAAACCTAAGACCCATCAATATCATCTGTAATTAAAGGGAAGAACATGACAATGACTTATGGGTGAAATGCCATACTGGTTTGTTCCTAACCCATGAGGCTTTGCAATGAAGCAGTAATATAAGGAAGGATAAAAACCATTGAGAGGAAATGGCTGAATAAAACATCATTCATACCTGCCTAGAACATTCAGTCTCATGCTTGGTGAGATGGCAATCATATCTGATCCTTAACATTCTCAGTTAATAGTTTGCAAATGAATTTTGAAGCCTTCCATGTGGTCTTTGACAACTCTATGTAATTATGATAGATAAAAGTAATTGACTGAGGGCATTTGCCTAAGGATCTGTTCATTTGAAGATGTAGATACAGGCTAAAATGAAAAGTATGTATTTAAGAGATTTCAAAACTACCAAGTACTGTAAAGTTAATATCATGTCCCAGAATTAGTCTGAAATAAATACAGAACACCACGTTCCGTTAAATTCAGTAGCTGAACTTATCAACACTGTTGAATTTTTCCATGTAACTTTATATAACGTATTTTGACTTACTCAGAATCTGTCTTCCACTCTTGGATTAGTGATAATTGTCAAGCACTTCCAGTTGTGTTCTTGTTTAGAAGTCTATTGGGGCAGTGTCTTTTGGAGTGGGAGAAAGCTTCTCCTGTGTACAAAAATTTGAAATTACTCTTTTTCTTTCTCTAGTAACTTCAGGAAATAAAGTAATGTTAGTATGTCTGCTGTAAGAACCATTTCCAGAGGTATAGCCATACCTCTCTATTACAGCAGAAACAACATGGTCTAATAGCAAGACTACAAATATATTGTGGCATGAGGCTTCATGGAATGGAGTCCTCATCATCAGGTGCTGAACTCTAGTTCTTGTCCGCAAAATTTTTTTGCCATAATATATTTGTTAGTCTTGCCATAAGAATCTGCAGTTTTATTTCTATCATATATATTCAGTCTTCTTTAAATGACTTAAAGCAGGGGTCAGCAACCTAAGGCCCATAGGCCACAAGCGGCCCATGGGGGTCGTTTAACCAGCCCATGGACCCCCGCCACGCACTCAGTTGGCTCCCATGTGCTGTGCTAAACCGGCGCAGAGCAGAGCAGGAAATGCCTTCCGTGACACTGGCTGGCTTCCCATTGGCTGCAAGAAGCTCCTGCAGCCAATGGGAAGCTGCACATGCATGCCTCCTCCATGCCGAAGGAGCGCCGGAAATAGCGTTTGCGCATGCGTGCATGTGCACGTGCACACACACATCAGCCCTCCACAGCGTCTGCGAGACCGTGAACTGGCCCAAGCCACAAAAACTTTGCCGACCCCTCACTTAAAGTCATGATGTTAGCCCAGCTTGTTTCTGAGTATGTCATGCACTGTTGGGAACATACAGCTTACTGAGACTGTTTTGGCAATTTGCTTCGGTAAAGCGCATTTTGAAAATGTTGCTGTTTCGCATTAGATGAAAAGCTTTGTATGCCAGGCCATCCCCTGCTCAAAGCACGGGGATCTACTTCAGCATATCTTCCATTCAGTACAGTAGTACCCCGGGTTACGCACCCCCCATGTTGCGGATGTTTGAGTTGCGAAAGCCCGCAACCTGGAAGTGTTTCCAGAGTGTGCACGACCCCTGGATGCGCAGAAGCGCTCAAATCATGCTTCTTCCGGGGTTTTTTTTTTTGTGCATTTGTGATACGCATGCCCGCGTTACGTACCGCGACCCGGAACGGATTGCGTACGTAACACGGGGTACCACTGTACTGTCTTGTTCAATATTGGTGCTTTGCAGATTGCCATACAACATCATGCATGAGGAAAATCTTGTTAAGGGCACTTCAGGACAGGGTTGAGAACCTTCAACTCTTATCCGTATCAGCCAGCATAGGCAGTGGTCATGGATGATGGGAATTATGACCCCCCCCCCCCGATTATGTTGGGGCTATAGCTTCCGCAGTCACTGCTCCAGGGAGACCAGTCAAGAGATTGGTTGTAGCTGCTCAGAGCAAATGCTTGATATGTAGAAGGTCTGGATTTGACTCCAGGTAGAGCTGAGAAAGACTCTTACCTGAAATTCTGGATATCCACAGCCATCATAAGTAGATGAATCAGTGGGCTAACATTTATCCTGTGATAGAAAAGGCCCCAGGTGAATTTTTTCATAATTTTGGCCGAGAGAAATACATTATCCTCCATCAAGAACAAAGCTCCCCTGTTTTGCAGACATATTTTGCTCTCCTCTGCTATTCCCTTTTGTTCTTCCTTTGACTCAGAATTCCTCTTGGCTGTTTCCACTTCGTATCATGTGATGCAAAGTTCTATTTTATTCCCACCACCGCAAGGCCCCATTAACTTTAATTGGTAGAGTTCTCCTCTGCCAAAATCCATGCATGGTGCTGGAAATTAGTCTATGCAGATCTGCTTACTTTGCATATTGCATGCTGCATTTTGAATCGGATGTTTGAGATTTTGCAGAAATTTTTACTTTTGGGCATGTTGTAGTATGACACCTATTTGTGGAATAGAGGTCAGTAGGTAAGGAAGCATAGATAGAGATAATGTCCTGTCCTTTTTGATGATGCATTTGAAAGATGAAGGCAGGGTCAAGCAATTTTCAGGAATTCAAATTCCATTTTAATCACCAGTGTTGCAAAAAGACAAGCAGTCTTGTCTATGAAGAGATCTCCAAAAGGCTGCTTTGCAAAAAGGTGTTTCAACCACAGTTGTTAGTTAAAAGTCCTATGGGCACAGGATAATGTCTGCTTCACAGCATGGTGGTAATTGGCTTGAGAGGAGGCACTGTTCTACCTCTGCGAATACTGTATTTTGAATATACGTGAAGTTTTGAAACTGTGTCTTCATTATTGTTCAGCATCAGCAGTGATTTATTTATTTTGTTAATTTATAATAAACTAGTGGAGAGGAATTTTGATCAGTAACGATCTTGAAATATTAGTTTGGCTCGCAGCTTTGTTGGCAGCATAAATATCAGCAGTTTAGCATCTGTTATTATTGGAACAAAAAGAAAAGAAAAGCTTCACTCTTCTATTGGAACAACTCCAGTGGAAATATTCAAAGTAGCATACCAGTTTGCAATGAGAGTCCTTATATATGCACCACAAATTTCAAATGAAGGAAGTGTTCATCCTAAATGTGTTGTACAGAGGTTCCGTCTCAACATTCCTTTCACATAATATGCTGCAGCTGTAAGATTACTGGAGGAACTCTTATTTGGAGGGAAATTGATTTGAATTTCCCTTCCTACTCTCAAGAACAATACAGTTTATTTAAAATGTGTGATTTTGTTCATATGTAGAAGATTATGTGTCCCGGATTAAATATGGCTTCCACTACCATTTTAAAAAATGGTTGATGAAGGATGTTGAAGGCAGATGTGATCCATTGGTTCCTTTCCCTTTGGGAGTTGGCTTGTGATTTGCTGCTGTTTAAAAAGGTCAGAAACAGTGATGAGGAAAACTAAAAGGGAGATGTTTTATATAGGGCCTACCACACCTCTTGTATTAGTGTGTTGGCCCTTATTTGCAGTTGAGTAGTCAATAGTATCTTGCAGAAGATGCATAGTTTCATTACAGGTTTATTTTTGTTAAATTCTCTTCCACAGCAGGACACTTAGGGCAGCTTCGGGAAGTGTGAAACATCAGAGCCTTCAAAAAATAGCAAATTGCTATTTGATATTCTCCATTATTTCCCTCCACCCCCATTATATATATATATTGGTTCATAGGCCACAGTCACATACTTCATATGAACAAGCCTCTATGAACCCATTTAAATCCCATGGCTTGCACACTTCCCCTTCATCCCTCTTCCCTTCTGCATTAGCAGGAGGGGAGGAACTCTGTTGAATTTCGTGTTGCTTTCAAAGAATCTCAGGTTAGCTTTGTGAATGAAGCAGGGATCCTGGTTTAAAACACCAACAGCACTCGGTTTCTAAACAGGTTAATTCAAGCCATGGGTTATGAAGCTGGTTTATTTAATTAACTATTACCTGTTTAAAAACCAATGCCTGGTTTTAGCATTGCATATGAACCTGGCCATAACCTGTGGGAGCAAAAAGGCGGAATAGAATATAGCAGTACTCAGTCTGGAAACCACCATGGATGCTGCAGAGCTCCCCCCCCCCTTTTCATTTATCTGCTCAGAATTGCTAATTATCAAACTCTATAGCTTGACTTGGTAAACAGTATGTGGCTTGAAGGCACACACACCAAACAAGTGCCAGGTGGGTAGCCGTGTTGGTCTGCCATAGTCGAAACAAAATAGAAAATTCTTTCCAGTAGCACCTTAGAGACCAACTGAGTTTGTTCTTGGTATGAGCTTTCGTGTGCATGCACACTTCTTCAGATACACTGAAACAGAAGTCACCAGATCCTTAAATATAGTGAGGGAGTGGGGAGGGGTATTACTCAGAAGGGTGGTGGGAATGGGTGATCAGCTGATAGGTGTGGAAAACCTGTTGACGACTCTTAACGGCTGCAATTAGTCTTGCAGGGAAAGGCAGTGTATCTGAAGAAGTGTGCATGCACACGAAAGCTCATACCAAGAACAAACTCAGTTGGTCTCTAAGGTGCTACTGGAAAGAATTTTCTATTTTGTTTAAACAAGTGGTATTCCTTGTGGTAGCCTCACAACATTGGTGTTGCTTCAGTTTACCTGGACAGGACAGGGTGAAAGTGAGGTTCTGTCAGTATATTCAACCCCGTTCTGGTAAGATGCAGGGACTTCGTTTTCACGATGGCGTCTCAGTGGCACCGTCCAACCACATCAAGGTACAGCTTTTAACTAATTACTTCCAGAACAATTCTTCTCAAAACAGAAATTGCATATGGAGCATTCTGTGGCCGTCAGCTGTAGTAAAATATAAATCGCATAAGTGCAAATGTATTATTTTAAAAATTATGTCCCATATTTCTATATAATGGCACCCAAATAAGATAAAAACAATATAAAACAAACCTTTAAAAGAAAAGCGATATTTGAAACAAGCTGGTAAAAAATGGGCCGTCCCAGCTAAAAAAAGTCACCTGCAGCAGCAGGTGGAAAACCTGTCTAAATTAAAAGAGGTTTATCCATCATCAGAAAGTCACCAGAAGGTGATTTTCTGGTGTCAGATAACTTATTTTTTATTTAGGCAGTTCTTACTTGGAAAGGAGTTACAAAACTAATGTTTGTACGTTTGGGGTAAGCTATTAATTGTTTGCATTCGCTTTTTCTACAAAGCTAGCGAGCTTACAAATAAGGGAGCTGACAAATGCATCTAAAAGCTAACATGGCTATAAACAATTTAGAATCTGCTGCAGAAGCAGTGGAACACAGTAAAAATATAGAGACGCTATAGGTTAAAATATTTGCAAATTAAGTGATACATTCTGATTTTTGATGATGCATTTCTGGGGTAGCCTAATACCAAACAAATTCTTCAACACTGCATTAGAACCTTATGTTTTCTACACTCAGACCTAAATATTTTAATTGAAATTCCCATGCACACAATCCAATGCTGTACACATTTACTCAGAAATAAATCTCACCGGCTGTGAAGGGACTTACTCCCATTTGGTCTCTAGGACTGCCAACATTTTATCTTAAAACTTGAAAGGTGTTGTAAAAGACAGCACCAGCTTACACCAGTGAGATAATAGTTTTCTCCACAATTTGGCTACTGTCCTGTTGGTATCAGTTTGTCTTGAGACAGTGAAAGCGTGCTCCATTGGAGAGTTACAGTGCCTGCTGTGGCTGTTTTACAGACCAATATGGGAGAGGCATGTTTTATTGGAGCTGGGTCAGATGAGGGCATCTGATTTCGCTGGGGCAGGTGCACCGTGGCATTTCTTCTCTCTGTGGTCCTCCCAGTGGTAATTTCTCCTCTGCTCACTGCTGTGCACACACGACCTGATGGTTTCCAGGCAGTGTGTTCATCTTCCAAGGGATTCCTACAAGGCAGGGTTTCTGTTTCCAGTCTTCATGTCACGTTTGCAAACATCTTTATAACACAAAGTTGGTCTACCAACTAATCTGTCTCCCTATAGAATGTAACTGCAAACTTGTTTATTAGTAAAGCTGTACAACAGGAGAAAATACATGCTCATTTTCTCTAAAATGGCTAATCTCACAGGGTCTGCAAAGGTGCTCAATGTTCAATATATTTTAATTCATATTGCCGCTCCTTGCCCCTGTCCTGCATGATAATAAATAGTTCCTTCCACCACCCCTTTCTCCTTTGCCCTTCCCATCCTTTTCCTCTGACATTTTCACAGCATATTGTTTCTGTGGAACATTCCAGCAAGCAAGCCAGACGTCGCATTGACTTTTCTGAAGAAGAGGCTGAATTGGCACCTGTAAGTTCTTAGTGGGGTCCTTACCTGTGTATCTCTGTGTGTTAGTTTCCTCAGTGTAAAACGTATGAGAAAATTTGCAATGCTGACTCCATTACAAGTTGCATTTACAAAGCAGCAGTGTGGAAGATGCAACATTCTACATCCATTCTCAGAGTTGCATCATGCCGATTCTTTTTATATATTTAATAAATGTGTGCCCTGCCTCATCAAAATAAAACTAAATGAAAATCCTAGACAGCAGCAGGTAAAACATTAAAACTACAAAGGCAGCAGTGAAGCAGGGAACTGAACTAAAAGGCCTCTACAAATAAAAATTGGCCCCTAAAACTTCAAAGAGTTAGGTGCTGAGCACACACAGGTTTAGAGACAGCATCCACACCTGAGGTGCTGCTCCTGAAAAGGCTTGGGTCTTCTAGTGCCTGACATCAGTACATAGGACACTTTGAGAAGGGTCTAGATGATGGGCAAGTTCATATTGGTGTAAGCAGTGCTTGAGAAAATCTATAAACCCCCATAAGGTTTCAGGGTACAATAACACTAGGACTTCTAATCCCAGTTAAATCAACCACACTGATGGTCTGAATCAGAACTACTGTACTGTTTTGGTTTAAAATCTACAGAAACTTACTCGGTAGTACAATATCTTTGTCTTAGAATCAAAGACATGGGACAAATTTGGACAATAATATCTTAGCCTAATAATTGCTTGAACTTATAAAAAAAATTTTTTTAAAGCTCTGAGTTATATCCCTATCTGCTTTGTGTGAATGTTTTGTAATGTAGGACTAAATAAAACATTTGTGTCTTCATTAATTATCAATTGCACAATATTGCCACCTGCTGCCTAGAATAGGCATAAAATTTATTATCTAAATTTACTGCCTCTAGAAATGACTAGAATGCCCCCCCCACACATATGCACAAGCTGGTTGCATACTAAGATAGAGATATATGTTTTGGAAAACCTTTTTTCTCAGGTAGACCAGTGCTTTTTGGATCATCACTCTTGCTGTTGGCTATTATACAATACTTCGATGGTAATATGGTAGTTTTACAGTTGTATGTAGAAGGAACTTCTTCATAGAAAAGAAAAGCATGTTCTGTTACAGTATCATCAGAGATACAATAAGAGAATCTCATGATAGCATAATCTTTCGCATGCCCACTTATGGTTGGGATGGGAAAGCAGGTTGCTAACTGATATAGCAACGTTGTATACCACCTTGAGAATATTTGGGTTGGGGGTGATTTTTAAAATGTAATACATAATTAACTGGATTTGGCAATTTCTGAATTACACTTGTAACTGTAAAAACCAGAAACTTACTTTAAGCTATAAGAAGCTATTCTGTCTTGTGAGTAGATACTTGCAATTTTATAGAAAGGCTACCTCTTATTATTAAGTATAAGAGGCTCTGTGTTTTTAATCTGAATTCTGTACCTGTGTTCAGCAACATGATGCACCAGCTACACATACTTAAAATATCATTTGAACCCTTCGACTGAATTTGCTAAGTTCAATAGGCTTCAAAAGTTTTAAACTTCATTTTAATATTGCTGTTGTTCTAGTAGGAAGCCTTACCTTTTAAGGTATATATTTTTTTCTTGTATTAAACAATAATTTGGATTATTATAATAATACATATGCAGCTTACATGCCAAAATAGTTTCCAAGTGGTTTACATAAAACCTTGCTTCATAGATTTCCAGGTGTCCATGTATGAATTCATTTTTGAATGGGGTTCAAGGTCCCTCTTGACTTTTGTAGCGGTAGTGGGCCGACTTTCTGTCGTTAACTCACGATTTGGGTCCGTGCGCTTCCTCCTGTGCATATGTTTCATAGTTCTTAGCAGAGCAACACAGCTTAGTCCCTGATAATAAGGCTTCCGGAGTCTGTAGTCTTTGTTCTACAAACTACTTTATTACAAACTATATACAGATCAGCCTGGAGCACACTCTTCTTGCATGGTGCTCACAGAAAGCGAAACCGAAAGTGTGATACAGACAATAGCATCAGTTCAACAGATGTACATATCCAGTTGTGGGACGTCATATCCTTTCCAGGTTTAACCCTGTGTTAACCTGATACTACAACAGTACCCCAAAAAAAGATTATGCAAGAAGTCCTACTTGATTCTTGTCTCATAAGTGATTATTTTTCTGTGTATTAGAATATCATTCAGTAACATCAACAAAAGGAGAATCCATGTGAAGCAGGGATTCATTGGCCAGGCAGTTGATTGACCTTTCTGTGTGCTTTGTAAATGGATAAAATCTATTGTAACAGGATGCTGCTTCTGATAGCACATTGACAGTCCACACTTTATTTATTTATTTATTTATTTATTTATTTATTTATTTATTTATTTAATAAGTCCACCCACCCACCCATCCATCCGTTAGTTGCTTTATCTTACCCAAAGCAACCTGAAGCGCAACCAATACTACAGCGTTTGTCTAAAATAATTTGCTGTTCGGGGTAGCAATTTCTAATGAGAATTTTTGATTTCAGCACTTGACACCAAGCCACAAACCAGTTTAATATGAGCTATACATAGTGCAAAACAAGCTGGCTTCAGTGATTTCTGGTTTGCTTAAGCTAACATAGTTGACCACAGTTATTGGTAGAAATAATACTGCAAGCTGTGATTTTAAGTAGAAGTGAATCCTTCTGAACGCCTCCCATCTATGTATGCAAGCTAAACATCCAAAGCTCATTTGTCATGCACATTGCACTAAGCTATGGTTTAGTGTGGCTTGTAAAAACAACCATTGCCACTCTTCCGTTGATTTTCTCCTCGTTTCTCTGTCCTTCCTCCCCTCTTGCAATGCTGTAGCTGAGTGCGACCCAGAAACCTAGTGCTAATTGCAGTGGTCTGTGCAGGTGCCTGCCAGTTCTCCAGATATCCTCACCCTTTTCTTGGTGAGGAAGGGACTATCTTGTTCTAGCCATTCCAGGTGTGGATCTACACACCGGGGGCGGCGGTGGCGGTGCTATAAATAAGTCAGAAATTAGATAGTTATAACAACAACAACAACAACAACAACAACAACAACAACAACAACAACAACAACAACAACAACAAACCTATGGAAAAGCACATATAAAAATTTCCTTCTCTCTGGCACCATCTGGTGTTGCATGTTTATAGTGCATTCAAATCATTGATTCTTTGCTAATGTAGCTGAGTCTCAGGTTTCTAGAAGAGCACAGAACACCACAACAACTCACTCTATCCAAAACTTCTTAGCATACTTAAGAAACCAAATGAAGCCAGAGGTAATGATATGATTAACAACAGCAAAAACAGAGACTGCACATGATTGAAAAAGCATCCTCAAAGTCCTGCAGTGAACAAATACTATGATTTTAAACAATTGTAAGACACCTTGAATGGTGCATGGTCACTAGAAGAGTGAGTTAGAATTTTAAATAAAATAGACTTTAGCCTTTGCTCTGTTCTGTGAATCAAAATAGTTTGACTAGGTTTATGAAACAGATTTATTTTGTGTGCTCAAACCTCATCAAGGCTTAGCTCGGTGTGTGCCCAGCAGCTGCAGATAAGGTTTACATAACAACCACCTAAATCTGTGGTTTAACTGCACTAACAAAAAACTGCAGCTATGATGGGACCAAAGATTTCCAGGTGTATTTCCTGTGTATCTATTGCATTCAGTAGATTTCCTGTGTATCTATTGCATTCAATCACCTTTTACAGAAGAGGAACATCTCACAATCGGTTCTAGGTGAATCCTACCATAGAGCAGGGACAACCCAAGGAGTTGGAAGAGGTTTCTATAATAGTGTGGCATAATAAAGGTGAAAACAATCAAAACTGGTTGGCGTCTTGTAGTCCACTACTACAAAAGTCCTTGCTACTAACCTGTCCTTTCTTTGATAAACCTTTGAACGACCAAAGTGTTTTCATGCCTTGCTTTGTTGTAATGCACCAGTCAGTTGAGAAGTTTGGTGTGTTGAGACGCACCTGGCAAATGTGTGGAAAATGTGTCGCTTTTATATTCTTAAGCAGCTTTGAATGCGAGAGGAAGTTTTCAGCCTGTATTAATATTTTTAATTGGTTGCACAGGATGCACTGATATAAAGAAGTAGTCTACTTGCATAATAGTTAATTCTGTGATACTTTTGTAGAATTGCTAACAAGTAGGGCACGCAAAATGAGAATTGGCCACAGATAAAAAAAGTAGTTTTGCAAACATGCAAAAAGTATATATCCTGACCACTTGCCTATTACACCTGGAACTATTATTGAAGTGCTTCTGATGTAAAGAGGAAAAGTTACACCTGTCTGCTGCTAATCATACACTATAAAATTACTGTACTGACTTTCTTTTTGACTTAATTTCTTTCTTTCTTTTCTTTTCTGCACAAGCATTCCTATTTGGACAGGGAAACCTCCCTTCTTCTGAGAAACATTGCAGGAAAGCCTTCTCATTTGCTGACCAAGGTGATACTACTATTTCCCACCTGCATGTGACCATTTCCTGGTAGATAGAATGGCATTCATAGAATGGCATTCCTGGTTGATGTTTTTGTGTGTGAATTTGGACTTTGCTTCCAGTAGCTTGTGGTGGCTGAGAGAATGACTTTTCCTCTGGTGGGAGCAGAGGCACTTTATTTTAAAATGCCTTCAGATGAGGAAGGCTGAAATTATTCAGATGTCCTTTCCTAAAACCAGTCTATTACAAACGAAGATATTTCAAAGGATGCCCTCATAGCAGTAAGACATGTTAAGATGCTCATTGCCCATGTTGCCAAAAATCAGTGGAAATTGAAAATTTAAGAAAACATCAAAAAATGTCAAATTCATGTTGTGCTACAATAAAGAACCTGTTTACTTTTGATTTCTCTCTCTCCATAATAACCTTGGAAAGAGCATTTCTAGTAGCTGACCTCGTCATAGTCGATGGATTCCCTCCACTCCCGAAATTTGCAACCTGCACTATTTCCATCCTCAGAATAAAATTACTGAAATTAGTACATTTCAGTATAAACTGTTTGCTCCAGTTATGTGCTTCTTTCTAAACCCAGTTTTTGATTCTTTCCTATTTATTTATTTATTTATTTATTTGGCGGTGTGGCGAAGTAAAGTTTAAAAGGCAGGGAACGTGACAGAGCCACAAGGTAGGAAGTGAATCCAGGCTCCGCCCCCTAAAATGTTTTCTATCATTAGCTTCTTCATTCTTCTTCTGAGATCCAAATTCACAATTGCAGCAGAAAATTGTTTCTTAATTAAAGCCATAAATATACTGTAAACCTCCCTGTGGACAACTCAGTCAGTAGAGCATGAGACTCTTAATCTCTGGGTTGTGGGTTCAAGCCCCATGTTGGGCAAAAGATTGGTTGGACTAGATGACTGTGGTTGTGCCTTCCAACTCTACAGTTCTGTGATTCTGTGATCCTTGGATGAAGGGTGGTATATCAGTTATAATAAATAATAATAAAATCAGATGTTATCCAGATCCCATACAAAATCTGTATGTTGAAATTGCAGATGGCACATAACCTTCAACTAGTGTAGGTTCCTAACAATTTGTTTTTAAAAATGCAAATAAGGCACTGTCATGCTTCTAACCCGTTTCCCCATTCTTCATTTCTTTTGTAAATTATTATTACAGTAGAAAACCATAATTCTTCAGCTGCTCCTGATTCCTGTTTATCAACAGGTGAAGGCTGCTTATGGAAGCATGATTAAAATCAATTAAGCAGCAAAGCTATAAAATAATCATGATTGATTAAATGAAAAACATTTTATTTTAATTCTTCTAGAGCAGCCTTTGCCAACCTTGAGTCTACAGATATTGTCTGGCTACAACCCAACTCATCCTTGACCATTGGCCATGCTAGCTGAGGTTGATGGGGTTTGTAATCCAACAGCACATAGGAACCTACGACTTGGGAAAGCTGTTCTAGAGAGAAAATGGCACCACTTGGCTCATTGAGGGAAAGTTTTTGATAGGATGTGAGTGATTACTATTGGTGATTACATAAAGTTTTGTCGGTACTTGCTAGAAAGATAGAAAAATTAAATTGTAGAGAGATTTAGTAATGAATTTGCAAAGTGACATACTCAAAATAATTTGAAGCAAATGGAAAAAGAGAGGTAGCTGTGTTGGTCTGCCATAGTCAAAACAAAATAAAAAATAAAGATTCCAGAAATAGACTGGAAAGAGAAGTTGCTGAATTGCAACTAATTACCAAACTTAAAACCATGGAGAGACCTGGTCTGAACAAAGACATTGGATTCTTATCTCATTATACATGACAAAGCTATCTTTAGCCATCTCACCCCTTGCTTTTTCCTGTAAGACCAATTGCAGTCGTTAACAGTCATCAACAGGTTTTCCACACCTATCAGCCAATCACCCATTCCCACCACCCTTCTGAGTAATACCCCTCCCCACTCTCTCACTATATATAAGGGTCTGGTGACTTCTGTTTCAGTGTATCTGAAGAAGTGTGCATGCACACGAAAGCTCATACCAAGAACAAACTTAGTTGGTCTCTAAGGTGCTACTGGAAGGATTTTTTTATTTTTTATTTTGTTTTGGAAAAAGAGAGAAACTCAGCATCTGTGCTGCTTCTTTGATGCTTTCAAATTGAAAGACCCGGTTCAGATGTCATGGGAAACCATAATTTCCTGCCACGTGAACAAGCCACAGCCTAACACCCTCTTCTCTTGACTCGTCTTTCACAGGAGGAGGAAGCTGGCAACTTCTGTTCCCATTTCTAAAATAAAGACTGTTCTCTCTGACATCCCAACTGTGGTTCGTAAGAACTAGTTGGGATGAAACTTGTTTCAGATCTCTTCCCCATTCTCATTATCTGTAGTTTAAACAAATTGCAGTTCCCTGCATTTGGACAAGAAACTATAGTTGGCTTAAAAACAGGAAGTGAAAGTTTTCAGTGTTCTCCTGGCACTCAAAAGGAAGAGGATAAGTGCCCAAGGCTTGCTGTATCTTTATTTACAAATGAGAAAACCTGCTTCTGGAAACAGGCCAAAGTGAGCTTGTGACTCGTTGCAAATTAGCATTGCACGTTAGCTAAGAAAACCAAGAAGTGGAAGCTACAAATCTATAAATTTTCCTTATGTCTGATATACTCTCTGTGACGGGACCAAGTCCCTGCCATTTGATCTTGCTGGCTAGATTGCAGTTCCAACAGGGTAGTTTAATCAGTTCTGGTTAGATATGCTATCATCTTACCACAATAGGCAAGAGGTTGGCTGTGACATTCTACAGGAGCTGCAGCTCCCAAATAGCCTTAGAGGTAGAAAACCCACATATGACCATGTTACAGTAATCTGTTCTAGAGGGCACAAAAGCATGAATGATCCATATTGGACGAAATAGTCTTAAAATCTGATGTGTTAATGCTTTATAGTGGAACAAATAGTTTTTCCTGGAGTAATAAAAATTGCCCTTAGGAAATACAGTGCCTGCCCTGGTATATCAACAGATTTAGTACAACATCCTAGGCTAGCTTAGATGTCCAGAGTTGGCTGCATAGTTAGTGGATCGGTAAGATATTACTCTTCTCTGCAATGAGAAATTAAATACCATTAACACAATTAGCAAAGATCATTAGCACACTGTCACTTTGTAGCAAATTGAACTAGCAGTCCAGAACAAAAGTCATTTTCTGCTACTTCACAATCTCTGGTTTAGAAATATTTCTTTTTTTAGCCCATGCAACTTAAGTAGCGGCACAGTTTAAAACTGTGTTTTAACAAAATATTTCAATGCTTGTTCTTGCATGCCTGTGGAGTAAAAAATAAAAAATAAAGAAAGCTCAATGAAAATGTTGATTCACTAAGCTGCTAGTTTGCTGTGGAAGCTTCCTATGTTTAAGAAGCATTTTCTCTTTTGAATATATGCCTAGAAGCGATTATTTATGACATCTATTTTAACAATGTTGTAAATTGAACTATTTTTTTTTAAATTACCTTCTAATGATGGAGTTTTATGTCCTGAGTTTTCTGAGTTGGTAAAAAAAAGTCCTAACTGGCTACCTGTAACCATGTGCCCCAAAGAGTTGGATCTGTTTCAAGAGAAAATACTGTGTGGTATCATCTAAGAGGAAACTTTGGAGCAGCAGAATAGAAGTTAACAGTCCATTGTAGAATTAATAGCATTGTATTGAATATCAGATCTTTAGAATTATCAGCCATTTATAGTTAATGGGCAGTATCCAAAGAATGGTGTAAAGCAGAGCTTTCCAAACTGTATGCCAGGACATGTTAATGTGGCAGCTGCACTGTGTAGGTATATCACACGAACATTCCCTGTGCTCCTCCCAGGGCTGGAAAGGGGTTTGTTTAACGTCCGGTTTGCTAGTAAAACTGAATTACTGTGTCATGAAATGATCCATGTCTTAAAAAGTGTGTCATCAACATGCAAAGTTTGGAAAGCTCTGGCATAGAGTTATACCAGGGGGCTTCTGCTAGGCCAATAGAAGTTTTTATTTTATTTTTATTTTTTAAGTGCTGGTTCCCTGGACCAGATTAGTCAACCAGGTTCCGTCCAGATGTTGGACGGCATCTCCCATCATGTCTGAGTATTGTTCTTGCTGGCTTGGATTGATGAGAGTTGGGATCCAGCAACACATGAAGGGCACTCTGCGGGCTACCCCTGCCCTACAATCACAGACTGGTTGTGAACCTCTCCTAAGCTTCACAAGCAGTTTTGGTAAATGAGAAATGAGGCTCAAAATTCCATTTAGATCCATGGAACAGATTTCATAGTTGCTTTGATTTTGGCACTGTTTAGCACAAGCCATGCTAATAAAAGAACTTGGAAATCATCCCTGCATAAGTAGTAATTAGACATATATTTACATTGTTCATTCTTGCATCTCAGTGCCTAAGAAATAACTTGGCCAAAGGATAAAAGAGACCTTTTGACATATTTTGGCATCTTTAGTAAGTTTTGGTTTACTAAACTGCAAGCACAATTCTGGAGTTGGCAGTTTTTTCTTAGCTTAGTTAGGGGAGAATACTGCAAAACAGGGTGCTTTTTAGTAGGGGTGTGCATGGACCCCATTCTTTGTCTTTCATGTATATCTGCATTTTGAAGGGGAAAAAATTCCAATGTCTTTGAATTGCTCTGTGGCCTCTACACTTCAATCTGTCGTGCAAAAGTTCCATGCCACTTTGAAATGATGAAATGAAGGTCTCCCATTTTCTGTTCACTATGAAGAGGGATTTAAAACTGTCAGCAGAGTTCCGAAGATTTCTTGGTTATTGTTTTTCATAAGGGCAAAGCAATGTACATTTGAACCTTAAAAAGTTTTTAACTTTTTAAAAATTCTTCCAGTACTGTGCTGTAACAATTTAATTAAAAAAAAAATCAGAGATATTCAGCACTCTACTGACTTGGACAGCCTCGCTTCTTGAAAAGCTAGGTGAACACTCATATATAGAAAAACATAGAGCTAAAAGGGGCAGAAAAGTATGCAAGCCACAGAGCAACTTGATGCTTTGTGGAGGCCCTGATCTGACTGGGGTGGGTGTGCTATTTGGCCTGCACACTTGTTAGTGATAATGCTTCTGGTTTGGTTTTACTTCTACCTTCTTTCAACACACTTTCCATCTTTCTAAACCGTGAAATACATTTCACTGGCCCTAGTAAGCACAAAGCAAGTTTATTGACTTAATATTAAAACTGTATCCTACCCTTCCTCCACAAGGAGCCCAGGGCATAAATTAATTGTATTGATTTAATACAGTTTAAAATAAAATAAAGCATAATTTGAAACAGTTAAAAACATCTAAAAACAATAAAATAGAATTTTAAAAAATCCCTACAACAATTTTAAATGAATTTATGTCTTCAAAAAGTTGACAGTATAATTTCCCCCAAAGATCATCTGAGGTGCAGAATGAAGAATTGGAATTTATCCAGATTTAAGAGGCAGTTCAGCATGTGACCTGCTTTCACCCTACCCACCATGTTAATTGACATGAAGACTTATTTTAGGCAAAAAGTCAGAAGTCATGCCAGCATGTGGGTCCCAAAAGAGGAGTGATTGCACCAATTTTTGTATCTTCTCTTTCTCAAATAACCGCAGAGCCCACCAGCCCTGTTATTTGCCACCCACTGTCAATTCATTTTTAAGGTGGTTGCCATTCTCTGACCTGTGGGTTGCGCTCAGTGCTGTAAACCAGTTGGGAGGCAGGTGTTTTTGTGTGTGTTTGGGACATGGCTTGCTGATTGCTAAATGCCGTGTTAACTTTTCTTGTAGCAACTCATTATAGAATTCAATAAATTTGTCTCAAGATAGAAGGCTTGGTTTTCTTTTATTGCAACTGTTTTGAAAAAAAAATATTGCTCATTGAATGAACTGGGAGATAAAGACTTGACCCTTCACATGGAGCGCTCCTCATTTGACACTTTCCCCAGCTGCCAGCTGGGCTCCTCAAATCATTTAGCAGACGTGTAGCTGCCTTTTTGAAAGCAGAGTTTGGTTTGCTTGTGTAGGTCAGGTGTGTGTACATTTCTACATATTCTGCAAATCATACAGTGGGCTATAATTCTTACTTGCCAAGCAAAAGTTGCTGCCTAGTCCACCTCATGTTAAGTTTTGTGTGCCTCTTGGCACGAAGCATAGAATTTGAGCCTCTCTCTACCTGTATTTCAATTTAATGCTCCAGGGCTGAACTTTCCAATAAGTCCCTTCTTTCAGCAAGCTTTGCATTTGCAGCACGTGTGTTTTAGTACATATTTTGAGGGGCGGCTTATGGGGCTCTTTTTAATGGAAATCGGAAAATAAGCATAAGCTTTTTATAAGTTCTCTCTGTCTTGCCAAGGCTGCCAACCTTTCATAATTAAGTTGTTAACCTTCAATATTTGCTTCCATTTATAGCCTTGTCTTTTTCTGCGTAAAGCAGCTGGTCCTCCTAATGGCCTTTTGCTTGTGTTATTAGTGGACAAAAGAAAAGGAGACATGCAGAAGTAGGCCAGTCTAATCTAACCGTAACAGTCTCTTGAAATAGTTACTGGTTATAAGCTATAACTTGTCACGTGCAGGAGCACATCTAACTGGGTTTGACTTTCTAGATAGGACGGCCAACAGCTATATAGTTTGAGACCAAACGAAACGTGACCTTACAACCAATGTGAAACTGTGGGTATTTAAGTGAGTTAAGGGGGTATTTAAGTGAGTTAAGGGAGGACTACAGCGGGTGGCACTGTGGATTAAACCACAGAGCCTAGGGCTTGCTGATCAGAAGGTCGGCGGTTCGAATCCCCGCGACAGGGTGAGCTCCTGTTGCTCGGTCCCAGCTCCTGCCACCTAGCAGTTCAAAAGCACGTCAAAGTGCAAGTAGATAAATAGGTACTGCTCCAGTGGGAAGGTAAACGGCATTTCTGTGCACTGCTCTGGTTCGCCAGAAGCGGCTTAGTCATGCTGGCCACATGACCCGGAAGCTGTACGCCGGCTCCCTCGGCCAATAAAGTGAGATGAGCGCCGCAACCCCAGAGTCGGACACGACTGGACCTGATGGTCATGGGTCCCTTTACCTTTACAGTTGTTCCAGGGTTTTTAAATCACCCCATCACCCCCAAAAGACAATCACATTTAGATGCTTGCAAGAGTTATACTTTAAAAGTTCCACTCCAGTTTTACTTTTCAAGCCGCATGTAACCATCTTCATGATATGTAAGGAAGGTCCTTACACCAGCTTAATAACATTCTTTGTTTCTTGCCTAAGTGACTATTCGGATAAAGTTTCAGGCTTCATTTATTAGTGCTGTTATCATCTTACTTGTTACTTTCATTGAAGATGGTTATAATGCTGGTGAACCAAGGCCATTGCTGTCAGCAGCTGTTGCCTTTTTCACTGCTCTTTGTAGAACAGACTGAAAATGATGCTGCTGAAAGTAGCTACATGTTACTAGGAGAAAATCCATATATGGGAGAGCTTTCTCGGGAGGATGAAATGTGCAGCACTAATGCCCCTGTGTGGAAAAATGTGCAGCTGCTTAGGTCAGGTGAAACTAACTTGAATGGCGCTCGTCTTTTTATCAAGAATGGAATGATGAATTTGTGTTGGTGGTATCTTTCACAGTTGAGAAAAGTAATTTTGAAGCAAGAAAACTCTTATTAGGTTTCCATGTTCTTTATATATGGATGGAAGAACCATTAAAGAACTTGTAGCTGGGTGTTGTTGGAGGGTGTTGCAACAGTAAGAATAATAAAAAATAATGAAAATACCAGGTGAGAAAAATGGTGAGTTGAGTAAAGGAAATGACAAATAGTCATTAAGTGGTTCTACTAGTACAGGCATAGGCAAACTCAGCCCTGCAGATGTTTTGGGACTACAATTCCAATCATCCTTAGCTAACAGGACCAGTGGTCAGGGATGATGGGAATTGTAGTCTCAAAACATCTGGAGGGCCAAGTTTGCCTATGCCTGTACTAGAAGATGATATACTGTTTTAGTTGAGTGATTGTTGCCTCTGGGTAATCAGTATTCAAAAGTTTTTCCAGTGGTTAAGGCTTTGCCTAGTGTCAGTTAAACAAACCTTTCTTCTCTCGCAGGAGGAACAGGCTGCTAAGCTAAAGGCTGAAAAGATCAGGGTTGCTTTAGAGAAGATTAAAGAAGCACAAGTTAAAAAGGTAAACTATAATTATTGCATTATCCAAAGTCAGTCTTGATACATTGTGGAGGTCTGTTTTGAAATATTTGTTCCCTGTTGAGGAATGCATACATATGGCATAAATATTTTCCCCTGTGGTTGTATTCACATTGTGTATTTTTCTTGGGTGATATTCTCATCTGGTGGTGCAGTTTGCATTTGTATCACGTCCTAGTTGATTAGTTCTCAAATTCTGAATAGAGTAGTAAAAAAGAGAGTCCCTAAAGATTTCTTAAATTTTAACACATTTTGCAACCAAGTACCATGGACACTGGACTATAAAGAAGGCTGATCGCTGAAGAATTGATGCTTTTGAATTATGGTGCTGGAGGAGACTCTTGAGAGTCCCATGGACTGCAAGAAGATCAAACTTATCCATCCTTAAAGAAATCAGCCCTGAGTGCTCACTGGAAGGGCAGATCCTGAAGTTGAGGCTCCAGTACTTTGGCCACCTCATGAGAAGAGAAGACTCCCTAGAAAAGACCCTGATGTTGGGAAAGATGGAGGGCACAAGGAGAAGGGGACAACAGAGGATGAGATGGTTGGACAGTGTTCTCGAAGCGACTGGCATGAGTTTGGCCAAACTGTGGGAGGCAGTGGAGGATAGGGTGCCTGGCGTGCTCTGGTCCATGGGGTCACGAAGAGTCAGACATGACTGAACAACAACAACAACAACGGACGCGGGTGGTGCTGTAGGTTAAACCACAGAGCCTAGGGCTTGCCGATCAGAAGGTTGACAGTTCGAATCCCCTGCGACGGGGTGAGCTCCTGTTGCTCTGTTGCTCCTGCCAACCTAGCAGTTTGAAAGCATGTCAAAGTGCAAGTAGATAAATAGGTACCGCTCTGCGGGAAGGTAAACGGCGTTTCCGTGCGCTGCTCTGGTTCCAGAAGCGGCTTTGTCATGCTGGCCACATGACCCGGAAGCTGTACGCCGGCTCCCTCGGCCAGTAAAGCAAGATGAGCGCCACAACCCCAGAGTCGTCCACGACTGGACCTAATGGCAGGGGTCCCTTTACCTTTAC
Organism: Lacerta viridis; assembly: GCA_900245905.1. Lineage (NCBI taxonomy): Eukaryota > Metazoa > Chordata > Lepidosauria > Squamata > Lacertidae > Lacerta > Lacerta viridis. The sequence goes on from OFHU01004568.1 coordinate 223,367, forward strand.
CATGGTAGTATGTCCACAATATGAAAACTAAATAGGAGCAAGCTAGTTTATTATCTTGTTTTACTGAGAGATCACAGTAATGAAATGCATTAGCAACTTATTAAGCCAAAAATGTTGGCTAGTTGCAAGGTTAATTCAGATTGCCATTTTATAGCCTTTTAAACCTAATTGATAACAACATAGGACTAATTAGAAAGAATGTCAACATGAACATGTTAGCTTTTACTTTTATGTTTTCAACTTCTGTCAGGCTGATTTAACTCTGTCTCTCTTCTGTCTACATACAGCTTGTAATTAGAGTCCACATGTCAGATGACAGCTCCAAAACAATGATGGTAGATGAACGACAGACAGTAAGACAAGTGCTGGACAACTTGATGGACAAGTCTCACTGTGGTTTTAGCTTAGACTGGTCTTTGGTAGAAACCATCTCAGAATTACAAATGGGTTAGTAAAGCTTGAACTATAGCTTCTCCCTATCTCTTGCTCCGAGCAGATGCAGAATTTTACCGATATGTGGTCCTGTTTTAGAACTCTTTGCTAACTTGCTCTGTATTTATAATCTCAGCTATTTGTGTTTTCAGTTTCCAAACTATGTGTTACAACATTTCAGGGATCTAAGACTTTTAGTGAAGGGCCTGACGTACTTTTTGTGATATCTTATTAAAAACCTATGGAATTACTGGATGTGCTTAATGTGGCTATTCCTCATAATTGCATGTGGAAAATACAATGACAAAAAAGTCAAGTAAACAAACCCAGTTCCATTGCTCTTTCTAAGTCTGTAAACCCCATTTTTAGTTTATAAGCCCTGAGAGCAGGGACTGTCTTACTACTGATTTCTGTAATCCACTTCAGGAGTCTTGTTGGATTACAGTAGGATTACAATCATCGTTTGTTTATATTGCCCACATTTGCATTTCCTGATAAGCAGGATTCCTGGCTAATGGTGACACATATATATTAGATATATTTTACCATGACATTACTGCTTTTTGTCATGAGTCAGCAAACCATTGCCCCCCCTCCAAAAAAAGCCCACCCCTGTGTTTATAGTTTAGAATATTTATTATGTTATTTGTTTATTATGCAGAGCGAATCTTTGAAGACCATGAAAACTTGGTAGAAAACCTCCTCAACTGGACAAGAGACAGTCAAAATAAACTTATGTTTGTAGAACGTATAGAAAAATATGCACTTTTCAAAAATCCCCAGGTGAGTATATTGCTTTTTTCCCTGCATCTGAGCACCTTTCTGACACTTACTATATTTTAATATATGAAACACAAATTATACACGGAATAGAGGAAATATCTCTCTTTAATAAAGTTGAACTGAAATACATACACAGAATAAACCTATGCAAATACATTTCTCAGTCGTGTGGCTGTCACATTCATTTTTAACTATGAAAGGGGAATTTTCTACTTACTTCGCTAAGTAGTCCATAAATGACCATATTCTGGGGAAGATGCCCTTCCTGTGTTTCTTCTTTTGGTATATAGTCAATAAAGTCCCACAATATTCTAACAAAAGTATCTTGTTTACCTTGAGTCTTTATTTTTTTTCATAAGTTTTTTTTCAATAGTGTTACTTGCTAGACCTCTTGGTACCAAAATTCCAATGTGGCAGCATAGAAGTTCTTCCATTGTCTGGCTCTAATAACCCTATGTTTAGCAGAGCCAGTTGTGTGGAGGGCAGCAGTGATTGTTTTATGATTAATCCATTTTCTTTGAATACTAGTTCTTGTAAACTTTGCTCTTTGCCATGCTCCCACCACATGTGTATATATGATCCAATAAAATGGCATCCTCTCCAACAAAGTGGGGCATTCCAGGATCACTCAAGGATATTTTATGAGGTGTATTTAATCTTTAAATACAACCCTCTGATGTTGGCACATACACCCTAAGACCAGAATCCAGTATGCTTCATCTATTTGGATACCCAAGTCACATTCCAAGATTTGTCTAGCCTCCCTGAACTTTCAGAATTTAATAGTGATCTGTAAATATCTGAAACACGGCCCTTTGAGCTTGAGGTATAATTAGTTAACAATCTTTCAAATCTGGAGCTGCAAAAGGGTAAAAAGTTTTTGGGATACAATACATGAAGAAACAAAAAAGATACTTAGGAGCCCTATAGAAAAGAAACCTGAGGCTTACCTATTGGGACTATTGGGAAAAAATATCCCACAAGAAAATAAAGTAATTTTTTTATACACTACAGCAGTTGCCAGAACAGTACTAGCCAGTAAATGGAAAAGCGAAATAATTCCCTCCGAAAAGGATTGGATATATAAAATGAGTGATTATATACAATTGGCAAAATTAACAGCAGCCATAAGGTCACAGTCAAATCAGAAGCTAAAGATCAGAATGGAAATGCTTTGAAGAATACATAGAAAAACATTGTTCACAAAAGAATATGTTGATATGCATAGATTAAGATTGTAGAGTTTAGAAGATGAACTTTGGAAGGAGACATGAAAGATAATTTAGATAAGGAATGCAGTGTTAATATTTAATATAATATATAATAGAAATCAGGACGTGGTGGAGGGGAGTCAAGGGCGGGTGGTGCGTGTTATGTATGTAATGTTATATATTGGTTTATTTATATTTATTTTTTGTTTCCTTTTTTCTTCTTTGTATTCTTTTGTATTATTTAAAATAAAAATTCAAAAAAAACTAAAAAAAAATCAATCTTTCAAATCTGGAGAAGTTTATTATCGCACATTGTCTAACATTTGGTTTTACCAAGAAGGTTCATATCTGCTCCCAATTAAGCCATGAGAATGGTGTGACTTCTGGCCTCTTTGATCTCTTCTGCAGCATCTTTCTTGTAAAAGACACGGACCATTTATAAATTCTTGGAGCACCAGAGTCTATGTCTGTTGAAAAAGATGGGATGATACACCACTGGAATCATTGGGGGCATCTCTGGGACTAAAACGACAGTTCCCTTTGATGGAACTTTAAGCATTACTTTTGTAAATCTCTTACTTAACCACTCCAATGATTGAAATTTATGTTTGTAAAAGGAGTGAACAAAAAGCAGAGCTCTGGCAGTCTCCCCAGACTCCAATTTTACCCATTGTCTGTCCTCAGCCACAATGGGAACCATGTGACTTATATGTTGAGTCTTACAATAGGGAACTATTGGACAGTCCCCAGCCCCCTTCACTTGCTGGCTTGTACTGTATATGAGAGCCTTCAGAATTTGGGGGTATTCTTGAGCCAAATGCAAACTTGAGCATTTGAAATAAACAGAGTTGTTTAAGGAAGGGCATTTTTTCCTCAAACGCTACCAAGTTTTCCCATCCCTTTTTCATGGTTTGCCATAAAAGTAACTTTGTTTACATTTATAGATATTTGAAGGCAAATGGTGAAAATTATGGTAACGTGTAGGGATTAACAGTATATCAAATAAATCTCTTTGAAGCTTAAATGGAGTGATGTTAAAAAAACATGGCTTCAGATTTAGTAAAGTTGATTCGAAGCCAGCCACCTTTTTAAACAAAGCTGACTCCTTTCAGAGTTTGAGAGGTGTTTCAATAGGTCTGGACATCATCTGCATCCCCACTCCAAAAGTATTTGTTCCTTCGTAATGTTGATTTCATGGACCAGTTCTGCTTCAGCCTTCTTCCTAGTGGTTCTGTGGCAAGATAAACAGGATAAACAAGAGACATCTCTGCTTTGTCCCATGCTACAGATTGGTTTTTTTAAAATAAATTTTATTAAATTTTCAACAATAAAACACAAAGCAAACAAACACTACAAACTATAACAAAAATTATATAAAAATTCAAAATACCAATACAAAATGCAAAAATAAAAAAGAGATACAAAAATACAAAAAATAAAAACAAAAAGCAACTATAAAAACTATAATCATTCTATTCCTTAACATTGTTAGTTGACTTCCTCACGTCCACTCCTTCTGCGATCATTGCATAACATCGTTAGTAAATTCTTAACATTATATAATCATCAATTATGCCTAATCTTATTCTAAATCTAATTTCATTATCAAACTTCTATCTTATTTAGTCTTGTCTATTTTCCATATCTGTAGCCTATCAATTCTTCTGATTCAATTCTTAGATACTAATCTTAGCATGAGTTTTCAAATAATCTTTAAATTTCTTCCAATCTTCTGTACCGCTTCATCCCTCTAGTCTCGGAGTTTCCTGGTTAGAGATTGGTTTTGAATCCAAATTGCTTATCTTGATGGTCACAAATATTCCATAGACCCCCCCCAAAAAAAAATATTCCAACAACTTTGATGCCCAAGCCCATCCTAATTACTTCAATCAAAGGCTTCATAGATACCTTGCACAAAGACCCCAAAGGAGTAAAAGTTTGGTTTTACAGAAATGTATATATATAGCCGAGTCCTGATTGGGTCAGCTATTTGGCAAGCACATGTAGATTCAGTTATCTGGATTGAATCCAGAGGAGACTGTAAGTACTTAAAAAAAAATAATTCTCTGGTTTATAGGGTTTTTTTTGTGGAAACCTGGAGAAACGGCACCCTTATCAGCTTAGGGATATCATGATGGTTACATTTCTGAATTCTAAGTGCTTCAGCTGAAGTCTCAATCCCTCTCTTACAGAATTATCTTCTAGGGAAAAGAGAAACCTCTGAAATGGCAGACAGGAACAAAGAAGTACTACTGGAGGTGAGACTTTCCACATTATTGATGTGGTGGCTGTTTTGCTACTGCTGCTATTCATTCATTGCTATGCAAGAGTGGCGAAGGAATCTTATGGCCCGCCTACAGAGCTCATAATCTAAATCCATTGGTCAAGTCAGTAATGAGGGCCAGGATAGAGCTGAAATAACTGGGCTAATTTACTTTAGAGGACAAAAAGGCTAAAGATTCAAGGTTAGGTAATGAGAGCCAGTGTGGTGTAGTGGTTAAGAGCGGTAGACTTGTAATCTGGTGAACTGGGTTCGTGTCTCCGCTCCTCCACATGCAGCTGCTGGGTGACCTTGGGCTAGTCACACTTCTTTGAAGTCTCTCAGCCCCACTCACCTCACAGAGTGTTTGTTGTGGGGGAGGAAGGGAAAGGAGAATGTTAGCCGCTTTGAGACTCCTGTGGGTAGTGAAAAGCGGGATATCAAATCCAAACTCTTCTTCTTCTTCTTAGGTAATGTGTGTTGGAAGAAATATCCCTGTGACTTCAGAATATTCTCTTCAAATCTATGTTAACTTTCTGTTCCAGGAGTGTTTTTGCGGAAGCTCGGTAACGGTGCCAGAAATTGAGGGTGTATTGTGGCTGAAGGATGATGGCAAAAAATCTTGGAAGAAGCGTTACTTCCTTCTGCGTGCTTCTGGAATCTACTATGTTCCCAAAGGAAAGGCGAAGGTGAATCTTCTGTTTCTAAAACTCTTTTAAGACTTGTGCCACTCACTTATTTTCAAAATCCTGACATCCCAGTTTGTCACTCACATCAGCTCAAGTTTGCAGCCTGCCAGATAAAGTGATTCCCCTTCTCTTCCTCTCCCACACTGTTCTGAGGGTTCTGCCCCACTCTCCCAAGCCGATTTCATGGGGAGGAAAGGGGGAAAGCCCCATTGCACGAGTGGAAGTCCTTGCATAGGGGGCTCCTACTGATGGGGTTGGTTAGATGAGTCCTACCCATAATTCCCAACTCTTCCTCTTCCCAAAGAAGGAATAATAAGTAGCTAGCTCTGATAACTGAATCTTTTTCAATCTCTGTCAGAAAATATTTGCAGTTACAGGTAGGTAGCCGTGTTGGTCTGCCATAGTCAAAACAAAAAAATAAAAATTCCTTCCAGTAGCACCTTAGAGACCAACTAAGTTTGTTCTTGGTTAACCAAGCCCCAACTTTTGGTTAACCAAGCCCCAACTTTTACCGATCCCCGTGGTATACTCTGTTTTTGAATGAAAACGCTCCCAAGAATGATGAAAATATCCATTTAACATAGATAGATTTATTGTTACGGTTCTCAACCAGCACACACATATCCATAAAAAACAATCCAAAATACATGCTAAAATATGAACTATAAATATAAACTTTAAACTTTTTAGATAAAAGAAGTTTACGATATTTAAGGATCTGGTGACTTCTGTTTCAGTGTATCTGAAGAAGTGTGCATGCACACGAAAGCTCATACCAAGAACAAACTCAGTTGGTCTCTAAGGTGCTACTGGAAAGAATTTTCGATTTTGTTTCGATTTTGTATCACTACTTTAAAAGGTGGGCTACAGCTGGTTATAGCACTGGTTTGTCTTTAGCTCTGTCCTGAAGTTGTGTGGGTACTGCGAACTAGATCGAATTTTTATGGCTCTAGCACAGAACCTGGCTACCTTTGCTGTCACATTAGCGTTAGCACCTGAGAGAAGCCACTCTATATAGAAATTGTCCGAGTGTCCAGGTCGCTCAGCCAGCATCGAGTGGATAAACTCATCTTGCACCTCCTCGTAGAAGCAGCATCGCAAGAGTATGTGGCCAGTAGTTTCCACCTCTCCAGATCCGCACAGGCAGTATCTCTCGCACAATGGGGTCCATTTGTACTTCCCTTGGAGAACTGCTGAAGGCATTATGTGATTACGGGCTAGAGTAAATGCTCTTCTATGAGAGGGTATTTCTAGTTGGAATAAATATCTGGCTGGACGGGACAGCTATCTCCGTTCCTCCTGAATTAGAAAGTGAGGTACTTTACTCAGATCCTTTGGTCTTTCTATGTCTGTTAACCTCTAATAAATCTATCTATCCATTTAACATTAATCACCACCTGATAAAGAAATATTCATGTAATATTTTAAGACTCGTGCTTTTCTTAATTTCCTGTTGGGTTCCATTAGCATATCACAGTTGAAACATTTTTTTTTATGTGCTTAAAATTGTCAATAGTGACTTAGTGTATGTCACGAAGGCATTGTTTTTTACTTTGGAAACACTGGCATTTTAATCTAATTTGAAGTTCTTTTCATAGCTGAGCGATCCTAGAAAATTGTTCCGCTTTGATCTTGTAACATTTCCCATTCTGCTGCTTATGTACTACTAATGTTATTTATTCCTGTCTTGGGTTAATTTGTTTTATTCTAGTTGCCTACTGAGATTAGTTCCTTGTGTTTACATTAACCTGAAAGTTACACGGGAGGCACCTTTGAAAGAGTTACGGTAAAATGATTTGATGGTTTCTACGTTCATGGCCGTATGTGTTTCTTTTTTATAGGTCTCTCGGGACCTTGTATGCTTTCTTCAGCTGGACCATGTAAATGTTTACTACGGCCAAGACTATCGGAATAAGTATAAAGCCCCTACAGACTATTGTTTGGTACTTAAAGTAAGTGTTGAATAGTAGCTGTCAATATGAGAAATGAAAAGGTGAAGGGAAAGGGGCCACAGAGTGCTTGTTGGCATGCTTCTTGTACCTTGTGTGCTGCGTGTTGCCCATTTCTGCATGAAACGCAAAAAAAGGCATATTTTGTATCAGCCAGTGTTGATTTGACACACTCTCCATCAGTTTGAATATACAGATCCTGTTTTCATTTGCCTGTGAGAGAAGGCGACAAGTTCTTAATCATATTTTGCAGCAGTTTCTGGCAACGGCTTCAGTGAAGAAATAAGAACCCTATCATTCAAATGATGCGTTCCTCACTTTTTGCTATCGCAACTGCAAAATCTTTGAACATGACTGTTCTGCTTCCCTAGGAGTAGTCTTAATGCTGGCGCCGTCAGGTTGTTATTTTTAAATTCAGTTCACCCTGATTGCGCCAAATGTTTCTCTTGCAGCACCCTCAGATTCAGAAGAAATCGCAGTATATTAAATATTTGTGTTGTGATGATATCAGAACCCTACATCAGTGGGTAAATGGCATCCGTATTGCTAAGGTATGTTCTACCTTTCTGCTCCTCTCCCAATAGCTGTCATACCATAAGAGTTGGAAAGTATAAATACAGAATGGTGTTGCTAATGTCCAAACATAGACACTGTTTTTAAGGGCAGGGATTATAAAAATCAGATTTAAATATATTTTTTAAAAAAATTGTTACTTGTATATAATAAAGTATATGATTATATAAAAATGGATTATTGTAAAAAATTTAAGTTCTCCGTTTTTATTTACTCTGCTGGTCATCAGAGTTTGCATTTCCAGGCTGGTATAACACATTAAATAAAAAGTATGTCCAAATTAATAGGTGATGCCCAACTTTAGTCCCCCTTAGATTTGAAATCACTGTACTTAAGTGGGTCTACTCTTGAGTATGACCAAGTTGGGTATCACTCAGTCTGCATTCCGTGACCATTTACTTTCACGTTGAAGTGTTTCTAACCTCTTTAACATTTTTATTCCTCCTTTGACAAGTAACCCCCATTCCTAGAATTCCATGTCGTATGGAACTTATTGCTTGGGATGGCATCTGTGCCTTCTTGATTTTTCAATATACTCTCGTATGCAAAGCTCTGTAGTTGTCTGGAGAATTGTAACTCAGTGTGTTAGAAGAGTTATTGCCGGAACTACCAATTTCACCCCATGGCACTTTCCAGAAAGTTGTTATTCCACCCGATGAGCAACTGTTTTTCGCTTTCTGTGCAGATTGGTAATAAGAAACCAAGACTCCAGCAGGCACCCAACAAAATGTCAGCTAATCTTCTAGTGTAGGTTTTGTCAGGAGCAAGCCCGCTAGTCTGAAATGAAAGGGATGGGGTTGATAAGCTTGGGACTTGAATCATGCAAGAGTGTTCACATTCCCTGTTCTGTTTTGTTCAGTATGGGAAACAATTGTACGTAAACTATCAAGAAGCCCTGAAAAGGACAGAATCGGCATATGACTGGACATCCCTCTCCAGTTCTAGTATCAAGTCTGGATCCAGTTCATCTAGTTTGCCAGGTAAGCCTCAGTACCATTCTATCTCTATAAAATGTTTTAAGAAGTTTTGATTCACTGTAAAAACACCCCTTGGGTGACATGAAAATGAGACCTACCATTTAATTCAGAAACATGCACCTTTTAAAATGTAAAGAACGTGAACTAGGAATAATTACATTGAGACAGTGTTTCTGGGACTTTTTGCCAGAGCATCAAAACCAACAGGCTTTTGTTCGGTCCTGTGCACTGCAAACGAACAGAGAAAGCGTTCGATTCCATTGAGCATCTTCCAGCTCACACATGGAGTCGAGGATTATGCGATTCACACAAACAAACTTCGGTTTCTGTGGGGGGTTTTGTAGGTTTTGCACATCGGTGCCCAATGTGCGTTCTGCATTTCTTTCCACAGAATCTCAATCCAATCATTCTAATCAATCTGATAGCGGAGTTTCAGATACCCAAACAGGACATGTCCGTTCTCAAAGTATTGTTAGCTCCATCTTCTCAGAGGCCTGGAAACGGGGTACCCAACTGGAAGAGTCCAGCAAAATTAGTGTAAGTAAAATACAACAGACAATACTATATTATCGTGATAGGATATGAATTTTGCCGTTGCGTAACATTGGCCTTGCTTGTAAGCCGTGATTCCTGCGTAAGGAAGCAGCCAGAATTCTCCATTAAATGTGAAACAGCCAAGCTCCATACATTCTGGGAATATACCATGATGGTAACAGTTGCTTCATGTCGCAGCTTGGTCCCCTATGTTTTATGCAATGTTTTGTTTTGTTTTGTTTTCCTGTTGCCTCGCAGCCTCATGTGGCAAATGCAAAACCCGGAACAGCTCAGAGCTCCACTGCAGTGATGACTTAAGCAGGGGTAGAGTTCAGGTCAGGGGCCTTGTTTGAACTATTAACCTGGGTGAATGATGCAACCAAAATCATGCAGACTAACTTTTTTCAAGAGGTATCTAATATTTAAACCCACTGATTAGTCCACATGTGCCTGAGCCTTTAGTGCCCTAATTTGACTATGTCATGCACCCCCACCCCAATTTATTAATAATCTGTCATGGTTCTGGTTTAGCATAGATTGCTGGGAAATTCTTCCCAGAATGAAGACTCTTAAAAAGAGTTCTATAGCTTGCTGAATTTCAGATAAGTACTTTTTTGCAATGGTATGCACAGCTCTAAATTGCAGGAAACCATAGTTTCACAATGCTTTCCTCGAATATTTATATAATAAGGAGAAACGCTAATAAAATATAGGATTGTTCATTTGGTGGTCCGTTATCTATTAACAGATGTCACAAAGGAAATGACCTTAATAACTTGACCAGAACTCTTGGTGCCTTCTGTTTGACATCTTCCTCTCCCCCCCCCCGCCAGTGCAATAATCCCTGCATGACTTCACTTCCCTTCCTATACTGTGATATAGTTAGACGTGGTGCTTTTCACTCTGTGTATTGATTATCAGTGCTTGGTCATTTGCATTCCCCTCCCCTCAAATTTGGCTATATATATTTCCACCTTAGGCAGTTGTGAGGGATTCTGCTCTAAAAGCAATGGGAGATCTTGTCTTCCCTAATGCAGTTGCGAACTTTGTGCAGGTGCCTCTGCACATAGGACCATCCCAACCTTCTCTCTCAGTTATACGACATTTTATTCAACTTTTCGTAATTCACAGTAGTTAAGTTTTTAGCAGGCACTTTCACAATCGTTTCTCTTTTCATATATGTTTGAACTTTATTTTGTTGTTTTTTGTTTTCCCTTCCCTTTTAGGCTAGAATGGACTCAATAAGCCGACCCTTTACTTCAGTCCCACCAGCTTTGTCTCCGCAGGCCAAAGCGGCCCCCCTATATTCAGCTTCACAGCCTTCGCCTCCCCTTCCGCCCCCTCCCCCTCCTCCGCCACCCCCTCCTCCACCGCCACCCCCTCCGCCGCCGCCCCTCCCCAGCCAGTCCATGTCATCGGGAGGCGGCTCAGCCACCGTGTTTGTGAAGTACAGCACGATAACAAGGCTGCAGAACGCCTCTCAGCATGGAGGGCTTCTCTTCAAGTCCCCCCATATGATGCAGCAACCCCCGCCAATCCTGCCACCGGCAAAACCCCCAAACCCAGTGCCCCCTAATGGCGTGGTCCCTCCACCACCGCCGCCGCCACCTCCCCCTACCCCCGGCTCAGCTATGGCTCAGCTCATGAAGCCCGTGCCCTCCATCCCATCAGTGCCGCAGTTCACACCGCCACCCCCTCCTCCCCCTCCTCTCAAAATCCACCAGATTCATCAGAATATTCCTCCGCCGCCGGCCGCAGCCCCTGCCACGCCACCACCTCCCCCGCCTATGCCTGCGCCACTGCCTCCCCAAGCCCCTCCTAAACCTGCCATGACTCTGCCTACACAGAGCAGCTCAAAAGCCGCCTCGCCTGTCGCGGCGCAACCCACGCCGCCTGCCCCTGCCCTGGTTCCTTCAGCCATGAAGAAGCAGCCAAGTTTCGCGACTTCGCAGGTTCCCCTGTCTCCTGTCCCGCTAGGCCCTCTCCCCCCGCCCACTTTGCCCAAGCAGCAGAGCTACTCTGGCAAACTTCCCCCGTCGCCGCAGTCCCCTGTGCCGTCGGTGGTGAAGCAAATAGCCAGCCACTTCCCTCCGCCTCCCATGCCGGCTTCAGAGTCTCAGCCTTTAAAGCCTACGCCTCTGAACGTGCCGCCGCAGTCTCCTCCGGCAGTGAAAGCCAAGCCGAAATGGCAGCCCACCGCCGTCCCATCTCCCGACTTTCCTCCTCCGCCACCTGAAAGTAGCCTAGCCTTTCCTCCGCCGCCCTCCCCTGCTCCGGCGGTGGTGTCTCCTACGCCGGACAAGGCAGGGGGTTCCCCGGTCAAGAAGTCTACTAAGACATCCAGCCCGGGAGGAAAGAAGCCACCACCGACTCCCCAGCGGAACTCCAGCATAAAATCCAACAGTTCAGCGGAGTACCACGAATCAAAGAGACCGTCGGTGGATAGCCTGGTCAGCAAATTTGCACCTCCGCCAGAGCCTTTGGGATCTCCTGTGAAGGAGACTCCGCTTCCCCCTGCAGCTCCGCCAAAGCCAGGAAAGCTTAATCTGCCTATCGTACTTCAGCAAGCGGGAATTTCTGCAAAGGCACCACCTGCCACAGGAGCGCCCGGGAAGTGTACCGTGGAAGAGTTTCCTTCCCCTCCGTCAGATTCAGACTTCCCCCCTCCGCCGCCTGAAATCGATCTCCCTCTGCCACCCATAGAGATTCCAGCCGTGTTTTCGGGCAACACCTCTCCGAAAGTGGCCGTCGTCAACCCTCAGCCCCAGCCTCCCTGGTCCAAACAGTCGGGGAAGAAAGCCCCTCCTCCCACCCGCCCCAAGCGCAACGACAGCACCCGGCTCACGCAGGCGGAAATGGCAGAAGCGCAGGCTGCCGTGGCTCCGCAAGTGGCCGTGGCTCCGCAAGTGCCCACCTCGCCCAAGTCTGGCCTTAGCGTTCAGCCCGGGTTCCTGGCCGACCTGAACAGGACTCTGCAGCGCAAGTCCATCACGCGGCACGGCTCCCTCTCCTCGGCCCGGATATCCAGGGCGGAGCCGACGGCCACCATGGATGACATGGCTTTGCCCCCACCACCGCCGGAACTTCTCACGGAGAAGCAGAAGAGCAGCAATTTTGGAGGCAGCCACATATCGGGCTATGCAACGTTAAGGAGAGGTCCGCCGCCAGCGCCTCCCAAGAGGGATCAAAACACCAAACTCTCTCGAGACTGGTGATAGTAAGTGGCTGCCAGTGAACTCTACAAATGACATGTCTGATACACTTGCGAAGCTCCTTGTCTTAATAGCTGTGTGTGTGTGTGTGTACGTGTACACACACACACGCTAACAGAAGCTATATGGGCGCCGATTTTGGTTCACAATCAGTCCAAAAGATTTCTCTGTTTGCAGGTGGTTTATTGGGGCAAGGGGCGGGCTAACTCTTTTGAGATCCTTCTTACGGATTGGACCAAAATCTTTGAAACACTTCATTTTCCTGCAAATCAGGAAAACATCTGTTGTCTGTCACGTGAGACATGTTGGTGCATGTATTATAAATGTAGGTATATAATATATTGTGAAGTATTTTGTTGCAATGATAGAGGCTAACCAGAATGTTTTTGTACATCTGTATTTATTTGTTTCAGTCAACCGATATGTATATTACCGGAAATTGGATGGCGCATCTTAAAAGAAAAGTCCTTTTAAAAATGAAGATAATAGGAGGCACTTTAATCAGAAAAAACCTTTTTTTCCCCAGTCGGTGACGGGTATAGGGTACTGACAGATTCTATAGGCGTTCGTACATTGTCAGTTGATTGAAAACTCCGAAACAATCTACCAAAACATTCTGGTTGTAATACTACTGAGATTAAATCCATACATAGGACAGGGGATGTGTTGTATTGTGGGCCTGGAGTTAAATATATTTGGACTTCAAAATACAGACATTCCCTTCTGGAACTGTTAAGAGGAAAGGAAAGGATTTATTTAATCAAAACGCTTAAGAAGACACTGCCCTTTATTACACCTTTGTGCACTTAGGTGTAAGCCCCATGGAACACAGGGGAGACATATTTGTGACTAAATAGGTGTAGGATCCGGCTCCAAGGCTGCAATCCTGTTCACACTTACCAGGGAGTAACTTGCAATGAATCAAGTGGGATTTTCTCTGAAGGGATCATGCTTTTAATTAGAATAAATACACTCTCTTCTAATCCATGTTACTCATTTTTATTTAGAGATCTGTTCGGCATTTAAGCAGAAATGGTGCATCCCCAAGCTCAGTTCAGAATCATTCTGGGTGTGTCATGTGTGACCACCAATTCGGCTAAGTTCGCGAGCTCCTTCCTCGGGTGCTGCTCAGCATGAGGTTCTTGGTATGGGCAGGGCTGCTGCGAGCGTGTTCAGCCAAGCGCACTTGCAAACCTGCTTCAACCTTCCTGCTTGACGTGGGAGTGTGGAGAAAATGGGGTTTGCTCACCCAATTGGGCACCCTTCTCCCCCCCCCCCCCGATACACATTCTGCATGGCTGAAGAGGGGCACATGCAAATATGACCCCTGTTTCCATAAGAGCTGGGCAGGCAAGCATTGCTTAAGTGGTTGAAATGCTTCTTCACACGCAGGTGACCCCGGGTGTGTGTGTGTGTGTGTGTGTCTGGCTTGTTAATGGACAAAGCAAAAGGGCGATCGTAGTGCAATTGCCTTTTGCCTGATTTGGTGATGGCATGAGAGCTAAGTCTTGGCTCCCGTCATCTGCGGTGCTCTAGTCGAGTCGAAAAACCTCTTCTTCCTAGGAACCTGCGCTATCGTAAGGTCAAGTAGTGCATTTTGGAATTTAATCAGAACTTTTACCAGGCGAGGAAGTTCTGAAGCAGCGGTGCAGGTCATGCATTACGTTTACACCAGTCTCAATTATGGCTTAACATGAAGGACCAGCGTGCAGGAGGGACCGTGCTTCGCTCTTCCTTTTGCTAGCATGCCAGCAAGGAACCAAACCAGGCGCTGGTTTACTGTTGTGCGCAAGCCAGCTTTATGGTTAGGAGAGAAGCGAAAAATGCGATGGTAGGCTCCTTCTTGGCTAACCAGCTAGATTTTTGTTGGGAGAGAAAAGCACCATGAGCATTGCTCCGTGTGCAACAGCAAGCAGCCTCTGGCTTGTTTCGTTGGTAGCATGCTGAACAAAGGTGAGTTGGTGCTGTGCACTTTTGAGCCAGTGTACCAGCAGCGCATTGCTCGTTCCGTTTAAACCATTCAAGTGATGTGCAGGCCCGGGCAGCAAGTATTGCATCTGCTGTGCGATGCAACGCAGAGATTGTAAAATTTTCTCATTATTGGCTATTACTAAATTGCATGTGAGTGCAGTGCGTTTGTGTAAGGGGAAGGACAGTGATAATTTGCTCTGAACTTGTGTTTAAAGGGCTTGCCACCCTTCAAACCTCAAAAAATTAGCCCATCATAAGCTTGTCTTGGGTATCAGAAGTTCGTTGCTTCTGGGGCTGAGGTGGTGGTGTTTGCCTTTGTTTTTTTGATTTAAAAAAAAGACTGTCGTCTGCCTGAGCTCTGTTTGTAGAAAGGTATCCAAATTAGGTTAATTTGGAAGGCTTAACATTTTGCCGTAGAAAAAGCTGGAGGAAGTTAAGAGTCATTTTTGCTTTTGGCCTAGAAGGATCTTGAATGCAGAAAGGAATGGTGCTATGTCATCTGATGCTGAATCTGCTTGTTTTCCCTTCCCCAAATGTGTCCTGGACACATTTTTCCTATTTTAGAATAGTTTAATTGAGCAATAATATACCATTGTGTGCATTTTTAAAGCACTGCTGTCGGATGGCACTTTTTTTTGTAACTTTCAAAGTGTTCAGAGTTTCATTTCTTCTATTTCTGTGCTTATAAAGTGTCCTTAACCATTTACATTGCAGCGTTTTAGCTTGTCTAGTATATTGGGCCTGTCTTTCAACAAACGGTGGTTATTTTTTTTACTTATAATGCATTTGGTGTTCAACTTTATTCTTTCTGTTGCTGCTTGGACCACTTGCTGGCCTAAAGGGGGGGGGGAGAACCACCTCATTTGGGTGGTGTGAGGAATATGCCGGATTTGTTCCATGTCTAGTAGCAACCTCACAGCCAGGTACATAGGCTCACTAAGAAAAGAGCGTGGGATTGCTTTGGGCAGCCAAGTCAGTTAATTCACTCACTTCCCTGCCCCCTTTTGTTAATTTAGAACCAATGCCTTTGAAGTACTGTTATTTCTCTCCCCAGCTTTAACGTAACGTCTTAAATGCAAACGCTGACCAAGATCCACATTGACATTTTCAGAATGTCGTGGATTTTTCTGCCCTGGTAAATTAAAGAATGTGCCCCCGACAAGTAAGCAACAGCAGGGAAAGAAGGTACCATTTTAGCCACCCATTGGTGTCTTCGGAGAAACGGTAATGTAGAACATATTTTCCAGATGTGTTTATGGGCATCCGTCTGTCTCTGGAGACGATGTAGGAGTGTACTTTTGGGGGTGGACTGTTGGAAGGTTGCAGCACCTGTGGCGAGACTTGTTTTGTTGCAGCCGGGGCAGATGAAGGGGTCTGGTTGTGCTCCTGAAGACACACTGTGGCATTTCTTCTCCCTCCTCGGGTCACTGCTATGGATGCAGCATATGGATGTTCAACCTTAATGGTATGTGCATCTTACAGGCAATTAATGCTGCCATTCTAGACACTTACCTCGAATTAAGTCCCATGGAATGCAGCCGGGCTTACTTCCGACTAGACATTATGTAGGATCGCACTATCTCCATGGATCTTTTTTTTTCAAAATCGTGCTCATTTTGAGGTTAGATAAAGCCTGCTGATTGTGTGATGCTTTGCCATTTTGCCAGCATCTCTGTTAACCGTGCTCCAGGATTTTAAATTGCCTACAGTGGATGCGAGGGGTAAGTGACTGAAACAGAACAGGGCAACACAGCTTAGGCCTCACATGATCTCTTCAGTTTGTGAACAGAAAAGGGCAAGTTGCATCTTTGCCCTGGATGGTGTCCTAATCTTAGCAGTGGTAACTGTTGTTTCTTCTTGAATGTCTCCTTTCCTTAATTTGTAAAGCTATTTTTCGAAAGGGTAGGGAACCTGTGGCCCTCCAGATGTTAGGACTACAAACTGCCTTATCCCAGACTATTGGCCATCTGTCATGGATGCTTGAGCTGAGATTCCTGCATTGCAGTGTGTTGGGCTAGATGACCCTGGGGGGTCCCTTTCAACTACAATTCTATGATGGGGGCCCACCCCCACATGAAAGGCCACAGGTTCCCCACTATTGCTTCAGTCGCTCCTACGGAGTCTTAAATTGAGTTTGCAGGTCTACCACAATGCTCTAAGGGCTGCATTTTTCTTTACAAATCTCCTTGGAAGTCGAGTGTGGCATGTGGACATTCTTGAAAGTTTGAGAAGGGTTCAAAAACAAGACAGTGAGCACAACATGGACAGACATGTAGATGAAACTCAAAAAGACTTTTCTGAGCAACATCAGCTGAATTCATGCCTGTTTAAACTTCAGTGATGCAAATGTTTGTTTTCTTTTTCATTTCTAATTGCATTTCATTTTCTTGTCTGCATTGTTGATTAGCAAATTGCAAATTTGAGAAGAGGTTAGCCACACTGCTCTTGACGACAACCGGTTGGCCTTAAACGCCTTTAGTGTTTAAAGATGTCGATCCCGTTTCATGTTTAAAAACCACTTACAAGTTAAAGAGTACCGAGGATAGATCGGTTCAAAATGCATTTGGACATTTTTAGCATAACCCTAACTTTATAATCCCAAGTGTAAAAAGTGAGGTACTTCTGTAGACTCTTTGGCCCGGACAAGAAAAGCAACCTCTATTTATTTTTTAACGGTCACCTACTTGAAAAGGTATTGCTTAATCTCGAGAGCTGAAAAAGTTTGCAGGGCCAAATCACACCTTAACTGGAGAATTGGCAACTGTGCTTGTTTCTCTTTGCTAAATAGTTGAATGCAGGAAAACCAACATTAAGCTCACATCTGCCCCAAGACAGCATGGGGGTGGGGGTGGGGTGGGGCAGAGGATAGAGAAGGGAGGAGACGGAGAGATCCTTGTTCCCACACTGGCAACCTAGCAATTTTCTACTTTTTATTCTGCTGATTACATGCTTCATGTGTAGTTTTGCTTTTAGCTGTACTGAAGCCGATTTAGGCTTGAGTGTACCATTATGCCCCCCCCCCAAAAAACCATAAAGTGATTATTTAAAGCACTACTATCAGTGGCAATCTTGTTCAATGTGTGTAATGTACACATCTGTACGCTGCTTTACTTTCCCCCCTTCCCACCACTAAAGCAAATCCAGCTATACATTGCAAACCTTTATATTTAGGACCTATTTTTTGGGGGGGGGGTGGTGTAGAATTTATGAGCCCGACACTATCAATTGTGAACGCCCTTCTAGTAGATCACCTCCTTGCCCAGCTGCGGCAAGAGAGCTGCTCTACATGATGGCCTTAAATATATGCAAACTGCAATACTGAACCAGCAAGAAGCTGGCACCAGTTGCTGTGATGATATGGTTCACTGCCTTGGGCTTGGCAGGGCATCTTTCTACGCATGCCCTCAGCAACCAATATTTGGGCTTTTCTTTCTACCAAAGAGATAACAGGATAGTCCGTGGTAGTTTTCTCAAAATGCCTATCTACGTCTAGCAGGTTCTGCTGCCTATTTGCATCTTTATTACAGAGGCCAATACAAAAACGTTGGGAAACATTTAGCTCTCTGTACCAGAATGTGCATCACTTTTTAGAGTGCCAGGGTGTGTGTGTAATCTTTTAAAGATCTGTGCTGCAGCATCTTAGATTTCTCACAAAGTATGCATTTGAAAATGGGATTGGGTCATTTGTCTGCTTTTTCCTGCTTTACCTACTGCGATTGTAAATTGTGGGAAATTGAGCTTTTTTTTTGCAGGCATTGGTAAGCAGCCCTAACTGATTATGCACCTGTTAAACACCAACATTGCAGCAATTATGTTGTCTGTGCAGATTTGTGCTAAGTGCTTAAATACATTCATATGTTTACTGCTTTACATAAAAAATTGCACATTATATCTTTAGAGTGGGACTGCCTCCCCATCTCCTTTCCCTTTAAAAAAGCAAATCTCATTGAAAGTGGTAATTTACAGTCGAGAAGAGCTTTGTTCTATATAAATATTCTATAAATATGTATAAATATACTTTTTTTAAGCATGGGAGAAAAAAAAAATGCATTCATGACAAAGTACTCGGAAATCATTACAATGGAATATGCACAAGTCAATAAAGATATAGTTAAATTTGTCCAGTGTTCTCATGTGACATTTTCTGTTGTAAGTTTTATTTAACAGTAAACTACCTGCAGAAGAAACCTCTAGCTGCAGTCTTGAATCCTTGGTCTCTATTGCAAAGAAATCCTAGTGGCTTTCTCTTACGTGGTTCCTTTGTGTTTGAGTGAAAAAAGTGACCTCACATCTAGGTAATAAAATATACTTCTTGCTCCACCTTGTGCTTGAAAACATGCATGGTCAAGTGCACAGTATGAAGTAAGACTACTGTATATTCTGGTGTATAAGACTACTTTTTAATCCAGGAAAATCTTCTCAAAAGTCGGGGGTCGTCTTATACGCTGGGTGGAGAATCTGCAGTCAAGTATATCTCTCACTCTACATTTTAATTGGAAAAGTTGGGGCTGTATTATACACCCAGTCGTCTTATACGCCGGAAAATACAGTACTTGCCCATTTACCCCCGTTATTGTCTAGCAGCAGCCTCAAGGCTTTTCCCAGCACTTTTTTAAACTAGGGCTTGAATGCAGAACTGCCTGCACACAAAACTAATTGGCCTTTGCAGGGACATAGATTACCCTTGGGAGTATATCAAAACTGTTTCTGCAAGTGTGCCTTGCACCCCTTCATAAGTCTCTATCGAAACAGTACATTTACCTTATGAAGAAGATATTACTTATTCAGCATTGTTACTATTCCTCTATACACACCCACTTTTGCTTTTAATTAGGTCATCATGTACAAAAACATCATTAGCAGGAATTGGAAGTTTAATGCCATCTTCATTAATAGTGTCTCTCAAAACAAGAGGATGTCAACTTGCTGTTTCACATTAGACCAGAGGAAGAAAATAGTCAGTGCTACCCCGCGTGCATGTACCCCCCCTTACCCAAAATTCACAAGTGTGGGATTGTTGGTACGTCTAAAGCACAATTTCAATATACGTAGACAAGCGTTTGAGGCAAAAGCATGAAATGCAACAAGTGCCGAAAAATCCCTGCATTCAAGGACTTGTTGCTTCAGTCCGTCACCATCCCTTGTGATGTGATATTTTCCTTCATCCACCTGCGCAAGACCACAAACCTGCTCCATGCGGAGCATAGATTGACCTAGCTCCCTAAGGTGGTGTCCAAACATAGTGAAGCATTAAAAATACCCACTTAGCTTATCTGAAAATACTCAGATTGGGAGATGTGCAGCACCTGTTAGTTAAAGGATTTCAATGCAAGTTTTATACACACTTTCAGGGACTGTAACTTTACAGTACTGTATCCTAGATCTGATCTTCCACCTTCCAAGCTCCCTCTAAAGTTCTTGGAGCCATTCAAAATAACACTTTTTGCGTCCATTGCAGTTTATGATATCCTACATTTTGGTATTATCTGGAATTATTGCAAAGAGATACACAGTTATTACCAGAACCAACAGGTTTAATCTCGGTCCACACAGCAGTTCAATTAATGCCATTATCTGGCAAGGAGGGGACAACCTCAAGACGCTTGGAGGGGATTGGAGTGTGCTTTCTTTTTTTATTTAGGACTTGTAACAAGAGGGTTTAGTACACAGCAACAGTTAATTCCAAATACAGTTTAAAAACTCTTAAAAATTTATGCTCCCTCACTCATTGGAAGGTGGTTTAATGGCACACACAGTAAAACATAACCAACAGGGCTTTCTTTAGAATCCTGCACAATTCTCACCATCTGCGAGGTCACCACAAGAGCTCAGGAAAAAAACACTTGCCACTAGTCGCAGAAGATGCTCACTGTAAACCAAATTAGTGTTTGTTTCCGTTGCGACAGGTTTCAGAAACCTATCCACACATAAGCAATGATAGTTACGTGAGAAAAATAAGCACCTGATCTTTGCGATATCTCATCCATGAGCATTCAGCAAGATCCTAATGGAAACCAGCCTGTGCTTTTTACCCAGTCTCTTAGAATTTGGTACACACGATAGATAGCATCATCAGTAAGAAAAGAATCACTGAACTGCATACAATTTCATTCTCTGGTCCAGCACAACTCTGGTCTCAAAATTTTATGTCCATCTCAAGGCATGCTGGTTTGCTGCCTTCAGAAACGGCACTAGGAAAAAAAGACAGGCATATGCCACTCTTCTCAAGCACATTAAATACAAACGAAGGTATGGTCAAATGCTGCATACACATAATAGCAGCTGCAGAAGATGGTAAGTGTGAATACTCAGGTAAAAATGACAGTCCCTCCAAATTTCATTTGCCTAGGAAAATCTGGCCTTTGAAACCTAGATTTAGGCAACATCAGTTAGCTTCATTTTGCAATTAAATACTGCAACACTCCTCATTTGGAAAAAGTGAGTGTCTTAATACTGCAGGTTTAAGAGTCATGGGTGTTATCCAACTAAGCTTTACTCACAGTAGGCCCACTGAAATTGGTTACCATTTCCTTAATTTCAACAGATCCATTTATGAGTAAAACCTATGAGTTGGCTACCACGCCATTATCTCTCATTTGCAAGGAATCATTTCTCGTGAAGAAGGACTACCCCCATCTTCATTTAGGACATGAGCTGTGCACCGTTTTTTAACATCTATGCCTGCCTCTTACGTCTCCCAAACACAAAGTTAACACTGAGAGGTTAATCAGCATCACTGAGAAATCAAACCCCCCCCCCGGGTTATCAAGTCTTAAAGAAATCATTCCCCTCATTAAGCTTATGACACTTTCAAATACTGCTCTATGTTCAAAGGCTGTCCCAGAAACTACAAATTGGAAGACACCCTATTTCCATTCATACATCATGCTCCGTTCAATTTTAGCACCAAACCTAGCCATGCTCTTGGTTGGTTTTCCCTGGCAGAATTTGCTCGGGGAAATTTAGAATTAGCCCCCCCCCCACTTTCCTACAGGGGAAAGTGTTTACTGCTTTGTGTTTGGCTCAAAGCCGAGATCAATGGGATAACACTGAGAAAAATTGAACATTTAAGGCTTTCGCCAGGCAGAGATTGGAAAACACTAGAAGTCAGCCCTACTTACTGAAGGTGCCACTTCAAAAACTGAATGACAGCAGCCCAGGTAACAAGTTGTTACTTTAAAGAGAGTAAGTTGGCAACCGTTATCCTCCTTGGGCCGGGGTGCAGGGGGAGAGAATCGCCCCACACAGCTAGATATTGATGCGAAAACTCAACAGCTCCGAAGGTTCATTCCACCCCGAAACCTTGTGGAAAGGGACCCATTTTTTACTCAAGGTCCTCAGCGATGCTCCAATGAGGGGGATCTACCATTAGGCAATGTCCCATTAACGGACAGGCCTGGGTTTTCCCAATATTTGCATGCATGATTACAGAAGAGAGTCCGAAACAAAGTGACTTTTTAATATCATCATGACATGATCCAAAATGGGGGGAAGGGGGTGCAAAGATAGAAAAGCAGGCCATCCAGCACCGAACCTGAGCTTTAGCAGCACATAGCATCTGCAAACTGGCAGCCAACGTTTTGTGAGCCTCTTATTAAATCCTCTTCTCCCCCCACCTCCTAAACATTGCTAATATAGTCCAAGGTAGCAAGATGAAACTCACTTGCAGGTCTTCAGAGCACCTTGTGTGCCACGCTTGTGTGCAGTGCAGAGCCGTGGAGTGTGGTCTTTGTCCCTCTTCCCCTTTACATAGCATGTGCGCAAGGCTTCAGGAGCAAAACTAGGGGGACAGTGGTAGCTTACACAAAGCAGAGCAGAGGCAGCCCTTGTAAATAACAACCAACCGGAAGCAAAGACTCCAGCGATACATCATTCCTACTCTAGATTGGCAACTCTTCTGGCTTGGAAGGATTTGTTCCCGGTGTGGTGGAAACCGAGATTTTGTCTTTAAGCAGGAAGCCAATACGAGTGGCAGGAAAAACACACACATCTTGGATTCATTACTTGCATGGGTGGGAGAAGGAAGGCCAAGGGAATGAAAGCCATTTTATGACGGAATAAATGATAAGGAGCTTGATACCGGATCATACATAGAACTCTTACAGTTTGCTCTTAAGAAGCTGAAAGTAAATGATCAAATCGTAACTTTTAACACCTCAATTTGATTTTTGAAAGCAGGACTCTATGGAGAGAAAATGATTTTATTTCCCAGGCCTATCCCCCCACCCTCTTTTTCCCGGCCCCCCCTCCCCTTTTCTTTAAAAAAGAAGTAAACATTAAATTAAAAAGGGAACGTTTAGAGGAAATTACAACCGATAGATGGAGTACCACCCTCACTGACTTGAAATAGCATGCAGTCTATGCAACATTACATACATACAAAGTCTGATTACTTTGGGCCGTGTACATATCATCCCTAAACATTCTACAGAATTCAAAACTGTACAAAATAAAAAAGCGTAAAATCCAAGGAATTTCTTTACAACGTTAGTACTGCAGAATAGAAAGCATAAAAACAGCAAGAGGCAAGCAATCTGGAAAGACTGTCTGGAGCAGCTTCATGGAAAGTGATCTTGGCCCGCGAGGTTTGTGGGGAACGGCCACAAAATCAAGTCTTCTAGGGCAACACTTGGCATCACCCCCCCCCCCAGAAGCCGGGAACAATCATCAGAGTCCCTCTCCACACAACCAAGGAAATGCAACCATTAAAAAAAAAAAAAAGAAAACCCAGTGCAGAGAAGCTCCTTATAAACCAATTCTATAGTGAAAGCACTTTTAAAAGGGGGGGACCCACTACATATACAATCTCAGAAGCTTCTCCAAACAACTTGTGCGTGTGAGGAATCTGTCCGGATTGGACCTACACTGCAGACCAACTTCCCTCGCTCTTTGAAATAAAACCAAGCTCCGGTAGTTGCAACCTCAAAAGTGACAGATTATGATATTTCAGCATCGGAACTGCAGGTCTACTGTTTGGTCGGCTGTATAATCTAAGATGAACGATATTGTGGCATTTTCCAGAAGGGCTGAGAAGACAGCAACTCTCTTAAGATGTGACGAATCCGGCACTAAGGCAACCTGTTTTTTTGGGGGGGGGAGAGGGTGGAGCAATGGGGTGAGGTTTAATTGGGGGGTAAGTATTCTTGAGAATTCAAGGGCCCAGTACCAGACTTAAAGTGCATCAACAATGGGGGAAATTAAGATGGGTCCTCAAACAGAGTGGTGGGAGATGCTCCCCTCCCCTCAGGAGCAGTTGGAGAGGAAGGAAACTCTAATTCAAGCATCCTCATTATCCTGCCTCGTTTCCTTCGGATTTTTCACGGCTATAAAAGCTCTTTGCAACATAGCAGCTACCTTGCAGGTACACAATGTGCTTTGCGCAGAAGGGAAAACAACATTTCTTTCCCCATTTTTCTTTCCAGCACCTAGTTCTCTTGCAGGCATTCGTGGCGGTCAGATTTCTGCATCAAAGTCCAGAACAATATCCGAGACTTGCCTCCTTGTACAGAATCAGATGAGAGCGCCAAAGGTTTCTCATGTCGGGCTGAGCAAGGGCCTTGAGGAGCTGCCACGGGGAGCACCTTTGCAGAAATCTGCATCTCCGTGCAGGTTCTTCGTGTGGCTGGCTGTGGTCTTGGGCCCTTGCGCATCCCAACACACATAGAACATTACACACACCGATACCTACATATGTAAATGGTTGCAACACGGCCATAATAGAAGACAACCTCCTCTCATGGTAGACAGAGCATGCACAAATGTAGATATGTAGGCGTCTTATTATGCACATTCTGTACAGGGAGTGAGACTGATCATGCCAGAAATTTGCCCTAATGCTCCAGTGCTATTGGACTTCAGCATGAAGTTTGTTCCACCTAGCCCCATAAAGCCTTGACTCCGTCAAACAAGCCAGTCCTGAAAGCCATCCCATTTTAGTGAGGCTAGAGCTGCTCGGAGCATTGATTTTGCGACCTTTGCCGGCACTCCCCACAAAAGCAAGCTGTGCAGATGGGAGATACATAAAATCTACGCTAGATTCTTGGGGTACCGCTTGAATTCTGCTCCTGGCTCGAGCAAAGCATGATGAAGATGATTTCTGAGCTCCCCAGTTGCGGAGGGTAAGCCAAGACAGCCTGCGCAGATAGAGGAACTAGATGCCTGCAAAACCACATTTTTTTTCTGGTCTCATGGAATTCTGTTAGTTGGTGTTAAGAAAGGCAGGCTAGCCTAACATGTGGTTCCAGGTTCATCACTTTTCAGTCACTATTCAAGTGCAGACTCAACAGGTCAGGGAGAGGTGGTTGCATTTTGCATATGCATGGTTCATTTGGGTTGCTGTTATGGGGGTCAGGATTGGGGCTACGGCATATGGGGGCGGGGAGAGACACATTTTCTTCCACACCATGGTTCCAACAAAAATTACAGGGGTCCCTTTCAAGGCTGCTCTCTGTATGAGAGGGAACGTGCCATTGGCGGCGGCAGCAACTTCCTTCTGCAACTAACAATTGCTTGGAAAAGGCTATTTTTGATGGAAGCGTGATGTAGGGGGGAAATGGTTAGCCCCCTACTATCCCATGCCTGATCCTGAATAGGACAGCTGCAATTTAACCAAAAGCAAAGACATTTCACGTGTCATCAAGTTTGGCCTTAAAACGTAAGAAGCCATTACAGCAGGCTTCTCCTCACATTTAAGAAAATCACCCATCTGAAAGACTGGAGAAAAGGTAGCCCAAGCTCTATTCCGTTTCTAATTTGCCCTCAAAGGAAACCAAAACAGAAGGCAGCCCTCGGGATTCCTAGCAAGATCAGCTAACAGGCCTGGGCCACATTTGTCTGCCTGCCTCCACAAGCCTTTCATGATATGCACTGAAGTCAATTTGTACCATCTGATTGGTATGCATGATGATATTTGAGGCAAACAGCTCAAACTTTCAGCTGAAACTTGTGAATGAATTCAAACTTCCCCCACCCCTAGAGATATTGAATTCTTCTCTATTCTAATTCCCCAAACTATAAAACATGAGGTAATTTCAGAAGATTGCAGCCAGCCTTCGGAAGAAGAACCAGGGCTGAAGCCTGATATGTGAAACCACGAGATGTGGCTTATACGTATTCTGAAAGCAGAATCTGGACAATATGCCATTTATCAAGAGAGTAGGGTGCAAACTATTCCCTATATATTTTTCCAAATAGGGAGGCAGCCCAAATCTTAATTTCAAGCTTCATCTTCCTTCCAACTTCTTAACAACCATTTCACTAAATGAGAGAGGCCTCGCTCGCAGCTTTCAATGATCTATATAACAGGAGGAATGTGATTCAAAACCAGCTCCGTGTACACCCAAATCAGGCTACATGCGCTGAACAGCTGCAGAAGTGTTTTGGGTCAGAGATGCAAGGAACCAACCTGAGATCCAGTTGGTGTGTGAACCCCAAAATGTTTGCCAGTACAATAACACTCTTCCAATTGTAAGAGAGTGAAGAATGGGGACTTGGGGAAAGGCAAAGAGAGGGAGGGGGGTGGATGGCCTATCGAAGCCAACCCTTCAGCCCTGGCATCTGGGATGTCCCAATACCAGGGCTTACATTATTCCTGAGAAAAATCCCATGTCTTGATTGAATGGATCGGTTAATTGGCAAGTTCGTTACATCTCCTATATCTACACCCGAATTCGGTCAGCTTATTAAAATACGTCGTTCAGCTCAGCCCAGCCGCTGCTGGCAAATGGAAGAGCCGTTTCTCCAAAACAACTCAAATCACTATTTTATAAAATGGTTGGGGGGGGGAGCAAAACAAAAAAATAAGAGTGGTTTTTGTTTACAATGATCCTTCCTCCATTCAGTTCATTTGACAAGGTCCCCCAGCTTCTGGAGAAGATCTGGGGAGCCCAACAACCTCATGGCAAGCAAGGTGCAAATCTGCCTCTTGTTTTGGCCGTCTTCACTCCGAATAATGCATGATGGACTCCACATAGTTCCCTGGGAAGAGTCCCGTTACTCCATTCATCACCCCCTCATACCAACCATCGTCGTTTTTCTTAATGACATAGATGATGGCACCTTCCTGAAAGGAGAGTTCATCTTCCTTGTCTTTAGTGTAGTCGTAGATCGCCACAACTAGGAGCAAACAAAAAAGGAGAGAATAGCAAGATCCCAAGAAAGCAGTTGGGATCTGAACTGAAGGCAATGTCAAAATCGTATTATAGCTTTCATTTGGGTAACCCCTCATTTCCCAAACAGCATAAATTTCTCTTTAGCAGTAGCCGATTTGAATGTTGTCTTTATCCCTATTTGCACAAGAAGTCAGTTCTTCGCCCCAAAGGCCAAAACATGACTTTAGATATTTCAGAATATTTTGTGCTCAAATGCTGCAGTTCTAAAAATAAAAATGGGAGGAATTTTGGCCTACTCCATGCCTCTCATTCCAATATACAAAAGACTGAACCAAGTAATTGCTACTACTGAAAAAGAGGAAGCCTATTTAGGTTTTCTAAGATGACCAATGTATAAAACTATTTTGGAAGAAGTCAACACAACATGATACTCCCCCTCTAGTTTCATATAATAAAAAGGGGATCTTGGTAAAAACAGTCCCCACATAGTAAATTGATGGGTTACAGCATCCTTAAAAAAATGCTGCTTGCTTTCCTAAAAGTAGCAGAAGGCAGGTCCATCGAGGAATTCTAACTGCTCGTTTCTTTTCTCAAACTTGTGCAGTGATGAAATGGAGAGATAAATTCAGTTTCTGGATACGAGCAAAAAACAACAACAGGCCAGGCAAGGGTTGCAAGAGAAAGCGAAACAAATTCAATTCAAAGGGACTCCCCGACCGATGCAACTTTCTATCAATCATTATTCCCTTATCTACCTATTGTTGTTGTTTTTCTAGTATATCGGATGCAGAACTGCCAATATATTTTGTTAGTTCTGCATAGTTCTATTTTACTACGGCCCAGAAATTCAGGTGGCTGAAGACCACACGGTATGACCTTATGCAACGACTTTTTAATTAGCTAAGATTCCCAAATCACTGGCTGGCTGCATTCTTTCTCAGGCACAAAAACTTCTTTTGTTTCTTTCCTCTCCAAGAAAAAAAAAGGAATTTGAATCAATGCTGGCTTACAGATGTAATAAGAAAAATGAATTAACTTACTATTCAATATCCTTTTTCATGCTGTTATCTGTTATGTGACAGAGCAGAGGATACTAGAGGATAGTCACTCAACAGGCATGGGAAACCTCCAGCCTGTGAGTCAAATTAAGCCTGCCAGGGGTCCTAATTTGGCCTGTGAGGCCATTTTTCCAACAGCCATGCCCTGAAGTCAGGGCTTGAGCAGGCAAAGCTGCAAGGAAGTAATGGATCCAGAGTGCAAACCAGATTGTTGCAGTCAGTGCTGAATGCAAGCCAGCTGGGATCAGCCCACTGCAGAGTTCCCCACCAGAACACCTATGTGGAGCTGATCCCTCAGGCTTGAATGCAGGATTGGTTGCATCTGGGAGCTCCAATCAGACAAGTAAAGCTGATCCCAGCAGGCATGCATTTGGCACTGAGGAGCAAGTGGAGTTCCCAGTGGGGGAGTTCAGGATCCAGCCCACCAGCCAGATCCTACTTCCCAGCCCTGTGGCGCAAACTTGCAAGAATGCCAGTTGTTAATGGGGAGGATACGGAAAACAGGTTTTTCTTACCAAACCGCGAGATTTGAAAGAGCTGCCTTGCTTATTAAATTAAAAAAAAAAGAGTAAACACAGATCCAAGCCCTTCCCTGCTTGTATTGGAATCCTGGGGAAACGAACAGGATCCAGCACCAGCCGAGAGAGCAGCAGTTGCTTCACAGGGACTGCCTAACGATGGTTTTGCCTTCCCTCATGCTGAAGGAAGTGGATCGGGCTCTGAGACACACCATCAACTGGTAAAATATTAATTTCACGTTGTGCCACCACCGCGGAACATATTGGGTGTAACATCTGAAGGATCTCAAGGATTAAGGCATCGCCAGTAAGGTGCAGTGAGCTGAACTCATGTCAAATGGCTGGAAAAGACTCTTGCCTCGGTAGTTAACTCTACAGTTAGGACTTCCAGCAAATGTACCTTTCTCCAAGTAGGTCCTTGGTGCCCACGGTGGATCCTCTTCAGCGTATGGGTCACTGTATTCTACCACAGCAGCTTCTTCCTCCTCATAATCTTCTGGAGGTGGTGGTGGTGGTGGGGATTCATCAAAGACCGGCTCATCTACTGGGGGTGGGGGTGGAGGTGTGTCTGAAACTAGAGGAGCAAAAAACCACACTGCAGTTCCTAGAGTTTAAGGGCTATACAGCATGTCCAATACATTAAGCGCTTTACAAGTCTTATCCCCCCCCCCACGTCCAGTGACTGCTTCGATGGGTTGTCCTCCTTTTACAGAAAAGATTCAAGGCTGAGAGGCAGTGCTTGTAATCAATGATCAAGGTTCAAAGTTCACCTTCCATCCAGTCTGACACTCAAACACTGGACATGGGGGGGGGGGAAACAGCAGCTTTTCCACTTTAGAGCAGAGGTAGCTCATCTGTGGCCCTCCAGATGTTGTTAGACCATTGCTCCCATCATCTCTGACAACTAAGCAGTGCTGGAGGACCAGCCCTTTTTTGAGAGAGAGGGAGATTCATGTTCCACATTACCTGCTGCTAGCTCTTCCAAATCCAGTCTCAGAGGCAGTATGTCTCTGAACATCATTTGCTAGGGAACTCAAAAGGAAAAAAAAAGTGCTATAGCTCTCATTTTTCATAGGCATCTGGCTGGTCTCAAAATGTTGGACTTGGTGGATCTTTGGTTGAATTCAGCAGGGCTGTCCTTATGTTCTCAATCCCATATGGTTAGATGGAATGGCAGTTCCTGGTTAAGTCGCTTTCTTTTGCCTTGGGGCAGACTGCATGCCCTTCAGATTGTAAAGCAGGAACTTTGAATCTCTGAGTTTAATCACTATGTGGACGCTGCTGCAGTGGGGGGCCAGAACATATCAACCCAATCCCACATGAAAAACAAGTGTTCCTCCTCTGCCTGGCAGAAGACCACAGCAGCACACTTTGCAAAATGCACCGTCTTGGCTGCTGACTGGTAGCGGCACAAAATTTATGAAACGGTCTATGAACAACCAATCAAAATGTGGAACGTCTGCTAGATTAGAAGCAAGTGGGCATTACAAGGTCGTCTGTGATCGAGAGACATTGTCATCATCCAAACCTAACGCTTGCGGGTGAGCTTAAGCTTGCTAAAATATCTCTACCTGAATCAAAGGACAATAAAAATGCATACTTACTATTCTCCTGAACTCTGGCCACAAATCCCATGAGTGGTAGCTGAGGAGTTACCTGTAGGATAGAGGGAGGCGGTGGCGCAAGAGAGACTGCAGAAAAGGAACGACAACAATAAAAAAGCAGGCCTCTGGTTAGAAAAGTTGAACCCAAAACATGAGAGATTACACGGGCGCTGTGGTTTCCTACTAAATGCAAGAAAAAGGGAGGAAAAATTGTAACAGGTGAACTTGAACCTAGCTGCCAACACTGAAATTTGCTTGAAGAAGTAGTAATCATCAGGCTTGTTTCTTAAACAGAAATAATTCGTGCTTAAGGGACTCGTCTCCTGCAGTCTCCACAGAATCAGTCCTGAAACAAGTCCAGCAGCAGCACAGACAAACTTGGCTATTAGGAAGTGCAGTCAGGGAAAATATTCCCCAACCCAAAGACAAACGTTTGCAGTTTCATATTTCTTCATAAAAATTCAACATCTTCAAGCAAATTAGAATGCAATCTCTTAACTCGATCTGGGAAAACCTTCAGGATTGGGACTTAGAATAACTTTACTAGAGGTTTTTCTGAGCACACAAAACACTTTAATGAACAGTGTGACCTGACTGTTTAAAACAGGATTTTAGAAGTGTGCTTATGCGATTAAGCACCATTCTGCATGGCTTTAAGAGAGAAGCTGAAACAATTTACTTCCTCCCACAGAAGTCCATGGCAGTCTTTCACTTCTACGGGTGGGCTAAAGTAGCTGCACTTGTGGTCACAGTTTAGCTGGGAGCAAAACCCAATCCCAGCCCCCAAGTCTTGGCAACTTGAGAGTCAGGGCAGAATTTAGGTTTTCCCCACAACTCAATGATGTCAGAGACTCCCGTTCCTTTACTCTCTGCTGAGTAGTTCAGTGGATGCTACTCTTTTCTAAATGAGAATATTTCAACACTCACAACCAGGGGCACAGCAAGGGGCATACCGCCCCAGGTTCCATAATGGAGGGGGTGACAAATTATCAAGGAACAATTACTGCCCTACTAGAGGGTTCATAATACTAGGGATTATATACAGGTGAAACTCAAAAAATTAGAATATTGTGGAAAGGTTCATTTCTTTCAGTAATTCAACTTAAAAGGTGAAACTAATATATGAGATAGACTCATGACATGCAAAGCGAGATATGTCAAGCCTTTATTTGTTATAATTGTGATGATTATGGCATACAGCTGATGAGAACCCCAAATTAACAATTTCAACTTTGGGGTTTTCATCAGCTGTACGCCATAATCATCACAATTATAACAAGCAAAGGCTTGACATATCTCGCTTTGCATGTCATGAGTCTATCTCATATATTAAACTCCAGTAGCTAATGAAAACAATTGCTTACATAAATGGACTTTTCCATGATATTCTAATTTTTCGAGTTTCACCTGTAGCTATATATGAAATTTCATGCATATCGGTTAATATCTTGACCCTCCTCCACCAAAATAGCTGTTTACTTGGCTGTTTTCCTATGTCGTGAAGGCTGAAATTTCAGTTCAGTGGAGCACTTACTGTTCCCAACCCTAACCCTGTGGAAAGCCATCTAATTAGACTTTAATTTGATTTTGAGATGTTTTTAGGAGGTAATTTAATTATTGTTTGATTTTATACCAATGTTATGTATCTGATGTTAGCCACCCTGAGCCCGACTTTGGCTGGGGAGGGTGGGATATAAATAAAAGTTTTATTATTATTATTATTATTATTATTATTATTATTATTATTATTACTTGTTATTATTCCTTTGTAAGAAAATATGAAATAACGTAAAACCATTTTTGCAGAGGGGGGGGAGGAATCAATGCGGGGGGCTGTGTGACAAAAAATTTTTGCCCCCGGGTACCAATTTACCTTGCTACGCCCCTGCTCACAACTTTTTGAAAATTGAGCTACCTATATACTTTCCCCCTCAGATTATGGCTGCTGCCAATCGCTTCATTTTAAAAATAAAGCTGCCGTGTGCAGAACCTATTTTTGTTTGCTTTCTCTTGTACAGAGTGTGCCTCTCACATGGGGAAGTCTAATGCAATCTGCACTTCATGTACAATGAAAAGAATGAGAACCAGTCCCAAGATCACCCCCAGCAAGCACCACGCCCCTTCTCCCTTGCTGAAGCCCATGTTCTCAAATGCATTTTTCTTCTGGTGCTCCCTCAATGAAAAGGTAACAGGCCCATTTTCAAAAGACATTCCTTGCTCCCCTATCCTGCCATTTCCCTCCCTGTTTATGGCACCGCGGTAATCTGGTTGTCCTCACCAGTCCTCTCCCAACAGTGAGTCTTTGTTGGAAGTCCTTTTGCCTCTACCCTGGAAGAGGTCCAAGTCCACTGACATATCCCATCTTCATCTGCTAAAACTC
This sequence comes from Lacerta viridis, assembly GCA_900245905.1. Classification (NCBI taxonomy): domain Eukaryota; kingdom Metazoa; phylum Chordata; class Lepidosauria; order Squamata; family Lacertidae; genus Lacerta; species Lacerta viridis. The sequence goes on from OFHU01004568.1 coordinate 255,628, forward strand.
TACACTTACAGACATCTCATTATTTGCGACGCGGGAAAGCCACTCTTTTTGTAAATTTACAATCCAAGCAAGCAAGCCACCCTTTTAAATCATAACATTCTGCTTGGCTAAACAGACTGAATGAGAATTACCTAATATTTATTGGCTATTTGGCATCTTCTGTGGTGTCTCGAAAACGAAATGACTGACTAATGAAGGGCCACCCATTTAACAACTCTTACCACAACAAAGGATTCCACAAAACATGCTGAGCATCCAGAAAACACCTTTGCATAAAAATAAACCTTCAGAAGTCGGTCTCCCCATAAAAGAGTGAATAATCATAGGTTCTCTCCTTCAGCATGCAAAGAGTCACATTTGTGAGTGTTATGCGTTGTCATACCTAGGGACACTTCTCAGTATGTTTTGAACACGTACACACACAAACAAAAAATATTCCATACACAAATATTCAAGTTCAACAAGTGTGTGCAAACTTCAGACAACATGCAGGTTATGTGCACTGAGTGAAGATCCATTATTAACATGCATATATATTCTAGGCACTTAAGGTTCAGTAGACTGGTGTTGGTTTAGATGTGGAAGAGCCAGACGTAGGCCACAACTTAGTCATGAAGCTCAACCAGTGTGGCTTCTGTCAAGTTACAGGCTCTCAGACTAATCAATTCACGTGCCTATTTGCAGTTGTGCACTTCAGGATTCCATCAACTGATCTCCTACGAAACATTAGCAAACTGACAAGATCACGGGGTTCTGCCCTTCCCCATGCTTGTTTCTATGATGTGCAACTGACTAAAGCAGGTTTCCTTCCAAATACAAGCCACCTCTTTAGCAATTGGGCCACCTAGTGAACTAAGAACTGTGAGGGGAAACGAAAGGTTGTCTCAGGGATAACCATGTTAGTCTGTTGCAGAAAACACCGAGGCCTTGGGCATCTTAAAGACTAACCTTTTCATGGCATAAGTTTCCACTTCATCGGATGAAGTGTTAACTCAAGTTACAGGTGTATGGTTTGGACGGGGTGGGGTGGCGCTTGTAAACAGTGAGGCCAGAGGAAAATAAAATGCAGAAAGTACAAACTGATAAATTACCAAAACAGCCACATTTCAAATATAATACTTTATAAAAGAAAGGCAACCCCTTCCCCACAATCATAGGTTAATATTTAGGTTTTTAAGGTGAAGGTCAAATTATTCATCATCACCACAACAATGGGTTAGGTCTTTAAAGGCACCACAACACTGGCATTTTTGTTGGTGGGTTAGAGTACCAGCTTACCTGGGTTCTGGCTATAAAAGGGTCCTCCATTCACCTGGTTTTGAAGGCTGTTCTGCGAAGTGATGGAAGGAGGACGCCTGTACGGCAAAGAGCCCCCTATTGTTGGAGGGGTGTGCCGAGTAGCAGGTCTGTTCATGCTGTAGAACTGAACAGGATGACCTGTTTCGGAAGGGAGAAAAGTGTCAGGATAAGGACAAAAATGCTGAAGCTGAATCCTGCCTTTTCACATAAAGATTTCCACTTCATATGAGTGAACTCTCCATGCTCTTACCACAGCAAAAGGACTGAAAGTGATGAATTGGAAAAATAAAAACGTGGCTCCCTTCTACAATTGGATTGAAGACTTATACAAACTCGCGGCATATGAACAACTTGCATATAAACGCAGACTTGCCATGGAGAAATTCAATGATATTTGGAATCCATTCTTACAAATACTGCAATAGGTTAAGATCTGGTGAAGTACAATGACAACTTTGTAAAGTAAACGATTTTGGGTTCCTCCCCCCTTTACTTTCCCTTCTACACGTGTGCTGTTTCTTTTTTTCTTTCTCTCTCTTTTATTTCGTCTCGCCATGTTTGGTGGACATATATGGTTATGTACGATTTAACTTTCAATGAAGAAATTAAAAAATGTAAAAAATATATAAAGATTTCAGCTTTATCTAAAAAGACGTTTGAACACAAAGGGTGGAACCCAATGTTGCATACAGGTGAAACTCGAAAAATTAGAATATTGTGGAAAGGTTCATTTCTTTCAGTAATTCAACTTAAAAGGTGAAACTAATATATGAGATAGACTCATGACATGCAAAGCAAGATATGTCAAGCCTTTATTTGTTATAATTGTGATGATTATGGCATACAGCTGATGAGAACCCCAAATTAACAATTTCAACTTTGGGGTTTTCATCAGCTGTATGCCATAATCATCACAATTATAACAAACAAAGGCTTGACATATCTCACTTTGCATGTCATGAGTCTATCTCATATATTAAACTCCAGTAGCTAATGAAAACAATTGCTTACATAAATGGACTTTTTCACGATATTCTAATTTTTCGAATTTCACCTGTAAGTAGACCTTTGGCTGACACACTGGGTTGTCATCTTTCCTTCCTCCTCGCAGCTTCTTGCTGCCCTGCCCCCCCCCAAAAAACCCCGCAAGTCCAATGGATCCCCCAACCCTCTAGAGCAAATTTGAGGTGTGAAAGAGAGGCTGCAGTGGTAAAAAAAGGAAGGTGGAATTCCACAGCATGAGTGCAAGTCTACTCTGCATGGGGGAAGACAGCTTTGGAAACAACCCATTGGTGTTTTTTTTCACATGCTTTTAAAGCTGCTCAGATGATTCAGAAGTTCGGCATTAATACAAACCCTACAATGTTATGCTTTTGAAAATGAAGCAATTCAGCTGACATAGCAGGCACATTCGATGGGATACCTTAAATTACACTTCAAAGGAAACCCAGCATTTTAAAAAAAGAAGAGGTCTCTGAGCTGATTCTCCATTAGCTCTCAAAGAAGGTGATGGAAACATGAAACAAGGACATGACCACAGTTTGCTCTGCCCAATTTTCAAGAGTAACGAAACTAAGGTTTAGTTCCTATATGCACGTTCACCACTTGATGACCAACATGTTGGAACGAGCCACTGCAGCAGAAACTTTTACATCCATAATACTTTTGAATGGAAAGGGGTCACATGTTTAGCAAAGCCAAAAACTGCAAAATAAATCAAATAGCAAATATCAATGTAAGAGTCGGCCGTGAGCTGCTCCAAGTTTGAATGGGTTTCACCAGTCACAGAACACTCAACTATCCTCCTTGTTTCAGATGGTCTCTTGCCCCCTGCCTCAACTTTCAAATCCAAAAGCCGTGCCTTGGTAAAGTCTAGAGTACAGCAGTATTTCCCCCCAAAAGGTTAATGAATTAAACCTGAAAAATCTATTTTTCTACTTGTAAATCAGTTGCTCCCTCTAAATATTAAACTACCTTGCCCACTGCCATCACTTAAGATTTACAAGCATGCTTCCAAGCAATGAGTTTCTGATTCAATGTTACCTACAAAATGTTGAATTTGGTTTTTTGAAACAAGCTGCAAATACCGTACTTTTCCGTCTATAAGATGCCCCCGTGTATGACTTCCCCTATTTTGGGGGACTCAAATTTAAGAAAATGAGGGGAGATGGCACAGAGTGACTTAGCTTTTTGCGGAGGATTGCTCAGCATTGTTGAGCTTTCTTAAGGGGAGGATTGCCGAAAACAGCTCACCCATACGCATAGCAAAATCTGCCTCCTGTCTGTCCCATCGCCGGCAGCAGCTGCAATTTGCCCGCCCAACTGCCAAAGCCTCAGCCAATCAACACCACCCATTGACGCAGCAACCAATCATACGCACAATAGCCGTTGACAGCCGCGGCAGCAACCAATCAAACACCCACCCTATGCACTAACCATGTATAAGGCGACCCCCACTTTTTACCACTTTTCTTTTTTGAAAAAAGGTGACCCCCACTTTTCTTTTTTGAAAAGAAAAAAACATAGTCTTATACACAGAAAAGTATGGTAAGTCAACAATGTGCGGTTGTCAGAATAATGCTTGGATCGAAAGAACCGAGACAGACGGTAGGGTAGACGAAGGGAGATTTTGAAAACAACGCACAAAGAAACACAACAATCCAAACAATTCAATGTAACATGGTGCTTTCAGCAGCTGAGAAAAATGATGAAACGATGGAAAACGAAATGCCACGCTTTCCCAATGAAAACCACACAAGCCTAGGAAACTCCATGAATCTGTAGTACTCAACAAAACCAGTCTTAGGCTGTTACTGCATCTTGGCTGATCTGCCTCAAGAGGAAGAGCTGAAACTCACCTGCGGAAGGAGTGGAAGAAGCAGCAGGGGGAGTTGGAGATGTGAAGCCATCGGCAAGGGGCTGAGCCCCTGCAGCAGCGGCAGCAGCATCTGGGGCGGCAGAGGATGGGGCAGTTGCAGGAGTGGGAGGAGTGGGAGCAGGGGCAGAAGTAGCAGGAAGGGGAGAAGTGCCAGCTGAACTGGCAGGGGCTACGTGAAAAGAGGAGGAAGAGGAGGAGTTAATAAGGAGTTACGGTTAGCAAGGATTAGAAAAGCTTTCGAGTATTTTGTGCGGAACGTTCCACAAACGCTTAAAATTCTAGCCCCCAAAATGGCAGCAGCGGGGGGAGGAAGGATAGGTAGAATAATGTTTATGTAGGGAAAGGGTTACCCCTTAGGTGCACAGCAAAAGGGGGCGGGGAATGGGAGGAGGATTTCAACTTGTCCAATGTGAAACATCGCCTTTCCCCCTGACAGGACTCAAAGCAGCTTACAGATAATTGCCATTGCCAAGGAATCGCCCAAACCCAAGAGGAGCCCCCCCCCCGCCGCCCGAGATTTACCTGGATACACACTGGGAGGGGATGGAGTAGGGACAGCGATAGGGACTCCCACACTTCCACTTCCACTGTTCTCTCGACTGCTGCTCCTACTGCTAGGGTGGCTCCCTCCACTGCTCCCGCTGCTGCTAAAGAAATAATATAAAAAGAAACAAACCACAGAGGCATCCATATTCCATTCCATGCCAGGCATACGCAAATTGCTAAACTTCGCAATTTTGGGGACAAAGAAAGGCGTGCTGCTGTTTTTTCCCTTACGCCCAAGATAAAATAGGGGTACATCACTGACGAGTAACTGCTGCCTGCTGGATTACAGGAAATGGCTTTCAGGACCCTAAAAACATCAACTCTTAATGGGCCAATATTAGAAGGAGGTTGGTTTTATTTGAATTGCTTAATACTCCACAAGTAAAAACACTTAGGCCTAAGATAGTTTTTGGCACGACACCATGAAATCTCACCAACATACCGTTACATTTTATGCTGGCCAGGGCTAATCTGTTCTGCAGATCGATTTCCTTAGTGCAGACCTATCTTAGGCCAAGGCCTTTTTTCCAGCTTTTACATTATTACTTCTGCAAATCCACATAAAGGAATTAAATCAGTCATGTTTCCCATCTCTTTCATGTTACCAACATTTTCACAGGCACCAAAGTCTCATCTACAGGTATAGGAATTTTAATTTAATAATAATAATAATAATAATAATAATAATAATAATAATAATAATGTCTGTTCCGCATGGAATCTCAAGTTTCAGAACTTATTGGGAAGTAACAATAAAGCCTCATGACAGCATCACTCTCATTTGTAGACACCACATTTCAGAAACAGTGCACGACCATGACCGTCTTATGGTAGAGAGGCAAATAAATTGAAGTTATAACAAGCAAGCAAACAAACAAACAAACAGGATACAGTTCTATTCAAGACTTCATATGCTACAATACACAATTCGGTGAGCAAATTGTGTATCTTTTTTTAAAAAAAACTCTTCCTAGACAAATGACTTCGCATTATACAACATGTAGCATAAACAGCATGGTTTCCCTCTAACTCCCAATGGATTTCCCAAGAAATCACATGAATTTATGAAGTTCTAAGTGAAGGGTTGGAGGGAGGAGGGGGGGGGGGTTAAAAGCAGATCACTATAAAGCTGTGTTATGTGTCTTAATTACTGTTAATATTTTGTGCAGGAGCAGACTGAATACCTGTAAGTGCGATTCCTCTGATTCACAGAAGCTGTCCTAACAGGGCTCTGTTGCGAGGGAGCCATATTACGGGTAGGGCTAGGTACATAGTCATTTGGTACCACTGGAGGACGCACTGGCTCCAGTGTGCGATAGGGAGAGTGACGCCTACACAAGAAAAACATATGTATGGAAGCAATTTCAGACAATGAAATACACCAAACACCTTTGGGCAAGGCAGTGTAGGACTCCTGCTTACTGTTCATATTGAAAATGCACAGGGCAGGATCCTGTCCACCGCAGGGGCAGTGCCTGTGAAGGATTCCCTTGGGCACGACAGGGTCCAATTTTCCTACTCCCCCTTCACGGCACACAAGAAGGCAGTGCCAAAAAAGAGAGGTCTTTGCCTCTCCATGTCCCCAGCCAGCTCTCCCTTCTCCTCTCAAAGTAAGTGACTTCTGCTCTGGAGCATCAGTGACTTGCAATTAGAGGAGAGGGCAGACTGGGGAAGCATGCAGAGAGTTCCTGGTCCAATCACTAGTCTTTCATGGTGCCTGCACACTTAGTTGGTCAGAAGAGGAAGAGAGAAAACAGGACTCTACTGAGCCTATAAGAACACTCCACATGCTGGTGCCGTGCTTCTCAGCGGACTTAACTGGGCGCATGAAATTTCTCTGTTCATGTCGTACAGGATAATCAGGGCCGTTACTTTTTCTAGGTACAGCAGTGTAGAGCTACTCTACAAACAAAAGCCCAAAAGGCTCCTGCCGAAAGAAACTATTCAAGCATTATTTCCACCTCCTGGCGATACTATGAATGTGCTATCTGCCTACAGGGGAGAAAGACAAGACACCTCCAAAACCCACAATGTCATTTTGAGGCACTAATGAGCCATGAAGCAATAGGAAAAGCAAGAACGGATTTTTACCTTCCCTTTTTGCACCCTGCCCCCTTTCCGATGCGCCTAAAGTTGTACTTACCCAATCGTTCCTTTCCCTGACATTGGCGGACTGGGTGGCTTCTGGGTGGGTGGTGTGGTACGAGGCAGGCCACCCATTTTCATATTCTGTGTACTAACCTGCATGAGAGGCAATGGGAAGAAAAGCAAACCTCACTGAACTCTTCAGGTCAACAACTGAGAATACATTAAGAATCCTTTGGGAACTGATCTGCTACATTAAAGAAGCAGGGGAATGTGTAGTAGTAGTAGTGGTGGTGGTAATAATAATAATAATAATAATAATAATAATAATAATAATATAGAAGCCCCAGTGGCCATGCACCTATGTGCAATTTCTATATACAATAGTTAAGATGTGCTCAAAGGACTTGTGGTTCTATGGCGTGTTTAAGAGTTGCGTTTGCCTTTAGACCATCACATTAAACTTCCAATCACCAGCAACAAGGAAAGTGTGCCTATCTCAAGGAAAACTTTGCTTACTAGGCTCAATGAAGCATCATTGCCCTCACTGTATTTCTAACTATGCAAATCCGGCCCATGTCTGCTCAGAGTTAAGCTCCACAGGGTTTGATGTGGTTTGTTCCCAAGAAAGTAGGTTTAGAACCGCAGCAGCCTAGAAATACAAATGAGATATTTTACTGAAATGTAGGGGTTTTACTTTCTTGGGTTCCATGATCACTGCAGGTGGTGACAGCAGTCACAAATGGAAGTGAGAGCTGGACCATAAAGAAGGCTGATCACTGAAGAATTGATGCTTTTGAATTATGGTGCTGGAGGAGACTCTTGAGAGTCCCATGGACTGCAAGAAGATCAAACCTATCCATTCTGAAGGAAATCAGCCCTGAGTGCTCACTGGAAGGACAGATCCTGAAGCTGAGGCTCCAATACTTTGGCCACCTCATGAGAAGAGAAGACTCCCTGGAAAAGACCCTGATGTTGGGAAAGATGGAGGGCACAAGGAGAAGGGGACGACAGAGGACAAGATGGTTGGACAGTGTTCTTGAAGCTACCAACATGAGTCTGACCAAACTGTGGAGGCAGTGGAAGACAGGAGTGCCTGGTGTGCTCTGGTCCATGGGGTCACGAGTCGGACACAACTAAACAACTAAACAACAAAGGGTATATATGAAAATGAAAAATGCTCTACCTTATGCTCCATGAAAAATGAAAGCCAAATGGGTTTCCAAACTTCATGCATTATAATACAAATCAGGGGTGGCTGACTTGTGGCCCTCTAGATATTACTTGCCTACGACTCCCAGGATCCTGGACCACTGGGCTATGCTGGCTAGGACAGATGGGAACTATATAATACATAAAGCTTAAAAATACATTTGTATTGCATGCGTCCAGGGGACGCGTTTAGGGGTTTGGCTATGGCTCCCCGGCTACACATTCTAGCGGTAGCAAATGCAACTCTGCCACAGCACAAGACATGAAATGTCTCTCAAAAGCACTTAATATATATTTCAGGAAACCACTTGTTTCTTGTTGACTGAGTGGTGGGGAACCTGCAGCCCTGCAGGTGTCATTTGATTCCAACTCTCCTCTCGCCTGACCAACTAGAACATGCTAGCTAGGCTTGATGGGAGTTTGGGCCCAGCAACTTTGGGGTGGGGGTGGGGGTAGGCAAGAGGTTGCCCACTACCAACCTGCAGTGTCTATGGAGCTATTAGATGTGCCTAGGACAGGGAATGAGTTATACATAATGTGAAACCCTTATCCCACGTATTACAAAAGCACAAGGAGGAATCCTAAAAGCTCAATACTGTATAACAGTGTTCCCCAACCTTGGGCCTCCAGCTGTTTCTGGACTACAGCTCCGATCATCCCTAGCTAGCAAGGCCAGTGGTCAGGGATGATGGGAGTTGTAGGCCAAAAACAGCTGGAAGCCCAAGGTTGGGGAACACTGCTGTATAAGAAATAATCTGGTATCCTCACTTCCCAAGAGGGATGCAAAGACCTGGCCAAGTATTGGTGAATAGCTCATTCTGCTGAAGAGAGTCTGCTCTGAGGTAAGAGAAGCCAGTGTAGCAGAGGGAATGTTGCTGCTTCTGCACCTACGGCTCCCTTCGTCCTTGTCATTCAAGGGCGCTTGTGCTGGTCCCATACAGTCTTTCACAGGCTTCCTCAACCTCGGCCCTCTGGATGTTTTGAGACTACAATTCCCATCATCCCTGACCACTGGTCTTGCTAGCTAGGGATCATGGGAGTTGTAGGCCAAAAACATCTGGAGGGCCGAGGTTGAGGAGGCCTGGTCTTTCAGCTTTATAGTCTAAACACTGCAGTCTTTCCCGAAAGAAATAAATTTCCAAAGTATCTATTTGGACACTTTCTATCTGCACTTAGCACTCCCATAAATCAACTTCATATATGAAATGAAGCTTCACTTGCAACACCACCCTAATAAAAAATGGCCTTTAAAAAATAAAGGAAGTAGTGGCATTTTGTGTATAAAAGAAAGATTATATCACCAAGAGTTATTTCTGTCATAGAACACCTCATTTTTTAAGGATTGGTAGCCATTTTTTTGATCTGTTTCATGAGATGCTGATGACAAACTACATTTACGATGCTGCAAATGCAAGGTATGAATAATTTAATGTTTTGTGTTCATCAGCATCACGGTGGGTTGATATTTTTTTTTTTAAAAAAAGAAAAAAAATCCACTGCTTGTTTCCGCGTAAATCACAAACATGAGAAAACTAATACTTGTGTTTGTGTATGGAAGGAGTGTGTTTGTGTGTGTGTGCATGCATGCTGCTAGGAAAACTAAGTTTTCTAATTTCAAAGTTGGATCCAAAAGTTGTCTGTCCGTCCCCAATAACTGGCCCATATGATTGTTACAGGATGGTTGTATAAATGCAGCTAAATAACATGCCTTCACTTTTTCTTCGGGATAAATTTGGGAGAAGATCACTACACTGCATTTTCTACATGCAATATCCAAGATTCACTACTAGGCATGGAAATATTTATCCAGGTTTGATACATACTAAAAGGCAAGCTAGTAAAATGTTTTTTTAAAAATAAATAAATACCATATTTTCCTCACTGCAGATGGTGACAGCAGTCACGAAATTAGAAGACGCCTGCTTCTTGGGAGAAAAGCAATGACAAACCTAGACAGCATCTTAAAAAGCAAAGACATCACCTTGCCGACAAAGGTCCGTATAGTTAAAGCTATGGTTTTCCCAGTAGTAATGTACGGAAGTGAGAGCTGGACCATAAAGAAGGCTGATCGCCGAAGAATTGATGCTTTTGAATTATGGTGCTGGAGGAGACTCTTGAGAGTCCCATGGACTGCAAGAAGATCAAACCTATCCATTCTTAAGGAAATCAGCCCTGAGTGCTCACTAGAAGGACAGATCCTGAAGTTGAGGCTCCAGTACTTTGGCCACCTCATGAGAAGAGAAGACTCCCTAGAAAAGACCCTGATGTTGGGAAAGATGGAGGGCACAAGGAGAAGGGGACGACAGAGGATGAGATGGTTGGACAGTGTTCTCGAAGCTACTAACATGAGTTTGGCCAAACTGCGAGAGGCAGTGAAGGATAGGCGTGCCTGGCGTGCTCTGGTCCATGGGGTCACGAAGAGTCGGACACGACTGAACAACAACAACAAAAAGATGCAAGACACCCCCTATTTTGGGGGCAACAACCAATCACCAGTCCACCCTCTGCACTATCTGTGTATAAGACGCCCACTGGTTTCTGACATTGTTTTTTTTTAGGGGGGGGGGGCTAGTCTTATACACGGAAAAATACGGTACACTCCATGATTTTTCTTTTAGGATTGTGTGTGACTCAACCTTTCACAATCACTGGGCTTTTGTCCCCCGCAAGAGGCGCAATGAAAATTTCTGTGACCTTGTGGGGTTTCCGCACAAAAATCACAGCATTTAGAACAAGAATTTATCTTAAAATAGATTGAGAGCTACTTCACACAGTCAAAGTATGCCCTTGTCTTTGAAGCAGATATAGTCACTCTGCTACAACAGGTACATGCAGCAGAGAGCCCATGACTGGCCACAGATTCTCAGCATGTACACATAAAGAGGAAAAACTCATGTGGCCACTTTTAGAATGAGCATGCCTTTAAAAAGCTAGTATAGATTACAAAATGTAAGCAGTATCAGGTGTGTGTCATTTTAGGATGCAAGTGCGACGGAAGGAAACCCACCATATTCAATTTCAGTTCCGTGGTCGCAATCTAAGGAACTATAACCCTCTTCTATTAGCCCTGTTGTGTTTGGAACTTGAGTTTTACAGCAGGGGTGGCCAACTCCCAAGAGACTGTGATCTACTCACAGAGTTAAAAACAGGCAGTGATCTACCCCATTTTGGGGGGTTCAGGTTGTAGAGCTTTTTTTAGGGAGGAAAGCCCATTTTTAGGGGTTCAGGTCAAAGTTGTTAAGCTTTTTTAGGGGAGTCAAAGTTGTTGAGCTTCTTTGAGGGGAGCCAGTGATCTACCAGTGATCTACCACAGACAACCAGTGATCTACCGGTAGATCACGATCTACCTGTTGGACATGCCTGTTTTACAGCATAACAGCTCCACAACACACAAACTGATTTTGACACGAGGATTTTCAAAAGCAGCTTGTTAAATGACAAGATATTTTAAACTTCTAAGAAAAGAAAGCAAAAGTTTCTGTGGGGATGATCAAACCCTTAGCATTGCCGAAAAAGTTTCAGGATTGTGGCACATATGCCTGACATTAGAAGAGAAGCAACTTTGATTTAGCATGGCTATCTTAGAAGCCAGAAATGACTAAGATGTTTGCCATTTTCATTACACAGCTTTGATTTAACAGTATCCAGGTTGGCAAGAAGCTAGGGGTAAAAGGGAAAAAAAAGTGTGCAAATGAAAAGATTGAAGAATCAACACCCTCAAGGAGGATGCAAAAAGATGGAATCTTTTACAAAACATACATAGCCCCATTTTCTTGTACTCAGCTCTACTACTTAGTTCAGGAAATTAAGAGCCGACAGAGGTGTAACAAGCAATGAAAGGAAAAATAAGCTACAAAATTGTTTAAGTGAACTAAGTACCCCAAATATATATATATGTGTGTATTTATCAAACTCAGTAACTGGAAAGCAGGGGAGAGAACGAAGAGGTTCTTAATTTATCTTCAGAATGAACTGTGAAGCTTCAGGAAACAGAAAACAGTCTTTGTCCATTATACTTTTTTATATTTCCCTTGATTAAAATTCAAAACATCATCTCTCCTTCACCCAACTGCTGTAGGAGAGAGCTCGCAATAATCTAATATTGCTTGCCTGTCATGCAGAATTATTAAAGAGGAAAGCACTGCTGAAACAATGAAAACAGCATTTCCTCACTAAATGTGTGTGTGGTGTAGGCAGCAGCAAATACAAATTCTTCAGCGATAGGTATCAAAGTGGTCTTCAACCATACCCTGCAGATTTTAAGTTGGTGTTTTGCAGTAGTGTAAACGGTTGGGTTGCGGGAGGAACATTTCCAACAGACCCTGCTGCTTCCAGGGTCCGGGACAGTAGGGAAAGGGGAAAGGGTTCCTTTTGCCATAGCAGTCCCTCTTCTCTCACACAAGTCAATGAAGTGGCCAAGCATGAGGAGTAGGGGAAAAGGTATGTACAACTGCTGAGACTTTCCTACTTCACCCAAAACAAACCAATAATCCGGCAAAGGGAACAAAGTGTCTGCGCAGGGGGTTGGTTCAATTGCAACACCTGATAAACAATACAATGTGCTCCAGTGCACACAAAAAAATGGCTACATCTGAGAAGCTACTCCCCAGGGGTTGTTAGATTCCAACCCCAAGCTGGCATGGACAGGGTGATGGGAGTTGTAGTTCACAACATCTGCAGGGCATCATACTGGCTACCTGGTCAATGATAGAATTTGAGGATTTGAGGAGGCTAAACACTGGAAATGCAGAATGTGTACACCTCTGCGGTCAGCCTAGTAGTGGAATGTTTTTATTGGTCCACAAATGGAATTAAATAAATATATCAACGGGAAGTCCCTTTCTGCATTGCACCCCCTTTTATCAAAATGTATACCAGTTAAGGGCATGGGCACACAAATGGATTCACCATTTTCAGCTCAAAGATACTTGGAAAACTAAGGTGGGAATGACTTATCTGCTTTGGGGGCGGAGAGCTCCTTACCATGGTCAGTTACATCAGATATGTTTTTTATTACCTTCAATCATTGCCTCACATTTGTATGCCACCCATTCAAGGAGCTCAGGGCAGCAGACACAGAAATTACCCCATATTATACTCACAAGAACCCTGTGTGAAGCAGATGAAGGTGAAAGTTAGACAGGCCCAAGGACAGCGAATTAGCTTTGTGTCTGAGTGAAGATTTGAACTTGGATGTCTATGATCCAAGTTCAAAACTATACCATGCTGTCTCTAGCTATGTTCAGTTAACTACAATCCTAGACGCAACTATGTCAATATGCATTGGTAGCACTATATGTTACTTAGTGGCAAGTTCCACTGAGTTCAATAGTACTTACTCCTAAGTAAGACTGGCGTCTTACACATTCTTAAAAGTATCCTCCATAGACCATTAAACGGCTTCCTAACTACAGTGGTACCTTGGTTTGCAACCGCTTTGGATTACAACCGTTTTGGATTACAACCACGTCAAACCCCGAAGTGTGTGTCCCTTTTTTTTGGATTACAACCAATTGTGGGGGGGGGGCATTGGCAAAAGCACACCTTGGGTTACAACCTGTTTTGGTTTACAACTGGATCTCTGGAATGGATTATGGTTGTAAACCAAGGTACCACTGTTCCTTCTGGAGACTGCTAGGTTGCTCGTCCTGAAATCTGGTTATATTTTTAAGGTAATGGAGGCCAACATATTAAGTAGGCATCTAGGAGCCAGGGATAGTTACGGGATCCATTAATGATTCTAGTGTTGGCTGCTTTTTAAACTAGCTGCCGATACCTGCCAATCACTGACAGAAGATGGCAGATTTCAAGTATAGGTAAACTGGATGGATTATAGCAGTGGTGGCGAACCTTTTAGAGACCGAGTGCCCAAATTGCAAACCAAAACCCACTTATTTATCGCAAAGTGCTCAGAGTCGTTGAGCTTTTCATTGAGGGTTTTTTGCGGGGGGGGGCTCCCCAAAATTGTTGAGCTCTTTTTGGGAGCTGCTGACCAAAGTTTTGGCGCTTTGGGGGGGGTCGCACAAAATTTGCTTTGCTTTTGGGGGGGCGCTCCAAAGCTGCTGAGCTTTTTTGGGGGGGGGAGGACAGAAATAAATGACGAATAATACCTTCGCTGGAACTAACATGCAGCACCGACATCATCGTCTGCCAAAGCGCCAAAAAACACACACAGCACAATAAGGGTTAAAAAACGAACGCTGTTATGCCCAATCAGAAACAGCTACTGATGTAGCAAATTGAAAAACAGACCAATTGCCAAACACAATCTCCGGCGACCAGCAAAAAAAAAAAAAAAAGGTTCCGGGTTTCAACAGCGGACGCAAGCTGTAGCCTGGGGAAAAAACAACAACAGCGTGGATGGGTTGATGGCGTGCGTGCCAGCAGTAAGGGCTCTGCGTGCCAAGTATGGCACGCGTGCCATAGGTTCGTCACCGCTGGATTATAGGTTGGTTAATTAATAAGCATGGGTGCTGAGGACACGTGCTCCAAGTAACAGCAATTTCATATGGATAATTCCACTCAGTCTAGCTCAGACTCTTGGTCTCAATGGGTTTGAGCCCCATGTTGGGCAAAAGATTCCTGCACTGTAGGGGGCTGGATTATATTACCCTCGTGGTCCCTTCCAACTGTATGATTCTATGATAATTTAGCTCTTAACAAAATAAAAGGGAGAATTTTTCTTCATAGCATTCTTTGAATGACTATGAATACCAATGATGAAATGCTATCCTCAGAAAAAGGGATAAGAAATGCTGCTTGCTTGCTACTTCAAGTTCAGTTCCAGCTGAGCACCTACACTCAAACTCCTAAACTGATGTTGGAAAGCAGTAAACACATATGCAGAAATATTTAAGATGGAGGAATTATGCAATGTTGATCTATTTTTATGAGAAGCTATTTTTTCCCCTATCCTTAAAGAATCTCTCATCTAAGCTAAGATATAAAGCTGCTGGAAATAATTTGAGTATGCAGAGCAAGTTAGGAATAATTTCATTTCCTAAACCCAAGTTTGGCTTAATTCTTCCCCATCACAGTTGTTTCTCATGACACCGGAAAGCAAGCTCCACATTTCCAAACTTGAAGAAGGTTGCATTATGTTAAATTACATTTTAATTATTAGTATAATTAAACATAGTGAACAATCAATTACCCGATCTTTACATTTCTAATTAGTTTCAACCAGATTTCAAAATCTTCCACTGCTTTTCCAATGGGAGATACACAATTAGCTCCATGTGCTCAGGGGGATCTGCAATGTGCTTTTCCAAGCTGGCAAGCCAGATATATTGCACCACAACTAATTCCTGACATGTCAAGGACTGGAAAAAATATGGTGTTCCAATAAAAAACCAGAAACCCACTGGATGCTGGAAACCCTTGAGCACACTTAAAAGTAAATGAATTTTTTAAATGTCTTTGGATGCAATTCTAAAAGAGTAAGACCACAGATTAAATGCCATCAAGCATTTCAATCAGATTGATTTCCAATGGAATTTAGGCATGCCCATCTTTTTCTATATTGTAACTTTTGACTGCAAACACCATGACATGAATGAATGTATTCAAGCATGACAACACTGAGAAAAATGTTAAGCTCTTCTTAATACTGTTCAAAGCTACAAGGTGTGGGGGAATGCATGTAAGTAAGGGCAGTTTCACAATATAGTTTACGTTTTTTATTTGAGCATAGCTATTTGTGCCAGTGCACTGACTTGCAATAACAGTCTAACGTAAGTAATATATGTATTTCCTAGCAGGTTTGGCAGTCCCAGAAGTGGGCTGTAAATGGCTAACTGGTAAACATCACTTTTTCATTTAAAAAAAAAAAAAGAATCATGCCCCACATTACTTTTGATTTTTCAAGACAGGCAAGCTTGCAAATTCAAGCACTATTCATAAAAGTAATCAAATCACATCATATATAGGATAAAAAGATCATTACAGAGGGGGAGATCAGAGGTCACAAATATGTATCTTTTTTATCACGAAAATCATCCATTCCAAGGGCTGTGCTAATTATCCAATCCTTATGGTCATCATTTTGTTATGCTTTAAAAAAATGTTTTAAGACCAAAGAATGGTGTTCAAGGTGGTATTCCCTCCCACCCCACCCACCAGAAATTAGCACTCTCCCCGAATGTAATAGTTTGAAGAATAAGAATGAAATTCAGCCCTGTCGTTTCTTACCTTAAATCTAAGCAACCACTTAATGCATAAATGAAGCAAATAAAAGAGGTAAGGAAGAAAAGCATTGAAAGGTTAGTTGAAACTTCAGGATATGAAGAGAGAAGGGGGAAAAAGAAAGTTAAGCATTTAGCATCAACAAAATAATGCATCAGTAGATCATAGAAAGAGTGATTAAAGCAGAATATGTAATGGTTTTCGAGATGAAATTTATAAAGCCACTATCTTAAGATACTATTAACTCCAAGGTCAACACTCAATGTTTCAAACACTATTTCATGAGAGACAGCTAGAGAGCCACTATTAACCCGCCCATGAAACAACCTCTGGCAACCAACATCTTATTTCTACATGGACTAAAATTATTTAGAGTAATATGAAGCAAATCTTACTACTGCATGTACAAATTTTAACCAATTGATAAATAATAATTTTCAGGTTTTTTAATTATATGTGTGGCATATTTCACAACTCCCATTCAATACCAGAGACAATGAGTGTGAACAAACTTTACCCAATATAGATGTTCTCACAAGCCTTCTGCTGTTTAACCTAACATCATTAAAGGAGGTTTCATGGAACTGCATACACTGCAGATTACTTGATCAAATATACACATTACTATTTTTTATTTGTTAAATTAAAACCCAAAACTTAATTTTTTTCTCATCAATTTTGCTTGATAACCCAGTCATGGGTCCAGCTTATGCACTCTACTTGTGAGATGTAGCTAACAAAAAGTAACTTTTGTAAAAGATTTTCATAGTCATGGTTTATATCATTGCTCTGCAGAACTTTTTTTCAAAATAATCTTTAAAACCAGATTGTTCATGAAGCGATTACAAATAATTTATTTTTTATTACAATTGTAAAAACCAAGGGTTTCTTAATGTTATGTTTTTACAAAAAAAAATATGCAGAGCAGCTAATTCAGAGTGGAATTGAACTAAAATCTCTAAATATCAGCATTATGTTTTATTCGGCTACTTAAAGAGCTCTACAACTGATTACCACGTTTTTAAAGCTTTAATGATTAAAGATAGTATAACACTGTAACTATTGTCTATGCATTTTTCTTTCTTCTTTAAAAGTTTTTTTATTCAGAATTTCCCTTTCAGATAATACAGTGTGCATGCACTACTTGTCTCCTTGATATTTACACTGCTGAAAAGAGAATGTTAACTCCATAAATCAAAGAGACACTACATTTTCTACACTCCAAGGGTAAACATTAGTGTAACTGGTACAGCAATTTCAGCTTTGTAAGAATCTAAAAAGCTTATATACATGCATTTTAAAAGGCAATAGAATAGGTTTCAAATTCATCAATATTTAAGACTAGTACTTGTTCCAAAATTGTGCATTGTCAGTGAAGTTATCTTAACTAATTAAAGTGACACTTGCTTCCAAGCGAAGAATGTTGGAATATATTTGTGTACTTAAACATTCATTTTGGCTTCACTGATGAGATCTATCTCCACTTTTTTGAAATGTAAACAGGCATTGTAATGCCTGTAGTTCAGGAGCCATCAAATGAGTAACTAAGGCTGCACTCCTAACCCCACTTACCTGGGGGTAAGCCCCATGGAATCCAATAGGACTTACATCTGAGTAGGTATGGTTAGGGTTGCACTACAAATTTATTTCTCTGCAAGCTCAAATAATTCCCAATGAAATAAATAAAATGGCATGCTACTATGCCATTATCTTGCTGCAAATGTTCTGAATGAATGGCTGTAGGCCTTGTAAATCATTCTTATTCACATTACTCTTGAGATATGCCTAACAAATTGCGAAAATACCACAGGGACAGGGTACTTGACGAAAAGACATGCAAGAATCCGAACAAAATTTGAACATGCAATCAAATGTGTATCTGCACAAAACAAGCAGACAAACTGCACGTGTAACTCGATTCGCAATTCAGCAATATGTTAGACTCAGCTACAGGGGCTGTTAGAGCTACATGCTGACTGAAAACTAACTATCACTTATTTATTTTCATGACTTAAAAATTCCCAGTACAGACACACAGAAAGCTAGTCCCTAGATTTTGCATATCATGCAAATCTGGAAATTGTATTTGATCTTGGAGGAGGCCAGTGCCACACACGGTGGCATTTTATCTGGGTCATGACAGCATCTGGGACATGCAAAAAGAAAAGGGAAAGGGACATACCCTGTTGTCACAAAAGTACTGTTTGACAACCAAATCCAAATGAAGGGAATGGCACCAAATGCTTTCTTTCCCATGTTGAAAGCCTTCTACCCATTTCTCAAAATACAGATATCACAAGCAGCCAGAAAAGTAGGGAGGCTGGGGTTTTTGTTTTTTTAAAGACAGAGCTACAGAAGGAATAATAGGAGATCAGTGACCATGCTGCATCATGACCATGCTGCCGTTTGGGAGAAGGAAGGAGTCCTGCATACAAATCTTTGCATTCTGAAAACATACAGGGAGACTCAGAAATCAGAATTATTCCACATTAACACTTACCTTCACCCCATGTCCAATGTCATCTAGGATTGTATAATCAATAGGTTTTCTAATGTAGCGAACTGGTCTCTCCAGGTTGGCTGGTGCAATGATTTTGTGGGTTCTTGAAGTGTTTTTATTTGTGGTCAAGATGCCAATTTCTCTTCTGGCCACTTTTTCTTTATGTATGTCAACTGTCTGCGAGCATAAAAGAATTAAAATATTAGAGATTAATGATTGGTAAAATGCATTTATTTAAGACACATTAAGCAAGCTTGTCGGTGTCATTACTATATCTCTAATTTTCCCCTAAGTTCCAATATAATTTATATTTATTCTCATTTAATCTCAGAATTTTTGGTTTATACAGATAAAACTGTACAGTATTTTCATATTTGCCTAAATGGGATGGGGGAATCCAAAATGGATGAATTAAGTAGGAATGTTACCATAAAAACATCCTATTAATGCTATATACCATATTTTTCCATGTACAGTATAAGACTAGGTTTTTTTACCCAAAAATTAGGTTTAAAATTGGGGCTCGTCTTATACATGGGTAGTGCTGAGGGGTGTTTTCTTAATTTGGAGTACCCAAAAATAGGGGGTGTCTTATACATGTGGGCGTCTTATACATGGAAAAATACGAGTTACAGGTGGGTAGCCATGTTGGTCTGCCATAGTCGAAACAAAATAGAAAATTCTTTCCAGTAGCACCTTAAAAATATGGAAAAATACGGTTAAGTAAGTAAACATAGCAAGACTTAAAAGCTAGCCTCTGATGCTTCTGACGCCCGATAGATGGCATATATTGTTGTGGTCACTACCATCCTCACTATAAGCATTTTCCCCAAATGTCAGCTTTAATTTTCTTGTTAGAAAAAGTAACTTGAGCAGATGTCCTGGCAGAGATGTCACTTCCAGAAATATGAACCACACATACTGCTCATGCCTCAATGTTCTTACAGGAAGAAGTAGTAGACCAGCAGAACCAGGCTCTAGGATCCCAGGAGATTCCTTCTTTAAAGCTATCTCCTCTTATGTTATACAAATGGTTACAGTTATGCTGCTACCATCAAAGGCCATTCCAAACATTTATAGGAAAGACTCGGCTGAGCAAGCAAACAATTACAACTTTGCTTTGAAACAGGTTGCATTGTGGGAGGTGGGAGACGAGGGTCTCACCTGGTGACATTCCCTGACCTCATTCTGCAACATGGCATCATGCAAAAAAACATGAATGAGGCTTAACCCCCCAGGCTCTCCCTTGAAAAGTTTTTGCTGCCTTTGCTTCCTGCAGCATCCAATAGATCAACTTTCACTAGGAGGTCAAATTATACTTGAATTCAGAGAACAATACTGCATGGGAAAGCCATTGGCACAATTGATCATTTAGGAAACTGGCAAGTCAGATTAGAAAGTGAAGAAAAATAATATGCAATTGCCATACATCGTTTAACT
Organism: Lacerta viridis; assembly: GCA_900245905.1. NCBI lineage: Eukaryota > Metazoa > Chordata > Lepidosauria > Squamata > Lacertidae > Lacerta > Lacerta viridis. The sequence goes on from OFHU01004568.1 coordinate 275,772, forward strand.
GAGCAAAAAAGGAAAAACAATACTGTCTTTATCCAGTCATGTACAGACTTCTATTTTGATGAACTTATCATAAGAGTCTTTTAAAAGCTCATTAAAAAACCACCAAGGAAAAGAAATTATTCTCTACACAAGTGCTATCAAAAATAAATTTTAATGTTTCAATTTTCAGAACCTGCTTTTCAAATATCATGAAAGCTCTATTAGCTTGCTTTAAACTATTAATACATTGCACATTCTAGCAAATTTTATAAACATAACTCTCCTCTACTAAAACCATACCACTTCAGTGTTTACTACATTTTGCAGGAATAAGTTAATAGTTTTTAGCGGGCCTGAATTATTGTTTTAATTTATTTTTTTCAGAGAGTAGGGGTACCCAGAAAACAAAAACAAAACACTCATTCTGAAAACTGGGGCCTACAGTGCACAATCACAAATTATATTCAAATCTTTTAACCTTCACTAACTCATAATAATCAGTGTATATTCATGTCACACTGAAAATATTCATGTAGCCCAGCTAGGATCCTTCATGAGTCATGTCCCATTATGCATATACTGTTTTATAACAGAGACTGTAGAATAGCAGAGACGGCAAGGTCTGCTCCAATCAAAGATCTTTACATGCAGGCTATGAAGAAATTTTCCTATTCAGCGTTAAGCAAGTGGAACTGAGATTTCACAATGAAGTTGTTGGGGTTTTTTTAAAGCTCTAGGACAAACATTTATCATATTTAAAAAGGAGTAATTGATTTTCTCCATACTACCCTTGCCTGCATTAATAATGCATATCAAAATTACAAATTTTAGAAAGAAAATCCAAGATTTTAAACTAACAAAAGTCAAGGTAACAGGAGAAAAGGGGAGAAATGCACGCCACCTGGAATTTTTCCAATCTACTAGCATTATTCCCTAAAATGTCATCATTATAAACACCATTTGAAGGCAAAAATAAAACAAGTCATCTTACTTTTTAAGAAAGTTTGACCTGCTACTGCAAACTGCAGTAAGGTAGTTTTTTTCTGGATCATACTGATAAGCCAAATTCTTTTCAAGTTTCATCTGTGGCAACATCTCTATGAGTCTCCAAACCTTCTACCACATGAAGGTTGTACTATTTCATCCTCACAACCACCTTGTGAAGATGCTGATTTGTCCAAGGTCATCAAATGCATTTAGTGGACTGAATTCGGATCCCCCCTATGATCCGGGTCCCATCCTATCCACTGTACCACACTAGGTGCTTGATACAAACAAAGCAAACATAAAGAACAAGTTTTCTCACTTGCGAAATGTGGTTGATTGAAGATTCCATACGCCTAAGCTGGGATGCCTGGATATCCAGCATCTGTAGAACATTGTTGGCCAAGGTATTGATCAAATAGGCTACACTAGCTAAAGACTGTGTTGTATATGCTTTGGTTTCTTCTAGGGCCCGTTGCTTATCTGTTGACTAAAAGAGAAAAGCAAAATAATCAGAAATGCAACATTTTCATATGAACAACTTTGAGATAACAGGTGACATTCTCTCTTTGAACCTTCCCAAACCTTGGGCCAATGCGCAGAGTACATTCATGTCTGGTAGCTCCTCTTCCACCACCACCCCCTTCCCATCCATTGTACAGATTGATGGCATGGAAAAGACCTTGGAGAGAGCAGTATTTACATATAAACGTAAATTGGGGTATTTTTATTATATACAGTGCTTTTTCTGGGGGTACGCAGAGCACTACACATTTTGTGAATCTAAGTTTGGTCTCATTGAGGGGCAGTATTTCAATATGAGTAGGAAAATGAGATTACCCCTAAACATTTTTTTTAGAAAAAAGCACTGATTATATATATTGTGGCGTTTTATGTTGATCTTCTTCTGTGAACCACCTTGAGACCTCTAGGTATACGGCGGTATATTAATAATAATAATAATAATAATAATAATAATAATAATAAAGTTGCCTAGACTGGTGAGATAATAAACACAACTTCTCAGCCAATGAGGACAGGTGCACATGCAACTGTAATCTGTGCACCCACCTATCACTCTCTCCAAATTCAACAATTCAACCTTTGAAGTATATTTAGGAAATTGTTGTGGTGCACTATGGCGGATATCCTGCCCACAACAGATTTTTAGGTGCCCAGATGTCTGGAGATATTTCTTGTGCCCTTTTTGGACACGTTCTTTTATACCAAAATTGACCAATATGAATGAAATACTGCACCCTGGTTTTAGTCTTAACACAGATTACCATGACCACTGCAAATATAAATACAGGGAAAGGGACAGGAAAATCCATCAATTTACCACTCTTACCCTTCCTAACTCAGTGAACTCAAAAGCGGTTTCTTCCAGAATACCTAATCAGCATTTTCTATACAATATTCACAAGATACTGGCTTCACTTGCACATATGGGAAGCAAACCAGGCTTCGTGCAAACAAGCAAATAACCAGGATCCTGGAGGGAAGATTGTAACTGCTTGAGTGCCTTTCCTTGGTTATGCTGCTGTGTGGTTTGGCTTTTTGTTACATGCAAACCCTGATTAGTGATTGGTTTTTCTCCAAATAAGATAAAAGCAGGAGTCCAGGATCAGATGTGAAGTCAAACCATGGCTTAATGCCAGGTAGCACAGCAACCAGGGAACGAGACAAGTACAGTGGCTGTGAACTTCCTCCTGGAAATGCCAGTGTTTGCTTGTTTGGAGTCTAAGGCACAGCTTGGCTTAGCATGATGTACCATGTAGCATATTATGTAGCATTATGCCAGGTCACCCTGTACCAAGTGAAATGTTTAACGCAGGCATGTCCAACAGGTAGATCGTGATCTACCGGTAGATCACTGGACGATCATTGGCTCCCCCCCAAAAAGCTGAACAATTGGGGCTCCCCTAAAAAACCCCCAACATTTTACCTCCTCCCTGAAAAAACTCAACAACTTTGACCTGAACCCCCCCAAAAATGGGCCTTCCTCCTTCCTAAAAAGCTCAACAACTTTGACCTGAACCCCAAAAAGGGGGTAGATCACTGCCAGTTTTTAACTCTGTGAGTAGATCCCAGTCTCTTGGGAGTTGGCCACCCCTGGTTTAACGGATGCCCGATAGCCAGTTGGCTGCATCTAACTAAATCTCCCCAATGTCCTGTATTCAAATCAAGCAACAATTCAAAGACTGAATGAAACAAAGTGTATAGTTCACGGGGCTGAGGCTGCTAAGAACTGAAGTCCAAGAGCATCCAAAGTGTCATCACATATTCCCCATCCCTATATAGCCAGCAGGAGAACCTCCTCCTGTTTGTAGTATGTATCTCATGACTAGCCATGTGCCTCGTGACATGGTTTGTTCTGCTTCAAGTAACAGAAAAGAAAATATGAGGGAAAAGAAGCTGTGAGCTATTCATAACTTAACTTAAGGGAACACCAGCTAATCTTCAAAACCAGCAAAGGTTACATCCTCCCTTCCCGTATCTATTATTCCAACCAGTGCCAAGTGAATGCAGTCAATAAATCAGCACTCCAACATTTTTAGCAAGAGCAGCATTTCTAGAGTCAACGGCAAGCCAAACGTGTGGTCATCTTTCAACTCAAAGCTAGTAATTTGCTTTTTAAAGTAACCAGTGAAATCAGTTTTGGCAACAGCAGAAATATGATTCAGCGTGAAAACAGTCAGGAGTCCATTTGGATGAAAACAGAAAAGCTGGCCATCTGGTTATTTGTTTCTAAAGCACCAAGTTCATCAGATGCAACTGAAACTGTACTCTGCAACCATCTTAATAGCAGGCATTTATTTATTTATTTTTGAGGGGCTACAGCCCATTTTCCTTAATGCCCCTGCTTTAACCCGTTAACTTTGTCAAAGTGAGGCAAATAATTGCAATCCCCTCTCTCTAAAATTTTGCTATTGCTTATCAACAGATCCTTTAATGCGCTACGATATTTTGTGGTTGACAAGGTTTAGGATTGTATCATGGCCCTAGCCTCATTTTGGAACAGTGAAATGTGGGGGGCTATTGATGCAATCACTCCTGCTACGTGTCCTCTCCAGTGCTGCAAAGCAACTTGTTCCCAGAGGAGCCGGAAGCTATAAAGCGCCATGGAACAAGTTCTATTGCAAAGATGACCAAAAGCATTTACAAACACATGGTCATGCCTATAAGAAGGTGATGAAAGCAACAAATAGTGTTCACTTTGTTTGGACATGTAAAGGGGTAAAAGAGCATGGGGAAATGATTTATACTGAATTGAAAAAAAAATGTTTAGAATTACCGGTACTTTCCCCCCAAAAACAGAGTCATTACTGTTGGGGATAACTCAGACTGAAATTCCCAGGTGTCAGAAAGGGTTATTTATGTATGCAACAACTGCGGCCCATGTTTTGTTAGCCCAAAAATGGAAAATGAGCAAGGTCCCAACCAAAGAAGGTTGGCAACTTAAGTTGACAGAATATGCACAACTTGCAGACTTAACATATAGAATAAGAGAACAAGAACATATGTTTAAAGAAGATTTGAAAATGTTTATTGAATATATGGAAAATAATTGTGTACAGCTGAAAATGCTGGCAGCATTAAGATAAATTCAACAGTGTAAATAAGTCTTGATGGATGTAATAATGGAAAACTGATTGATATACGGTTTTTGTTTTTTTGCAAAATATGCAGGAATATAAGATATGCAAAATGAACCATGGAAAGAGAAGAAGGAAAATCACTGATATCTAATCGTATCAAAAAAAGAGTGTTCACTTTGCCAACTCTCTCGATAACCATTCAGCAGCATTGTTCCAATTTTGCCTACTGCAGTCAGGGATTCATGTTCCAGCACAATCGGGGGGTTGGGGCACTGGGAAACCCTGTGGGTATCAGAGAAGACTTACATGCACATATATGCCTGCCAGCACAACACTGGTGACCCCTGGCTTAGGAGTGGTGGTGATATACCGCTACATTTTGTTTCCTTCAACACCAGAATGTGTGCCCCATGCCAACTGGTTTGGAACCAAAATGGGACCACTCTCAAAACTAAAGTTTCTCCGTACCATGATATAGAACATTTATACATGGGCTCACCAGAGGGAGCAAAAATAAATGCTGTGCCCTCATAAATGAAGTGCCATGTCTGCGGCCTTGTAAGCTCTCTGAGCCACGTTGACAGTTTGAACAAATTTCTCCCCTCCTTTGAGGATCAGAGGAAAGGCAGGAAAATCTAACTCACTGGAGCCCAAGCTACAACAGCCACACAATGCAGCTCAGCCTCCTAACTTGTACATATGTCAGAGCCTAGACAATGGGCCTGGAATATTTAGCAGAGGTTGGGGCTAAAGTAGTAGTTCACCCACAATTCACTCATCTGCAACAAATTTAATGTGTAACAGAGACTCCACACCTCACAGTTATATGTCATTTTCACTTTAGGCCTGAAGCAGTGATTATAAGGGGCTCAATCTGCTACACTACTACTGAAGATCAGAGACTACAACCCTAAAGGGAAACTGCCCTATAGTTAAAGCTATGGTTTTCCCAGTAGTGATGTATGGAAGTGAGAGCTGGACCAAAAAGAAGATTGATCGCCAAAGAATTGATGCTTTTGAATTATGGTGCTGGAGGAGACTCTTGAGAGACTGCAAGAAGATCAAACCTATCCATTCTGAAGGAAATCAGCCCTGAGTGCTCACTGGAAGGACAGATCCTGAAGCTGAGGCTCCAATACTTTGGCCACCTCATGAGAAGGGACGACAGAGGACGAGATGGTTGGACAGTGTTCTCGAAGCTACCAACATGAGTCTGACCAAACTGCAGGAGGCAGTGGAAGACAGGAGTGCCTGGCATGCTCTGGTCCATGGGGTCAAGAAGAGTCAGACACGACTAAACGACGAAAGAAAAACATCAATTCATCCCACTTCAAAACAGATCTTCACCTCCAGTACAGCACAACAGAGTCCTACCGGGGGGGGGGGGGCTGCATTGGACGAAGCAAGCATTCATGAATGGGTGTCCTAAAGGAGCAGAGAAGTAGGCTATTAGCCATTAAGAACAATCATAACAAGTCAGCATCAGAGCATTCATTAAAAAAACCCTGAAAGAATTAGAGAAAAATGTGGGCAATATGAATGTTGCGCAATAGAATACCCAGTTTCACTGTGTGCAAAATTGACTGAAGCTTACACAGTATTTTTAAAATAAATAAATTAAAGGTTCTAAATGGTTTTGTCTGTTATGCAAAAACCAGTAACAGGCAATAACTGTTCACACATCAGGAAAGGTTAAAAGCACTTGTGAGTCATGCCGGATTTGATTTTATTATATACTTTACATGTAGGCTTCTTCAACACTTTTAATTTATTTATAAGAATCACTGTTAGCCCACCTTTTAGTGCATGCAACATCTCCTTAATTTTCCCAGCTCCTCAATGCTTTTTCCACATAACCCCCACATACTGCAACACTCGCCATTCTCTTGGGACCCTTCAATCACAACTTATTATCATGACTCATTGCGCCCCCAATCCTGCCTGATCTCTGGGTTTCTCCACTTTCTACATTCTCATTGAAGTCAACTATTCACTACCATGCTTCTGTCCCTTTTTCTGAAGAGCTCCTAAAAACCTATGTGACTTTTCCCCAGGCAAACTGACCTGTATTTCCCTTGAAGAAACGGCACTATTTGCCAAACGCCAACTCACACAAGTGTACAAAAATTGTCCTAAACTTTAAGAGGGGCAAGGATCAATCCAACAGAAACCTTTAGCAAGTGAATTTTCTGTTTTTACCAATAGGACTACAAACTGAAACTGTCTAGCATAGAATTTAAGAATAAAAGCAGGTGGTGGTCAAATTCTGACAAGTATGATTTTACATGGCAATACATTCTTCCATGCTTGGAAACAATTTAATTTGCTCTTAAATTGTCCACTGAGGTATTTTAAATCTGTGTTTACAAGTTTTTCTCTGTGTGAACAAAGACAGCTCTTTTAACACTCCAGTTCAATGAAATATCTGCACAATGAAGCCTTTTCTTTAGATAGGGATTTGTTTTACTAATAGCACCACTACTCTATTTGTGACACTAGACAAAAGTGCCCCAGCCGAAAACCCATGAAATGCCATGGTATGTTAGCATCAGAGTGTATCTGCAGCGTTGCAAATAAGATTTGAGGCAATGCTCACCCATCACCCATCCCACTTGCCTAAGTTGCAACCCCTCCTCCCTCTCTTCTTCCCCTTGCATCTTTCACAAGAATGAAGTGAGTGCAGCTGAGCTGTCAAGGCACTTTGTAGTGCCTAAGCAAGGGGTCTCCAAACTAAGGCCTGGGGTCGGATGCGGCCCAATCACCTTCTCAATCCAGCCCGCAGATGGTCCGGGAATCAGCATGTTTTTACATGAGTAGAATGTGTGCTTTTATTTAAAATGCATCTCTGGGTTATTTGTGGGGCATAGGAATTTGTTCATTTTTTTTTTCAAGTAACAGGTGGGTAGCCGTGTTGGTCTGCCATAGTCAAAACAAAATAAAAATTTCTGAAGAAGTGTGCATGCACACGAAAGCTCATACCAAGAACAAACTTAGTTGGTCTCTAAGGTGCTACTGGAAAGAAATTTTTATTTTGTTTTCAAAATATAGTCCGGCCCCCAAGGTCTGAGGGACAGTGGACCGGCCCCCTGCTGAAAAAGTTTGCTGACCCCTGGCCTAAGCCCTTACCCTTTTAGGCCCGAGAAGGCATGGAAAGCTACATGCAACAGTTGCCCTGCCTGGCTCTCTCTGTTTTCCAGGTAAAGGCTAGATAGAACGCTCAGAGAGATCCAGAAAGAGACCTGAATGTCTTACCAAAAAGGCTTGGCATTTAACTATGCTAAAAGCCTATTTTGCTATTTTGAAAAAAAAATCAATTTACAGTACTATTTTGAGCTGTCTTTCCCCCTCCCCCTTTGTGCTTCTGGGTGTCTAATGCAGCCTCTCTCTTCCACTTTCCCCCACTGGTGTTTGCCTCCACCATGCTGCCTAAGGACCACCCAGGTGGCATTTGGAGAAGCAGTCTGGCAGCTCTCAAACCTGGTACAGTGGTACCTTGGGTTACAGACGCTTCAGGTTACAGATGCTTCAGGTTACAGACTCTGCTAACCCAGAAATAGTACCTTGGGTTAAGAACTTTGCTTCAGGATGAGAACAGAAATTGCACAACTGTGGCGTGGCGGCAGCGGGAGGCCCCATTAGCTAAAGTGGTACCTCAGGTTAAGAACAGTTTCAGGTTAAGAACAGACCTCCAGAATGAATTAAGTTCTTAACCCAAGGTACCACTGTACTGTCAAGACAACTTTCTTGCTTCACCTCTTAAGTACGGTGGCTAACCACAACTGAATTACAGGTCTCAGCTTTCAAAACTTACAGTGTCTGGTCTTCCCACAGCTCTTGCCACCAGTCTTTCATGTTGGGCTTAAAAATGGGAGGTGGTGATAAAGGATACAAATGCAATGAATGGATGGATGGATGAATACAAAGAAAGTCTCTTGGTGGTACATTTTTATGATTTAAAGCAAGGCAGCTTGCCATCTTGGCAGCCTGGTCAACTAGTTCATTGCCCTTGATGCCAACACGCCTGGGTATCCAACAAAACCTGAAAGTGGGGAGACTGAAGTGCCCCCAACTACTAAAGAACAAAAATCATAAATAAGGTAAATGACTTTAAGGCCTCAATGAACTATGAGAGTCAGTATACAATGCTGTTTTATTCCAAACAAAAATTCTTAATGCAGTCGGCATTTCTGACAGCTCTAATGCCACATCCTTTGGGGGAAAGACAATGGATACAGAGGACATAATGGACTGGGAATAGGATTTACCCATAGAACTAGTCTATGACATATGTGCCTCCGCAGGCACATAGAAAGGCACATAGCCTTCCTCAGATTCCAATAACTTCAGCTCAGAGGCCACAAAGAACCCCGGCCTCTTCTACATTGCCAGTCAGTGATTGCTAAAACAGGCTACTGGTATGTTCCTTTAAGAACAGAGGCTCCACTCATTATGAGTGGAGCTAGTTACTTGGAGGAATGTGCATTCCCATTTAAGGCTCAGTTGCTGGTGTTAAAACAACATTTAAGTTTGCCTTGTTTGGCTTCCTGCCCAGGTGCCACTTGGAGCTATCTAGGGTGCTACCCAGCTTGCTTGCATTTCAACCTAAACCTCCATTTTGCCTAACTTTACTTCCCTGGATCCTTCCCTCCTTTATCTGACCTTGTCTTGCTGGCACCTGACCTGTGCTAGACCTTTGTTTACTTGACCCTGACCTGGGACTTGCAGTACATGACCCTGGATCCCTGGAATTTGTGCTTAGCATACACCCTAGTCTAGCTACCGTACATCCTCATCCCCCAGGCGGGAACCTTGCTTAGGACAGAACAGCAGGGGAAGTCAATATGGTGCCCTCTAGATACTGCCTAGACCAGGGGTCAGCAAACTTTTTCAGCAGGGGGCTGGTCTACTGTCCCTCAGACCTTGTGGGGGGCTGGACCATATTGGGGGGGGGAAATGAACGAATTCCTATGCCCCACAAATAACCCAGAGATGCATTTTAAATAAAAACACACATTCTACTAATGTAAAAACACGCTGATTCCCGGACTGTCCACGGGCAGGATTGAGAAGGCGATTGGGCGGCATCCAGCCCCCGGACCTTAGTTTGGGGACCCCTGGTCTAGAGTATAAACTCCCATCCCATCATCACTGACAATGCTGGCTGGGTCTGATGGGAGATATAGTCCAACAACATATGGACAGAATAACATTGAATACAGAAGGTTCTGCAGAGAAAATAAGACTCAAATGAGAGCAGAATCCACATGTTTGCAGGACCTGGGAAAAAATGGCTGCACAATCTCTATGAAGTGAGCAGTGTTCACAATACAATGATAGCAGACAGGTGTAATCTCAGCCAAGTAGATGGTTTATCCCAAGCAGCCATCTGGTCTAGGGGGATGGGGACAGGACTGCTGAAAAAATACTACTAAGTGATAGTTGGAATTGTTGCAGAAGAGTCCAAGTCTGAATGCAAAGGTTGTAATGGGAGAACTGTAATGGGGTGGGGAAAATAATAATAATAATAATAATAATAATAATAATAATAATAATAATAATAATATCCTCGCATCTGGTTGGGTTTCCCCAGCCACTCTGGGTGGCTTACAGCACATAAAAATTGCTAAAGATTAGACATTTAAAAATTCCCGATACAGGGTTGCCTTCAGATGTCTTCTAAAAGTCAGATAGTTGTTTATTTCCTTGACATCTGATGGGTGTTCCACAGGGCAGACGCTATTGAGAAGGCCCTCTGCCTGGTTCCCTGTAACCTTACCTCTCACAGTGAGAGAACTGCCAGAAGGACCTCAGTGTCTGGGCTGAATAATGGGGGTGTCCCCTGCTGGGACACAAACACACAATCTTAAGTGGGACAAATCAGGCAGCAACCACAGCTTAGTTGCACATCATAGAGAGTGGGAGAGGAGAGGTGTACAATGCAAACTCAACAGGGATTTGAATTCTTCTACAGAGACCACAAAGGACCCAGGTGGTGCTGTGGGTTGCTGATCAGAAGGTCGGCAGTTCGAATCCCTGCAACGGGGTGAGCTCCCGTTGCTCGGTCCCTGCTCCTGCCACCTAGCAGTTTGAAAGCACGTCAAAGTGCAAGTAGATAAATAGGTACCGCTCCGGCGGGAAGGTAAACGGCGTTTCCGTGTGCTGCTCTGGTTTGCCAGAAGCGGCTTAGTCATGCTGGCCACATGACCTGGAAGCTGTATGCCAGCTCCCTCAGCCAGTAACGCGAGATGAGCGCCGCAACCCCAGAGTCGGACACGACTGGACCTAATGATCAGGGGTCCCTTTACCTTTACCTTACAGAGACCACATATATACACAGTCCAAGCCCCCACTCCCCCAATGGTGAACATGGTCTGATTTTCTTCAGAGCTGATGGTCTTCCAGAAAGAGAGAGAAGAGACAGCTAGTGCCTTTTTATGACTAGAAGAAATTCAAACTCATCTTACATCATGCAGACAAATTTCACTTGCCGCAGGCATCCAAGCATTTGGCTATTTACAAGTCTGCTCTAGGAAATTAAGACTCTCACCAGATTAATACTCTTTCCTTTTCAAAATTCTAATAGCACAACTAACTTATATCATCTAAGTAACACATGTGTGAATTAAGAAAGTAATTTTCAGTTTAATAGTCTAGGGATATTAGATGTTAAGAGGCACTGAAAAACATGAGGGTGTTGTGACTTAAAATTGTTATTATTATTATTATTAATTGAATTTATATACTGCCCTATACCCGGAGGTCTCAGGGCAGTTCACAGAACAAAATCAAAATATATAATCAAAATAAAAACAACCCATTAACCCCTGCCCTAAAGAGAGGGGGAAACCATACTCAGCATCTATATTTTAATAGGAACAAATCAACTTGTCTACAAATTCTATCACACATATGCTACAATGGTGCTGGAATATTCCTCTCACACTGCTAGATTTGCAGAGGTAATGGAAACACTCTTGTCTGACAAAACTTTTATGTAACCACAAGTTTTAATTACGGCATATTAGGGGAAAGAGATCTCTTTAACCATGACAGAATTCAACTAAGAAACATCAAACACATATGCTTTAACATTGTTTTAAAAGATTCTTCGTAGTAATGAAGTCAAAGTATACAATCAGCAAACCACCAGCACTTATTTCAAGTTTCTGTGCAAACCACAACGGAAACCATTTTTATTACACTCCTGTTTGGAGTGCTTATGTTAAGGCAGCTCTGGACAAATGGAAGCTCAATTCCCCTTCAATGTCTTATCAATGACTAAGACAACCCTAACGTGAAGCTCTACATAATGGTTTATAACAATATGCTTTCGTTGCAGTATCAAAGACCCAGATAATTAGTCAACGCTAAGAGATTACTATAGAGAACTAGCCCCTGAACAGACAAATACTGGCTCCTTAAAAACTTCCACTAATACCTAATTTACAGGCTGTGTTGACATCTACTTACTACCTACTTTTTAAAGCGTTTTAGATCTTTGGCCAATCATGCTCAATTAATTTTCATCTACAGCAGTTATTTATTAGGCATTGTACTGTTATTTTAACTGTATTTTTCTGTTAAGCCTCTCCTCCTTAGCGAGGAGAGGGGTTGTGAGCGGGAGCCGGCTCCAGCATTGAGGCGGGGGCGTTTCGCCCCAGCCCTACCTAGCCCCGCCGCCGCGCCGCGCCCCTAGCAGTCAGCCAATAGGGCTGACTTGGGGGCGGGGATTTGCTGCACCTGGGCAGCCGCGGCGGCACCTCTCCGCCATTCTGCGTCGCTTCACCGCCGGATCCCGTTCGCAACCAGAGGTACCACTGTACATTTAATAAGGAAGCTAGGCTCTGCATTTTCAGCTGAACTGTACTGATTTGAAGAACATTTGAGTTTGTCACCTAACTCTAGTCTACACACAGGCTGCAGCTAAATATTCACCACAGTGGTGAGCCACTTCCTGTCTTAAAACCAAAAGAAATTAGCCACAGAGATTAACATGTGTTGTAGGCACAACTCCTACAACATAAGCAACTGAATGGAATTCAGTGTACTGATACTCCAAATAATAAGTTAGTATTTTAACAATTATTTTTAAAATAATATTGTCATAAATCAGTATTAAACAGCTGTGCAAAACAACTGTATAGTATCATAATTTGAGAACCAACATAGTACATTTCCAACAGCAGCCAAAATAGACAGTCGAATACATTTACTCATATGAAATAAATATCAACACCAATAGACATAGACACCTACCCTGTTCATTCTATTTTCAAATGCAAAAAGGCAAATTTACTGTAATTTGATATTCAGAAGCCTGCTAAGCATTCTGGGTTAATTTAAAAATACTTAGAAGTCAGGAATTCTACTCATCTTGCTTGATGAAAGACTAACAGATGATGGAAATATCTGTCAAGTATGCAGAATCTATTACTTCCAATAAATCAAATTTACTAAATTGGAGATTACATCATGTACACAAGGGGCATGGCAAGAGATTATTTTAGCTGTTCTTGCCAAAGCTACTATCCTAACAGAAGAACATAGGAAGAGCCTAGTGTATCAAGCCAGTGGTTGATCTAGTCAAGAATCCTGTACACAAGCAAGAGCTGAGTGCAACAGTGCTCTATCCATTTGTGATTTCCAGAAACTGGCATTTGGCGCATTCTGCCCGAGACAGTTCAGGCAATATTTCCTGAGAAGCCATTGAATTTAGTAGAATTAGTAGCAACAAAAACTAAACTAAACTAAATTAAATTAAATTAAAATGTGAGCCATGCCCAGCCAGTGTGGTGTAGTGGTTAAGAGTGGTGGACTTGTAATCTGGTGAACCGGGTTGGCGTCCCTGCTCCTCCACATGCAGCTGCTGGGTGACCTTGGGCTAGTCACACTTCTCTGAAGTCTCTCAGCCTCACTCACCTCACAGAGTGTTTGTTGTGGGGGAGGAAGGGAAAGGAGAATGTTAGCCGCTTTGAGACTCCTTCGGGTAGTGATAAAGCGGGATATCAAATCCAAACTCCTCCGGCAGCCTGGCTTAAACACAGTTCAGAGAAAGCTGGGTCTTCCCACCCACAAGACTTGGTGGTTCATAGGTGGCTCCGAACTCACTTCTCCAAAAGAGGCAGAAAACAGCATATGGGAAGTTCTACGGAGGGTAATGATACCAAGTCCACTTTCCTGAGCCTCCCAGCTAGTGCTGGTCTTTCCTCATGCCAGAAACAATGAGGAAATCTGTACTGTCTTCTCCACAATGTTACCATCTATATAAAGCCAATCACATTTCATTTGTACTATCTAAACCAAGCCTGTCTGTGTGTGTGTGCTTCAGTGAAAAGGGCATCCTGACAAGTCAAGCAGCCTTGGGCCATAGACTGCATATCCCTTGTGTCTTTTTAGACAATGCCAATGTAGTCTAGCCCCTAAGAAAATGAAATCAGTCCCCTGATTCAGGTTATTCATAAAGAACAGTTTCAAGTGTTTAGATGTCCAATATTATCAATTTAATACATCACAAATAAACTGTAGTACTTAAATTTAGATTTTAATCTAAGTACTGTCTCAAAAAATTGCACATCAGGGTATTTTCTATGTATGTATTTCACAAAGTCAGCAATTTCATATGTCAGCTGATTTTCACTGCACACAAATCTTTGACATTAGCAAGTTTGTTTGTTTGCTTGTTTTTAAAAGGCAGTGACATTAGTTTTGAAGTATCCCAATTAGACCACTAATGCCTTTTAAATCTGTCCAGTATGTGCTTAAAGCATTAGATGCTTGAAGTGTTTACATGTCTTAAATCCATTTCAATCTGATCCCCCCCCCCCCGCATCCTTAAATCTCTTTAATGATAATGTTTCCCCGCCCTTTTCCAGGGCTGTTTCTCTTCTGTAGAACTGTGTGAATAATTCATCCGCTGTGAGATAGTCACATTTGTAATCTCACAAGGTGCAAATGTGGTAAGCAACTAACAAATACAGCTTGCCACCAACTTCTACCCTGTCACATATAACAAAGTACATGAGGAAGTTACACAATTGTCTGCATGGAAGGAATTTCTACCTATGTGGTTTCTGTCTAGATTCTGTCTAGGGCAGCATAGCCTCAAGCTTTTTGCTCATCCCTTCTAACCCTTAGTTTAGACCAGGGATAAAAAAATCTGTGACCCTCCAGATATTGTTAGAGTCCAGCAACATATGGAGGGCCACAGGTTCCTCATCTCTGTTTTAGACTTTTCCAGGACAGTGGTACCTCCGGTTACAAACTTAATTCATTCCGGAGGTCCGTTTATAACCCAAAACCGTTCTTAACATGAGGCGCACTTTCACTAATGGCGCCTCTCACTGCTGCTGCGCCGGAGGCATGCAACTTCCGCTCGCATCCCAGGGCAAAGTTCGCAACTGGGAGCATCTACTTCCGGATTAGTGGAGCTCGTAGCCCGAAGCATTCATAAGGAGGGCAGTACATAACACGAGGTTCCACTGTATAGAAATCACATCATAACACAAATATTGCCAGCAGCAAAGAGAGCCCAAATTCCTGAGAAATCCCCAGCCTTAACCACTGTGATAACTTTGGTCACCTCCAGGGCTTTTTTCCCCCAGGGGGAACTCACCGGAACTCAGTTCCGGCAATTCTAAGTTCCAGCACCTCTCAGGCGGGTGCCATTGCCATTCTAAGAGAAAGAGGGAGACATTCATGGTAAGTTCCAGCACCTCTTTATCTAGTAAAAAAGCACTGGTTGTCTCAGTGCAAGAAAGATGGTGAATATTACAGTTGTCTCTTGGTTTCTGTAGCATCACTGAGTTACATCCCGAGTCGTCTCATCAATACAGTGGTGCCTCGCAAGACGAAATTAATTCGTTCTGCGAGTGCTGTCGTATAGTGGAAATTTCGTCTTGCGAAGCACGCCTTTACGAGAAAAAACAACCACAAAACGTTTTCGTTTTGCGAGTCGCGGCCATAGAGAAATTTGTCTTGCGAGTCACCCTTTCATTAGCGAATGCCTTTTGTCTAGCAAGTTTTTCGTCTAGCGAGGCATTCGTCTAGCGAGGTACCACTGTACTACTTTGAGCTATTTATTCCGTTTTATAAATTTAGAACTTATATACCCCCCCATTGCTCTTGAATGCAATCCTTTTCCTTTCCTAAAGGAATTTATTCCACAGGCAAGGTTAGACCTGTTCCCCTCTGTAATATTGAGTCAGCTATCTCTGCAGATGGCCAGAGACACTGGGAAAAAAGCAGTCTTGCCCAGCACTGGAAAAAAGCAGTCTTGCCCAGCAGAAGTCATTTCAACCAAAAGCATCCTTAACTGGGAGAATCTCTCAAGATTACTCAATTTCCTTGTGCAGTAGTAACATGACAAGCTCTGACCTCAAGGAATGAACAAAGAGAAGTACAGTGGTACCTCTAGTTGCGGACTTAATCCGTTCCGCAACTAGTGTGCCTCTTGTGTGCATGTGCATGGTGCGATCGACTGTTTCTGCACGTGCGTGAAGCGCACAAATCGCTTCTGCGCATGTGCAGGCGGTGAACCCGGAAGTGTCCAGAAGTAAACACTTCCGGGTTTGCTGTGTTTGTAAGCTGAAAGTCCGTAACAAGAGCAGAATGCAACCTGAGGTAAGACTGTACTTATCCCACCAACACATTCCTTTTTAACTTGTGTGGCAAAGTAAAAGCTTCCAACCCATCATACAGGAGAGAAAACAAATAAAAAAGGCATTGTGAAAAGTGCTGAGACTTTCCTTCCCTCACACAGAGTTTATATATAACCAAATGGCAGAGAGTACAACAATCACACTGTTTATTTCAGGACAACACTATGCTCTTGTCAGATTACCAACATGCAAGTGTAGTTACATTATTTTGCATTCAGCTATGAAGGTAATCGTGAAGATTAAAAGTTATGCTTCTTTCCCAGCATGGCTTAAAAAATAAAAATCTTTATTTAGGTAAGAACATAATAAACCAGCTGCTTGTATCTTATGTTGCAGAAGATGTCCTCAAATGCATTTATCCCCTTCAAAGAAATGTGTGTGGAGGGAGAAAATAAGTAGTCATACCTTGAATCTTAAATGCCTTGGCTCTGAAACAAATCAGCTCCCAAACGACTGAAACCCAGAAGTGAGTGTTCTGGTTTTCGAATGATTTTTGGAAGCCGAGCATCTGGCGCGGCTTCCTGCAGCCAATCAGAAGCCGTGCTTTGGTTTCCGGACATTTTGGAAGTCAAATGGACTTCCGGAACGGATTCCGTTTTGACTTCCAAGGTATGACTGTATGTATGAATCTACATTAATGGCCCTGTACATCATGCCCACTAGCATCCTCGACCCTCCCACTGCCTAGGGTTCACCTACCTTAGATATATATATATATATAGATATATAGATACACACACACACACACACACAAAATCCCTGCTTTATGAAACCCACTTTTCCCCAACCCCTACAAACAGCTGTATTTGAGATCTCATGAGGAAACATGAGTAGGGTTAAGTTAAGCCATACATAAATATTGTTGGTTGAATGAGTGTACACAGCCCTTCACAATGTTTCTCCCTGAAAATCCACGGATAGTCATGAGTGATTGATTGTACAGTGAAAAGGGAAACATGCAAATGCATTCAACTAAGTTTTACTCAGTCAGTAGACTTATTGACATTGAAAGTCACTAGAGCCAATAGAGCAGATCCTCTTGAAATTGTTATCTGTACTGTACCCGCCCAGTACAGATCACATTTGTTTCCATTGGCTTCCATGGTGAAACATTCAAGAGAATGTTGTAATTCTACTGCATCTGACTTTTACCCAAACTCTATGGAAAACAGAGGAAGAGATTGCACATGCAAACTGGCTGATCCATGGGGGAAAGAAGCAATCAAAAGGGTCATGTCCCCGGCATTCTTTCAAAATTGCAAACATACCTACAAACCCAAGAAAGACAGCAAAGCTTGTGCTAAACTATGACTTAGAATTATGTCCAAATATGGCCCATGCGTATATCATAAAATATTAAGTGAGAAACATAGTTCAATTTGCTACTTTTCAGTGTAGTACTATCCACAATGTCAATTTCAATATTCTAGTACCCCATATATGCTTAGCAAGAATCCTCTGTAGTTACAGCCTCTTCTTGTATCTGCATTTTGCAAATCACTTGCTCATACAAGCTGCCTTCACATCCCACTCACTACTTCACCAATCTGTGTTAGGCTGCTTCTTTATAATATTCTGTAAAAATACATGCATTGCGCTTCAGATATGAAGGGTGCACACATGTATAAATCACCCCCTTTTCCTTTAAAATATGCATGAGTAGAGCAGAAAAGACCATGTTTCTACTTGCATATGTTGCAAATGAAAAAGCAGTGCATGTGTATACTTATGTGGGAGTATTAAATGTCATTTAGAAGCAGCAGGCTCACTTCAGCACATACATCAGCACTTTAAAAATTGGTGCAAGTGCTCAAGATCCTTTCAATACTCACTCAGGCTACAAATACCATGCATACTTACCTAAAAGTAATCCCCACTAAACACTAGTTACAGGTAGGTAGCCATGGTGGTCTGCCATAGTCAAAACAAAATAAAAAATAAAAAAATTCCAGTAGCACCTTAGAGACCAACTAAGTTTGTTCTTGGTATGAGCTTTTGTGTACATGCACACTTCTTCAGATACACTGAAACAGAAGTCACCAAACCCTTACATGTAGTGAGAGAGTAATTGGCTGATAGGTAAACACACAGAGAATTAAGCCACATATCTGAGAACAGTTTGCACAACAGAGGGAATCTGTTCCAATTAAGCTGAAATCTAATGTCTGCATCTGTAAATTCCCTTTTTTGCTTAGTTAAGTTGTACTCAAAGCAATATACATGAGCTAAAGATACATTCAGGTTATTTTAGTCCTGAAAACTAGCAGATTCTGAGTCATTATCCAACTTCACAATGACCCAGTTCAAATGTAACACTAAACCAAACTATAGGTTAGCCCAAATGTGCAGGCATGTGGAGTTGTGGAGAGGAGATTGCAGCTGCTTTGTTCCTTCTTCAGTCCTGTTGCTGCTGTGCTGCTATAAGGTAAACTATGGTTGGACAATAGAGTGTTATCAGAATTTGGGCTTGAGATTTCTTTCACTCCACGAGTGGTAGCCAAGGTTTGTTCTTTGTTTACAGCTTGTGGTTGGTATGAAGAAAGCAAAGCATGACCCTGGGTTTGGACAACATAAGTCATATCATGGCTTAGCTTGCAGTAGCAGGAGTATCACAATCTTTTATCCATGTTTTGGCTTGGAATTACATGTGAACTGAGCAAGAGCTATCTTCCACTCTGGTCCTTATTAGTTACCCACCTTACATCATGTAATATAACAATTACCGGTAAGTATCAAAAATCTGACAGAAAAATATCTCAGCTCAAGAAGTATTGTCACCAGAACAATATGGAGAGAAAGCTTTAATCTGCACAGTTGGCTAAAATTTCTATCATTATATCAGACTCTATGTTCATCCGCAAACAATACCGGTACTTCTTTAACCTTCTGCAAGCCTCAGTAAAATTTTCCAAGGCTATGATATCAGGGGGCGATGATAATTGCTCTCGCCACATCATACCACCATTTCAGCAAAGCCTGATCAGAAATTCAATCATCTCCAGGTCAAATGCCAGAATATTTTCCATCGTTATTATTAAAACTAAAAGCAAAAATTCTGCAAGCATACCCGTTCCCACCATGATGCAACATGGCAAAAAAAGATCTCATTCATCCTGTGCTATAAAAGAAAAACTTTTGCTTAGTTCAGACCGTTAGCTATTATGCATAAAGGACACCATGGTGAAACCATGGTACATGCACCAAGGCAGATCAACTACAAAAGCTCTCTGAACACACAATGATAACCCAATTAATAGGTCTGGTCTTTCAAATAATGTACTGTAAATGGATCAATGCATATTCTCGTTGTAGCATTTTAAATGCCCCACCCTTCCCTTGTCCTTAAAATAATACATGAGGAGATACAGAGAAACTGGTCCTATAAATTTCTTTTACTGTTTCTTGGTCTCTCCTTGAGAAAGAACTTGCTATACTTACATCATGGATACACTTATAAAGAAACAAATTGCAAGGTTTCACAACCCTTACATGCCCCAAGCTATGTTATTTTTCAAATCAAAAACAGGTTGCAGAATTCACTTGTTGTAAAGTGACCTGACTATGCTAAGAGAAAATAAATTTGCCTTTCTTTTCTTTGACCATTCCTTTACATAAAGTCCAGAAAGCTTAGATTCATTAGAACGAGTTGGAAGGCAATGCAGACTTCAATAATAAGATAAATAGATACGTGAATAAAACCTAGGCATGTATTGAAGCAACAGATGCAGCTTCACAATGCCCACTTGAAGCAAAATCACCTGCATTCAGTTGTTAGCCATATCTGATTTCCCTTTTAATCAGCAATGCGTGGAAGACAAGCTGTCATTATGGGCATTATTTATCATTATGCCATTATTTATATTTGGAACCTACACATATGCGCCCATCCCTGTGCCTTTGGAGATCTACTACTTATTTGCCTTGTCTTTCCTCAGCATCTTTTCACTATGCAGTCATTGACATGGCAGCTTCATTGAAAAATCTTTGAAACACAAAATGCCAGTCAGCAGGCAGAGAGCTACTGAATTGTATCAATGTGACATTTTAATGACACTGCATACCATGCAATAATATGAGAATTAACCGTATCACCTCTCTCCTGCAAGTGTGCATGAAAGGCTGGAGTGGCGAGGATGCAATCTAAAATACATGCAACCTAAGCTAGGCCTGTTTGAATATTCAAGTATAATTTCAGCACGTAGCATGTTTAGTCAGAAGGAAACTCGGTTGGGTTTTTTTTTCCTTTTCCCCAAGACACAGCAGAAATACCAAAAAGCTAACAACCCACCCAGATGTAAGTAACCTCAACTACCACATCTCAGGAGGAGCCCTGAAGATGCAGCTTAACATCAGCACCTCCAGAACAATGTTGCCCGCTCAAGATTTCAGCAGTAACGGACAGTCTGATGGCTTGGGAGTCTGAATTACAAGATCAACTAATATCCTCTTATTCGGAGCATACTGTGATATTCTTAGCGGAGGAGGAGGAGGAGG
Source organism: Lacerta viridis (assembly GCA_900245905.1). Taxonomy (NCBI): domain Eukaryota; kingdom Metazoa; phylum Chordata; class Lepidosauria; order Squamata; family Lacertidae; genus Lacerta; species Lacerta viridis. Next base: position 296,488 of record OFHU01004568.1, read on the forward strand.
GAAGAAGGCAGTCCTTTATGAATGCACATCTGGCCACCACCTATCTAGAAGGAGCGACACATTGTAAGGGGAAAAGGTCTGTTCTCAAATCAATTCACAGCAGTATCTGCTAAGAATCGTGTGCGCATTCACACACACAGTTTCCAAGCGCAGCATGAGCACAAATCACTCCACACAACGCTGCAGAACGAGAAGCGTTTCCTCGAGGCTCTTAACCCCACGGTCGTGGGTTCCAGCCCCACGTTGGGCAAAGGATTCCTGCGCTGCAGGGGGCAGGGTGGGTGGGCTAGATGACCCTCGTGGTCCCTTCCAGATCTACGATCCGAACGATCCCACGGCTTCTGAGAGCCGGGAGCAGCAGGGGAGGGTCACCGAGAGGACAAAAAAGAGAACCCATCCCCATGTAATATTACTACTACTACTACTACTATTTCTCTTGTGAACCGCACCAAGATTTTTTGATGAAGGGCGGGATAAAAAGCTAATAAATAAAAATATTTATACCCCGCCCATCTGGCTGGGTTCCCCCCCAAAAAATGTGCACGGGCTTGCTCCATTGTTGTTTAAAAAACACACACGACGCGGGGCTGAGCCTGCGAGACCGAGCATCTCTCCCAGCGCCCAAGATATGCCGAGGCGGCCTCTTGCGCGGACATCCCGCCGCAACACGCGTGTCGCCGTTTCCCACGACCGCCCAACCCCCACACTCCCGGTTCCAGGCCTCCAGAAGCACCCGCTCCGGCGGGAGGGAAGCACAAAATATATGACGCCCCGAGATTTCCCCTCAGCGAGGGGCGGGGATTTTTTGGGGGGGGGAGACCAGACCCGGTTGGGGGAAGGGCGCCCCCCCACCCTCACACATACGCCGTACCTGTATGTAGTTGGTCTCGCAGTACTCGGCGACCCGCTCGAGGTTGGTGTAGCTGTCGAAGAGGGCCCGGCGCCCCCCGGGGATCTCCTCCTCCAGCAGCATCTGCAGCTCCGCCATCTTCACATGCTCGCGTGCTCCGTCCCGCCCCTCTTCCCTCTCCTCCTCCTCCCTCCCCAACCCCACGCCTCAGTCGTGGGGACGGACAGCCGCCCCCTCCCCTCTCTTCTCCACCTCACCGCACACCACCCCCTTGCGACGGACGCCCTCCGACGGCACCCAGCCGCGGCGCCTCACGCTCTTTTCCCTCTCTCTCTCCCCGTGAGAGAAACACCCACCGGCCAGGCGTCGGCGGAGGCGCGGCGCAACCGGCCAACAGCGGCGGACGCCACTGCGCAGGCGCCGGGGGCTTCCACAACGGCTCCCCCTCCCCCTCTCGCGCGCTCTCTCTCGCTCGCTCACGCGCCCGCCTCTCAGCGCGCGGGCGCGCATGCTCCCCGCTTCCCCTCACACGCAAACCCCGCCTTCCGCGGTCTCCCGGCGCCGCCGCTTCTGCGAGCGCCGTTCGGACCGCTTCCGGTGTCCCCGTGTGCCCCGCCCCCTTCGCTCCCCCCTCTACGCGTCATGGCGGCCTGTGAGGAGAAAGGCTTGGCGGGTGAGGGGGGGTGTTGGGGGAAGTGGAATGAAGAATGGGGTGAGGGGGTGGAAGAGATGGGATGGGGTGTCTCCTATGGGAGGGAGACCCATATATCTTTTTGTGTGGGGAGAAAGGAATAGTGGTGGCTGGAGAGGAGGTGAACTGGATGCCACCACTCCACCATCTGCGGGGTAGGGTGGGGATTTGAGGGAGCTCATCCTGCCTCTCCAGTAATAATAATAATAATTATTATTATTATTATTATGATTATTATTCAGCCTCCATCTCTTTTTCACAACATTCCATTTTCTTTTGTTATAGAAACGCTGAAGTCTCAAATAGAGAATAAATGTTGATCATTGCACAAGGCAAACATAATGTAAGTATATAAACCACATGCCTAAAATAGCACAGGAGAGCAATCCCAAAGTTTTGACCTATGAAGCCTTAAACGGCTCCGGACCGCAATACCTCAAGGAATGCCTCTTTCCATAGGAACCTACCCAGACCCTGAGATCATCATCTGAGGCCCTTCTTCGTGTGCCTCCTCAAGAGGTCCGGAGGGTGGCAACACGAGAACAGGGCCTTCTCTGCAGTGGCTCCCCGACTGTGGAATGCTCTCCCCAGGGAAGTTCGCCTGGCGCCTTCATTATACACCTTTAGGCGCCAGGCAAAAACGTTCCTTTTTAACCAGGCCTTGGGTTGATTTGATTGATGTCCTATGCCCTTTTAAAATGGTGTTTTTTAGGGATGGGGGATTATTGGGTTGCTGTTTTTATTTTGATTATATATTTTGTGGTTTTATATTTTGATTTTGTTCTGTGAACCACCCTGACACCTCCGGGTATAGGGCAGTATATTATTATTATTATTATTATTATTAATAAAGCCATTTTAGCTCTCCTAAAAACTCAGTATTTTCTCTGCCTCCTTAATCCCGCTTGCCTGAGATCAGGTAGGCAGATAGCAATCTGGAGGTTCCTGAAGGGATTCCTCTCCTATATCTATAAAACTCCTTTATATTGTCATTGTTTGTCCAGATGCTCTGCATTGAGGGGTGTCCCATGGTCATCCTCGCTGTCTTATCAAATGCTAATGTTTTGTTTGAACTGTCTGGAAATATTTAAAACTTATTAAATCCTCAGGAGTATCACACCTTGGCTTGCCTGAGCCACAGTAACCCCACCTTATGTGTGATGTAATTTCTGACTGTTTGTAGAGGGGGTGTCCTTCTTCACGCCAAAATGCAAACCCTTAAAAGAGATGTTTCTTCTTGGTTTGGGGTCTCTATTGCCTCCTTGCTAGGAAGGGAAGGAACTCTGTTGCAACAGAAAAATAAAGATCTGCCTTGATTTCACTGCATCCTGCCTCCATCCATTCATCTCTGACCAATCATGGACTTAGGGGACTCAGTACCTTGGGGAGTTGGGCAGCAAAAGCCAACCACCCTTATTTTTCTATATCACTTACATTACTTTATTATTTTATTTATTGAATTTTTATACCGTCCTATAGCCGGATGTCTCAGGGCAGTTCACAGAACAAAATTGAGAGCTGTGATATACGTAATCAAAATATGGCAACCCAGTAACACCCCCCACAAAAAAGAACCACATTTTAAAAGGGCATATGTGTTGCAAATGAGGCTATTTTTTCTTTTTCACCCTTGGCACACGGCCTTGAACAGGACACAGCCTTCTGGAACCCAGTCTGTTGTTTAATGGGTCATTTACTTACTTGCTGTTGTTATTTTTCAAAAATGCATTATTATCTATAAGCCACCCTAATTTGAGAATTGTACATAGTACCATAGAATTGTAGAGGGACCACGAGGGTCATCTAGTCCAACCCCCTGCAGTGCAGGAATCCTTTGCCCAACATGGAGCTCAAACCGACAACCCTGAGATTAAGAGTCTCGTGCTCTACCAACTGAGCTTTCTTATTTTTTAAAAAAGAGGGGAAACCCACAAAATTTATGGCTGGGTAAAAGAGTAAATGATTTATTGCAGGATAAGCGTTTGGGGACCAAATGTGTGGCAAGTCTTGCCTGGAACTGGGCTCTAATCCACAAAAAGCTTGTGCCTTAATAAATCTGTTAAAATTCACAGTACTTATTGGTTCTTGCAACAGACTAATGCGGCTACCCCTCTGGAATCTTGACTGGAAAGATTGCTTCAGATATTATTTCTAATAAACATATATTCACCAGCCACAATGTGCTAGGTGTTGCCTCTGGGCTTCTTACCAATTTCTGAAGGGAGACTAGGATTCTTGCAAAAGACTGATAGACTTGGTCGGCCTTTGTCTGATCCAGAACAGCACTTTTCTTGTTCTTAAACAAGAGAGTGCTCTTGGGAATACAAAACATAGATTTTGCCTTAACTGAGCACACAGTCTTGCTTTGTTAATTTAAAACATGCCAGTGGATCACAAGGGCTCTGTTAATAAAGTAGACCACACAAGACTGAAGTCAACCCGTTCCTCCTATACGAAAGGTAATCTTATGCATACTTACTTAGAAGCAAGCCCCACTGGGGAGAGTGGGAATCAAAGCTTTTAATTTATTTTTATAATGTGTTATGTTCCATGGGTAGCTAACAGAGTTGTAACCCTCTCGTTAAAAGCAACAGGACTTCACCATGCTTAACATTGGCTAGATCATGCCCAGGGTTTGAAAACCTTTGCACAGAGGAGGCTTAAAAAATAATCATAAAATTGACTAGAATATAAATTGATATCTGAAGAAGTGTGCATGCACACAAAAGCTTATACCAAGAACAAACTTGGTTGGTCTCTAAGGTGCTACTGGAAGGATTTTTTTATTTTTTATTTTGTTTTGACTGGCAGACCAACACGGCTACCTACCTGTAACTGGATAAATTGATATAGCTACTGTTGAGAGTAGTTAAAACAAGAATTGGCAGACCAACACGGCTACCTACCTGTAACTGGATAAATTGATATAGCTACTGTTGAGAGTAGTTAAAACAAGAATTGTGAAATACCTATTACTGTCATAAAGATAAATGACATTTGGAATGCTGATGAACTCTTTGTAAAAATACGTATGCAGAGAAATAGCATCCCGCTGAATAACTCCTCTCATATTACACATTAGCCTTTCTGGATTATAATTTCAATCATTAAACCTATTGAAAGCCACAACAAGCCCAAACTCCCTGTTTAGAGTTTAGAAAAACAAATGCATCTTTTTCCTCTGGAGAGACATTAACAAGCAGAGTCCCCTAATGTTGCATATATTTCCAGAATGCTTTTGTATTTTGTTGTTATTTGTCATGTGAAATAGTGGATAAATAATATTCCCCACTCTCCTAAATTGTAGGCTGTCAAAACATGAGATATCCAATACCTGAAAACAAATGTCCTTGGGGGTAAAATAGTAACATTAAATTCAGCTGATACACCTGAGTTCAAATTGTGTATCCACTGGATCCCTAAATGATTATTAGGATTTATCAATGTTGCATAAATTACACATGCATAGTCCACTAAGTGCAAGGTATTTCCACCATTCTTGGAATAAATGAGATTTTACCGTTCTGTTTATACCTGTCTTAGAAAAGATTAATTACTGGTTATCATGAAAGTTACATCCAATTCCAGCAAGTATTTATAAGACAATAAAGAACTAGGAAGGACAAAATTGGATGCCATTTTTCAGCATTCAGCTGTGAATTTATAGCTGTCAAAGCTGTATTGCAGCAGAGCAACACCCTTGTGAAAATTTCATTTCAGTATGTTAAGTCGAGAATCAATTACATAGGAAAAGGTGCAGTTTTCAAGTGCCTCTTTGTGGAACCGTCTTCTTGTTCTAAATTAAACTGCTCAGAGATAAGGCTGCATCCAGATAGTGGCTTCCTCTGTGGCTGGTTTAGCACTTAGCACTAAACCAGAAAAACGGGAAAGGCATTTCAAGAAAGAGGTGCCAACTAACACAAGCATTTTGCATTCTTTTGTCAAACTCTTTGCACTTATTCTTTTGGACTGAGGAGCCTTTGGTAGTTCGGCACTCCTTAGTCTGCTGTTTGGACTACTGGGTATCAAACATTGGTTGGCAAAGTGAACAGCACACCTAACAGTTGAAAAGAAAAACCCCTTATCTACAGTACAAACATACATCATTTAGTTTTGGGTGATGAACAAGTTCCCCTCAGTTTGATTCATAATTATGAATATCATAATATCACTTCATTATTTACAAGCTTTGTCTGCAGTCTGTCAGAAAAATCTCATCTGTTTTCCAAGAGTGCCCCCACCACACAAACACTCATTTTGCAAGTGTTTTCCCTCCTTTAATCTGCCCTAGAGAGCTACTTGGAAGAAGGCTCCCCCTACCAAAAATGCACCCAGGAGCCAATAAATGCTTTACGTGTGAATGGAGAAACACTAATCGCATAAAACATTTGGAAGAACTGGGTCGAAAAGAGATGCTCTTTTGAAAACAAAAAGCTGCCTAGGCAGGTGATCCGATCATATGGTTCACAGGAAACAAGAAGGATTTCATTGAGCGTTAAGAGGCCAAATAGTATTGACACGTTCACCTACAAAGTATGGGATCTAGTCTGCACAGAATCAAAAAGTAGTACGTTTGGGAGAAACGATGCTTCAGTTATATTGCATCTGCGCATTACGGGATGGTCAGGCAATTATTACAAATTCACTAATATTACTCATTGGGACTTGTACCATTTTCACTGCCAGAGAAGGGTAGGAGCTAAAGAACTGCAAGTAAGGAGAATGCTCTGTCTCAAGTTACTAAACCATCCTCAGACGACTCGTAGGGAAGAATGAATTACAACAGGTAAACCACTTTGCTCCACGTCTGAAAGCATCCCATTTGGTGTTTCCCATGTGGCATTCTGATGCTCCAACCTGCCAGGCCTAGTGTGTTCCTCATACACTAGTCTTGCTAGGGGAGTTTCCACAAAATATTGGATCTGTCGACCCCTGTGAGCAGTTTAATTAGGACTTTGGGTTCAACGGCTTAATTATTGCTAAGGTTACCTGCAAGCCCTGCTCCTTGGATTGATTGCTGGTCATTGCTGCTAGATAAAAACATGCAGTGCTGTTTCCCGTCACATTGTCCCGTCTCCTTAGGCTTCTGTGTCAGGGATTTGTGTGCAGGGAGAGGTCCAGCTGATGTGTATCACCTCCTTAACAGATCTGGACTGCGTTGGTGAAATATGGAAACAACAAAAATAATTACCCAATTGTGTCTACTTTGGCTTTCACCAAGGTGGCAAACCTGTGTCTGAGACAGCAGGTCTCTGACTCTGAGCTACTATGAATGATTGAATGCTTCTTCTTTCAAAAAGGTCCCCCTCAAAGAAACCTAGATGTCAGGGATAATGGTTCTAGCTTAGCTTTCTCCCTGACGTGCTAGTTTTCTGCGAGCGGAAGTTTATTTTTGCAAGAAGGAATATTTAGTTATGTGCCCATCTGTTATCCGAAGCTCTATAACCCAGAGCAGATTAACCACCTCACTGAGAACTCAGTTTCCTCAGTAATCTCAGGTAAATCACTCATCACCTCTACAACTTTTCTTTGATTAGGCTACCCCAAAGCCAGAATGTCGGAAGAATTCTTTCCCATTTATCCCTCTGCCATATGTGCATCATTTCACACATGTGAATTATTTCTATAGGAGCTGAACTCTTTAAAAACTCTCTTTAAAAATTGAACATTTATATCGTCGTCGTTCGTTATAATCTTTCATTGAGATGCAACCAGAGCATTTGTAGGGGGATTGATGTATTTGGCTGTGTAGGGAGGCTGAAGGGGGAAATGGTTATAAACTAAAAATATTTATGGAACACTACAGAGTGTAAAAGTTCCGTTAACCCCAGTTCCAACGGTGCAAGCAGCTTCATCACAACATGAAAGAAGCGGCCACAGTACCGGAGGCAGTGGCAGGCAGCTCAGTCCATAGACTTGTGGTTTCCAAATACTTCTATTGATTTAAGTATAACATGTTTCTAAGGAATACTAGCCTTAGATTAAGTCATAAGGATTAATGTAGATAAAATTAACCCATGATCCACCAGATGTTGGTGCATTTCAAAGCCCATCAGCCCCGGCCAACCTGGGACAGGGACAGGGAGAGGTAAATTTCACACACCATCCAAACAGCCAAACATTCCCTCTCCGTACCATAAAGGAGAGCCTTATATATAAGGTGTTTAACCATGACAGCTACATCTTCATTCTTTGCTTGTGATCATTTTCCCATCTTTTATTTTCCTTCATATATACCGTACCACTCAAAACCAAGATAGTACGTAAGTGGCTTACAAAATAACCAAATACCATATGAATGTTTTAACAAATCATAAAATGGGGAAATTGCGATGCAATGCAGTATAGAACGTTAAGATTTTTCCAAAGCCAAAACGTAGAAGTGCGTTTTGAAAACATCTTAGAAAGTCGGGGTTCAGCCTGACTTCCAAATTCATCTGGTTTGAAACAGAAAGCAAGGTTAGTTGGAACATAGTTTGATCCAGCAAGATTTAACTCTTTAAAATTCCAGCACCTCTATCACTATCTTCCCTTGTGTTTTTTCACATCACGAGCATCCCTTGTTTCAAAACAATCCCAGGGCAATTTCAAGATGTTTGGAAAGTAACCATGGAGACAGCACAAAATACAAGGACTGCTGCATCGATGTGTTTGGCTTCCTCTGAATACCCTTGAATTATCTCAGTCTTAAAGAATGAACCATTTGTATGTCACGTACCTCCAGACACGAGACAATCCTTGATGTACAGTATTTCAGAGCCAAGGAAACAAATTTGAAACAAATGTTTATTAAGAAGAGTCTTTCTCTTTGTCCCTGCTCCATAAGTTTTTCCACCTGAGATTCTTTGTGCTTGTAAAAAGTTTCATTATCCAAACTCTTAGGATAATACAGAAGACATCTGCAATCTAAGCTGTTTGCTAATCCTGTTTATTTTATCTTTTCTTTTTTACTAAGACTCCATAAACCTAATTTATATTTTATAAGTCACTTTGTTCTACATAGCTATGCAGGGATAATTAAATAATTCATATCCTGCTAGGGATACATAGATTTACATTTAATGTGGACAACTGTCATCTAGATTGTTATACTTGATTTTCTTAGATTTAAGAATCAATATAAAAGGCGTTCATCTCATTCCTTCCAGCTGTGCGCCTACTTGTGCAAGCCTAAGCATGATTACTCAGAAATGAGTAAGTACTACTGAGTTCAATGGAGCTTACCCCATAGTAAGTGTGCTTTAGATTTTCAATCTTTGGGTCACTTTACAGTGTTTTCACCCCTGGGAGCTGTATGGGGGAAATGGGTGCATTTTGCACCGTTCCCCCATGTGCTTGTCATCAATTAGTGCATCCTTTATTGATCTGCTTGCAGGTCATAAAAGGAGTTTTCATTAAAGAGAAACTCACCGTCACATGATCTGAACAGACATGAAGAACATTGCGTCACATTAATAATAATAATAATTTTATTATTTGTACCCCGCCCATCTGGCTGGGTCCCCCCAGCCACTCTGGGCGGCTTCCAACAAATATTAAAATACATTAAAATGTCACAGATTAAAAACTTCCCTAAACAGGGCTGCCTTCAGGTATTTTCTGAATGTCAAGTAGTTGCTTATCTCTTTGACCTCTGATGGGAGGGCGTTCCACAGGGCGGGTGCCACTACCGAGAAGGCCCTCTGCCTGGTTCCCTGTAGCTTTGCTTCTCACAGTGAGGGAACCACCAGAAGGCCCTCGGCGTTAGATCTCAGTGTCTGGGCTGAACGGTGGGGGTGGAGACGCTCCTTCAGGTATACAGGACCGAGGCCGTTTAGGGCTTTAAAGGTCAGCACCAACACTTTGAATTGTGCTCAGAAACGTACTGGGAGCCAATGTAGATCTCTCAGGACCGGTGTTATGTGGTCCTGGCGGCCACTCCCAGTCACCAGTCTAGCTGCCGCATTCTGGATTAATTGCAGTTTCCGGGTCACCTTCAAAGGTAGCCCCACGTAGAGCGCATTGCAGTAGTCCAAGCGGGAGATAACCAGAGCATGCACCACTCTGGCAAGACAGTCCGCGGCAGGTAGGGTCTCAGCCTGCGTACCAGATGGAGCTGGTAGACAGCCGCCCTGGACACAGAATTAACCTGTGCCTCCATGGACAGCTGTGAGTCCAAAATGACTCCCAGGCTGCGCACCTGGTCCTTCAGGGGCACAGTTACCTCCATTCAGGACCAGGGAGTCCACACCTGCCCGCCTCCAAATTTGCTGGGCAGGAGGCTAGACCTTCAGTTTGCCATGTCAAACCACATGTTGAAGCCTTCCAACTAATCCTTCACTCAGCAAACTGAGATTCTTATAAATAATTCTTCCATTTCTAGAACAGCCGTAGAAGATAAACTTGAAAGGGAGATAAATTTGTCTTTTCCTCCAGGAAACATCTTTTTGTTTTTACTTTGGTGCCCCTACAGATGGGTTTTGTTTTTTTGCCACTGTATTCTGCAACATGTCGTTGACCCAAGAATAGTGCAGTAGTGGTGGATTCATGATGGACACCATCCCGACTTATCAGTTGTTCTGCATTGCTTCTCCAATGTGCTTGCATTATTTCCATCTGGTGGGTTCCTCCTAAACAATAGTGCAAGGAAAGTAGGATTTAAAAAAACAAAAAAAACACCCAGAACGTTATGTTGAAATCCTGTAATTTTTTGCACTACGAACATTCTGGGACATGCGTTGATTGGAAACAGTATGCCTGCCCTGAAACCTTTGCTTTTAGCCCAATTAATCAAGAATGCACAATTAAAAATGATGCCTGGATGGTCCATTTCATTATAGAGAGGTTCCCTATATAAAGATAAACTGCACCATATTTCCTCTCAAAAGTACTGGTACTTTCATATAGGATATGTGTCACTTTCAAACTGGCCAAGAGATGTGGATACAAGCCCAGAAATATGAGTGCACAGAAAAGTTTGATCTTTCCCGGTCTTCACCCAGGCCTGAGAATGTCAATGGCTTCATTCATATTTCAGCAACCGTTCTGCAAGAACGCCGCTCCCAAGTTGTCAAGGAAATTTCATGCTCAATAAATGCTTGCGGACAAACCTTTGAAAATCTGGCAAACCTAGGTGTGAGAACAGGAAAAGAATGGTGCTGTAGCTCTTACATTATTCATTCTCGATTTAAACACAATCTGGGACACTTTGGCCAACTTCTCCTGCAGAGAGCTTATTATATAGTGTTCTCACAAAACTGATCTTGCTGGTATGACAACACTGCTAAAAATGTGTCCAAGTAATACTTTGGATTACGGTTAATGGGACCTCACCTGAATTATCTCTTGGATCTGGTAGGGTTAAAAGTTTTTGGTAAAGCTCCTCCTATTTGAGCAGGTGCTTTATGTTGGTTTGTTTTTTAATTTTTATCTGCATTTTCAAAAACAGGAACAGAGAGTATATTTAACCCCTCCCCTCCCCCTCCCCCACTTATAACTTCATACCAAATACAGCATGTACTGTATACATATACTATAGGACTTCCCTTCCACACTTTTCCTGGTTCCTTTGCTTTTCTACTACTATGCATAATCCACATCTTTTTAATCATCCAATTTGTTATCTATTAAATACCCTGTCTATTTCAACTCTGCTAGATTTACTCAAGACCTGCTAAGCTATGTACAGTCGTACCTTGGAAGTCGAATGGAATCCGTTCCAGAAGTCTGTTTGACTTCCAAAACGTTTGGAAACCAAAGCGCGGCTTCTGATTGGCTGCAGGAAGCCGCAGAAGCCCCGTCAGACGTATGGCTTCCAAAAATAGTTTGTAAACTGGAACAGTCACTTCCGGGTTTGCAGCGTTTGGGAGCTGAAACGTTCGACTTGCAAGACGTTCGGGATCCAAGGTACGACTGTATTTGTCTATACTGGTTCTTGAAATAGTCAATAAACATTATCTATTCCTCCTCCTATTCCTTATCTTCGTTTTCTTTTCTTTTTTTTAAACAGGATTTATTGACATTTTCATAAAATAACACAAACCCGACCCCACACCTACAAATACAAAAACAAATACAAATACACATAATGTCAGGATTCTTCTTCTTATTTATACCTTACAAAAAAAAAAATTCTACTTCTGAATCTTGACGCTTGACTTCCCCCGCCTTTTCACCTTCGGTTTTAGAATCAATATACTATTTCCTTAACAACTTTACTCTATAAAAAATTTAGCTTTACTTAAAAATAACACAATTATCTTAATCTTACTATTATAACCTAAATCATAACCAAATATTCTTATAACTAAACTTATTTCTTCTATCCTTTATCATGCTGCTTTTAACTTAAAATTCAATATCTCCTTTCTTACTTAAAGTAAACTTATGATTAACAGACTTCACACTCCGATTTCGGATACCATGACAGACCATTTGGATTATACATTTAATGCTTCAACCCACTCCCCCTCTGTCCATTGTCTTTTTCTGTCTTTCACCAGAACCGGATCTCCAATTATCTTCTTCTGAATGTCCACAAATCCAGGCAGCATTCACAACAAACCTTGCATCGAGCTTCAGGGTGTTCAACATTTTCCTTTCTGGGCTCCTCCGTTTCTTTGTGCCATATTTCTTCTTCTTGTAAAAATCTTAATTCCATGTCCCTTGACCCCGAGCTGCCACCTCGGAGTCTGGATATTGTAAATTTCCCGTTCCAGGGCTGCCACCCCCAGAAACCGGTTCCTTTTCCCGGAGTTGCCCAGCCATTTCAAACCATCCTTCAAGCACCCCTCCCAGCTCTTTGCCAAGGTTTGATTCCATTTCGTAAAACTTTTGAAAAGCCTCCTCTGTGGAAAGTAAATCCTTTTTATTTATAATTCCACTCAAGGCTTGTAGTTTCCAATTAAGCAGTTCCAGCCTCAAGACAGTGAGCCTTTCCTCATCCTTTAAACCAGAGTTCAATACCAGTGCAAACACAAAGTCCAGCATTTTAGAAGGGAGAGTGAGTGTCAAGTTTCAGTTCCTGTCTCTTCCTTCCTTTGTTTCAATTTTTTCCCACGACAGTCCAAGTCGTCGCCATTTCTCCGAAGCCGAAGTATAAAGACCAAAACTTCAAAAGGAGATATTTTATCCCCAGTTAACCCCCGAAGGGAGATCTCAGCAGTCTCAGTTTTAAAATTCCAGATACTTTCTATCGATTATTGTAGCAACAGTCACTTAAACAGTTAATTTCTTTCATCTCCCGAAGGGAGGGAGGCGGGCTGCCTTTCTTCTTTCCCCCAGATCGTTCCAAGAATACAAAGAGTCAATCAAATACTCACAGCCACTGGGTTCTTATCAGCTCGTTAAAGACAGGTAGAACTTAGACGCTCATCAAAGGCTTTGTCGCCGCATTTACATCCCGGTTGGGGCATGTCCCCTATAGCCCGGCTCCGTCGTCCCTTCACCCCCACTCCCCCTTTACAGGGGGAGCGGGGGAAGGGTTCGGAGCCACAATGGGCACAGCCGGGGAGCCCAGGGTGCGGGACGCTCTTCCCGCACCCCAACCGGAGCCCCGCTATGCGGTGGCAGGGCTCCTAACCCCCGGGATGGACTGGGCGCTTCGCAGCCGAAGCAGCCCACGACCACCTTCAGTGGCGTCGCCGCCGGAAGTCCTTATCTTCGTTTTCTCTTATCCTGTTCGTCAGACCAGCCAGTTCAGCATATTTGAACATTTTACACTGCCTTTCTTCCTTAAGTTGGTACTAGACTTGTTTTCTACCTTTCTGCCAATAAGGTTCTAGCTGTGGCGGTGGCGTATAATAACAAACGCTTTTGTTTTGGGGGGACTTCCGTTGTTTCCATTCCCAAGAGGAAAATCTCAGGTGTTTTGGGGGAAAGTTTTTTAAAGTATCTTTTTCTAATTCATTATATATATAGTTTCCCAATATTCCTTAATTATTTTACAGGACCACCACATGTGAATAAAAGATCACTCAATTTCAGCTCTGGGCAGATTGGTGCCACCAAATTTTACATTTCCACTATGGCCCAGAGGGATACTATACTGGGGACACCCAGGGTTGGGTTTGTCACGGCTATTAGAAAATTGGCCGCTGTTTCTTTAATACTAAAAAGAAGAAAGTCAGCATGAGTCAGCAGCCTGCGATGACTCATGCTATTTCTCACCAAATTGTACCTGTGTATATAAAGTGGTTGAAATGTTAGTATTTGTTGGTTGGTTGGTTAGAGCTGGTAGTGCTGGTGTGTGTAATAGCTGTTAGTCGTGTTTGCAGACAAAGACTCTTTTAAGAATAAAGCAGTACTCTGCAAAGATACTCTGCTCAAAGACTCCTTTGTGCCGGTGCGGGTTCGAGGAACAGGCGAAGGAGAAAAAGGAGATCAGAACCTTTAAAACAAACACTGATAGGTTATGGGCCCAGTGTTCCTGAGCATGAGCAGAGTGCAGGTCGACTAACAGCATCTCAGAAGGGAGCAGGCTGTCTAAGTCAACGCTGGAGAAGCAGGAAAGTATCCGGTGTCGGCTGCTGGAACAGCTTGATTCAATCCAGGACCGTAACAGGCGTCTCACTGAGCGGCTGCATTGGTTACAAAGCCAGGTGGGACCTGAGGGTCGACAGAGGCAGCAACCAGAAGCCGGTGGGCGCCAGCCTGGACCGTCTGAGCAGACTCTAAAACGTGAGTCAGAGGAAATTGCTGAAGGCCCCATAGAAGAGGCTCAGCAGGTACCAGCTGGGATGGCAGATTTTCAGTCTCCCCAGATTGTTAATATTGGGGGAGGCATTCCCTTTGAAATACTCACCGAGAGCAACTGGCTAACATGGTCAATACGAATGCAGCAGTTGCTGAGGCGAGATGGACTGTGGGACTGTGTAGAAAATGAGGTTTTCATAACTGACTCTGTTGAGAAAAAACGGCTAGATGAAAGGGCTCGTACCCAAATAATGCTGTATTTAAGCAACTCTCAGTTATTGCATGTTGCAAATGCCAGTACAGCGTTTGAGTGCTGGAGTCTATTAAAGGCAATGCATGTCAGAGAAACTGCTGGAACTATAATTTCTCTGACTAGAAGGCTGTTCAGGACAGTGATGAAGGAAGGTGAGAGTTTGGCAACTCATCTGCAAACGCTAAAATCTCTTTTCCTCCAATTACAACAAAGAGGGAAGCGTTATGATGAGACTGACCAGACCTACATTATCCTTTCAAGTTTACCTGAAAGCTGGTTGCCTGTGATTAACAGCATGGAGAGTATGCGTCCCCGAGATCTGACCCTTGAGTATGTGGTTGGAAGGTTGACCGAGGAGGCAGAAAGAAGGTCAGATAGGCAGGCTGAACTCCAGGAGCAGAGGAGTAACAACCGAGGGGGCCAGCAGCAGAATCTGCAGATACAGCAACGCCAAGAAACTGATTTGGCCATGGCGGTGAGGAGATGCTATCGATGCAACCAACCCGGGCATCTTCAACGTCAATGCAGGGCGAGGCTGCCAGGAGATGATGTAGAGCAGAGACAGCAATCGACGCAGAAACGCAAGCAGAAGGGGTTCTCTTCAGGGAAGAGGAACACGCGTTCTGCTCAGTTTGTCTCTGCACTTTCTCGAGAGGAGAGGAATATACCTCGAGGAACGTGGTTGCTGGACTCTGGCAGCAGCAAAATCATCTGCAATAGCCGGAAGGACTTTAGGACCCTGAGGAAGCCAGTCAACCGAAAAGACTCAATCTATCTTGCTGATGGTTATAAAAGCAAGATTGATGGCCAGGGGACATGTTTTTTGGAGTGTTTGAACACTACTCTACCAGATACTCTGTTTGTCAGCAGTTTGGACTACTGTTTACTGTCTGTAAGCTGTTTGATCAAAGCAGGGTATAGTATTCAGTTCACACAGGATGGTTGTCTGATAAAGAATGGAGCTGAGGTATGTGGCCATGCAAAGTTGGAAAATGGGTTATATGTAATGCAAAACAAACCTGTTAAGGTAGCCCAAGTGGTTCAGGAGAATTTGCCAGTTCATAAGGGGTGTGTACATGAACTACATAGAAAATTGGGTCATGCTAATTTTCGTGTACTTTCAGAGATGCAAAAGGTGTGTAAGAACCTGAAAGTAAACAGTTGCAATTGTTTCCTAGACTGTAATGTATGTAAAATGGCAAAATCTAAGAGAAAGCCTGTGGCTTCTAAAAGTGATAGGGTATCTAAAGAGGTTTTAGAACTTGTCCATTGTGACGTGATAGGCCCTTTTCCACAACAGACTGAAGGGGGCGCCAGATATGCTTTTCTGGTAATAGATGACAAATCACGTTTTAGTTGGCTGTTTTTGTTAAAGCAGAAATCAGAGTGTTTCCCCACATTCAGAGAATGGGTTGTCCAAGTTGAAAAGCTCTTCAATCGCCCTGTTGTACAGTTACAAACAGATAGGGGTGGGGAATTTTTGAACAAACAGTTTGGGGCGTGGTTGCGACATAAGGGTATTACTCATCGTTTGACCAACCCTTATAGCCCTGCAGAAAATGGTCTGTGTGAGAGACGTGGGGCTGTAATACAGTCAGTAAAGGACTGCCTGCTAGTGGATGCAGGATTAGGTCACAACCATAGGCTGTGGGGTGAGGCTTTCCTCACAGCAAATTTTTTGATTAACAGAACCTGGACAAGCTCTATAAAAGATATACCTTATCGTGTGTTGTTTGGAAAAGAACCAGATTGGTCAATGCTCCATAATTGGGGTTCTTGGGCACATGTAAATATCCCCAAAGGTCAGCGCCAAAAAGGGGGTGCTAGAGCACAGAAACTGCGATTTGTGGGCTATCAGTCCTATGGCAAAGGGTGGCGTTTTAATTTATGCCCAGGACGCGTGGTTCTGTCACGAAGTGCAGACTTCGCTGACCAAGACAGGTGGACCATGATCCATGCTAACCCAGATTGCCTACTACCCCTGCAAGCAAGAGAAGAGGTTTCTTTGCAGCCATTGGAAACACAAGATCATGGTGAGGAGGAGGCACAGATTTCCCCAAAAGATGAGACAATAGATAATACCTCTTCCCCAGAGGAAGAGGAGCCTGATGTAAGAGAGCAGGAACAAGTAGTTTTGCCTAGACGCTCTCAGCGTACAAATAAGGGTGTACCTCCTCAACGTTTCACCATAGGAGGAGTGAGAGTATGTAATGTGACTTGTGTAGAGCCACAAAGCTATGATGAAGTCTTAGGCTTACCCCCTGGGGAACGTGCTTTGTGGCAACAAGCTATGAAAGAAGAAATGGACTCTTTCAAACGTAATAAAGTGTTTGAGACTGTAATGGCGCCACCTAGTGGCAGGGTGGTATCTTGCAAGTGGGTTTATAAAAGAAAAACCCTTGCATCTGGAGAGCCACGTTTTAAAGCCAGACTTGTAGCCAGAGGTTTCACTCAGATTAAAGGGGAAAGTTATGATGAAGTGTTTTCTCCTACTGTAAAAAGTGAAACTTTCCGTTTAATGCTGTCTGTTGCTGCTGTAAGACAATTAGTAGTGCACCATTTTGATGTTGATACTGCATATCTGAATGCAAATTTAGACCATGAAGTGTTAATGAAACAACCTCCTGGTTTTGAAGAGGGAAATGGTGCAGTTTGGCGTTTAAAAAAGGCTGTCTATGGTCTCAAACAAAGTGGAAGATGCTGGAACCAGTTTTTAAATGAAGCCCTTATAAAGCTTGGTTTTAAAAAGAGTGTAGCTGATCCATGCCTGTACACTAAGGGAACTGGTGACAAATATCTAATACTCCTAGTCTTCGTTGATGATTTGCTTGTAGCAGGGAGTTCCACAGATGAGATCCAGAAACTTGCAAGTCAACTGGAAAAGAGGTTTAAACTTAAAGCCCTAGGGCCTGTAAGCAACTACTTGGGAGTAGAAGTAAGGAGGGAAGCTGATGGAAGCTTCCTATTAAGTCAGAAAGAGAAAATTCTTCATTTAATAGAGCAGTTTGGCATGGAAGACTGCAAGCCAGTTCAGACTCCCATGATACCAGATTTCCAAAAGATAATGTGTAATGATGAATTTGATCAGCCTGAATTGTATCACTCAAAAATCGGATCATTGTTGTATTTAAGTCAGTGGTCAAGGCCAGACATTGCATGTGCTACAAATATTCTGAGCCAACGTGTATCTAAACCCAGTACGGTGGATTGGTGTGCTGTGAAAAGGATTATTAGATATCTAAGGGGGACATTAAATATATGTTTGAAGATATCTAGTACACAAGATGAGAGATTAGAAGCATTTGTTGATGCAGACTGGGGAAGCTGTGTAGCTACCAGAAAATCCACAAGTGGAATGGTTATAATGTTTGCCAATTCCCTAATGGGATGGAGATCAAAGAAACAGGGATTTGTTGCAACTTCATCCTGTGAAGCAGAATATGGAAGTCTATCACTAGCATGTAATGAAATCATGTGGTTTATTCAGATACTGAAAGATCTGGATTGTAAAGTGGATTTGCCCATCAAAGTGTATGAGGATAGTCAATCGTGTATTGCACTAGCGGGCTCAGAAATAATGAAATCTGCATCAAAACACATCGCTATTCGTCATGCAAATGTTAGAGATTGTGTACAGAATGGAATTATCAAACTGGAGTATTGTCAGTCATGTGATAATATTGCTGATTTGTTTACCAAGCCTTTGCCAGCAACAAGTCATAAGGAATTGATGACAAAACTGGGTTTATGTACCGGTATATAGTATGTGTATGTTTTGTTTTCTGTTGGAGTTTTTGTATTTAAAGAAACAGAAGGGGTGTCACGGCTATTAGAAAATTGGCCGCTGTTTCTTTAATACTAAAAAGAAGAAAGTCAGCATGAGTCAGCAGCCTGCGATGACTCATGCTATTTCTCACCAAATTGTACCTGTGTATATAAAGTGGTTGAAATGTTAGTATTTGTTGGTTGGTTGGTTAGAGCTGGTAGTGCTGGTGTGTGTAATAGCTGTTAGTCGTGTTTGCAGACAAAGACTCTTTTAAGAATAAAGCAGTACTCTGCAAAGATACTCTGCTCAAAGACTCCTTTGTGCCGGTGCGGGTTCGAGGAACAGGCGAAGGAGAAAAAGGAGATCAGAACCTTTAAAACAAACACTGATAGGGTTAACCATTAAGCAAAATAAGCACGTGCTTAGGGTGGGGTTCTACAAGTCGAGACACAGGGATAACAGCAAGGGACCTTATTGAACTAATGGAACGAAATGACTGCTTATATGTATTTCTGAAGGCCTGGGCCACTCCCACTCTCAACATGATTGGCTGCGAATCGTAACTCAGAGCTGAAGAGCCAATGCTGGTGGCCCAAACCCTGATAATGCTACTTGATTGGATATCGTGTATGGAGTCAGAACGCAGGAGCTTAGACTCCTTAGTCCAGACTCGAGCTCAGCCGACCACAGACCACTGAATGCATAACATAGGGCAGTGATTTTCAACCACCGTGCCATGGCACCCTGGGGTGCCTCGAAGGATGGTTGGGGGTGCCGCGGCCAACACTGGCCTCTGTCCCTCTTTCCTTCCCTCCTTCCTCTAATACCCTCTCGCGTCTCTGCCTCCCAAAGTCTTGCACAGCTGTCTGTTGCAGCAGCCCTGGCTATAAGAGCCGCAGGTGAATGGAGCCTCTGGGGTTGGCCAGGGGGTGCTTCCCAGACCCCTGTGGGGCAGTGTGAAGAGGCACCTGTCTTTGGGTGGGGGGGCAGCTCAGAGGGCGGGGGGGGCAACAGCGGCTGCCCGGAGGACTCCCAAGGAGAGGGGGCAGGAGAGGAGGCTTGAAGGAACACTCCACAAGCGAAGGTGTTTGAAAAAGGGTGAGAGGCTGCCAGCTCTGCAGGCAAGGGGTGGGGGGACCTAACTGGGCTCCTGAGCCCCACAGGGGTGCCACAGAAAGAATGCAATTGCTCCAGGGAGTCGCGGACTCAAAAAGGTTGAAAACCTCTGACATAGGGCATCAAGGGAAGCACCGGTTCCCAGCATTCTTGGGGTGGCAGGAATGTGCTGTAAAGGTTTAGTGTCCTAGTCATTGGTAGACTTCAGGATCATGGGCCTAGGATCCTGAGCTTTGGGCACCAATGCCTAAGTCTGCCTCTCCCTTTTTGCAGGGCTCTGTGCATTCCAACTGCAAGGCTCCAAAGCCTTCGTTTGAATTTAAATCTGAAAATCCCTCTTGCCATGACAGTGACAAGAGTGGTCTCCCTATAATCAACGTCCTGGCTACTCGTGATGGTGAAATATATCACTTGAATCCAGAAGGCTGTAATTGGAATTCCATTTAATTTCACTAATTCCAACAAATTAGTCCCCTCTGTCAAATTAAATGATATGCTAAAAGTGGAGAAGATCTTACTCTCTCAGCCTACATTATCATAATAAATACTTTCTTTTGGAGAGCATTTACCCATTATTAGATTGTTTTCTGCATAACAGAGGTGTATGATCAGGAGAAAAAACAGGTGATTTTAAAATAGCCTTAGTAAGACCCATTAGAAACCAAGGTATTTATCAGCGGCTGATTCGGATAATATTAGTCATATGTGTATTCTGTGAGTTGGTGTGCAGAGAGAGAGAGAAAAGCACAATAGATTTAAAAGGTTCATTTTGAGCTTCCCTCTGTGAACCAATTTGACGGTGTCCTCTCAAGTACGAAGCGTATTTTTACAGGAACTCCATCCATTTTCCCCCTTTTCATTACTATTTTCCAGCAGAATTTGTAGACTGAAAGGACTCTAGAGGCTGCCTCTTTAGGTACAACCATGACTCACTGGTTCTTTCTGCCCAAGACAATGTATTTATCTCCTATGGAGATAAATAAAAAGCTTTTCTCAGCCAAAGAGGATGCTGACGAGAAGACTCACTAGAAGACAAGCAAAAGGGTGGGGTTGTTTTTTTTCTTCCAATAGCATGACCTCATAACACATGAGATATGGGAGAGGCAGACAATCCCAAAGGCTTGAAGAGCAAAAGCCTTAGTGATTTCACAGCAGCAGCTAATGAGCATCTGACACAGGGATTAGTTTTTAAATGGTGTTAAAAATCATTCTTAAACAACTGGGAAAACAGCCCTTTGTATTTCTGAAATCCCACCCCTAAAGATGCTCCTGACATCATAAGGAGGAAGTGATTCTAGACCAGGACAGTCTTTTTTACTGGCCCCTGGCAACAATTTATGCTCCCATCCCCTGCAGCCCTCAAGCTGCCTTCCTAAAGCCCAGTAAACAAGGCGCTGGGCTTTGGGAAGGAGGCATGGGGGCTCTGACAGGGTCCTAGAGTCCTCCACTCTCCTTCCCAAAGTCTAGTTAGCCTTTTCCTAGCTTTCGGAAGAAGGTGGGAGGGCTCTCTGACCCTGCCAGAGCCTTGCACCTCCTTTCCAAAGCCCAGTCAGCTTTGGGAAGGCAGTGTGAGGGCTGGGGGGGGGGCATCAAATTTTGGCCTTGCTCCCCCACCCCTGCACAACAAGGCTATATGTGGCCCACAGGTTCCGTGTCAAAGTACTCTTGTGGCCCATTTGGTATTAAAAGTTGGACCGCCCTGATCCAGACAGATTAATGTGTGATTAATGGGAAATGTTGGCAATCCACTTTGGGGTGTATGTGTTTGAAGCTGGAGCTTTGGTCACAATAGAATGCTTGAAATTTTTAGTTGTAACTTGTAAGTAGCCTTTATTGGCATGAGTTAAAACAGTAAAATCATACAAAGGCATCCAAATACATTGATAATCCAAACACATGCAGTATATGAAAGACTAGATAACCACCCTTGAATAAATCAGACAATTTTAGATTAAACTTTAAAGATCTCGGCCAAGTACCCTGAAACAATCCTGGTAGTTTCAGGAGTACCATCCCTCAACAAATATTGGATTACAGACTTTTTGCAAATCAGTACTTTGAGCTGTAAGGGAGTCGCACTAGGAGATCTCTGCGATGGGTGTGGACAGAGGCGTAGGAAGCCTCTCGGGTGCCTGGGGCGGCGTTGCCGCGCCAAGGCACCCCCCTGTGGGCAGGGCGACCTGACGCATGCATTGTGACGTCATGACGCATGCGTCAGGACAGACTGTGCATGTGCGGAAATCCGCGCGTGCGCAGTCCGTCTCGCCAGCGCCACTGTTCCAGTGGCGACCCGCTGAGCGAGCGCCGGCTTCTGGGGCTTCCCTGTCCCAATCACGCGGGGCGGCACCGGTGGGCGGAGCGGCTTCACTCTGCGGCTTGCTCAGGTTGCCAGCAGGGCGGGGCTGCCCCAAGTGTCACCCCCCCCTCCCCTGGAACGCGGGGCGTACCGCCCCCACCGTCCCCCCTCGCGATGCCTGTGGGTGTGGAGAAGAGAGCGATCCAAAATTATGTGATATATTATATTTGGGGTTTCCTATTACAGGAACAGAATCTGTTCTGGAAGGGGATTTTTTGAAACCTTCCAAACAATACAGATGAGGAGGTTGCATTTAGGCGAGCTAGCATAAAAGCTCTGTGATGTGATGGAGTTTCTAAATTATAAAAGTAATTAGGCATTACTCCAAGGCGGGGCTGCAATCCTAAGTAAGCAGATGAACATACAAAAGGCTGGGAGGGGTAGAGTTTTTGGATTTCATGACCTAACAGCCTCTGCTTGATGAGAGAGAAGATTTGTAAGTCATCCAATAGAAGAAGGATTGCAATCCCCATTTGCCTGAGTTTGAGGGTAATATCAGAAAACCATGAATTATGTGTATCTCTCAATAAAGATGTTATAGTATCTGAAGAAGTGTGCATGCACACGAAAGCTCATACCAAGAACAAACTCAGTTGGTCTCTAAGGTGCTACTGGAAAGAATTTTTGATTTTGTTTTGACTATGGCAGACCAACACGGCTACCCACCTGTAACTGATGTTATAGTAGTAAGCTTTCTGGGTCTGTATTAAAATGGATTTTTAGCCAGTAATTTTAGTTGCTGGTCAGGATCTTAGGTGATAACCACGGTCCTCGGTAGCAAAAATTTGGCTGGGTCCTTCCCATAGTAGATAACGGAGCCTCTCCTTAGGCAGATTCTGCTTCACTCGTTCCTGACTTCCAAACCCTGATGGTATGATTGCATAAAAACACTGGTGTTGTTTGAGTGCAGCCAGAGAAGGAGAATTCACCCCAGAACTGCACCCCAGGGAAGGTTCTGATGAGATTGCTTTTGCGGTACTGTATTAGCTATGAGGGCATCAATTCAGGAGTGTTTCCGTGTTAAAATAATTGAAAGGCACATTCAACCTGATGTAAGTGAATAGTATGCCCTCGTGATTATAACAATGCATTTCAAGTGAAATCAGCTGAGCATATTCACCTCCTTGCCACAAAGTGTGGCGCTTCAACCTTGCGTGGCTTTTGGCCAGCTGTCTGCAAAAACGATAAAGCTGCCTGTGGTTGCCAGCAATGACATAACCACTTTTTAGGCAGCTGCATATTGCAATTCAGCCTTTGCAACTTGCCTAGAAAAAATAGCTAGGTAGGACCTGGAGCTTAACAACCAGGCAGGGTTGGGCGAAAGCAGTGGACGTCTCCCTGTGGTAAAGACAGAAGGTGCTGACCTGGAAATGAGAGTACTTGCGAAGGAGATCTAATTAGAGTGGGAAGCCCTGTTTAGGGAAGCTTTTAATGTTTAATAGATTATTGTATTTTAACGTTCTGTTGGAAGCCGCCCAGAGTGGCTGGGGAAACCCAGCCAGATGGGCGGGGTATAAATAAATTAATTAAAGGTAAAGGTAAAGGGACCCCTGACCATCAGGTCCAGTCGTGTCCGACTCTGGGGTTGCGGTGCTCATCTCGCTCTATAGGCCGAGGGAGCCGGCGTTTGTCCGCAGACAGCTTCCGGGTCATGTGGCCAGCATGACTAAGCCGCTTCTGGCAAACCAGAGCAGCACATGGAAACGCCATTTACCTTCCCACTGGAGTGGTACCTATTTATCTACTTGCACTTTGATGTGCTTTCGAACTGCTAGGTGGGCAGGAGCTGGGACCGAGCAACGGGAGCTCACCCCGTGGCAGGGATTCGAACCGCCGACCTTCTGATCAGCAAGCCCTAGACTCTGTGGTTTAACACACAGCGCCACCTGGGTCCCTTAATAAATTATTATTATCATTATTATTATTACTGAAGTTATCCAGGCTACCTGTTTCCGTTTCAGAGAAGGGGATGGGAAGCCTGTGGCCCTCTGGACTCCCAGCGCCCATAAACCAGTGATCAAGGGAGATGGGATTTATGGTCCAGTATCACAGTATCCCTGGTCTATAGGATGACAAAAGCCATTATTTGATAATCGGCACACAGAATTACAAAGTCTGCCCAATGTCCCTGCAACCTTAACCGTATCTCTTGCCATCCCTTGGTCTTTTTAAAAAGATCCTGTTTAGGAAAGCGATCTCTTTGGCAACAGTACGTCCATGAATTTTTTAGTGACGCCTCTTGTATTAGGCTGTGCATATATACAGTGCCTCAGTCATAACAGTGACTGCTCAGATTCCTTTGCGTTTTGTGAGCTGTACTTGCAGATCCTCTTTCTTCTCCTGCATGCAAATCAAAAAGCATGGTGACAGCACGCGAACTCAGTCTCCTGTTATTGTCGTCTGACTTTGACATTGGAAGCATGAAAGCATTTGGATGATGAGTCATTGGAGAGAAAGCCGCTGCCCTCCTCCTCCCATCACTCTTTTTCCATAAGGCAGCCCAACTTTAGATCTGTTGACGTTGCTGCCACACAGTTATTTAGCAAGAGCAGAGGGGTCTGCTAAGGTCTGGCAGAAACGGCAGCTCGGAGAGGTCGGGACAGAGAACAGAGATCGGAAGTCACTTTAGCAGATGGTGTCTTGCAAAAGCTAGACCCTTAGGACATGCTCACATGACAAAACCTAACATCGGTCTTGGCTGCTAGACAAGCGCAATGTTCCACACAGCTGTCTGTAGTTTTTTTCCTGATCAGTATGTGAAATGATAATTCACTGCATTGGGGTTACCAGTGTGGCCAGGCTGCATTTCCTCTCCACTGTGTGTTTCAAGCGACATGCGATTATTTATCATAATCATCAGTACCTCTGGATCAAGGGTGGGGAACCTGTGGTTCTTGAGACATTCCTGAACTTCAGCTCCCATTGTATGTCCTCACCCCCATGCCCAATCTAGACAGTGTACTGGTTTGGGTCTACATGCTAGCCGTTTTTTAAAAATGCAGTTGGGTATGCAATCCTATACTCAAGATCTGCTGGCTGAGGCAATAGGACTCAGTGATGTCCCACAATACTGGTGAAACTCCAGATATGCTGCCATGACAGACCGGCAAAACCCTCTGCTGGCCAAGCCATCCCACTAACGAAAAGGGGAATTACTGTACTAAAACGAGACGTTGTGGGCTGTGCAGGGGAGGAGCACAAAACATCATCTCTCTATGTTATACCCCTTCAATGAGGGCTCTTCCTGCTTTCTCAGACAAAGTCTACAGCTTAGGGAGGGCGGCAAACGGCAATGATCAGCCTGTTTGTTGTGGCTGAATGGTTAGGGAACTGTTCTGCAGAACACACTGTGCTGGTTCAAGTCCCAATAACTTTTACCGCCAAATAACATGTGTTTTTTCCTAAACTCCCACATCTGGAGAGTTTCGGAAAATGACTCCAGGAACCCCCGCTGAAGTCTACTCTCTCCCTTCCCCTTCTGCAATTGCCTTCACCCAGGAGAATCCTATAATGGAGACCTTAATTATTTGCATTACTTTCCAGGTACCTGTGACTCATTCCTAATCAGCTTCAGCCTCCTTTAACTCGCTTCTTGGTTTAATTTAAATCCCCTTTGAAGTCTTTAGTTCCTGCTTCTTCTCGTTTCTAGTCTCTTACTAACACAAGAACGTGGGCATGCCGGAACGACATGCTAACACGGAGGCATGTCAGTTCTGCAACCCAGAGAAAACAACATTGTGCCGCATAAAATGCATGCAGGATGAATGTGTTGCAGAGTACTTAAAGGGGGGGTGAGTACTCAAGGTAGTATCGTTGCTCAAATTGTGCATTTAATCCCTCGCTGTCCCTTACCAGCTGACTGGCAGGAGTTGGCAGTCCAGCTTCTAGAGAGCTACAGGTTCCCTACTTTGCCACCAGGTCCAGTCATGTCCACCTCTGGGGTTGTGGCGCTCATCTCGCTCTATAGGCCGAGGGAGCCGGCGTTTGTCGCAGACAGCTTCCGGGTCATGTGGCCAGCATGACTAAGCCGCTTCTGGCGAACCAGAGCAGCGCACGGAAATGCCGTTTACCTTCCCGCTGGAGCGTCCCTATTTATCTACTTGCACTTTGATGTGCTTTCAAACTGCTAGGTGGGCAGGAGCTGGGACCGAGCAACGGGAGCTCACCCCGTGGCAGGGATTCGAACCGCCGACCTTCTGATCAGCAAGCCCTAGGCTCTGTGGTTTAACCCACAGCGCCACCTGGGCTTTACCTTCTATTTATTGTCCCTGAGAGGAATGTGGCGAGGCAATTTTACCAGGGACAAAGTGCAGCACAAATAAAACCACCGCATACTCCACAGATGACAATGCTTCTATTATACCGGTAAACTATTGTCTGTTTCCAAAGCAAAGGTGAATCTGTGTGAATTTGACTTAAATTGCATGTTTTGCTCTGACTGCAAATGTAATTAGGTCTTTCTTCTTCAGAGTAATTTTTGGGGGGAGTGTTGCCAATATCTTGGGGAAGTAGGGCGATGGTTTGTCATAAGCACAGACAGTTCCTGCCTGCTTGGAAGTACCACTAACAACCTACAGTTAGATAAGAGTATATATTTAAAGTACAGTGGTACCTTGGGTTACAGACACTTTAGGTTACAGATGCTTCAGGTTACAGACTCCGCTAACCCAGAAATAGTACCTTGGGTTAAGAACTTTGCTTCAGGATGAGAACAGAAATCGCGCAGCAGCAGCAGGAGGCCCCATTAGCTAAAGTGGTACCTCAGGTTAAGAACAGTTTCAGGTTAAGAATGGACCTCCAGAATGAATTAAGTTCTTAACCCGAGGTACCACTGTAGATGAATAAATGAGTAAATTAAGTTAATTTGGAATGTGCCGAAAATACAAAAAAAAATTTAAGTAAACCGCAGAAAGAGGGGGAAGGAAGTCGAGTTTTGGAATGTTAAAATGATTGTAAAATTATTGAAATGTATTAAATTGAAAATCATAAACAAATTAACAAACAAACAACCTGCAGTTTCCAGGGTTGGTTGGTTGGTTGGTTGGATAAACAAACAAACACACTTCCCCTTTATAATCATGAGGGCTAGAAACTTTTCTCTCTTTAAGCTCCGCAGAGCCTGAATTCCTGCCAGATCCTACATCAGAGATTCAAATTCTGCAGCTCGCACCAGAGAGATTTCTAAACATTTGCATATAATAATTGCTTTTGTAAGGAGTTGCAAAGTGTACAGCTTTGTTGAATGGGGAGTAACTTAGAATAGCTCCCTTGGAATTTGAACTCTAATTATATTAGCTGACCTGCAGCGTGTGCACAATCTCAAAGGGCCATTTATTTATTTTATACCAGCCTGTTTCTTGTCAGTACTTAACAGCGTTTTTAAACAAAAGATTAATTGAGGCACTTGCTAGCTGTTCTCAGTACAGGAGAACAGACGCTAATTCGGAACCCGGAACCCAGGTAGACACTTAGCGGACAAAGAGCTTATTTAGAGGAACAGTATCACAACGAAGCAAAACAAAACCTTGCACAACCCCAGTGTACCAACTTGAAGAGATGCATTAGGAATATGCATGCAATTTATAAATTCTGCAGTTGCCAATCTTCCTCACTTGCTGTTCTTACAACAAAACCTCTTCTATTCTAAAATGTTAACAGAGCTCCTTGAATTTAGCAGCATTCCTTTTTTACAAGATGCCAGCAACAGGAACTTTTCTCCTCCTCCTCCTCCTCCTCTACAGAAAGCAGCCGCTATTTCTCACCAATTTTCATTAGCCGCTTGTATGATCTAAATTCTCTGCCCACATGAGCAAACTGGAGTGAGTCACATCCATGAAGGACTTGGTCCAACCGGTTTTTGCAATAGCAAAGTAATATTCCTATTTCAGATTGCGGTACTTCTCAGCTTGAGGGGAAACATTGAATGGAGAAGGCAGCAGCTGAGTGGTAGTTCCACCTCAACACAGAGTTTGTTTAGAAAATCATCCTGTTCCTATATAATTTAGTGTCGTTAAAACACTCCATTTATAAAAGGCACAAAGATCTACAAAAAGCTCTGGTCCATCCACCATAAATTTGCAGGAGTCGTTTCTACTCTTCTTCTCTGGCAGGATTCCTAATAAGTCTTTTAAACAGATGCCCATCATCAGGGGACATTCTCCCCATCGCTGCCTCGCTCCTTGCTCTCTACTAGGTGCATTTCTGCCTGCCGCCATGTATCTCCTCAAGTTTCGGGAGCTTTTGTCAGGAAAAAAGAAAAGGAAAGAAAAAATGGGGCAGAGCACCAACTCTTTAGTGCTGCTTTTAAAGTACCACCACTGCTGTAAAGGTAAAGGTAAAGGGACCCCTGACCATTAGGTCCAGTCGTGTCCTACTCTGGGGTTGCGGCGCTCATCTCACGTTACTGGCCAAGGGAGCCGGTGTACAGCTTCCAGGTCACTAAGCCGCTTCTGGGTGAACCAGAGCAGCGCACGGAAACGCCACTTACCTTCCCGCCAGAGCGGTACCTATTTATCTACTTGCACTTTGACATGCTAGGTGGGCAGGAGCTGGGACCGAGCAACGAGCTCACCCCATCGCGGGGATTCAAACCGCCGACCTTCTGATCAGCAAGCCCTAGGCTCTGTGGTTTAACCCACAGCGCCACCCGCGTACCATCACTGCTGTAGAATATTCTAAAGTAAGTATCACATCAATATAACCTTAGCGGCGTTAGTGACTGTTCAGATAAGAAGGGCTTATTATATTGTACTTGAAGCATAATCAAAACTCAGGCGCTGGAAGATCTCTGCGTTGGAAGCAAGCGTTTGTTACTGAGGAGCAGCCCCACACATTGCTGATGCACTCAGTTCAAATTAACTGCATTAGATGTGCTGTCCAGAGAGGTTGGCCTTGGCTGATGTAGGAAGCTGACACACAAAGCGAAGGAAGAGGCTGCTTGCAGAGGTGCAGGCGGCCTGTTCTAACAATAGATTTAAAAACTTGTATCCAGAAGTGTACAGGAGGCCAGCATATTCTCTAGCCAAGGTATTATTTTACTCCCTGCGTTAATCAACCAGCACTAATCTGCACTAACAGCAGCCTGTTAACTAGGAATGCATGCAGGTCACACTATACAAATGCCTTTTGTACGGAAATTCATTTATCCAAACACAATGAATTAATACCCAGCCCTCGCTTTACACACCACAGATTCAGATATCCAAACAGCTGGACCTGTGTGTGGTACTGTAAACTAAGAATAAGCCTTAAATGAGCCTTGCCTTTTGTGTTTTTCTGCTTTGGAGCAGCTATTTTGCTATAAACCATGGTGGGAGACAGGAAGAGGGGAGGAAAGGGAGGTAGATTGGATAAATAGGAGAGCGTTTTTTCCTTCGTTGCTTGTGACTCCTGAGTGCTGGGTCTGCTGCCTTTTTCTTACTTATAAGTCAGCTCTTCTGCTTGCATGTTCTGGGGGCAGGAGCCAGGGCAGGTGCCGTAAGAAGAACTGGCGGGCACATTGATGTTGCATTCTTGGAAGCCGTACTGGTGACCCCTGTAATAGGACATGGGGATGGAAGGACTGTACAAAGGTGGGATTTGAGGAGAGATTTGACTTAAGTGTGAAACCCCCCCATTGCCTTGTCCCCATTTCCAAGGAGCTTCACGTTCATTAGAACATCTCTGCCACTTTCTCCCGTGCATGGTGTGAGGGACCCTTCGTTTCCCACCAAGAGCCCTCACAACTGTAAAACGTTTCCCCTGACTGTGTCTCTCCCTAGGTTTCACCGACGACTAAAATGAATCCTAAAATGATGTTATGAGAGATGTCCTCGGGGTACCTCAGTGCTCCACGTTCTTAAAATGAAACTCCTGCCACCTTGGGATCTCCCGCCCTGGGTTCCCAAACTGCTGCAGCTTGCCTTTCCTTCTGGCAACTGCGTGGCACCTTTGGCTTCACTGCCCAGTCCTCTGTGTGTTAGGAAATAAGCCACCCGTCCCCTCTATCACAGGAAACCTTTAGTGCTTTTCCCCTCAACCACACCTCTAGAGGTACTGACGCACTGCCAGAGTCCACGAACGTTGAAAAACAAAATATGTTTATTGAGGTAACTTATATATCATGGATGTTAAGGTAGAATGCGGTTACAATGTTCTTCAATTAGGTACGTAAGCTTGGTTACAACATTAAACAGGATAAAAGCTTTCCTTTCCTAGCCTAAGCCTAACCTCCAACCCGCTCACCCTCTCACCCTCAATCCCTGACCCACAACAACCGCCCAACTGCCATTCTCTCCCTTTTAAAAGGTAGAAAAGACCCGCCTCTGCGATTGTGCTGCCAGTCATCTAGAGTGGGTGTTAACTCTTCGAGTGCTGGGCACCTGCTCACACCCAGGCACAGGGTTGGTCCGTTACACATGGCAAAACATGGCAAAGAACTCCTGGTAACTCTGTTGCCTTCTTCCCAGAGTGAACCAGCCCCACCTGTCTCCAAATATCCAATGGTTTTGGTCTGAACACCTGCATTGAGAACTGGCTGGTGGATGTGAGGGCGATCTGGCTGCGACATCTGTCACCCCATTGATCGCCAGGGTTGATTCGGCTGATCTGGCTGGCTAGGCGGGTGTCCCCTTCCTCCCTCACCGCTCCATGTGCGTCCCTCCCGAAGCTGCGCGCTCGGTGGAAGAGGACGACCATCCCAGATAGAAGGAGTGTAACGTTCTTCGGTCAAGGGTATACGATAGCTGCACTCCCCTGCTAGAACCTCCAAACAAGCTCGAGAACTGGCTGGTGGCTGGATCCTATTGTGATCAAACTTAATCTGAGGAGGGGTATTGATCCACTGTTAAAGTCCTTCATTTTTCATCGTTAATTGGAAAAGCAAGCCAAGGTGAATGTTGGAAGGACAGATAAAAGGAAGCAGTTCAGTTTTTGTTCAGTTATTGTCTTGCTGAGTTATTGCACACTACTGGTTTCTCCATAGCAAAAAAAAAAAAAAAAAAAAACTACTTTAGAACTATACATCCATGAGTGACTTGTTTATTCCCAAATGCTTGATAATGTGAATTTTGGAGGCAGGCTGCCGGTTCACCAGCAACGCTTCCTGGGGATCAATGCAGTATATGGGGGATCATTACTGGATCCGAGATTGGAAAGGTTCTCATACAAAGAGGAGGGGATTCGGATTACACCATGTTGAGAACATTTCACTGAAAATGTAATATATGTCAATTTACAACAGTCAACCGAACTATCCCATTAGCAAAAATGATTGGCAACTGCTACAGTACACCTGATAAGGTTGTTTCAGCTCTTTAACCCAATGGGGTAATATGACCACCTTTCGGATTCTAATTATTACCATAGTGTGCCATTTTGCCAGGTGATCCCATTACTTAAGAACCACTGAACTAATGTAAAGTATCATTATTGTACAGTACAGTCTTCTTGTGAACATGGCTCTGCAGCAGGGGTAAGCCGACATCCAAAAGAGAAATGATATGGAGATTTTGGGAGCCTCAAAAACATACAAATGTAAAGGGAGCTTTACTTAATGGAACCCTTGTAAATTATGCTAACAGAGGTAGAAAAATAACTGTGTGAAAGCAAAGCATCACCCAGTGTAGCACATTTTTTCAATTAGGTGTAAATGGGCCACATTCTATACAGTCTTCCTTTTTCTGAATGCAAGGTGTGTCAGGCATGGAGCAGAATCTAGTGTTGCAGAAATAGATTCATATTTGTGCAGAGCTTGGAATGGGGAAAGAATGCTAATAAATACTGAAGTGAGCCAGCAGCTTTCCCAGAAGTTCTGTGCAGAGGCAATCCATTTATCCCTTGTTTGATGCCTCTACCCTTTTGCAGCCATTATCGTCACATGAGGCGACAGTGCAAGAGACCCAAGGATATATCTGTATATCAAAAAAATATGTCTCTCTTTGACATCGTTGGGGGCTGAAACCTATTGAGTACAAACTGACGCCGACGCCTCTCTTATTGCTTGGATATGCTAGAATTCTTGGATGGGCTATTCAGCTGTAATTCGGATCACAGCAGGGAAGGAGCCGCTGTGCAGCAGCTGAAAAGCTTAAATTGCCTTAAAGGATTATCTGGAACAAACAAGATAAATGTAATCAGTCCCTTACATCTGACTAAACTCCTGCACGAGAAAAAAAAATGATCCACTGTTCAGATCAAGGAAGTACAAATCTGCCGTTGACAGTACGTTTCCGTTGGATGGGGTTCATGGCTTCATCTCAGTTAGAGGTGTTAGTTATGAACCCATTGCTGTAGCTTTGGCAAATTGGGAGAAGGAGAAATATGATGCGAATGTCTGGTTCTATCATAGTTACGACGGCAAGCTATATTTCCTAAATTAAATGAAGCAGCAATTCCCAGAAGGGCGGGACCTTTTTGCTTCTGTCCTCTTAATGCATTAGAGATGGTAGCAGCTGGAAAATCAGTGGACTAGAATTGTAGAGTTTAATGTTTAAAATATAACATCTAAGAGGGCAAACTGCCCCCAAAACACCCCAAAGAGGACTGGGCTTACACAGGAGCTACAGAACGTTGACAGTCAAGGAACAGAGAAATGTTTAAAATATAACATCTAAGAGGGCAAACTGCCCCCAAAACACCCCAAAGAGGACTGGGCTTACACAGGAGCTACAGAACGTTGACAGTCATTTTTTTTGGGGGGGGGAATGGAAAACTGGTCAAAAGTCTGCTTGGCAATGGTAGGCAATGGTACATGGCAACATTTTATTGCGGTTTCCCTCTCATCTAATACAGTACAGAGCTTTTGAATGTCCCATTGTTATTTCACTAGGACGGATCAAATAGCTTCACGTGCCACCAGGTTTATTCATTATTCATATTTCCTCATTTTATTTTCTGGTCTAATTCCTCACGCTACATTGTAGGTCACTCTTGGAACTTCTGCACGTTTTAGAAGGAAATCCTCTCCTAGATCCCTTTTAGAAGGGACCCTCTCCTAGGATCCCTTCAGTTCATAAGACATCCCTCAGTTCTTGCAGGGAAAGGCAAGGGGTGAGATGGCTAAAGATAGCTTTGTTATGTATAATGAGATAGAAGGGACCCTCTCCTAGTATCCCTTCAGTTCATAAGACATCCCTCAGTTCGGGCATACATTTCCCGCTCCCTTTTTATTTTTTATTCCCCCCCCCAAAAAAAATCATTTCTTTTTTATTGTACAAGAAGATGTAGACACACACACACCCCCCCCCAAAAAAAAACAAATTACAGAAAAAAGGAACACAGTGTTGTGGAATAGCTCTTCGAGAACTTCCAGCTTCAAAACGCAGCTGGGCCAACTTCAAAACTCAGGTGGGATTTTCTGCTGCAGGAACTTGGGACACATCTCCTTCTTCGCCTTGTGGTCCTCTCACAACCTCTTCTTTGTTCCATTTCTCGAGCCCGCACCAGTTTGGAAAGGAGATCCTCTCTCTCCAACTTCGTCTCCCAAGTTCTGCTTTCCTTCCTCCTCCAGATCTGTTTTTGTTCTGCCGTCCATTTTCGGTTCTCTAGCCGTTTTTTCTTCCTCAAGAGCATCTATCTGGAGTTATATTTGGCCCAAGTTCAGCAGTTTCTTCGCAAACAGCAATCTGACAACTCTCACGGCTCTGATCTCTGACTCTTCTGCACATTGCAAACACTTGTCTTTATTTGGTGTGCTGCTGTTTCCTTTTCGCAATCCTGCACAAAGCCTCTCTTAAACAAGAGGAACGCAGTCATGCCAAAGGGAATGTAACATGCAAGGCTTTAAGAAACCCTGCATTGACGAAAGTGTCAGCAGTCCCTGCATTGTTGTTTTCTGCCAGGTATGTACTCAAGTTCAAAAGTAAATCCCAGTAACAACCAATACCAGTTTTGTAACTTTGTGTTTGCAATGCAATGATTTCTAACCACATCAGTACCAGGTGATCTGTAAGGTATCTGAATTCCTGCCCCAATGTTATTTGCTGTTCCTAACCTTTGTGATCGCTCCCAGTTTGTAGAAGTTGTTTAGCAAAACCTCCCCTCTTACTAGTGTTTCTGTGTCCCGCAGCGCAACCTTGGGATAAATCAGTGCATTCTCCATAAAGGACAGTTAAGACTATATTTCCTTTCAAAATGGGCATGACCGGTGCATTTTAGTATGGCTGCTTAATCCTGTAGCTTTCCTTTTCTTGCTTATGTATTAACTGGTGTTTGCTAGTATTCTATCCTGGACGCGGGTGGCGCTGTGGTCTAAACCACTGAGGCTCTTGGGCAGGCGTAGGCAACCTTAGGCCCGGGGGCCAGATGTGGCCCAATCGCCTTCTCAATATGGCCTGGAGACAGTCCAGGAATCATCGTGTTTTTACATGAGTAGAATGTGTCCTTTTATTTAAAATGCATCTCTGGGTTATTTGTGGGGCATAGGAATTCATTCTTTTTTTTCAAAATATAGTCTGGCCCACCACATGATCTGAGGGATGGTGGACCGGCCCACGGCTGAAAAAGGTTGCTGACCCCTGCAGTCTTGTGCTTGCCGATCAGAAGGTTGGCGGTTCGAATCTGGCCCAGCTCCTGCCAACCGAGCAGTTCAAAAGGACACCAGTGCAAGTAGATAAATAGGTACCGCTGTGGCGGGAAGGTACACGGTGTTTCCGTGTGCTCTGGTTTCCATCACAGTTGCACCAGAAGTGGTTTGGTCATGCTGGCCACATGAATCAGAAAGCTGTCTATGGACAAACGCCAGCTCCCTCACCCTGAAGCGAGATGAGTGCCGCAACCCCATAGTCACCTTTGACTGGACTTAACCATTCTGGGGTCCTTTACTTTTTTTACCTATCCTGGAGTAACCCCTACTAAATTAAAGAGAAGTTCGTTCTGAGTAGACATGGTTAGGATTGCAGCCTTTGTCTTTTATTCTTCTCCTTTTTAATGGCTGCTTCTATTCTGTTGTGTTTTAAGTGCCACCATTTAGAACTTTCGTTATTCTGGAATGTACAGATCTAATGAATGTCATTATTGTTGCATGCCATCCATAGAACCGCTGTTATCAGATGACGAAGAAACAGAGTGAATGCCCCCCCCCAGGGGTGCCTCTTGGCTTCCCGCCCCGGGCAGCCAAGGGGCTAGGAACACCCCTGGATCTAATGAATGTCATTATTGTTGCATGCCATCCATAGAACCACTGTTATCAGATGACGAACAAACAGAGTGAATACCTAAAACATAATATATCAAATACACAAAGCCCCAAGTATGGGAAGTGGTTTGGCAGGAACCTTTTCACACAGGGTAAATAATAACAATGAACTTCTAGTCCTGACACTTTCCTATCTAGGCTTAAGAAAAAAAATATGAATGTGAACTTGTGTTTCTAGGATGCATTGGCATTTTAGCCCACATAACCAGGCTTCTCTGGATGTTGATCACCCCTCCCTTTGCAGTAGCTCACATAAAGAAATGGATCAATATTACCATTGCTGCAATCTGTGCTTCATCGTTGACTTGAGAGGTGTCAGTTTAAATTCTCTTTCTTGGTTAATTAGAAATCAGGCGGCAGAGCAGGACTGGAGCAGGGTCTTGCATCTCTAGGTTTATAACAGAAGGGACCAGCTTGGATTCTGTAGGAGAGGGGGAAAGAAGACATAAGGAAGGGAACGCCAACTGTTACTGTTATTAGGAATCTGATCTTTGCCGAGACATGAATGAAGATACTTCTAATTCAAAAGCAGTTCTAATGCCCTTAAGATGGAACCCAAATTTGGCAATAAAGCTGTTTGCCTCCAATAAATTATTAGTACAGTTGCACAGCAAAGACATTTTAAGGCCATGACTTCTGACCAAATGGCTGCCTGTCTTTGTTTGTTTTTAACAGGGGCACTTGAACCTTCTCCAAGAACTCCTCCAGACATGGCTTGTCTGCAGCCAAATGCACCTGCACCATGTCATGCAGGATAATCTGCATACTTTTCTTACTTCAGTCTTAAGGACTGCCTTCTTCTGCTCTCTCGCCTTTGTGATAAGCTCTGCTGAAGCTAGGCTGGTTGCTGCGAGGAGTAGGCAGAACCTCCATGTGTCCAGTTTTGCAGGGACAGTCCCGGATTTACAGAAGCTGTCCCAGTTTCTGATTTTATCCCAGAAGGTCCTGCTTTTCCTTAGGACATCCCTATTTTCATTAGAGAAATGTTGGAGGGTATGGAGTTATGTGACCCCCCCCCCAAGCCAAGGAGATAAGTAACTATACAACCTTTAGAAGACATCTGAAGGCAGCCCTGTGTAGGAAAGTTTTTTCATATTTAATTTTTTAAATGTTTTTACATATGTTGGAAGCCACTCAGAGTGGCTGGGGCAACCCAGTCAGATGGATGGGGTACGATAACAGCAACAACAACAACAACAACTTCCCGCCACAGCAGTACCTATTTATCTACTTGCATTGGTGTGCTTTGGAACTGCTAGGTTGGCAGGATCTGGGACAAAGCAATGGGAGCTCATCCCATCACAGATTCAAACCACCAACCTTCTGATCAGCAAGCCCAAGAGGCTCAGTGGTTTAGACCACAGTGCCACCCGCGTCCATACTTCCCTATCCAGGGCTGCCTTCAAATGTCTTCTAAAAATTGTCTAGTGACTTATCTCCTTGGCTTGGGGGTGGCATAACTCCCTTCCGATCAGCGAGCCCAAGAGGCTCAGTCGTTTAGACCACAGCACCACCTGCTCCCCTTATTGCATCAGAATTATGATGTGTGCAACATTGGTTTCTGAGACCTCCAGGTATAGGGCAATATATAAATTCAATCAATCAATCAATCAATAATAAGGCTGTCAGTGACTGCTGTGCTACTTACAGGAACAGAGGCAGTATTTTGTGGGAGAACAGCAAGAGAAGGCTGTGATGACATGCTTTTGGGCTTCTCAAAAGCGTTTGGATCTCTACTGTGGAAGACAGGATGTGGAACTGCAAAGGCCTTTGATCGGATCCAGCAGGGCTCCTTCTATGGTTTCATGATAATAGCATGGTCTTAGCGTGCTCTGTTAAGTTGCCTTGATGGTCCCATTGGAGTCATGCCAGGTTTCAAATTTAAACAGGGAGGAAACCGCCTGGAACCAAATAAATCTCGATATAGGGGTGGGAAACATGTGGCCCTCAGATGTGGCTGGACTACAACTCCCATCATCCCTGGCCATTGGTCATGCTTGCTGGGGCTGATGGGAGTTGTAGTTCAACAGCATCCGGCTGTCCATCACCATTTGGAGGGTCACAGGCTCCCCAACCATTTTAATACTAACCCTGACAGGTACGCCAAGAGAATGGCTGCTTACAAGTAGCATTTAAATAGCGTTCTGTCTTTATTAAGTGGCATACAATTAATTCCCAGACAGGAAGGAAGCTCTGTCAAAAACTCTGGGACAAGATAAACGGAGAAATGACAGCCTCTTCTTTACCTTGAAGCTTTGTTTTAATAGGAGTGCAACATTGCATCCCTTCATTTCAGATGGAGGGGGGGTTGCTCTTTCGAGAGCTGTGAAATGCAGGAGAAATTTTAACGGCAGCAATTCAAAGGAAGAGACAAATGTGTTTGGAATGCTTACACTGAGATAGATTTAAAAATATGTGTCTTCAAGCAACTATTGCCATGGTAACACTTATCTTTTATCCCTTTCCCACACCCTGCTCCGTATGAGTAAGAAGTGTTTTGTCTTTCTCTTTGTGGTGGTTCCTAATCCAGCCTTTCTCCCATCTGACACCTCAACATCTGACGCCTTGTGGTTTTAATGTAAAAATTGAATTTTGGAGCTGCCACACAGGTCAGCTGGCGATTCTTCTTGTCTCCTTTATGTCAGGTCAGGGGTGATTTAAAGCTAAGTTATCATATCTGCTGTTCTCGCTGCGTCTTCTTCAGCACTTTCCAGTGGGCAAAGTCTTGTTATGCAACTATTTTTAAAACTGCCACTTTGAGATCAGAGTGGGATATGTTGCATGTGGGCTCAAGCTCTACAAACTCAGGGAATTGGAAGCGAACGCTGATGATCAGCAATGAGGTTGGGCAATGCCGCAAATTGTGTTTCCATACTGTAAGACAAGCATCGGCAAACTCGGCCCTCCAGATGTTTGGGGACTACAACTCCCATCATCCCTAGCTAACAGGACCAGTGGTCAGGGATGATGGGAGTTGTAGTCCCAAAACATCTGGAGGGCCGAGTTTGCCTATGCCTGCTGTAAGAAGTGGGTCCTAAGACCTTTAAAATACAATCTGAACTAAACTGGTGAAGCAGCAAAGAGTTTATCGAGTACAATACGCAGTACCGCCCCTTGATTCCCCATTGGCTGGGTACTACAAGGTTTACAGCCTATCACGACTGCCTAATTTGTCCCGCCTCTGTTTACATCTCCCACTACCCTTATTTCAGTGCCCCTTAGCCTTATTTATTATTTCCCTTATTTGATCCATGTTCCCATGCAGTTCCTTACTGAACCAGGCAAAAAAGCCACATCCCAGCCCACAAGCTCTAAACATCTCTAAGTTTTCAGGTGCGGATCGATCTGAACTGCTGACGTTTGTCTAACTTGTTGCATTTGTGGTTTATATGAAAAAGCAACATCCTCATTTCTCACAAATACAAAACACCCTCCGTTTGCCAATGCTTTTCCTTGGTCTCAGGGCCGGTGCGTCCATTTAGGCGAACTAGGCAATTGCCTAGGGCACCAAAATGGAGGGGGCGCTGGCCAGGCTTGGGCGGCACAGGCTAGCAGCAGCTTCTCCGCTGTAGCGGAGAGGTGCTGCTTGCCCCCTACACCACCACCCCGGCTTTGGCGGGCGGCGGGACGGGTGAGCAGCAGAGAAACTGCTGCTTGCCTCTCCACCCCCCCACCTCCCGCTAAAGCAGGCTTTGGGGGCGGGGGCGGGGGGCGCCAGAAGGTGGTTCGCCTAGGGCGCAAGAAGCCCCAGCATCGGTCCTGCTCGGTCTTCTAGGCCCAAATCCAGATTGAGTTGATGGAGTAGCTGGCACCAGCAAAGATCCACAATGTTTTCCTGATTCTGTATTAATTGCCTTACAATGATCCTGAGCCTCAAAGCCTGTCCACCCCACAGCTTAATGTAGATTGTGAAACTCTTGTGCGTCCTTTAATTCCACCCCCCCTCCATTCAGCGTTCTGCTCCAACTACTGCTATCCCGCAATTTCTCCGTCCTAAATCTGGAGTTCCCCTATGGCAGGGACGTCCAACTCCCAAGAGTCCGCAGTCTACTCCCAGAAGAAAGAACTAGCGGTGATCTACCCATTTTAGGGGAGGGAGGCAACCCTAAGCTGTTGAACTTTTTTTAGAGGGTGCAAGCCAAAGTTGTTCAGCTTTATGGGGGGGTGACATAGTTCTGGCGCTTTTTACTAGGGGACACATGCCATACAACACTGCCCAGGTATCAACCCCGCCAGTGATAACTCCGTCTTCTGTTTTTGCAATCGTGCGCAAATGACAAACAGAGCGAGGGGGGCCCCCAGATGCTCTTTTTCCCCCGCAGAGGAAATTGAGCCCGCGACTGACCGCTGTCACCCAGGGATCAACCTGTTGATCGTGGCCAACCTGTTTGACATCCCTGCCCTATGCAATCAATGCAGCTCTCCTATCTGGATTTTCCAAGCATAGGAAACCTCTGGATTTAGGAAGCAGGTGGTGTGGGAAAGACACCGTAGTTCGTGCTTGCAGCGTCGTGCGTAGTTCTATTTCCTAGCACCATTACAGTCCGCGATGGCGCCAGCAATTAAAAATCCCCAAGTGAGTTTTGCAAAGAACCCTCCTGTCTTGCCGATTTAAAAAAAGGCGACAAGAAACGGTGCGTTTTGGCAGCGCGGAGGAGGCGAACGTACAGATTTTGAGTAGGAACGGATTGCCTAATTATTTATAGTTCAGTGCATTTGTAGGCCAGTGCCTCTTCCCCTCAAAAAAAAGAGACATTTCTTTTTTTTTTTTTTAAGGAATTTACATAGAATTGGACGCTATATAATCAGGCTCATCACCAGTCTTAGCCCACACATTTTTCGTTGTTGCAAACCGGTTTTAGGAGGGTGCGATCTGAAGCAAGCAAGTTGTGTGCTGGAAGTGTCTGCTGTGTGAGCAGAGTAGCTAAATTACCGCTAGGAAGTCGACATTATGTACAATACTGACTCTTTCCTTGATATTGAAGCTATGTCCAGCAAGATGGGCGGGGCATAAATAATAGCAATATTTATTATTATTATTCCTTGTTAAAATATTCAAGCAACTTTGACTTGCAGAACATATAGCTAAAGAATAATATGGGCAAAGTACAGTCGTACTTTGGTTGACGAATGCCTTGCAACTCAAAATGTTTTGGCTCCCGAACGCCGCAAACCCAGAAGTGAGTGTTCCGGTTTGCAAACATTCTTTGGAACCTGAACATCTGCCGCGGCTTCCAATTGACTGCAGGAGCTATGGTTTTTTTGGACAGAAATTTCCAATGTTATTGACTGTTAGGCTAGCCCGTACAGCCAGATCAATTTTTTAAATAATGAGCATGCTGCAATTGTGGTTGGTATTCAGTCGGGGGAGAAAATGGATGCTTACCTTGCTAAGCAAACTATTAGTCATAAATTTTAGAAACACTCCACACGGTGCCATAATAAATTAAATGCTGCAGCTCTGGAGAGACACTTTGCATTTACACCCTCAATTTCTATCAGCAACCTGGCATATTGCCAGTGGCTTGCAGAGTCGGCTGATCGTTCTGCAATGGTACCTTAAACACCTGCAAGGATGTTGAACATGTATGTTTTACCTGTGCACCTGAAGTACTAATTTCCCTTTTAAAGAATGACCATACTTTAAGTTGCCAATGTTTCGCAGGTCTCCACTCCTGTGTCTTCCGCTCAGCTAAAGAGACTGGCAGGTGACAGGAAGGCCGTGTGCCCTACATTAGAGAGGACAGTCCTCTATTTAAAGGCAACATCTCTTTGCAGAGCTATCTGGTCCACATCTGGTTTAAGGATAAAAGAACCTGTCGGCATTTTAAGCTTTGCTTTTGCTTTCAGCCATGCAGGGCACAATTTTGCCAGTACAGAAATTCTTTTTGCAGACTTTTTTATAAGGTAGGAAAACCTGAATAACTTTTGAACTGCGGGATCACGACTTCATTAAAGCCAATTAAAGAGTGCCTGGAAAAAAACACATCCGGGAAACTGGGAGCCAAAGGATCAAAGTGTCTTTGTCGGCACTTTTTAACTTGCTGGGTCTGGTCCTTTTTATTGCATCCTTTTGAAAATTGGCACTTTGGTAGCCCTCATCAGATAGATCATGTATGCTTCGGCCAGTGTTTTCCTCACTATGGTGGGATTTGTATGCATTTCTATTTAAATGATAAGCTAATTTCAACTATACATAGGAAATAGCTTATACAACTTTGATGCAACTCACGGTCTTCTCTTTGCGTGAAGCGGATGGGGTAACTTGGAGACTGCTCAGAAGCCGAATAAAAGAAAATTATGAACTGGGTCGTTCCCAATCCCATTCCAGAATTTTATCCTCTTCTGCCACCAGGGCAGGCCGGCCTCCCTGCAACAATCCAACCTGGAACCATTGGAATGGGTTTAAGAACTCCCTTTGGATTTGGAAAAGAATGGCATGATGGAAGGGGGAAGAAAAATGGGGTTAAGAAAAATGAAGTTTTCTAAGCTAAAATCTGGATTGAAGACAGTGCTACTCAACTAAGTTGTGGCACCCACAGAAGCTAATCCAATGAATTGCACTAACATAATGGGACTGCTCCCCCAATATGCTCAGGGGGGTTGTGTGAACCTCCAGAATGGCATAGGGTGGGAGGAGAAGGGAGAAGTGTGTGCTGACAGAACAATTGCCTTAGCATGGACAAAAGGTGCAGGCTTTAGAGACTGGACCTGGAAGCGTCAAAACAGAGCTTGGTTGCTTTCTGCAAGAATCCAGTGCCAATGGTGTGTCCCCTCTCCTGCCCGCCCACCCCTGCCACAACCAGTGTTAGAAACTGAGATAGGAAAGCTAGGAGCTAAATGGCACCTTAACCCTAGGTTATGGGCGAAACAACAGAATGTCGTCACGCTTTGTTTTACAACAATACAAAGCTGAAAATGAACAAACTGCAGCTAAAATGTTATGTTCATTTTTCATATGGTCTAGTCCAGACATAGGCAAACTTGGCCCTCCAGATGTTTTGGGAATACAACTCTCATCATCCCTAGCTAACAGGACCAGTGGTCAGGGATGATGGGAGCTGTAGTCCCAAAACATCTGGAGGGCCGAGTTTGCCTATGCCTGGTCTAGTCCTTCCCCTGCCCACCCCCTAGTATTCTTAAGAGGGTCTCTTCTCCAGTCTTCAGAGAGTAGCTGGAAGTGGGGAGGCAAAAAAGGTCCTCCTTTCCTTCCACTCTGCAGTTTAATCTGAAATCTTAGGGGCAGTACTGTGCCCAGAGCTCAGAAACTGCTCACGCTCATGAAATTCCCTGTCGCAAAATGCGTCTACAACAATGGGAGGTTTCGAACACCGGCCACAGCCTGATGAAGGAGCAGTTCCAGTTAATCCTCCGATTCTCCAGCCTATGCTCAACCTGTAAAGAAAACCATGTTAAAAACAACCACAGTCT
The DNA here is from genome assembly GCA_900245905.1 of Lacerta viridis. Taxonomy (NCBI): domain Eukaryota; kingdom Metazoa; phylum Chordata; class Lepidosauria; order Squamata; family Lacertidae; genus Lacerta; species Lacerta viridis. The sequence continues at coordinate 338,797 of OFHU01004568.1, forward strand.
TCCCCAGCAATCAAATGATGTCAAAGCATACTTTATTTAAGGAAAGAATGAAGTTAGAAAGGAAGCAGGAGAACAGCACATCCAAACAAGTCTAGGATCAAGTAATGAGAAAATAAGTTCTTAATTCCGATCTGTGGTGGAAGTCAAAGAACGCACACTCGGTTCTAGTCTCACCTTATAAACCACAATCACTGAAATGTTGGGCAAAGCACAACCCATTCTGCAACTTGCATGCAAAAAGCGGGAGACACACAGAGCTCTGCATGCCTAAAATTGAAGACATATAAATAATCCAATCACGGATGCAGAGCCTCCATGTCCACGAGATGCTCTCGCACTTTCTGCCGCAGGCATGGGAGACAGCAGGCCATACCCTACTTCAGGCATTGCAAATGCAGATAGGAAGCTCAGGACATGCCTACTGGTGCTCGAGATTCCCGGCATTCTCTTACAAGCCCTGGAAAGTATTTTGCACCCTTGGCGGCTGCATTTTGGCCATTTTGTATAAATAGGTCATCTGCTCCCTGCTTCTCGGTCCATCACCCTGCAGCCTTAATATTGGGGCGGGGCGGGGGAGGATAAACAGGCATCTTGTGGCATTCAAAAGGTTTAAAGTGCCAATGTCAGAAGGCGTTTCCATCGCCTGGTTCGTCCAAAGTTGCATAGTTTTGATGTTGAGAAACAGGCTTACCATGCTGGTCAGTGAACAAGTAAAACGCTCAGCTCAAAATCTTAGAGAATCCAGCTTCTGGAAAGGGCTTGAGTCACTCCAGTATGGATGGCATGGGAGATCCATTCCCAGCCCCCCAGCCCCGTTCCAGGGCCAAAAGGACCCACACGATGGCAATCGTGCATCAATTAGGGACATGCCTAAAATGGTTGTTGCCTGTAGATGTCATACCCCTAGGCAGAGCACAGGGAGATAGGGAATTCAAATAAGATGCCTCCTCGCCAGATAAGTCTAAACAATGGTTTGTAGCACAGTCCAGAGGACTCTTTCAAGCATTAAGTAAAAAGCTTGGCAAGGGAAAGAAAGAATAAAAATAAAAACCCAGGGCTGCTAGCTGGTCACAAGCCTTTAAACTTAGTGTACTAATTTTGCTGACTATTTTTCATTGCCTATTTTTTCATTGAAGTTAATTGCATAGATAGAATAATTGCAATTTAAAAAGTTAGCAGGAAGAGGAACTCTGATTTATTTATTTTTTTTAAAAAAAGGCACCTGGCCTGAAAACTATTTGGAACATTGTATATAAAATGGGTTGATGATAATGCATAACGGAGATTCATTTTGATCGGAGCTACTTTTGAAAGCAAAACGCTGCATTGGTAGCGCAGCTGGTTTGATCCCTCAAACCTGTATCGCAGAAAAGCAGCTCTTCCCAGAGGTCTCCGTTGAAAAAAATAAAAATGCAACATCCTTAGGTGTGTTATTCTGGATTCATTCAGTTCAGAACTGCACACAGAGAGAATTCATCAATGCAATAACTGTGCATCATTCCTGAACCTGATCAGTCCCAATCCAGTTTAAGTCAGTTGCGGCCAAGTCCCACTGAATGCAATGGGGTGTTTCCAAATTACAATGAATGTGTTCCATTGCTTTCAGTGGGGATTAGTCACAACTGACTTAAACTGGATTGGAGCCTGGACTAGGCATACAAATAAGAAGCTGTAACTAACTAATCTGCTTCTGCATGTGATCTTGAATATTCACCCACAGATTTATCCAATTCTGTTTCAAAACTTGTTTCTCCAATACAGCTCGTGGAGAAGTAAGGACAATGGTAGGGTTTTACGATATTATACTTATTATACCCAGGACATGGGTGGCGCTGTGGTCTAAACCACTGAGCCTAGGGCTTGCCGATCGGAAGGTCGGCGGTTCGAATCCCCGCGATGGGGTGAGCTCCCGTTGTTGCTCCTGCCCACCTAGCAGTTCGAAAGCACGTCAAAGTGCAAGTAGATAAATAGGTACCGCTCTGGCGGGAAGGTAAACGGCGTTTCTGTGTGCTGCTCTGGTTCGCCAGAAGCGGCTTAGGTCATGCTGGCCACATGACCCGGAAGCTGTCTGCGGACAAACGCCGGCTCCCTCAGCCTATAGAGTGAGATGAGCCCGCAACCTCAGAGTCGTCCGTGACTGGACCTAACGGTCAGGGGTACCTTTACCTTTACCTTTTACTTATTGAAAATGGGCTTCTGGCCTCCAAGCTGACCTTCTTAACAACCAGTCTGCAACCATTTGGTCTTTTGTAGTATGTCAAGGCTTAATTTAAGGCTAGAACTCATCAAACGTTACACCAAAATTTGTGTTTTCCCATGCAACAACACAGTCCTGAAAAAGTGATTCCCGCCCCTGTAAGAATAAAAAGTGTTCCTTCATATATAAAAACAAGTTTGCAAAAACTTCCTTGTGCATATACAGAGTGCCTTACCGTAACCTGCCTGTACACAGATTAGGTTATGCATAAGAGCATCTACAACAGAATGTGCAGCTATTTTGCAACTCTAATTATTTCCAACTTTTGGTGGTGGGAGCTTAGTTTGCAATACATTTATTCTACAAAATTATCCTCTTCTGTCAATCCTTCAGATTATGTTACAGTTTTGTTAAGGCAACCAGATTATCTTCGATGTTTCGGTAGAGTTGCCATATTTCAAAAAGTGAAAATCCGGACACAAAAGTGGTTGTTGGGCAAAGTTGTTGAGCTGTTTTTTAGTTTTGTCAAAAGTTGTTGAGCTTTTATTGCAAAATAAAAAAAAAGTTTTTGAACTTTTTTTAAGGAAATTTGCCAAAATCTAGACTTCCGAAATGGATTGCTATACGTCCGGATTTTCCCCCGACATTTCAGCGATTTCTGCCTAGACGCTTTTTCCAACTGCCATATTCCGGTTATGTCTGGGAAATTCTGGACATACGGCAGCCCTAGCTTAGGCCATTTTCATTAAAGTAGTAGAGGGTCTTGGTCTTTTAGGCCAAGAATGCCTAAAAATTATTACAGTGAGATAACGGAAGACAGCAGATGGCACCAATAAGATTCTTCTCTTGAAATATAACTCCACGGCTCGCCTCAGTTTCTCTTGGATATGGTTATCCAGGCTTCCTCCTTCGGCGAGGTGACCAGCTCATATTTGGTATCCACAACTTGACCTTCTACAGCATGCAAGTGGAGTTTCCTCACAATCACAGTCAGCAGGATTGTAGCTACCGTGTAGGCAAATCTGCGTAACCAGAGGGTAGGAGAAAGTAAGTAAGAAAAAAGCAGATCCTCCAAAATGCCTCTCTGGAGTGTGGGACCCTGAGGGAGGGCAGGGAATGTCCCCAAATGGATTTGGGGCTTCTGATTTGGGGCAATTCTCCTTGTGCCCCATCCCACACTGCTGAGGAGGTACCTGTCAGTTTGCATTTCATTAGTACAGAAAGCATTGATCTGATGTGTAGAGAGCTTTCCTATTCTAATTAATTCAAGAGGGTTCTGGAAGCTTCTCTGTGTGAAAGAAGCAAGCAGAAGGCTCCTGATGTTTGGGTTATTCCTTCAGAGAAGCAGAGTACAGCTGACTTAAACTGTTATCTCTTCTGTCAAGGTCATGCTGACTATAAAAATAGGCAAGAAGGAGCCTGAGTTTCACTTTTCTCTTTCAAACTCTTTTCCTTCTGGTGTAGTGTTCTGTACATAGTACAGTGGTACCTCTGGTTACGTACTTAATTCGATCCAGAGGTCCATTCTTAGCCTGAAACTGTTCTTAACCTGAAGCACCACTTTAGCTAATGGGGCCTCCCGCTGCCGCTGCGCCGCCAGAGCACGATTTCTGTTCTTATCCTGAAGCAAAGTTCTTAACCTGAAGCGTTATTTCTGGGTTAGCAGAGTCTGTAACCTGAAGCATATGTAACCCGAGGTACCACTGTATGCTTAACATTGAGTTTTAGACTTATTATAAGTTATCGTAAGTTTAAGTTAAGTCTGCAGCAGCTGGATTTCTTATGGAATGTGCCAATCCTGAATGTATTGGAGTTGTGACCATTATCATATTGCTTTCAGTAGCAGTAAAGCTCTGCTGGATGAAATATTAATTGCCTCTCTTTTTTGGGAATCCTGTAACGTGTTTTAAGATTTTACTCTGCTAACTATATGTTGGAATCTGCTCTAGATCAATATTGAGTAGAATTTCATGACAGTACATCACCCCCCCAAAAAAACAACAACTGGAGAGAGCCTTCTTTTGCAGGGCCCAGTCACTCCAGAGGCGAGGGAGAGAGTAAGAAAGAGGAGTGGACAGAAACATTCCCTTCCATCTTATCTCTAGGATCAGAGCAAGAACAAGCGACGGAGGAGATCACACAACCCATTACGCAGAATGACCTGAAGAAAATGCTACCCAAAAGGACCCCCCCTCCCTCTCTTGCTGCCTCACTCCTCATAGAAACAGAGGTGCTCTGTTCTTGCTCCACCCCCCCAATATATATATATGCTCACCTCAGTTCAGGGCATTCCTGGCTCCCCGAGAAACCCAAAAGGGAGAAGTTTTTCATGGCAGAGTCGTCACTGAATCTATCTGGATCAAATCTACAAGAGAAAGAAGGAACAAAAATACTGTAAGGATCAGAAACCTCCCTCACCCCACCAACACTAGGTCTGCAACAATGCCATTATAAGGCAGCCAGAAAAGTACATCAGTGCAAAATACACAGGTTCCCAGTGTCTGTGTGCCTGAACCCATTTTTCCCTCGATTCTCTACTGCTTGCTCAAAAGCCCTGCAATCTAATTTCTCTGCTCTCCTTTCTTCTTTCCTTGCAGCCTGCCTGCTGGCCTGCATGGTGCTTCCTCCCAATTTCTCTCAACCCAGCCGGTCTGCGAACAAGTACTTGTGCAGAAGCTGACGATTCATTAGAATGAAAAGCTTGCTCCACCCATCAGGTCAGTGGGATTTTGGTTTTTTTTTTTTTTTAAAGCAATTATACAGCCTAGTCTAAATTAACGTCAAGATTGCCACCATCGAGGGATTGACAAGGCAGTAATATAATTCGGTATCTGAATGATTGGTATTAGTAATTGTATTATAATTTGGTGTTGTTGTAGTGAGGATGTTATTGGATGGTAATGGAAAATTAAGATGATGCCAGGCTGTTTATTTCCAAAGAAAAAAGGGAAAGGGGTGCGGGGAGCATTCACCGCAGAAAATAATATTGAGTAGAGGCTGTGTTGCAGCACATGTGCTATTTTGTGTGCATGGTATTTCTCTGGGTGTGAAGAGATTTATTTATTTTTTATTCTTCAAACCTTCAGCTGTTTGAGCGTTGCACCCTTTTCTTAAAAGCCAGCTGGGATTGGCAGTGAAACAGCAAATACAGCTCATATTTGCTGAATTCCCTACTGCCAACTTTTTAAAAGCCAACCTAGAGACAATCAGAACAGGCAGCTATTAGTAGCTGCCATATAGGGAAGAAAATTCTTTTTTTTTTCTTTTTCTTTTTTCTTTTCTTTTTGCTTTTTGGGTCTGGCACAGGCTGCTTTCAGGATCAGGCCTAGGCAGCAAGATTTGTGGGGGACGACAGAGTCTCCCTGTCACTGTTGCTTCCACTTCCCATACTCCTGCCCCCCACCCATAATTTCTTTCATCCCACTGACATCATCACCACATCCTCGCCATATAGCTCTCAGCCAAGTGCCCTCATTTCCCCCCACGGCTTGCACGCTGCAGTAACTAGCAAGCTCCAGCTGAAAATCAGTTTTGTCCAATTTGGAAGCTGCCAGCGGAGCACACACACAAGATCCCATGCTCAGTCTCTGGTGCCCACCGTTGAAAAGTATCTCTGGGACCAGGACTCGGATAGAAGATTTGCAATTTTAAAAGTTAGCAGAAAGAGGAACTCTTTGATTAAAAAAAAATAAAGCCACTTGCACCTGAAAACAGTTTGGGTATAATATGGGTCGATGATAATGCATAATGGGAGATTCATTTTGATCTGCTGCCTGTCAAATAGTAACAGGCCGAGGACTGCCAGGGAGGGCACAAAAAGGCAAGGGGCGTAAACTTTTTAAAAAATGAGGCGTCGTATGTTCATTGTCATGGAACAATTGGGGAGGGGGCGGTTCAACACAACCCCCGTTCACATTTGAAACACCGAAGGGGCTGCGAGGCAACATGGTGCCTCTAAAAGCAGTCACAGCCCTGCCGAATGCACAGATGGCATGGCTGCCGGGCACTATCGGCAGCAGAGGTTTCCCCAGTTTCTGCCAGCCTCCATCTCCACTTGCCTGCAATGGGCAACACTTTCTGTTGGCTTCAGGACAGAACTGGGGGTGGACTGCCCACAGATGGGAGACCTGTTCTGAATGGCTGGGTTGTGATTACCGGTTCACCTTCCAGCCTCTAGGCGCAGCACCGGGCAAATGTATTCTCCCCTTGCTTTCTAAATCGCTTTTATGGCAGGTGTGGGGAACCTCTGGCCCTTCAGATGAGTTACAGTTCCCACCAGCCCCAGAAAGAATGGCCCATGGTGAAGGAAGATGGGAGTTGTAGTTCAGCAACATGCAATGGCAACAGCTCAGTGGGTAGAGCACAAGATTGTTTATCTCAGGGTCGCAGGGTCGAGTCCCACACTGGGCAAAAAAGTCGCGCATGGCAGGGGGCTGGGATGGGGGACCCTCGTGACCCCTTCCAACTCTGTTTGGAACGAACATCTGGAGGGCCACAGGTTCCCCACAGCTGCCATAAAGGGAATTTAGGAAGCAAGCGGAGAATAACTGTGCACAGGTCACACCTATGCATGCACACGCACAAACACACAACCCATTCCCCCTCTGCTGATCACATTGCCCTAATGACAAGTGTTTTATGAGGAATGTGTCTGTTTCAACATCAGTCGCAGAACACTGAAGAGCCTAAGGCAGAAAATCCAGACAGCATTTCCGTGGCTGACAATTTTGTTTAGTCATAGATCTGACAGGCTGCAGACATTTTAACAATTCAGTTGTACCTTGGTTGTCGAATGGAATACGTTCTGGAAGTCCATTCGACTTCCGAAAATGTTCGAAAACCAAGGCACAGCTTCTGATTGGCTGCAGGAGCTTCCTGCACTCAACTGGAAGCCATGGAAGCCACGTCGGAAGTTCGGCTTCAAAAAACAGTTCGCAAAACAGAACATTCTCCTCCGGGTTTGCGGCATTCAGGAGCCAAAATGTTCGAGTCACGAGGCGTTTGAAAACCAAGGTATGACTGTACTCCAATATCCAACACCTAGCCATTTTTTACTTTTCACCCTTCCCCAGCCCCAAGAGAAGAGTGTGGCAGCCATTTTTTAAAAGGGACAAGACTTGCGCTTCCAGTTCTTCCTATGGAACTCCTGGAGACTGTATCAGCACCTACGATTCTTATTGGCTGTGTTGCTCATCTGCTTCCTTTTTCCATGAGGAAAGCTATGGCTGCCGGAGAAAGAACAGGGGCCCTTAGACTGAATTTATTTCTTCAAATTAAGCCCTACTGTGTTTCCTCCCTGAACTGAAATCAGTAAGCAACCCCAAAGCCACGGTGCCCAAACTATTAAAAGTTGCCATCTGGAGGCCAAAGAGAGCTAGAGCAGTTCCTGTCATTCTGCAGAAGTCATAATCTGAAGTCAAGAATCCGTAAAAAAAGAGTCTGGAAATAATGAGGTAGAACCTCCATTTCCTTAAAAACAGAAACCCATGATTGATGTTTCCTCCTCCGAACCACAGATTTCATTATGAGTTGCGATTGCAACATCTCCTCCTCACAACGACCTGTTTTTAAAAAGAAAATCCTGCACACAGCATTTGCCACAGAAGGTCATGAACATTCAGAAAAGGAAGTTATTGATTAAAAAAAAAAAATGCCACCAAAAGCATTTTGCAAGAACACATTTGCAGTTATATAAAGCCCTGAGTTTGAAAGCAAGAGTGCAAATCCGTCTTAACAAAGGGGCTTTTCGCCTCACCCATGATGTTTAATTAGGTTAAAAAAAAATATAGAACTGAACTGCACGTTCAGAGCCATCACCTGGGACTGTACAGTATCAGGAGAAAGAAAAGTTTGATTCTCCCACACTTCTAAAACCTCACATCTGTTAAAAAGGAAGGCATCAAGGAGAGGTCTTCCGCAATGCAGCTGTAAGCTATTTCCAGAGCATCAAGCATATGGCAAGAGGCTATTTCACCTCTCGCCATCCCATACAAGCAGCACAACAGATCGGTTGTCGGTTCATTTCCAGGCCCAATTCAGGGTGTTCACGTTACTGTTTAAAGTCCTAAATGGCTTAGGCTCCGGATACCTGAAAGACTGCCTCCTTCCCTACAGACGACAGGCAAACCTGTATCAGGAATTTTTAAATTTCCTAATGTTTTACCATTTTTTATGTAAGCTGCCCAGAGTGGCTGGGAAAAACCCAGCCAGATGGGCAGGGTATAAATAATAAAATTATTATTATTATTATTACTATACTATTATTACTACTACTACTACTACTACTACTACATATTCCCTTGACTGCTATGGCTCAGTTGGCTAGAGCGTGGTGCCAATAATGGCAAGGTTGCAGGTTCAATCCCCGTATGGGACAACTGCATATTCCTACATTGCAGGAGGTTGGACTAGATGACCCACAGGGTCCCTTAAAACTCTACGATTCTATGATAGAATCGCAGAATCGTAGAGTTGGAAGGGACCGCGAGGGACATCTAGACCAACCCCCTGCAATTCAGGAAACATTTGCCCAGTATGCGTCTCAAACCTACAACCCTGATATTAAGAGTCTCATTCTCTACCAACTGAGCTATCCTGGGAAGGTAGGTCAAGAGGAGACTTCTTTTTCCACATGCTATTTTTCCATGCACAGGGCTTAAAAAACAACAACCACCGACTGGGGAGAATTCCAACATGCAGTCCTCCCCCTTGCCTCTAACATTGTACAGTACAGCTGAAGGAGAGTCTCCACCCCCATCGTTCAGCCCAGTCACTGAGGTCTAGCTTCAAGGGCCTTCTGGCAGTTCCCTCACTGCGAGAAGCAAAGTTACAGGGAACCAGGCAGAGGGCCTTCTCGGTAGTGGCGCCTGCCCTGTGGAACATCAGATGTCAAGGAAATAAACAACTATCTGACTTTTAGAAGACATCTGAAGGCAGCCCTGTTTAGGGAAGCTTTTAATATTTGATGAATTATTGTATTTTAATACAATATGGGTTGGGTAAAATTTATTAATTAATTAAATAATTAAACAATGAATTTAGTATTATTACAGCCCAACCATCCATTTAGAAACACGTGGCAAAATCAGCTGGAAGGGGAAAGACAGAAACGGATAAAGTTACTTGTGTTTCCATACTTATAGGGCAACGGCCAGGCCGAGCTGTCATGTAACACCACACCGAGCGCATACAGCACGAGAGTCTGAAACAAAATGAAAAATGCATCACTTTAGCCAGGTCAGATGACACACCACATTTGCCGCACACAAACTGCACACCCTAGCAGACCACTGCGGGCTTTGCAGAGGGATTCCGTACCTCTCAATAGGAATAGGCCTTTCTCCCAAGCAAACTGGTACAGGATGTAAACTGAATAAGCTTTATTCATGCAAAATCCAACCACCTTGCAGAATGAATTTGAAGTGAACCAATCTAATTTCCACTTGTTAAATTTGAAAGGAGTGTTTCGGAGTTTTTTGTGGGGTTTTTTTGCTAGCGAAAGCAAACATCTGCTAGGAAGCCAGCAATAAGACAATGCTGTTATTTTTTTTTGGGGGGGGTGTGTGTGTTGTATTTCAATGAAGGAATGCAAATAATAATAATAATAATAATAATAATAATAATAATAATAATAATAATAAAGAACCAGGCCCTGCAGGCTTCGTTTTGTTTTATGAATGAAAATAAGATTAAAATAAATAAATAAAATAAAATAAGATTCTAGGCAAGCTGATTAAAACAAGACTGATAGAAGACGCCTTATTCTAGTTTGTCTTTCAGATTGGCTCATTTGAGCCTTCCCTTCAGATGCGAGGAATGGTTTGAAGCTCTCTGCTAAAGCGGACATCAGTATGCAATCCTGAGCATGCTTGCCTAGAGAAAAGTGGGGTTTGGCTCCAAACAAGCACAGCTTGGGCTTGGTCAGGATGAGTGAGGACAGGAATGTACCATTTAAATGAAGCTAGTAACCTAGCTTGGGTGATACAGGAAACCAAGGTTACTTAAGGAGATTTCCTTTTTAATCTTGGGCAAAAGTCTTGGTGATCTGATAGCGTGGCTTACTGGAAAAAGAACGCCCTGGTTTCTTATCCTCATGCATAAACCTCTACCTAAGCATTCCTATAATAAAAACAAAATATCATCTTTCATCCAGAGGAAAGGGAGAGATTTAAAAAACTTTTTTAAAAAAAATTCTATTAAGGCTTATAGAGGAAAATACAAAACTTAGTGTCTTCCCTTTTTTGAACCAAACTAAGACTTTGATCTAGATACAATAAAAACATAAAAGGGGGGGGGGAATAGAGAAAGAGAAAGAAAGAAAGAGGTTAAAAGAGAAAGATCGAAAAGTAAGATTCAGAAAGTAAAGCACTTCTGATTCTTCCTATATCTGCTATATAAAAACCAATATTCGCTTCATCCAATCCAAAATAATAATGATGATGATGATGATGATAATTTATTTGTACCCCGCCCAACAAATCCACTTTCTATGAGCAAACATTATTTTCAGTCCTCAAATCTAAATATCATTATTTCTTTTTTCATGCAAAACGTCTCTGAGAGGTTTCCAACCTTTAACAAATGTTAACAATGACTTAACAATGATTAAAGGAAAGGGAGACTTTGAGAACTGGCTTACAGTCCTACCTCTTTGGGAATAATATGCTGGTCCACTCTGCCCTCCAGCTCTTGCAGCCGAGCCGCAATTGGTGTCAGTTTTGATGTCCTCACAGTCTCACACAGAACCTGCCGGCAATATCTGCAAACAGAGAAACCCATTGCAAGCCTTTCGTTTGAAGCAAGGAAAAGGCAACAACAACAATGAACACCCCATCCGACACACTTCTTCAGACTCCTGAGGCAGGCTTCTTAGATTCTGTAAGGGCAAGAATCAAACCAGGGGCTTCACGTTATGTTACAGCACAACTTGTAGCAGGATCAATCCATTAGCGTACAAATTGCATTTCAACTGGCCAGAACGCAGGCGCAAAACGTTCCCAAATTGCTAACTATGCTTTGAAGAAAAGAAGCGCAGATTCTGATGTGGGGCTCACGTACTCCACACACACACACACACACACACTGGTTCATTCAGTTCCACCTCTGGTCCATGGATCTGCTTAAAAATCAGGGCCTAATGTTACCAGATTGCCTCGTAACCAGGGTTTGCAAGCCCACTTCAGTTCTGGTTTGTGTTGACCATGGTTATATCAGGGCTAAAACAGAACGTAGAAAGGAGGAGGGAAATTGGCGTAAGAGAGAGTAACAGAAGGAGCGCAATGTCAGCCTGGAATGACCGGCTTCTTGAGCGTTGATCCTGATTTGTTTGCTTAAAACTCATGGGGTGGTTGTAAGGCCTTCATTCAGATTTGTTTGTATAGAGGCTATATATATGACAACACTGCATCAAGCCAGCTGCAATCCAAATTCGCCCAGGACTTTTCCTGTCACTTTCCTTACTGCAAGAAGCCAGATGTCTACTTGGAAGTAGGTCTGCTGCACACAAGCGCCAAATCGTCTTTAATTGCACAAGCTGAATTTGTCCGCGTGAGATTCCTACATACCAAATCGCAACAGCGTGGAAGAGGTCCAGGAGTGTGCGGTACAATCCTGCTCTCAAAACTGGTTAGGTTATCAGGAAAGTTGTAGCTGTTGAGTCCCAAGCACAGCCATAAAACACACGCACACAACCAAGTGAATACCTGAGCTGCTCAATTTTCACAGGTGTAACTGGACCTTTTCCAAGAACTTGGGCCATCTCCTTGTAAAGCTTCTCCTGAATTTCTTTTGAGGTAGTCAAGAAATAAACCGCCCAGGTGCATACTGTTTAAAAAAAAAAAAAAAGAGTATACATCAGAAGACGAGAGGATATGTGAATTCAGCAATTTCTTACAGTTCCTGTACGGTAGCTAAAAAAAGAATGAAAAAACGCAGAATGTAAAGATCAGATCATATGAAGCAGTGCTACCCACAAAGAGGAAACAGCTGTTCTGAGGAAATTAAAATATATGCTTGCAAAAACCAGAAGGACATTTCAAAAGACTAACGAGTTCTTTTGAAGTAAGGCTGCTTCTTAGCAATTATGGAGTGCTTTCTCCTAAGTGCGCCACATGTAAGATTCAGCCAGCGCTATAACCACCCAGTAAAGTAGACAATTATTATTATTATTCCCACATTGCAGGTGGAGGCTAGGGAGACAGTAGCTTGCTGAAAGCTATCCAGTGAGTTTAAAGCAGAGCCCAGATTTAGATGATAGACTTCTAGCCCGTAACCCCTATGCTAGAATAGCTTTTGAAGGAGCTAGAAATCTCTAGAGCAGGGATATGGATCCATCCCACGGACTAGCCATTTCGACAGGCGGGTGGGAGACTGCCTACCCGTCAATCAACTGACATCACTATGGTGTCAGCGACCAATTTTTCCTTTGCAGCATGGCAAACCACGCTTTGGGGGGGGGGACCCAAGCCAAGCGAGACTTAATGTTTCCACCTATCTGCCAATCGGCAGCAACTTCAAGCCTGTAGAACATGGGTGGGCAAACTAAGGCCCAGGGGCCGGATGCGGCCCAATCGCCTTCTAAATCCGGCCTGCGGACGGTCCGGGAATCAGCGTGTTTTTACATGAGTAGAATGTGTCCTTTTATTTAAAATGCATCTCTGGGTTATTTGTGGGGCACAGGAATTTGTTCCCCCCCACCCCATAAAATATAGTCTGGCCCCCCACAAGGTCTGAGGGAAAGTGGACCGGCCTCCTGCTGAAAACGTTTGCTGACCCCTGCTGTAGAAGTTTCCCCATGCCCCATTTAGGGCAGGGGTCAGCTGCACTACGGAGAGCTCCATTATCCCAGCTGGCTTGCTCTTACCACCGATCCACTGACAGTCTGTGACAGCAAGCCTCCCTCGCCGGCATACACTGAAGAGCGTATTTTTAAGGGTCACGATCATGCACCTGCAGTCATGTCTCTACCTGCGCCATACCCAATGGCATGTATGGCCTCAGGTATGGGGCAGTTGGCTGTGGTTTGGAGAAAATGGCTTCATGTGACGAATGGGGACCCATCTCACCCCTACTCAAGCCGCCCCAATCAAGTGAAACCTGATTCTGATAGAATGATCAAAATCATATTCTGTCCTTCGTCAGGGCTCAGTATGTGGGGATTTCCCATTTTATCTTTGGGACAACTCTACTAGGTAGGTTAGCCTGGAAAGGCAATGGCCCAAGGTCATCCATTTTAATTAATTAAATTTCTGTACCATCTGTACCATCTGCAAGGATCACAGGGCAGTTGGCAATATTAAGCTTCATGGCTGAGCAGTGATTTGAACCCAAGACTTCCTAGCCCCAATTCACCACCCATAGTATGTTGCAAGAACTGGACATGGAGGAAGGGTTTAATTTCCTTCTTGGGCACAAATCACCCCATGTACTTTATAAGATAAGCCCACAGGTGCAGGGTCAGCCAAGCCAGTTGCTGTGGCAATGGCCCCGTGCCGTTTATGTAAGTGATTAAGGCATGTCAGTTCGTTGGTCAATCAGTTAGTTTGCCTGGGAGTCGGAGTCTGTGTTGTGTCTTGAATTGCTGGATCAGCAGAAATATTTGTATATATCTGTATCTGCAAAGCCGACAAGCTGTATGCCTATATCAATGTCTGGAACAGTATTACTGAAGCCTTATCGTCTGCCCCTGTAAACTATTTTGGACTTCAGGCTGCCTCTGTGTAGAGAATGGAACTAGGCGCAACTTCTGCTACATGGGTCTCACTTCAGAGTCCCAACATAATACACTCTTTGCTCACCTATAACTAGGCTTGGTCCTATGGGCAACTTTCTATCTTTCCATTGGCCTAGGACCTTGAAGACTAAAATCTATTGTGTCTTGAGTTCCACAATCCTTTCTGTTCCATTTTGTGATACTTACACTTAGCTGTGATTATGGACCCCGCCAGCGAGAATATCATTGTGTCTTCCAAAATCTAGGAAACAAAGTCTGGTTCAGGGAGACGGAATCAGTACATGGTAAAAATTGTCACCGTCCCATCAAAAAATCTTGGCTGAGGGGACAAATAATAAAATAGCAGGATCTGAGTAAATGCTCTATTTATTAATAGTCTAAATAACAACTTTGTTTAGAATATGTAAAAAAAAAATAACAATATTAGGACCTGGAATTAATTCTGTACTTGGTTAATTACAGATATAGCAGGAAAAACTTGGGAACAGAAGGAATGACTTATCTTCCATAGCCCCTTTACAGATGTTCCGAGTAGGAAAAAATGTGCAACATCACGCAAACCAAAAACCTACACAGACACACACAGAGCCCTCATATTTGTGGACCACTGTGTTCAATAGGGTGTACAGTGGTACCTTGGGTAGTTTTTAAAAGTCTGGAATGGATTAATCCATTTTGCATTACTTTCTCTGGGAAAGCGCACCCTGGTTTGGGAACACTTTGGTTTTGGAACAGACTTCCGGAATGGATTAAGTTTGAGAACCAAGGTGCCACTGTACCAGCAATGGTGCTCAACTGCTGCGGTGGTCAAATGGCAAATGAGCTGCTCTGTGGAGCAAGTGGCGTACATTCGAGTCTCAGGATCACCCTCTCTTTTGCTGCCGACATGAGTGGCTTTTCAAACTCGGCGTGCAAGCTGGCGAGGGGGCCCCCAATCCTGCCCCCTTCCCCTGAGTGGGGTTTGAACTGCCATTTCCTGCTTCCCAACTCTGGGCCACTCAAGTTGGTGTCATGAATGCTGTGCCTTGTTAAATGTCCCAGGCTGCTTGCCCAAAGGGTCTCCCTTTGGATGACCAATGACCTTGCCAAGGAACATGCTCACTCAACTTGAGTTGGCGGTTCTCTCCAGGGAGGGAGTCATGCTTGGAACAGAAGGTGCTTTAAATGCCGGCTGCTCAAGATAGGGGCCTGAGGTTCAAACATGGAACCTTGAAGACCTGGATAGGTCTTGCAAGCCACAGGCTAGCCGCTCCCCCACAAAGGTCAACGCTGCATGGAGCCATGTTAAGCAGAATTAGCTGCTTCAAGCGCTTCTCT
The DNA here is from genome assembly GCA_900245905.1 of Lacerta viridis. NCBI lineage: Eukaryota > Metazoa > Chordata > Lepidosauria > Squamata > Lacertidae > Lacerta > Lacerta viridis. The sequence goes on from OFHU01004568.1 coordinate 354,042, forward strand.
CAGGACGAAAGCAAAGAGAGCAATCAAATAGAAATATATATATTTAAAGCCTCAAGGTTGCGAAAGGAGAAAACCCTCCCCCGCCCCTCTCTCTTCCTCTCTCGGATGAAGATTAAAATCGGGAGAAACAATGCAGGCAATTAAATTAATCAAACCCAGCAGAATGCAATTGCCAGCGGGTCTAGCGGGACTTCCGTTAATGGTTAATTACAGCACAGATGTAGATACCTGCTTGTCGCTCAGGTTCGCCTGCAGTAAAGAGTCTATGAAGATGTCTCGGCTGAGGTTCCTCCCCTGTCGCTCTTTTATGACTTTCTTCAAGACCAACTCCATCTCCACCAGAGCTTCGGGCACAGGAAAACAAAACGGTTCTTTCATTAGCCGGCAGAGGACATTGTCTCGGAGATCCCCTTGGCATACCATGCCAGGCAGCTTGCAGTCCTCTCCCTTGTGAAGGCTGCTTCACGCATTACAGATCAGGCGTGGGGAACCTTTGGACCTCCAGATGTTGAAGAACGACAACTCCCATCATTCCAGGGATCTTGTTGCTAGACAAACGCTCCCATCATCCCTGATGCCTCCAACCCAAAACATCACTGATGGCAGGCCATGCTGTCAGGGGTTTATTGAAGTTGGGGGTTCAACAACATACCTTGGTACCTTGGTTCTCAAACGTAATCTAAAAAAGAAAAAAGGGTGTATGCATTAATGAAAATGGGGGGATTTTCCCGAAGTCCGTTCAACTTCCGAAATGTTCGAAAACCAAGGCGCAGCTTCCGATTGGATGCAAGAGCTAACCCAAAAAGTCAAGCCGAAGCCACCACCACCACAGTCGGACATCCGTACCCACTTAAGGAAGAATGGCTTCCGGACTGGCTGGTCTGAAATGAGAAAACAAGGATCTGAAAACAATGTTTATTGAATATTTTAAGAACAGAACGCTTACTTCCGGGTTTTTGATAACAAACTGGATGATTAAAAAGGTGTGGATCGTTCGGGAGCCAAAGCGTACGAATACCAAGGTATTCAAGAACCAAGGTACCAATGTATTGTGGGTCACCCGTTAGCCACTCTCGGGCGTCACTAAACCAATAACCGGAGTCTCTCCACTGCCTACAAATACGAAAAGTACCGCACAGTATGTGCCCAGTTTATTTCAAAGTGTAAAGGCCTTTGGCTGTGCGCAATCCACTTAATGGGCACAACGATTTGGGGAGTGGGGAGATGAATGAAGAGGGGGATTCTCGGGCATCGGACTGGTTCAAGAACCACATGTTCTTAGCTGCGTGTACTTCACCTCGGTAAGGCAGACAATAATAGCTGCATTGGGCAACACGCTACCAGCAAAGGACAGCATCGAGTATTTGAATTTTTATGTCCTGCCTTATTCAATTTGCCAGAGGCTGTACTCCGGTAGATTGCCGGAGCAATACCTCCAGGGCTCCTGGAAGTTCTGCTTGAAACCAAACCACCCTTTTCTTTCTTTTTTTCTGAAAACAGTTAAAAGAGAACCAAATCCAGGGCAGAGGTCTGAAGACATTCTGATTTGAAGGCCTATTGATCTGAAGACATTCTGAGCATATCCTGTAAAATAGGCAAGCGGACCTAATTCCTCCACACACAAAAAGAAAATGCGATTTTGCAGGCTGGACGCGATTGTCGCATCCACACATGCAGGGCTAATGCACAGACCCCCGAGATTAAACTCACCATCTTCATACAGCTTTTTTCTAGTCATGCTTTTGTCAAGTGACCCATCCAAGAAGCCCTTTCCAATTTCTGACCAGATCTGGAACAAGTGCAGATGAATCGCATTATCTTTCCAAGTCTTATTAAGCATCTTGTCTTAAATCAGTCTCCCCAGAAACATAAAAAAATCAGAGCTTTAGTTCTATAATTGTAATAAGAGACTGGCTCTCATTGGCCCGAATCCTAAAATAAAACGTAAGGAATTTCACAGAATAAAAGGTTTCCATCTTCTCCCCGACCACATTGTTCAGCAAGAACTCATTTTCTTTAGCTATGGTTTCTGGGGGGAGGGGTGCTTTTTTGCAGGTAACTGCAGGGTTTGGGTAGGAAACTTTTCTTCCACAAACTTCCCTAAAGAAGTTCTGAAGAAGTGTGCATGCACACGAAAGCTCATACCAAGAACAAACTCAGTTGGTCTCTAAGGTGCTACTGGAAAGAATTTTTGATTTTGTTTTGAACTTCCCTAAGTCAACTGACCTTAGGATCCAAGCCAACACGCGTTAGGTGTAAATTGACGACCACTCCATTAGAGCTGTATTTCCAAGGAGGAAGGCTTACGCAGCAGCAGCTTCTGGCACAGCTGAAGGTAAGGCTCCATTAATAGAAAGTGGGCAGATCAATCCCTCGGGATAAATCACACCAGATGGTCCAAAAGAGCGCTGCTGAAACAGAGCCAGGATGCTCCTTCCAACAAATGATCGGCTGCAGAACTAAGCGACACAGGACTTGGGATCATGGCGACAGAAATTATAACTACCGTGGTACCTTGGTTCTCAAACGCCTTTGGACTCAAACAACTTGGAACCCAAACACTGCAAACCCGGAAGTAAGTGATCCAGTTTGCAAACATTTATCGGAAGCCAAACGTGCTCCGTTTTGAGTGTTACGCTTCCGATTTGAGTGCCACACTTCCGTTTTGAGTGTTACGCTGAGGTCTGTCTGTTTTTGCTATTTATTTTGCGTTTTTGTGGCTCTTTTTTGTGACTGTGTGGAACCCAGTTCAGCTACTGATTGATTGATTGATTGATTGATTGTGTGACTGCAGTACATTGTTTATTGCTTTCATTTTATGGATCAATGGTCTCGTTAGATAGTAAAATTCATGTTAAATTGCTGTTTTAGGGGTTGTTTTTAAAAGTCTGGAACGGATTAATCCATTTTGCATTACTTTCTATGGGAAAGCACGCCTTGGTTTTGGAACGCTTTGGTTTTGGAACGGACTTCCGGAACGGATTAAGTTTGAGAACCAAGGTACCACTGTACTTGTGAAATTATATTTATTTATGAGCAAAAGGCATTGTCAGGTCCATGGCAAAAAAAAAAAAAAAACAGGGAGCAAAAAAGCTCGTTTTCAAATCCACGCTCACTTAGGAAGCTGATCCGAGTGGCTTTGGGCAAATCCCTATGTCTCCACAAGGGACTCACAGTTTCGTTTCGTCAGAGTTGGCGGTGGGCAGAAATCTGCCCCTCCTCTCCATGCAAGCCTACCGCTCGGGACACCTTGGGCGTCACCTGGCGTCAAAAACATCAGTCCCCGTCTTTCGTCTGGAGTTGGAGGCAAAGGTTGGGGCTTGGTTTGGTGCCACATAGCCTTGCAAGACCAAGAAAAGGTCAACCACAGCCTTCACCTCCAGCTTGCAGCTGGTGGGAGCAGTGCCAGATTTACGTATAAGCTAAACAAGCTATAGCTTAGGGCCCCACTCTCTTGGGGGCCCCCAAAAAAATTAAAGGGAAAAAAAACCTGGATGTACATTTCCAAAATATAAGATAAAAACAAATAAAATAAAACCTACATACAGCAACAGTGTTTTGTGTTGTGTAGGCTCCTATGATGTAAGTAATGGGCCCCGCCTGCTAGCCTGCTCCCTAAAATATCACTGGTTTGCTCATTTCTATATATAGGGTGCCTACATTCTGCTATTTATAATTATTAGTAGTTTGCATCATATATTTACACCTATTATTATTTCATGTTATAGCAAGTTTCTAGAGACTAGATTATGAGTCTTTGTAAATTGTGTTTCTAAAGGAACTTTTGTTATTGCCAAATGCCAATGTGTTTGCATTATTAAGTTTGTTATGAATAAAAAATCATTTTAAGTTAGAGCTTAATAATTATTTCACTATTAATATACTTCTTAATTGTATTTCACTATTAATATACTTCTTCTTAATTGTATTTCAGTTCAACAATTACTTTGATAAAATACATATTTTGTTATGTGCAAATGGCTTTAGATACCTATTAGGTCCATAAATTACCATATAGCATATATTCAACACAAAAACAGCGACAATTTGTTGTTGACAAAGGACAGCTGGACATATAAAGGGCCCCATTACCTTCAGTAGCTTAGGGCCTCATCAAACCTAAATCCGGCCCTGGGTGGGAGACAGGAGCTTCCCTGCCGTTGTGCTAAGCAGAGTTGGGTGAAATCTTTGCCAACTCATCCCTGTAGCCTACAGCCCTCATGATCCCTGGCCACTGGCCATACCGGCTACGGATCATGAGAGTAGGAGTCCCACAACATCTTTGAGGGCCACAGGTCTTCAACACCTCTGCTAAGTCCCTTAAAGGCTGGACCAACTGCAGGGACAATATTCACTCACATCCCAGCCCCAGACTAGAGAGAAAGACACCCTTGCCAGAGGGCAGTTAAACCCTCCCCAATGCAGAATCCCCAGAATCCTAGCCACTCTCACAGGTTTGTTGTAGTGAAGGTAATACTCCACCCCAGTGACTTCCCCGGAAAGGAGCAATGGTTAGAGCCACTCTGGATAGGGACACAGCATTCTCTGAGCTTTCTGCTAACAAGAGGAACGAATTTACGAAGCTGATTCTCCCAGCCAGACCCGCAGCAGTCCCGTCAAGGGAATCCCAAGCAAACACTCCAATACAGGCATAGGCAAACTCAGCCCTCCAGATGTTTTGGGACTACAACTCCCATCATCCCTAGCTAACAGGACCAGGGTCAGGGATGATGGGAATTGTAGTCTCAAAACATCTGGAGGGCCGAGTTTGCCTGTGCCTGCTCCAATAATTCCCAGAGACAGTCTCTCTGCAAGAGAGATTGTGCCTAAACCAGGGTGGATTTGATTTAAATCACTAGCTAGTAAGACTTGAATTAAATAATCCCCCTCCCCAAAAAACTCATTCTTGCTGGTATAATCTTAATATTTACAACCAGATGAAGGTTTCATTTTTGGAATAATAAATTTTCAGAGTAGTTTTTACAGTTATATCAAAAATTACTGATTTGGTTATACTATTAGAAATACATAGACAGATAATTATGAAATTATTGTGAGGTTTAATAAGTTAACTGTTTATATTTGGACAACTTTTCTGTACTTTATTGGAAGGAGAAAAACAATCATTTCCTTAATAACAATTTAAACATTTATTTAACTAAAACAATAACATTATAGCATATGTATCCATGTTTGTTAACTGATGTGGTTAAACAATTAAAAAAAAAACTTAGACTGAGTTTTAGCACACATGAAAAACTTAAATCCTTATTTCCTGATGAATTGCCTTTGGACTATAATGTAACTTAAATAGAAAACTACCTTTTGAAAGATTTTTCCTCCAAAAGCATTTTATTTTAAAAATCCGATTTAAATTTTTTAAAAATCCGATGTAAATTTTTAAAAATCTGATTCTTTTTTTAATTTATTTTAATCAGCAATTTTTATCCACTCTGGCCTAAACTGTTTTAGGCTAAATCTGCCCGGGAATCAAAAAGTGCAGGGGCTGCAAGACAAACAGAAGCAAGAACTTGAGAAATAACATTTCTTTCTCTCCCCCTTCCAGACGCTTACCGCATCGTGGTTCTTACGGAACCGGATCACTTCCTGGTCATCCTCGAACCTGCCGCCCATTGCGGCTTGTGTGACGGCCTTCATCGAAAAGCCAAGCATGTGCTGACTGAGTGGCACATGTTGAGATTCGGGGAAGGACAGCCATTTTGCAAGGAGCTCTTCCGACAGCTTGAAGAAAAGAAGAGAGACCCTGCGTCAAACCCATTGCTTTGCCCCCCCACCAGTTACTTCGAGAACGAACTAAGGTAAAGGAAGCATTTGTTACTTGTCTTGTCCTGACGGCTATCGATATTTCATTTCGCTTTTAATTTGTAGACCGCCTTTCTATATTAACGATATGCGAGGCAGTTTGCAAGCTGAAGAAACAACGAAGATCGCACCCCTTCTAACAATCTGATCCAATACAAAAACGCCATAATATAATCTGAATTTAAGAATAAACAACTTGCATATATCAAATAAAGCAATATTCAACCATCCATTAGAACATAACAGCACACCAGAAAATTACCGTGTTTTTCGCTCCATAGGGCGCACCAGACCATAGGGCGCACCTCATTTTTAGAGGAGGAAACAAGGAAAAAAAATATTTTTCTGGTTTTCCTCCTCTAAAAGCCCTGTTTTTTTGAGGATCAGCTAAAAGTTTTGCAGCTTTTTTTGCAAAGGGGGAAAAGCAAAGAGGAAAAGCCCCGTTTTTATGGGGTTCAACTCACATTTCTGCAGCTTCTAAAGGAAAGGGAGCCTTTTCTACAGTTTCCAGACAGATAATCTAATCAGCCAGTCACATGTCGCTGGGGAAACAAACAACCTCCCTCTGCAGCACATTCAACAAAGGAGGGCGGGGCTGAAAGGGAGCCGGGGACTCTTATCTCTCTCCCGATCTCTTGCTGATCAGCTGCTGAGCGGGGTCCTTTCAACACCCCCTTTTCTCTTTGTAAAATAAAAAGCATGATCCTCTTTTGGCCCCTGGGCAATTCAGCTCCAGGGACCACCATTCGCTCCATAAGACGCACAGATATTTCCTTCCGGTTGGGAGAGAAGCTGAAAGAAGACGGGATTCTGCCCTCCGGGCAGAATCCAGTTTTAGACGGAAAAAGGGGGAGATTGCAGGGCGCCGCAACCCCCCATAAAGCCTCAAAAGGATTATTTTGAGGACAAGGAACCCAGCAGTATCGAAGAGTCTCTCTGCCACCGAGAGGGTCTCCGGTTTTTTATCTTTTTTTCGGAGGCTGTACGGCGGCAAGATAGAGACACCGATACGGGTAGCCATTTTTTCGACCCGTCTAAAACGAAGCCTCAGGTCTTCCCAGCTTCACGACCCAGCTCCAAAGGAGAAAAGAAACCCGAATTTGAAATCAAAAGGTTGGTAACCGAATCGGATCTGGCAATAAAAATTCGGAGGACAGCGGGACTATAAATAGGAGATCAATCCCGACTGTGGGGGACTTTATATATATTAGAAAAGCGCAAAGGGCGAGAAGAGTTAATACTGAAACCTAAAAACGGGAACGAATAATAAAAACGGGCAAATCTTGGAAAAGCCCGAAGGACTTTATAAAATCTTCGTGATTGATAGTCTATGTTAGAGACGCTGGAAACAGCGATCTTCAACAGAAAACGGAGCTCGCTGGAGAAAGAGCTTCCTGAATACTTTCACTTTTGTTAAGACTCCGCTACTGTCACAAACTTAAAGTTGCAAAAGCAACAAAGTAGATATAAGGCTACTAATGGACACTTTTTAAATGCCTGGTTTCTGCAAGAAGTAGCCTAATATAATCTGTGTGAAATATATATATATATATAAAAAACTGTGTAAGAAAACCTAGGGGGAAAAAAAAGCGATCAAGCTGTGCAGGGACGGGAGGTGCCTACGTGACAAATGGACAGTCTTCAGCCCTGAACTTCGCCATAGCGGAGTGGGGGGGGCAGACAAAGAAACAGAAGATCTCACTCCCGTTCCTCTGCCCACGGCGATTATAGCTATTAGAATTTTATGGACCCAGTCAACCAATTGACAAAGATCTAACTGTTTAATTAATTAAGAGTTATTAACAGAATAAAGGAGGAGCCAATCGGAAGGGATAGAGGACTTTCATTTGCTATACTCCTGGCTTCTACCTACATTGCTGCCGTATTATTTTACTTTCTATCAGTACTAAGAACTAACTCCCTTTGTTGGCCCCTAAAAACACCTATTGCGGATTAGCCATACAAGTGGCAGAAGAAACAAAGTAAAATACAGGGTTTTTGGACTAATTTGGACTAATTTAGGGGAGCCAAGTAGAAGGGTAAAAGACTGAAAGTGAACAATATATATATATATTTTTTTTTTTTTTGGTCCTTTTTTTTCTTCTCTGTACGTATCTTCCTATCTGTATGGGATTTAGCCAACCAAGTGGCAGAAGGCAAAGATTATATATACATAAAGGAATATAACTGAAAAGAAAAGGAACAAGGGGAAGGGGTATAGACAATACAAAATACTAAACATACAACACTCAGCATTTCTAAACCCCTCCCTCACTTAAACTCCCTCCCTGTGAATACTTTCAAACATCTGAAGGTCATCCTTACCCTATGTGGATTTAGCCATTCAAGTGGCGGAAAAAAAGAAGATTTAGTACTAACATTATAAAAAACTTTAATGCTTTAGTTTTGTATTTTGCTTTATAATTTGTATATGCTCTAAGACATTTATATTAAGGATTAATATATCGAGGGGGAGGGGGAAACAAGATTTTTAAATATATTTCGGGCGGTGCATATCTCAATATGTTATAAGCTGGAATTGGAGGGTAAAAAAGGTGGTTATAGGGTAAAGAACAATATTAGCCCTTAATAGAATAATAATAATAACATCAAAACAAAGAAAAGGGAGGAAATGGCGGAAAAAAAGAATGGATTAAAAGGGTCAGTAACACCAGGAGAAAGAAGAGGCTCGAAACAAGAGGATTCTAAGGAAATAATAAAAATGTTAGCAGAACTAAAAAAGGACATAAAAGAAACAAAACAAAGTGTAGAAGATAAATTAGAAAAAATGGAACAGAAATGGGACATGACAGTCAAAGAACTGAAATCGCAAGTACAAGAGGTAGAAAAGAAAACGCAAAAGGTGGAAGAAGGAGTTAAGCGCGCACAAAAAGATATTAAAGAGCTGAAAAGAGAAGATGATAAATTAAGTAACGCAATACTAGAGGTGAGCAGAACACAAGAAGACATGCTGGATATGATCGCAATGCAAGACATGAGGTCAAGAGAAAAAAATCTGAGATTGAGATCAATCCCAGAAACAACGGGAGAAAACATCGCGGAAAAAATCATCACCGAACTAGCGGCATGGCTGGAGATGGAAAAAGAGGAATTCGCAGAAAGTGTAGTGAATGTATTTAGAATAAGAACAAAAAGTAGAAAAGGGAAAAAATTCCCAGGTGATTGTCTAATAATATTCAAAGATAGAGGAATGAGAGATCTGATACTAATGAAGAATAGAGAAAAGAAAATCTATATAGACAATACAATGACAATCGTGTTTAAAGACATTCCTATGCATTTGCTGAAAAAGAGAGAGAAATATAAACGACTGACACAGATTTTGAGAAGAAATAGAGTTGACTTCAAATGGGAATTCCCGGAAGGGATCTCATTTTATTATAAAGAAAAAAAACACAAACTGAAGGGATTACCGGAGGTGACTAAATTTTTGAGAAGATACAAGGAACTAGAGAAAAAGGAAGAAATATTAGAGGGAGCAACTGCAGCACCGCTAAGAGGAGAAGAAGAAGAAGAAGGAGATAGCATCAGGGAAGAAGAAGAAGAAGAGGAAGAGGAAGGAAAAGAAGAAAAGGAAGAACAGTAAAAGTAAAGACAAAAGACTAGTACAGTAACAAGCAGGATGGCATTACGGATATGGACGTGGAATGTAAACGGAATAAATCAGAAAGCGAAACGCAATAAGATTGAACACGTACTACAGAAAAAAAAACTGGACATTATTTGCTTACAAGAAACACATATTGCAAAAAAGCACAGAAAGATTCTAATTAAAAGAAAATTAGGAAATGAGTTCATATCATCGGACAAAACTAAGAAGCGAGGAGTAGTCATATATGTAAAGCAACATCTAGAGGCCAAACAATTATTCAAAGATGAAGAAGGTAGAATAATAGCAATACAGGTCAAAATGCAAGGAGAAACAATAATTTTAGTCGGAATTTATGCACCCAATGAAAATAAATCAAAATTTTATGAAGGATTGGAAGAAAAACTTCTTGAGTATATGGACCAAAAAATTATAATATTAGGAGATATGAACGGTGTAATTTCACTGGAAATGGACAGAAGTAGGAAGAGAATGGAAGCAAAAGATGGGAAACTACCCAAGAATTTCTTCTCAATGATGAAGAATTGTAATCTGGTTGATGCATGGAGAATAAGGCACCCATTAGAAAAAGAATTTACCCATTTCTCAGAATCAAAACAATCAAATGCAAGAATTGACTATGTAATAATTTCAAATGAGATGATACCAAGAATAAAAAAAATCGAAATACTACCAAAGATACTATCGGACCACAACCCAATATATTGCGAAATAAAAGGAATTGAAGAAAAATCTTTTAGATGGAGATTGAATGAAAATTTGCTGGATGATCAAAAAATAGAAGAAGAAGCAAAGGAGAAATTAAAAGAATTTTTTGAATTAAATAGGAACAAGGGAACAAAAGAGCATATTGTATGGGACGCCAGCAAAGCAGTTATGAGGGGATTCTTCATACAGAAGAACAGCATGAAGAAAAAGCTTAAAGAGAAGAAAAAAGAAGAAATCCTGAAACAAATAATGGAGAACGAGAAAAAACTGGCGTCCAAACCAAACGATCTGAAAGCAAACCAAAATATAAAAATATTACAGAGTCAATTTGCAATGATTATAAACCAAGAGGTAGAATGGAAAATAAAGTGGATGAGGCAGAGGAACTTCGAACATGCGAACAAACCCGGAAAATGGTTATCTTGGCAGATAAAAAAAAGGAAAGAACAAAGTACTATAAACAAAATAAGAATTGAAGAAAAGGAGATTGAAAACCCAGTAGAAATAAGACAAGGATTTGAAAAATTTTATAGACAATTATACAAAAAGAAAGAGAAATCCCAAAAAGATAAAATGGAAGAGTTTATAAATAGGAATGGAGTGCAAAAAATCCCAGCAGAAATGAAAATACATCTGAATGAAAAGATTGAGAAAGAGGAAATATTAGATGCAATAAAGAATATGAAAAGTGGAAAATCACCAGGGCCTGATGGATTCACTGCAAAATTCTATAAAAAAACAAGTGGCATCCTGTTAGAACCATTTAAGGAAGTACTGAATAATATATGGGAAAAAGAGGAAGTACCACAAACATGGAAAGAGGCATATATCACATTAATTCCCAAATCAGATTCGGATATCGCTCAAATTAAAAACTATAGACCAATATCATTATTAAATACAGATTATAAAATATTCGCAAGCATCATAGCCAACCGTATGAAGAAAGTCCTAAATATAATTATCAATGAAGACCAGACAGGTTTTCTACCCGGCAGACAGCTAAAGGACAATGTGAGGAACGTAGTGAACATAATAGAATATCTGTCGGTTAGAAATGAAAAAAAAGCTGCGATGATCTTCATAGATGCAGAAAAAGCTTTCGATAACGTAGATTGGGACTTTATGATAAAAATTTTGGAAACAATGGATTTTGGAGAAAAAATATTAAGAAGTATAAAAGCGATTTATAAGGAACAAAAAGCCAAATTAATAGTAAATAATGTGATATCGGACAGTATAGAAATATCTAAAGGGACAAGACAAGGATGCCCACTTTCGCCATTGCTATTCATATCAGTCCTGGAAATTTTATTAAAAAGAGTGAGAGAAACAGATAAAATCAGAGGAATAACAATTGGAAAAAAGCAACACAAAGTAAAAGCATTCGCAGATGACCTAGTATTGACACTGGAAGATCCAATAGAAAGTACAAAAGCGGCAATACAAGAAATTGAAGAATTCGGCCAATTCGCAGGATTCAAATTAAATAAGAAAAAAACGAAAATATTGGTTAAAAATATGGACAATGACGAAATTAAAAAATTAGAAGAAATAACAGAAATAAAAATAGCCAAAAAAGTCAAATACTTAGGAATATGGCTGACAAATAAGAATATTAACTTTATTCCAAAATAATTATGATTCGGTATGGAATAAAATAAAGGAAGACCTGGAAATATGGGATAGATTAAAATTATCACTTTTAGGAAGAATTGCGACAATCAAAATGAGCGTGCTGCCGAGAATGATGTTTCTATTTCAGACAATCCCTATACTCAAAGGAACAGCAATATTTAAAGACTGGCAAAGAAAAATCTCTAGATTTATTTGGCAAGGGAAAAAACCCAGAATTCGATTCAAATTATTGACGGACACTAAAGACAGAGGAGGGTTTGCATTACCAGATTTGAAACTGTATTACGAGGCAGCATGCCTCTGCTGGATAAAAGAGTGGATGTTATTAAAAAATACGAACCTGTTAGATCTAGAGGGTCATGACAACAGATTCGGTTGGCACGCGTACTTATGGCAAGGTAAAACTAAAGTCCATAAAGGATTTGGAAACCATATATTCAGGAAAGCCCTTTATGAAGTATGGGAAAGGTATAGGAACTTACTAGAAAGGAAAACTCCGTGGTGGTTTTCACCATTAGAAGCTATGTCTCTTAAAAAAACAAATATGAATGAGAAATGGCCAACATATGAAGTATTGCTTAAAAAAGATGGAGAAAAATGGAAACTTAGACCATATGAAGAAGTAAAAGAATATGTAAACGATTGGCTACACTACCACCAAATAAATGAAATATTTAGAAATGATTTAAAGAAGAATGGTTTTGACGATGTTAAATCTAAATTTGAAAGGGAAATACTAAATAATAATTATAAAACATTATCGAAAATGTATAAGATATTGTTGGAGTGGGAATTAAAGGATGAGGAGGTAAAGTCGGTTATGGTAAGCTGGGCAAAAGATTTTGGCTACAATATTATGATGACAGATTGGGAAAAGCTGTGGCGAGAAGGGACGAAATTCACGGCATGTAATGCGTTAAAAGAAAATATTTATAAAATGATATACAGATGGTATATAACTCCAGCAAAATTGGCAAAAATGCACAAAGGAGATAACAAATGCTGGAAATGTAAAGAAAGTGTGGGAACTTTTTATCATGCGTGGTGGGAGTGCAAAAAAGTTAAAAATTATTGGAATGAAATATATAATGAAATGAAAAAAATATTAGGATATAATTTTGTCAAAAAGCCAGAATCTCTATTATTAGGCATCATTAATATAGGAATTAAAAAAGAAGATACAAAACTTTTCCAATACATGGCTACAGCAGCCAGAATATTAATGGCTCAAAAATGGAAACAGGATATATTACCAACGAAAGAGGAATGGATTTTGAAAATGGTAGACTATGCGGAGTTGGATAAAATGACAGGGAGAGTCAGAGAACAGCGAGATCAGAAATTTATTGAGGATTGGAAAAAATTTGTTAATTATTTGAGAAAATATACACAAGTGAATACGTTAGTAGGACTACAGGAAGCTTTGTAGCAAAAAATGAATATTGGTGTATGATGAAATAACAGAGATTACATTAATTATGTAAATTAAAGCAACAATATATGGAATAAATATAAAAACAAAGAATCGATATTATGAAAACCAGAACGAAGGATTGAGGGAAGTCCAGACCTTGAGAGGTTAAATATAGAAATGTTTAATAGAAAAGAATTGTAAATATAATGTACGTATGTAAATTTTGAATAAAAAGAATATGAAAAAAAAAAAAAAAGACGCACAGATATTTACCCTTACTTTTTAGGAGGAAAAAGGTGTGTCTTATGGAGCGAAAAATACGGTAAATACCAGCAAATAATAATTAAGGAGAAGTTCACTCTTAATTACAGTAAATAATTTCTAAAGTGTAGTCGATAAAAATAATAGCAACTCAGCAGTGCATAAAATAACACAATACCAACTGAGAAGCAAAGACACACAACTCGACTACAGTTTAGAAATTATGGCAGTGTAACAACAGTAGTAGGAAAGCACCCTAATAACTTGGCATCTCATTACATCAACCCCCCTGCCGGTGCCTCGAAAGGGATTTGGCTTGCTCAGACAGACACCCACCCACCCACATTGCTACCAAGCAACGCAGTGAGCCCTGATTCACCTTCTGAATGGCTGGGAAGTTGCTCTGCAGTGACTTGGTCACCCCGTTTTCATAGAGTTTCTTCCTCAAGCAGCTCTCGCCGGCATCTCCGCCCAGGCCGGACTGGTACCGCAACAAGGACTTCAGCATCGTTTCAAAGGGATCCGCTAGGCAGAGGGAGAGAAAATGCGAAATCCAATAGAAATCCCCAATACGACGTCCCCAAAAAGAGCAATATTCAATGACGCGTGGGTCTGTCAAAGCATTTAACGGGCAGCAGTTTCTACTTCTCTCGATTTCTTGCCAAAAAAATGACCAGGGCAGAGTTTGCACCTACCAATGCTCCTCGTATGGCAAATCGTGGTGGCCGACCCGGTGCCCTTAATATGTTGCTAAACTGCAACTTCCATCATCCCTCTCCAATGGCCATGGGCGTAGCCAAGGGGAGGGCAGGGAGGGGCAGCTGCCACCCCCCCCAAAAATAAAAAAAATACATAGTTAACTGAGGTTCTGCCCCCCACCAACAAAAATGCTGGCTACACCCATGCCAATGGCCATGTTGTTTAGGGCTGATGGGAAGACCCCACAATAGGTACCCCTGGAATAGATTTATGGATGACTAACCTTTCCTGCAACAAGGTGCCTTCCATACAGTTCTAGCCCTGCCCTCCATTTTAGTTTCCAGGTGACACTTTGACAAGACCACCAAGGTGGTCCTCTTTGGGTGAGTTTTTTTTTCCCAATCATGGTAAATAAATTAGAAGCCAGCAGAGCAGTTAGGAGCGCTGCGGCAGAATCCACTTATTATGCAAGACACCCTTGCTGGCCGACAATATCCCCTGCCCAGCACTGCCAAAAACTCCAAGCCATCTGCCGTTCAATTCAATTAGCAAAAAACGCAGCTAGCACTCTCCGCAGAGACCCCTCCTTGCCACATTCCCGGGTTTTTACCGCACGTAAAAGGCACCTCTGCGTTATTACGACCGTGGCGGGAAACACCAGAGGGAACGCACCAAGGAACGTGTGCAGAAGCATTCCAAAATGCTCGTATGCGTGCGTCTGTCGTGGATAATAGTGTGCCCCCCAAAAAGGTCTCCATAAACATCCTGTCAAAAATCAAATCCTAAATGCACAAGAGGCTGTTTACTATTCCCTTTCGGGTTCTGTCCGCACATTGAACCCCCCTCCCCCGAACATTTTACTGGTGCCCAGACTGGGCAACCCACCCTCTGCCACGTTCTGAAGAGGAAAGGTGCAAAAAGCTTCTGTTTGCAAGCAAGCATGGCGGCTGATGTTGGTGCCTTTTCTCCCCATCCATGCGGAAAGAGGCATGCCCCCACCCATTTTGTGGTCTGGCATCTCTTTCCGTCCTTTTAGATGTGGCAGCCATTTGTCGTCATGCCACGCAGACACCATGGCTGCCATTTTATTAATGGCGCCCACGGCACTCTCTCCAAATCTGAAACGGGCCCCCTGTCGCCATCAGGTATTTTGTGTTTTCACCTTGTGTTTTTATGTCGCAAACCTTAATGAAAGCCGGTATGCAAATTTAATAAGTAACAACTGTAAGGAGTTTCAGTGGTTGCTCATGAGAAATCAGGCGGACGCAGAACTTCTAAAAACTAAGTTCTTTATTGTGCAGCTATTTACAGTGGAGCTAAAATAAAGACGTCCAGCTCATCCCTCTGCAGAGTCCGGGAATGTCCGTTTCCGGTTCTTTGCCCAACATAAAAGGCGCGGGATCCTGAACCCCCGCCTCCCCCCTCTACGTCCTTCCTCCCTGCTAAAACGGGGTGACGGAAAGGGTTC
The DNA here is from genome assembly GCA_900245905.1 of Lacerta viridis. Taxonomy (NCBI): domain Eukaryota; kingdom Metazoa; phylum Chordata; class Lepidosauria; order Squamata; family Lacertidae; genus Lacerta; species Lacerta viridis. Next base: position 369,684 of record OFHU01004568.1, read on the forward strand.
ATCTCCCCCTCTTCCCGCTTGGTGCAGAGGCTCTCCATCCCTGCCATAGCCCCTGCTCCCACTTCCTGTCCCCATCTCCTCCTCCCCACTGGAGGAATGGTCGCTTCCTCCTGAGGAGGGGGACGACGAACTGTTCAGTGGAGACGGGGGTTCCCGATACTGAAAAAGCCCCAGGCCCGCTTCCAGCTTCGACGAGGGCGATTTCCTGACAACCACCACCACCGTAACCCTGGGGGTGCTTGTCAGAAATGCATATTGCAATATGCGGGAAGCTACTCTTACGGAGCTTAAAACCATTTCTGTTTGAACCAAGGCTGGAATTATATTACTTTTGACTGAAAAAGCATGACAGAAAAAACAAAACAACATAGACCGAGAGTCCCAAGAGGAATGTTTCGTGTTATGTCACAAATTTATTGTAATTCTTGTGTCTTCAAATATCCAGTCTCCCTTGCATAGCCACTCAGGTGAAACTTGAAAAATTAGAATATCGTGGAAAGGTTCATTTCTTTCAGTAATTCAACTTAAAAGGTGAAACTAATATATGAGATAGACTCATGACATGCAAAGCGAGATATGTCAAGCCTTTATTTGTTATAATTGTGATGATTATGGCGTACAGCTGATGAGAACCCCAAATTAACAATTTCAACTTTGGGGTTTTCATCAGCTGTACGCCATAATCATCACAATTATAACAAATAAAGGCTTGACATATCTCGCTTTGCATGTCATGAGTCTATCTCATATATTAAACTCCAGTAGCTAATGAAAACAATTGCTTACATAAATGGACTTTTCCACGATATTCTAATTTTTCGAGTTTCACCTGTATTATTATTTATTATTATTATTATTATTATTATTATTATTATTTATTGAATTTATACCCAGAGGTCTCGGGGAAGTTATAGTGCCATGCATTCCACATCTAACTTATTTTCCTTTCATACTCCTGTGAGGGGCAACAACAGCACCAAGGTCACCTCTCGGTGGGCGTCTTGGTTGGGCAAGGACTGAACTCCACGCCATACCAACCCGAACACATGCCTTTCCGCACTTAATTTCTCGCATTAGATTTCACAGCTCCCAATTTAATCCTCACAACGATCCTGCAAGGTAGGTTAGGCAGAAGAGGCATCCATTGGTCCAAGGTTCACGATGGCTTGAACACCACACCACTTGGCTGTGCCAAATTCAGCGGGATATAATGGATTCGCAGAAGCCGCCTCGGCTTCTGTTTGATGCCCGGGATGCCCTGCTTTCGGTGCCTCTGGCGGTTCCCTCCCTGCAAGACGTGAAGCTACAGGGAACCGAGCACAGGGCCTTCTCAGTAGTGGCACCCTCCCTGTGGAATGCCCTCCCACCAGATGTCAAGGAGATGAACAACTATATGACTTTTAGAAGAAATCTGAAGGTTCAGGGAAGCTTTTTAATGGTTGATGCTTTACTGTGTTGCTGAGAGCTGCCCAGAGTGACTGGGGCAATCAGCCAGAAGAATAGAATAATAATAGTAATAATAATAGTAATAGTAATAGGCAGAAGCCCGGGGACCCATGCAGAAGCACCCCCAAATGCTGCACAGCGGGTTTAACACTTTTTAAAAAAGTGAGCCCAGTAATACGTACGACCATCCAAAGATCCCTTAAGGCCATGAAGTCGGCTGCTTTGGTTAGGAGTTGGGTGTCCATCTGTCCAGAAACCATTTTTAAGTGTTACTAAACACGTGCCTAACAACGGTTAAAAAAAAAAAAAATCACCTCCAAACTATCTCTTCGGCAAGCAGGCTTGCCCAAGGAATCCTGTAACCTTCATTTGCACCTGAAAGGAAAAGGTGCCAGCAGAGACTTGGTTAAATACCGTGCTCCTCTAAGGCAAGGAGCTTTCGGGAAAAGCACCAGGAGAAATTTAAATAGTTGTCGGAGTCAAGTAAACTGCAGCCTCGGCGTCGAACATCTCTTCTGCTCGGCTGCAAAGCAGCAATGTTGCCCCACCAAATTTCGGCAGGGAAGACCGGAGCAAGTTTCTAGCGTCTCCCTCTCTCTCACACACGCAGAGGTCACTTTGAGCTCTTGCACTATGAAGCGAGCTGCCGCTCTCAAAAGCTTATCCCACAATAAATGCGGTCATTTCTGCGATTCAAACCCAACTCGTATTTTTTGTAAACAAGATCACACTCACACGTCTTGTTGGGGTTGATGTGCTGCTTCAAGAGATCCATAGACCCGAGACTAATCACAAGACGCCGTCCAAACCAGAAAGAGACTACGGGGCCGTATTTCTCGTGGAGATTCACCTGGAACTCATGCAGGCTACCGCTAGTGATGATATCTGGGAGGTTTCCATCTCTGGAACGAAGAAAGGACAGAAGATGACCGCCGGGTGGTAGGGCAACTAAATTTTACTCCACTGAAATTAATGAACAGCTTGGCCGATTACTTTCAGTTGAATATCACCCATACAATTTGCTATCAAAATTCTGAACGTGGAAAAAAATAGGGGGTTCCATTAGAACCCTCCACTGCCCAAGTCGGAATTATTGTCTGTGCCACAGACACCTTGGCTGTGGCAGACATGTTGCAGTTGGGAGACAAACCTATGGCACTTGAAGACCTTCTGGAGTTCCCTGTGCTCCACCCAGAGATCTCCACTTCTGAATGCTCCTGGTGTGCAGGAGCAGGATAGGTATTGTGCAATGAACAGCAGAACGAGCCACTAGACACAGCAAGGAGTATGCTTTCCTGCCAATGGGGTGCCCAGGGATGCGACGGCCCTCATGAACCCTTGGGCAAGAGTAGTAGTAGTACTAGTAATAACAATAATAATTTATTTATACCCTATCCATCTGGCTGGGTTTCCCCAGCCACTCTGGGTGGCTTCTAACAAAATATTAAAAATACAACAAAACATCAGACATTAAAAACTTCCCTAAACAGGGCTGCCTTCAGATGTCTTCTAAAAGTCAGATAGTTGTTTATTTCCTTGACATCTGATGGGAGGGCGTTCCACAGGGTGGGCGCCACTACCAAGAAGGCCCTCTGCCTGGTTCCCTGTAACCTCACATCTCACAGTGAGGGAAATGCCAGAAGGCCCTCGGAGCTGGACCTCCATGTCCGGGCTGAATGATGGGGGTGGAGACGCTCCTTCGGAGCTGGACCTCCGTGTCCGGGCTGAATGATGGGGGTGGAGACACTGCTTCAGATATACTGGTCCAAGGCCGGTTAGGGCTTTAAAGGTCAGCACCAACACTTTGATTTGTGCTCAGAAACGTACTGGGAGCCAATGTAGGTCTTTCAGGACCGGTGTTATATGGTCTCGGCGGCTGCTCCCAGTCACCAGTCTAGCTGCCACATTCTGGATTAGTTGTAGTTTCCAGGTCACCTTCAAAGGTAGCCCCACATAGAGCGCATTGCAGTAATCCAAGCGGGAGATAACCAGAGCATGCACCACTCTGGCGAGACAGTCTGCAGGCAGGGAGGGTCTCAGCCTGCGTACCAGATGGAGCTGGTAGACAGCTGCCCTGGACACAGAATTGACCTGCGCCTCCATGTTCAGCTGTGACAGGCTGCGCACCTGGTCCTTCAGAGGTACAGATGCCCCGTAGGAACTTTCCCCATCAGCAGTTCCCAAGAGACCAAAACGTACCCCGTTTGTGCACAAAAATATTACTCCTCTGTGCACAGAGGGGAAATGATTCATGACCTTGATCCAAGGTGGAGAATCTGCAGCTTGTCAAGTGTTGCTGGACTCCAACTCCCATCAGCCTTGATCAGCATGCCCAATGGTCAGGGACGATGTGAGTTGTAGCACAGCAACATCTGGAGACACGATTTCCCGTCGCTGCCCCAATCGAACATGTAAGAAGCTACTTACTTTTCATCCGTCGGAGTCATCCCTGGGATACCTGAAGCCTGTCTGGAAGACTAAGGAAGAAAAGCAGCAATAATCATAACCACAATCCACGGTTGACAGAATTAAGCCACGTAAATGGAGGCTTGAACAGAACATCAAGATTACGTGCTGCACATTAGTACAGATGTACTAAGCGAGACCATTATAAAGCAACAGTGGATATCTAAAAGTACCGGTATTTCCCCGCCCCCCAAGCCTGAAATGCTCAAAGGGCAGAAAGATAGATCAACTCAAGATATCAAACAGCAGCACACCCCCAGAGGTTTGAGGCAGCAGTCTTTCCTGACCCGACCCTTAAAATACCAGGGATTTAAAGTGGGACCCTTTGTATGTGAAACGTGAGCCGAGTTCGGATCAGGGCAACCCCTGCCACTTGGAGTAGCACTGGCTTGCTAGGAAGATGGTGGGCTCCGCCACGAAGGGCTGTGATCCTTAACACACTTGCTAGGGAGCAGGCCCCCTTGCATCCAACGACCTCTGAATAAACAACTATTAAGACTGTGTTGTCAGCCAGCAAACTTGCATACCTGTACTAAGTGGAAAGCCCCACCGACTTCAGCGAGGGCCTTACTCCCGCTAAACATGGACAACATCAGGTCGCACATCTGCAGCCATGGCTCATAGCCAAGGATAAACTACCTACTGGAAAGTTGCTCCTGAAGTTTAGCCCCCTCCTCCTCGAAAGGACCACCTTGCTTTCATCCCCTGTGGTTTCTGCCCTGCTCTCCTGGAAAGCAAGTCTTAACCCCAGAGGAGTCACGGCTGCATGTGTACACACTACGCCAGAATTTCGGATCTCCGTCTGTTTTTTTGGGGGGGGGACTACAACTCCCATCATCCTTAGCAAGCAGCAACAGCGATCAGGGACGATGGGAACTGTAGCCCCAAGTTTGCAAAGCGCCTTTAAAGCGTATTGGAGGCGCGTCCCCTCCCTCAAAGGATTCTGGGTCCCGTAGTCTGTTCAGAGTTGCCGGAGAAGTGGAATTTCTCTGCGAGGGGGTCAAGTGCGGCGGCCAGAATCGTTGGAGGGGAAGAACTTCGGACTTACTTCCGAGTAGCCCAACTCCCTGCAATGCAGGAATCTCCGCTAGAGCAACCTCTGCTTTAAAAACAAAAACCTTACCTCCGGGTACAGGCTCACCTGGAACTAAATGCCACTAAACCCAACAACAGGACTCCCTCCCCAGGAAAGACCTAGCATTAGCGCTGCGGGGGATGCGCCGCCCGCTTCCGCGCTGGCACTTTCTCCCGGTGCCCCAAGATTCTAGAACCCGCTTCTCCCCTTTGATCTCCCAGCGCGCGGTGGGGGTGGGAGGCGTGCAGCCTTTACCGGGTAGAGGTAAAGCACGGCCCCCACTAGGACCAGCAGGAAAGTGACGGCGAAGATAGCAAAGTCCAGCATGGCAGCGCGGGGAGAGGAGCAGCCCTTCCTCCCCCGGCCCGAGTTTGGGTGGCAGCAGGGCGGAGATCCGAGCAACGGGTGAGGCTAGAGCAATCGAGCTATCGGCTGTGCGAGGAAGGCGGGGGTGGGGCGGGACTTTTCCTTGAAACGCGCGTGCACACACACACACATACACACACCCGGCTGATGGAGGTCCAGTCCCAGCTGCGCCCAAGGGTGCGTTTGCAGCGCCTCTGCGCCTGGTCCTTACGCCTTCCGGGAAGAAGAGCGGTGCATCTGCACTGAGCGGGCCTCGTTGCTTTTTTGTCCTCCCTTAGGCTTTGGGTTAGAAAGCATTCCTGAACTCCTTGATCCCGTCGAAGCTGCAAGGACAGCTGAAGCAAAATTCATTGGTAAATATTGGTCAATATTAATTGCCTCGCCGACGGTTTTTTTTTTCCCCCTACGCAGGTTGCTCCGCTGCCCTCTTGATGAACCAGAACTTTGGTTTAATATGATTTTTTATTAAATTTTCTGTTTTACAATTTCAGATAGACATTTTGCATACTTAAGATATCAGTGACTTACCTCCTTCTCTTTACATGGTTCGTTTTGCAAATCTTGTATCCCTGCATGTTTTACAAAAACTATACCAATCGGTTTTCCATTATTACGTCCATCAAAAATTATTTACGCTGTTGAATTTATCTGAATGCTGCCTGCGTTTTCAGCTGTACAGTTATTTCCCATATATTCAGTAAACGTTTTCCAATCTTCCATACAAACGTATGTTCTGCTTGTGCTCACAACTTTGGATCTGCTTTGTTTCTGTACGTTATTTAATGTGTTAAAAAAATAGGTTTAAGCAGTGCACTGAAAACTGAAACAGCATTAGGCAACTTACAAAATAATACAAAGTTGCTAATCCATTTTCCTTCTGACATACCCTCCCTCTCGGCCTCTGGGCTCCCCCCCCCCCCGCGTCCAAACAAACTCTGAGCTCACCCACAAAAAGTCTTGCAACAAGAAAGAGTTCTTCTAAACAGTGGACATCACTCTAGTCCAGGGGTAGGCAACCCAAGGCCCGGGGGCTGGATCCGGCCCAATAGCCTTATAAATCCGGCCCGTAGACAGTCCAGGAATCAGCGTGTTTTTACAATGAGTAGAATGTGTCCTTTTATTTAAAATGCATCTCTGGGTTATTTGTGGGGCCTGCCTGGTGTTTTTACATGAGTAGAATGTGTGCTTTTATTTAAAATGCATCTCTGGGTTATTTGTGGGGCATAGGAATTCGTTCATTCCCCCCCCCCCCAAAAAAATAGTCCGGCCCACCACATGGTCTGAGGGACGGTGGACCGGCCCACAGCTGAAAAAGGTTGCTGACCCCTGCTCTAGTCTCTCTCTCTCGATTTGCTTTTTATGGGCAGCCCCAAAGTGGATAGGATTTCCTCAGGCTGCCCACAGCTGCGTCTCTTGATCATAATTTTATTAATTTTCAGTTATAATCTAATAATGTGCCGTAAGCCGCCCAGAGTGGCTGGAGAAACCCAGCCCAAAGGGTGGGGTATAAATAATAAAATTACTATTATTACTAGTTTTCAATTATAATCCAATAATAGCTTCATTACGGTGGTACCTTGGTTGTCGGACTTAATCCGTTCCAGGAGTCTGTTCAACTCTCAGAACCGTTTGAAAACCAAGGCTGGGCTTCCGATTGGCTGCAGGAGCTTCCTGCACTCACTCAAAAGCCATGGTAGCTGCATCGGACGTTCAGCTTCCCAAAAACATTCGCAAACCGGAACACTTACTTCCAGGTTTGTGGCGTTAGGAAGCCAATTTGTTCAGCAGCCAAGTTATTTGACAACCAAGGTACTACCACTGTATAACAATACCAATTTATAATGCAGTTACTAGTACCAATTATTCAAATACTGAATTATATAATTTAGGTAAAGTGGCCCCCTGCGTGCTAGATTTGATAGATTGATTATTTGCTTTATTTCTGCATTGCAAAATCTTATTAATATCCATTACATTCTGGTCATAATAATAATCCCTTATACAACAACTTCCTGCCAACCTAGCAGTTCAAAAGCACGTCAAAGTGCAAGTAGATAAATAGGTACTGCTCCGGCGGGAAGGTAAACGGCGTTTCTGTGCGCTGCTCTGGTTCGCCAGAAGCGGCTTTGTCATGCTGGCCACATGACCCGGAAGCTGTACGCCGGCTCCCTCAGCCAGTAATGCGAGATGAGCGCTGCAACCCCAGAGTTGGACACGACTGGACCTAATGGTCAGGGGTCCCTTTACCTTTACCTCTGTCCATTAGGTCCAGTCGCGGAGCAGCGCACAGAAACGCCGTTTTACCTTCCTGGCAGAGCTGTAGCCATTTATCTACTTGCACTTTGACGTGCTTTCGAACTGCTAGGTGGGCAGGAGCAGGGACCGAGCAACGGGAGCTCACTCCGTCGCGGGGATTTGAACCGCCGACTTTCTGATCGGTAAGCCATAGGCTTTGTGGTTTAACCCACAGCGCCACCCGTGTCCCTACTGCTGCTTGTAGTGGTGTAGAGCCAGTGTGGTGTAGTGGTTAAGAGCGGTAGACTTGTAATCTGGTGAACTGGGTTCGCGTCTCCGCTCCTCCACATGCAGCTGCTGGGTGACCTTGGGCTAGTCACACTTCTTTGAAGTCTCTCAGCCCCACTCACCTCACAGAGTGTTTGTTGTGGGGGAGGAAGGGAAAGGAGATTGTGAGCCGCTTTGAGACTCCTTCGGGTAGTGATAATAAAGCGGGATATCAAATCCAAACTCCTCTTCTTCTTCTTCTTGTAGGAGGCAAAAGCTACTTTGCGAGGAAAAGCTGGGTCTTGACTATTGGGGAGGCAAAAATCCCACCCTTTTGCAAGTTCCATGAAAATGGTGTTTGTAGTTCTATGGCCAAGGCCGCTGGCCATCTAATTCGTACATAGATCAGTTCTGGTTTTGTTTTTTAAAGGGAGCAGCTACCATCTTGCAACCTTTCCTTCCTTGTAGCCTGACATGGCGTCTTCTCAGACACACTATGATGGGACGATACCATTGTGTCTGCCCTGATGGTCTAAGTTCCTGATCTCTCAGCGCAAGCGTTTCTCAAACTTGCCTTCCCTCCCCATGCATCCAATAATTGGGGGGTGATGCTACCACCCATTCCACGGTTGCATCTTAGATCTTAAACCTGTTTTCTCCTCCTTTGCTCTTATTGCCTTCACATCCATATAGGCATGGTACTTAGGGAAGACTTAGTTGTCCTAATTGTGGGGAGGCACGCACTCACATCATGAGATAATCTCATCAACGATCATTAACCCTGGGGATTTTTTTAATAAAAAGGATAGGACAAAAATCTCTACCTGTAGCACAATCCTCTTTTGTACAATAGTTATGAATGCATCATGTAAATAAGGGGTTGGCAACCTAAGGCCCATGGGCCACAAGCGGACCATGGGGGTCATTTAACCGGCCCATGGACCCCCACCGCCTGCTTGGTCGGCTCCCATGTGCCGTGCAAAACCAGAACAGACCAGAGCAGGGACTGCCTTCCTTGATGCAGGGCAGCTTCCCATTGGCTGCAGGAAGTTCCTGCAGCCAATGGGAAGCTGCACATGCCTCCTCTGCATCAGAAGGAGCGCCGAAAATAGCGTTTGCGCATGCGTGCGCACTCTGGCCCACCGCAGCGTCTGCAGGACCATGAACTGGCCCAAGCCACAAAAACTTTGCTGACCCCCGATGTAAATAAAAGCTTGGTGTTGGCATCTTTCATTGTATCATGAGACGTTGCATGATGGGCATAGCAGTCGTGGATAGAAAGGTAAAAAATGTAAACAACCCCTGGACAGTTAAGTCCAGTCAAAGGCGACTATGGACTTTCAGGCCGAGGGAGCCGGTGTTTGTCCACAGACAACTTTCTGTGTCATGTGGCAAAGCATGACTAAACCGCTTCAGGCGCAATGGCACACTGTAACGAGTGCCAGAGCACACAGAAATGCCATTTACCTTCCCGCTGGAGCAGTACCTATTTATCTACTTGCACTGGCGTGCTTTCAAACTGCTAGGTTGGCAGGAGCTGGGACAGAGCAATGGGAGCTCACCCCATTGCGGGGATTTGAACTGCCGACCTTCTGATCAGCAAGCCCAAGAGGCTCAGCGGTTTAGACCACAGTGCCACCCGCGTTTCACATGACTACAGTTCACATTGGGTGTTTTGTGTTCTTTAGAGCCAAGCCTTAAATCATTCTCCACCAGCATGTAACCAGCGAATTCACGTTTGTGGAGTTAAAGCTAGAACTGGATAGGGAGGCAGTAGTGTACTCCAACACACACGCTCATTCGTAACAGTTATGTACATTAGTAACTTCAAGTTTGCCTCGTTCTTTCTTTGGTACAGAGGGAACACCCCCAAGGACTATGACCCTGGAGCAGGCTTCAGTTTCTGGTGACAGAGAACCCAGGTAAGCTGTAACATCAGTTGAAGAGAAGTCAAATTCCAAGCAGACTCGCTTAGCAGAAAAAAGAACAGCCTTATCTGGGAAGGGGGCGGGGAACCCAGATGCCCAGAAGCCATTGGCGCATGCTGGCAAGTTACTGCTTCCCACAATGCAACTTATGCACAATGCAACAATCTTAGATAGTATAGGCTAAAGAAGCCAGACTATCCTCCACCAGGGCCAGGGCTTTTTTAGTGATGGCTCCGACCAGGTGGAATGCTCTGTCCCACGAGACTAGGGCCCTGCAGGACTCGATCTCCTTCCTCAGGGCCTGTAAGACAGAGCTATTCCGCCTGGCCTTCAATTTGAATTAGCCTGATCCTCCATTCCCTTTCCCCTTTCCTTTTTCTATGAAGAAACCCTTCTGGGACCCCACATTTAAACTCTTCCCTGGTCTCCTTGCTGGCCCTAGTAGGACCAACTTGGCCAGTTAGCCCTGGTGATCATTTGATGTTTACTGACTGGGGTTCCCCCCCCCCAAAAAAATCACCCCTGAATTTTATTGACATTGATTCTGCTTTTATGATGTATTTTATGCTGTTTTTAAGTCGCATTTTAATCAATGTTTTATATTTGCTGTTAGCCGCCCTGAGCCTGGTTTTTAAACCGGGAAGGGTGGAGTATAAATATTATTATTATTAAAATATAGTTGTGCATTCTTTCACAGCAACTCTTTTATTCTCACATGCTTCCCCCTCACCCACTAGCAGCTATTTTTGCTCGAGGAAACGTTCCCAGAGCAGAAGTTATAGTTTCTGCGTAGGCCGCAGCTCAGCCAGGGCCGATAATCTTTTTTTTTTGCAGGCATGTGTCTGAACGCACAAGGGCTAAAAGTGTACAAAAGGTTGGGTATGTGCAAGCCATGCATAGATTCATATCAGATGTGCAGGTAATCCTGGGGTTGGACAGGACACTTCCAGCCATGTTTGCAAGTTGTCTTCTGCCACCCCTGTTGAACAACTGATTCGCTAAAGAGAATTGTTTGCGCAGCTCCTGTTTGCAATCCAGCCGAGGTGCCCATGCAGATGTTTGAATGCAGGCACAGTGCTTTGGGACAACAAAAAAGGAGAGAGGCTAAACACACGTCCAATTTTATTTAATTGGCTTCAGACCCATTATATACAAACCTAATTTGACAATCATTTTTATGTACAACGTGAGCAAGCCTTTTAAAAAGGGTTAAATTACAAATCTGTAAATCTTACAAAGTGCAAATTTTAGAACATTTTCCACCATGCTGTACATCAGTTCCGTGTTAGCCAATATACATACATACAGACTTAAAATTATTAAACCTTACCATCAAAAACACAGTGTATTCTTTAACCTTAGAAGCACCCCCCCAAAAGAGGAAAGGTATTGCACAGACTAACAGAAATATTTGCTGTTGTTACACGAGGACTAGTTGAACCTAAATATATCAAAAACAATTCCACCCAAAATCTGAAGGCATTTTTGGCATTAAAAACCCATTTGTAATCACAATTGCACTATCAGAATAATCAGTATGTGATTATCATTTGCCTGTATATATACATAAGGCTTAGTGTCCCGTTTCTATTTTAATTGTGGTGTTTTAAGCAAATGCAGAGGCACGTGGTAAATGAATTTTTGTTTTCTATTTAGAAAAATCGGTTTTAAATAGCAGCACAATTTCCAGGGCAGGTTGCTAATTAGCGAAGCTGGGATATTCAAAACTGCTGTTGAGCGGCACAAAAACATCCTCCGTATTCTTTTCCCTTGTAGCATTGCAGCGGGGAGGAACATGCATGTCTGTGGCCAAGCAAGTCTACAACAAAATGGCCCTGCCTCTCTCATGTCAACAGCGATCATTACTTTCCTAAATACTCTTGCACAGTGCTGCCAGATTTCGGGAAAATGCTATTTTTGCTGCTTTAAAAGCTCTGTTTAGTCTTCTCAAAGTGAAGACTTTTCGTTGACATGCTAGAAAATGGCATGGGGAGCCTTAATGCTTCCGTACAGGAGTATACAGAGAGGCCAGCAAAGTGTTTGGTTTCCTGGCATGACCCATGCCACTGGGGTAGCACATGACACAGACCTAGCAGTTACAGGTGGGGAAGCTGAAATCGCACACCCATCATGGAACGCTATAAGCCAAACCACGACTACAAGAGAAGATGTTGAAATGGCAGTACAGTCATACCTCTGGTTGCGTTCGCTGGGGGTTGCGTTCAGCACGGGTTACGAACGTGCCGAACCCGGAAGTACCGGAATGGGTTACTTCCGGGTTCGGCGCGTCACGCATGCACAGAAGTGCCGAATTGCAGCGCTTCAGGTTGCGCTCCGCTCATGTTGCGAACAGGGCTCCGGAACGGATCCCGTTTGCAACCAGAGATACCACTGTATTCTCCGTAAGAACTGCAGCTGCTTCTCTCCCACAGGCATAGTGCCCTACCCTTAAGCTAAGCCAGGCATAGACAAACTCGGCCCTCCAGATGTTTTGGGACTACAGTTCCCATCATCCCTGACCACTGGTCCTATTAGCTAGGGATCATGGGAGTTGTAGTCCCAAAACATCTGGAGGGCCAAGTCTGCCTATGCCTGAGCTAAGCCATGGTCAGAAGACTCATATGAACTGTTCCCACAATTTCTCTAGTTTGCTCCCCTGAATTAATCTTTCTTTACCAGCCTGACATTTCTTTATAGTTTTTTTTAAAATCCAAAATAACCATCAACTTAATGCCCCCAAACAATACACTATAGAATCCCACCCGTAACCGCATAATTACATCACCTAGTTTTTTTTAATTAAAAAAAAGGGTGATTCATTTCAGAATATTCATAAATACTCCTTCACTTTTAAATCTCAATGAACCAGTTTCACATTCATAAATGTTTCAACACTTCCAGATTGTCTTTGGTATTGCTACAATAACGACTGCTTTCATTTTAACTTGCTCCCACATGTATAAACATATTCTCAATTTCAGCCCTGTGTGAAAATTGCTTTAATCCCTGAAATCCCAGTTGATCCCTATAATAAGCAGCAAAGTTATTTGCAATCACAATTTCTACACACCCGAGCCAGATTTATTAAAACAAACCCACTAATTTTTTTTAAAAAATAACCATTGTTAAAGAGCACAATACAAGAGCACTGATCCTTTAAATAAATAAATCTGAAGATATGGGAAACCTATGGCCTGCAGAGATGTTGCTGGACTAAAAACTATCATCCTAGATCTTTGGCCATGCTGACTAGGGTTGGGAGTTGAACAAAATCTGGCAGGCCAAAGGGTCTTCATCCCTGAAATAAATTACCAAATTTCCAAAAACATCTGCACAAAAGTCATGGAATAAACTGAAAACTGCTTATATTTCTCATGTAGTTCAACATCTTTCCAGCCTGGAAAGAAATTTGAGCAAAGTGATCCACTCACTTCAACCAGTTTAGCACATAGTCCATTGGAACACGATAATAAAATAACAGCTTATTGACCGGTTCCATAAAAGACCGTGTTTTAAACGATACTCTTCCAACAAGCAAGCGAGCAAAGCCCTACAACATATGGCGGCGGCAACAACAACAACAACAACCCAACAACGTAAGACTGGACGTCAAGATTTCCCCATGCAAATTCAGATCTAAAACCAAGGCCTCTGGCTTTAACCATCGAAGAATGCTCTGGAATCCCGAGCAAATAGATCCTTCATCGCTCACCCAAAACTATGGCGCTCCGTGTGCAGGAAACTGTGGCTCCCACTTAGTCAAAAGAAATAACAAAAACGCGGGTAGCGCTTAGATTCTCCCATTTACTTTTGCTGTTATCTGAAATGTTCTTCGAAAAAGACCCGTAGCACGACCATCTCTTCGCCATTACCAAATGATTGGCAACATTATCCACATCGCTGATCACTTTTTGGAGTCTGCAGGTGGGTTTCAGCCACGCACAACTCCCTGCTGCTGGAGACAGCATCTCCGCACACCACACTAAGCACTGCTTGCATGCGCTGGACCCAAAATCGCCATCCCTATGGGGGGAAATCTGCTATCGTGCAAAAAGGACTGGCATTGCTGGATCAGTTGCCTGGCTATTACACGTTTTCAGAATGACCCTACCTCTCAAGTTTAATTTCCAGCAGCATGTAATTGTTCAGAGCAGCAGACCTGCTCCCCGCTTCTTCCGGGTTCACATACATTCTTAACATACTGACAATCCAACACACGACATCCAAACTGGACGACGGAGGCGCTGCCTGAAGAACAGTTCCCAGCTGCTCAATACGATTCAAACGTCAATTACAGAATTCAACTGAAGGGCACAAGGAAAACTCTCCCCACCCCACCCCACCAACTGAGTCTGAATAATGTTCATTTTCAGATTTCTGGAACTATGGAACCTTTGGAGGTGAAAGAAGGAAGTTGTTTGTCTATAACGGACAGGAAATTTAGAGGTTAAGATCCAGAAGACTGCCTGTTTCCTGCTCAAGTATTAAATCAGATCTTTTGTTTCTTTTTTGGGCAACACTTCCTGCTCTCCCCAGGCCAACTTTTAAATGACAAGCTAGTTCACAGAATGCTAGGGTGCGGAGGCGACAAGCTAGTTTGTCACCTCCCCACCCTAGCTATGCACGTACCCATCTGCTTGTGCACGAGTAAATGAATTTACTGGATCACAACCTATATAAATATATATTACGTTACAGTCAATGTCAATGGTTTGGTGATGCCGACAATCACATAACCCAGACAAATTTGGCAAGTGTTCAAAAACTTTTATACCAGTGAATGCTGACCTCAGAATATTTGTCAGCATTCACTGGCATGCATGCAAAAGGCTTATAGAAATCAATTTTTCAGATATTCAGCAAACTTACCCATGATTGCCAGCACTAACCTGCAAATGTCAGTTAAGTATCAAACACACACATATATGTACAGACAAACATGTTGCAAACACACACAAATATACACATATAAACATATGAGTGCATACATATCTTTCACAAACAATTCATTTGCTTAAATAATGTTGAATCAGCTTTTTTCGTCCAATTCTAACATATCAACACCATTACAAAAATGACAGGTGCTATAGGCTTATTCCCCATATCTGCCTGTGGAAACTGTGCTGTCGCTTCAAACGTTAACTGAGCAAGTTGAAAGATACGATTGGAAAATAATCAGAAGATTAAATAAATGTGTGGAATTCCCCAAGAGGAGACAGGAGCAGAAATCACATGGAATCTTGAGTGTTATATTCAGTCTCTCCTGATGAAATCTGGCTGATGCGTTTGCTTGAACCCCACAACTTTCGAGAGAGCTGTCCCACACGCATCTGTTTCGGGTAATTGAGAGAAACAAAAAGAAGGGGAGGGAGTGGATAAGGGGAATAAATTAAATAAAAACTTCAGGAGATTCTGGAAAAGCACAGACAGCACAAGATATAGCACGCACACACACACAACATAATGGGTAATTTATTCCTAAAATAATTCAGCGCTTGGACAATTTTAAGGAACACAAATAAGCAAAGCAACATGGATGTCTGTCTTGTGCTTTCTGACCGTTATGGGGCCTTAATGTCAAGTGGTTTTATAAGAACTCTGTCTGGCCTTCCTTTAAAATCGGGGGGGGGGGGATGGAATTTAGATCTCTGGCTTTGTGGTGGCGTTTTTTTGGTTTGGTGTTTTTGATAAACACAGTTTTTTTTTAAAGTCCAGTGTAAGAGAACAAAATCAGTTTTAAGGTTTTGCCAGGGAGTAAGTCTCATGGAACACAATGGGACTCGCTTTCATTCCAAACAAGCAGAGGACAGAAATGCACCTAGAAAAATGCTACGCTTTAGCAGGAAAACTAAAACGCTTGGCAATGAATCAGATAGAATACGATTCTGCACAGCAGCAGCAAGAAGAAGATCATGGCACCAAATCTCTACAAATTTAAATTGCTCAAGTGAAATAATTAGTGCAAGAATCACTATTAAAAAAACATGTAAGGTATATTGACATAAATACATAAAAGTTAAAGCCTATGCTGAGATATGTATGGCCCAATCATGCTGGTGCGGTTAAAGGCAGATCAATACCTGTGGTCCCAACAGCACTGGAATCAGATATGCTCTTCTGCAAACAGATTTATCCCTTCACAGTTTGCAGAACAGGCTAAGATCCTGCAGCGATTTCCAGTCCTGGAAGCAACTTTTGCTAATCCCTCCCAGCCTCCTCCACTTGTTCTGCCTTCCAGAGCAGCTTTTTGTGGGGCCCAGCAATTATCTAATCAATACAATATAATATACAAAAAAAAGGAATATTGCTAGTGCAATGTTTGGTTGCCTTTGACTTCAGCAAACCAATGGCTCAGGCACAGGTTTAATTTTGGACCAGAGGCAAGCAGTGCAAAACATTTCAGAAATCTGCGGAGTGCTCAAACCGTGTGACGCTTGAGATAGGGGGAAAAAAAACTGCAGAGCTTCTTTTTACATGATCTTCAGGAATCAATCGGAGAGAGTTATCAGTTACTTCCTAGCATCTTTTGAAGATGTTAATCCAGAGGTTTGCTTGACTTAGGAATGCCCCATTAGGCAACACTGCGAAATTAGAAGGAATTCTCTCAAACTCGATGCAATGCGGCATTGAGAGCCAGTTTGGTGTAGTGGTTAGGAGCGGCAGACTCGTAATCTGGGGGAACCGGGTTCGTGTCTGCACTCCTCCACATGCAGCTGCTGGGTGACCTTGGGCTAGTCACACTTCTCTGAAGTCTCTCAGCCCCACTCACCTCACAGAGTGTTTGTTGTGGGGGAGGAAGGGAAAGGAGAATGTTAGCCGCTTTGAGACTCCTTCGGGTAGTGAAAAAGCGGGATATCAAATCCAAACTCTTCTTCTTCTTCTTCTCCACTGGTCCACAAAGCTTGTGTCAGCATCTTTCCTCAATGGCACCGAAATAATTTGGTGCAGTTGTGTTTTTTTTTTTAAAAAAAAAGGTTTGGCGAGACCCCGTTTTTGTGCAGTGCCTGATGAACGCTATACAAGTGATACTCGCATACAGCGGCTTAAGAACCATCACAGAACAAAATAGCATCATTTGCCCTTTTCTTAACTCTTAACGGGCAATGATAAGGTGGTGCTTAACTATAGCTTTTAAGGTCAAACCCAAATGCAGTAAAGCAAAGACAAACAAAATTCCGCAGGAGTTCATCCTTGTCTGTTTAGCGCTCTTCCGAAATCAAATTTCGTAGCTTGCAAACAGGAGTGGTGCGTTAGTGTTTAGAATGAAATGTTATACGGCGGGCAGCAAGGTGCAAGTTCAGTTCAGCCGGTTTCCCGATCTAGCAAGCAGCAGAAAGTTGCAATCTCAGCTACGGTAAAACCTCTCTATTAGTCCAGGCACACGCCTGATACCGCCCCCCGCTCCCCAACGTGTTGTTCCCTTCTATGCTCCCGTTTCCAGCGGAAGTCCTTTTGGAAAGAAACCGCAAGAACATCTCGAAAACTATTTCTTCCCCTCGGAAAGCTCCAGCTTGCTCTGACGTTTGCCCTGCCACAGAGGCGATCGCTTGCCCAGCTGGAAGGCAGAAATAAGCGAGCTGCCCACCGTTCGGTAGATAAAGTTCCTGATGGTAGGTTTTACCTCTGCCGGCTTCCCGACGCCGATGATGATCAACTTGCCGTCCTCGAGGCCCACCAGAATATGACTGGACTCTTTGGTCACAGAGACACAGCGAATCGGCAGCCGCATGGCCAACGGGGAGGCGCTGGGGCTGAGGCTGAAATAAATGGAAACAGAACAGACAGGTTAGCAACCCCTAGAAATGCACCAAAGGTATATTTTAGAGCAGGCGTGTCCAAGAGGTCGATCGTGATCGACTGGTAGATCCCCGTGAGGTTTTGGTAGATCGTGGTTGATCGCTTGGTCCCTTTCCTTAGCGTTGGCAAAATCGAATCCTGCCCCTCCCTGGTTGCACAATCTGCAGAATGGAAGCCTTAAAAATGGGGCTATCCTCCTCCCTAAAAAAAGCTCAAAAGGGTCAACAACTTTGACTTGAACCCCCCCCCCAAAAAAAACGGGGGTAGATCACTGCCAGTTTTTAATTCTGTAAGTAGAATTAAAGCAGTCTCTTGGTAGCTGGACACCCCTGTTTTAGAGGATGTCTGGATACAGGAAGAATATTGGCATTGACTGGTAGGCCTTATAGTTGTGGGAAAGGACAAAAGTGGTCTCAAAGCAGGGGCGGGGAACCCCTTTTGACATATATGCAAATACGTGACACATGACAGATATGCAAATATGTGACAACAGCAACTATTAACTCTATACGCATCAAAACGGAAAGAAGAGAAGCTTTCCTTTTGGGAATTGTAGGGACAGAACTACCCAAACGGTATAGAAATTTATTCACGTACGCGACTGCAGCGGCAAGAAAAACCCTTCATTTATTCCAGTGATCGCAACATATTGGAAAAGACAAGAGGTGCCAAAGGTTGGAGAACGGCAGGAGAAAGTATTTAGTTACTTAGACCTAGCAAAATTAACAGTTTCGATCATGGGACTCAGTAGCCAAAAATTTCAGAAAAATTGGGGAAAATTTGGGGATTAAATGAAAAAGCAATGCCCCACACTGAAGCCTCGGATCTATTTCTAAACATTCTGCATGGAAAAGAGTATAGAGTAAGAGGGATGCGTGAATTAAATAGAGGATAATTAAGAAGAAGAAGAGATATTACATTATACCAACGAAGTTAAAATTATAGGGAACTTTAAAAAACCCGAGAGGAAGGCAAGGGGAAGTCAGGTGGGAAGAGGGGAGTAATGGACATGTGTGGAAGGAATTTTTCTTTGGGATAATCAGAATAGGATAAGGAAAATATAAAGGTGAGATAAGTGATAAACTAGTAGAAGTGTTGATAAATATTAAGTTTTATGATTTAGTATGTTTTTTGCTTTATATATGTAAGATTTGATATAATTTGATTTGATTTGATTCGTCATGTTTGGTTACGATCAAATATGATTTGAGATATGTTTTATTTGTTCAGTTTTTGTTGTCTTTGTTTGATGTTTATTTTGTTTTAATTTGAAAATCTCAATAAATATATATATTTTTTAAAAAAATATTTCAGTGGCCCTGAGTGCTGGGATTGTGGCTAAGTAAACGTCATCTGTTGGCTCATGGTTCAACTTTTAAGTCAAGAACCAAGGAAGGCCGGGCAGTCGGCAGCCCCAGCCACGGAAGCAGTTTCAGTTGAGGAACTTCCAGCCCCTCCGAACCTTTCTCATTACCTGTGAAGATCTCGTATGGATAGAAATCCCTGTAGGCTCCCCATGACAATATATTCCCCAGCCACGCACAGATCCGACACGTCCTCTTTCAGGCTCTCGGAGCCCAAATACCTTCCATTCACAGAATAGAGATGTAGTGCATTTTTATCCTGAGAAAAACAAAACAGAACTGATTACAGGGGACTGCATAATGAAGGCATTTCTTCTGAACAGAGGCAGATAACTACCGTGAGAAAGAAAGAGGCAGAGAGAAAAGCAAACCTTTTGCTCACACCAGCCTGCAGCAATCTTAAATTGTGCTTTTTTAAAACATAATTTTGATTAATTTTCTGTTTTACAATTTCAGATAAACGTTTTACATCCTTAAGATATCAATGGCTTCCCTTCGTCTCTTTCCATGGTTCATTCTGCCTATCTTATATCCCTGCATATCTTACAAAAACTGTACCAATCGGTTTTCCATTATTACATCCGTCAAAAGTTATTTACACTGTTGGATTTATCTTAATGCTGCCAGTGTTTTCAGCTGTACACAATTATTTTCCATATGTCTTTAAACGTGTGTTCTTTTTTTCTTATTCTATATGTTAAGTCTGCAAGTTGTGCATATTCTGTGAACTTGAGTCGCCAACCTTCTTTGGTCGGGACTTCGCTCATTTTCCATTTGGGGCTAACAAAACACAGGCCACAGTTGTTGCCTACATAAATAACCTTTTCTGACACCTGGGAATTTCAGTCTGAGTTATCCCCAACAGAAAGGACCCTGTTTTTTTCCAATTCATTATAAATCATTTGCCAATACTCTTTTACTTTTTTACATGTCCACCGCATATGGAAGAGTGTTATGCTTCTTGACAACTATGTGGGAATGAGGTGTATTCTCCCACCTTTTCCCATGGAAAAGATTTCAGACAATGCAGTAAACACTGGCTTATCCTTTACAGCAGGGCTTCCCAAACTTGGGTCTCCAGCTGTTTTTGGACTACAACTCCCATGATCCCTAGCTAGCAGGACCAAGGGTCAGGGATGATGGGAATTGTAGTACCAAAAGCAGCTGGGGACCCAAGTTTGGGAAACTCTGCTTTACGGGAATGAGTCAAGCCTCCACCTTCTTCTGGCTCATGTGCTTTTCAGCTCCCCCTTTCCTCCTCTGAGAAGGAGTTTAGAAGCTTCTATTTGAAGGAGATAACAGAAATCACTGGGTTAAAGCTGACTGAAAGTCCAGAGATAGCATCATCATCAATTTATGATGGGCTGGAAGGTTTGCAGGCTATGAAGGACTTGCTCACAAATTTACTGACAGCTGCACGAATTATAGCCAGGAAGTGGAAAGGGCAAGCAGAGTATAAAATAGAAGAATGGTATAAAGAGGTGAGGGATATAGCTATTAACGTTAAATTAGCATGTGCCATTAAGGTACGACGGGGAATATGCAGGAGAAATGATTTTGAGGAGATATGGAGGGTGTTTGTAGAATTTGTACTGTTAAAACAGAAAGGGGTCAAACCATTGCAAGAGGTGTTGAAATGTTGGAAGGTTGGATAGTTACAATGGAATGGTCTCAGGGGTGGGGTGCACACTTTATTCTTATTTATTTATGATTATTACTTTGTCAAGAGAGGGGGAGGGAAGAACAAGCTTCTATTTCAGTTTAGAGCTACTGCAGTTTGGTGTGTGATCCAAGCCACAAACGGTAGTTAAGCCTTAACCACTGTTTGTGAAAACAAGCCAGCTTAGAATCATGGAATTGCAGAGGTGGAAAGGGACCCGGCTCATCGCCTAGACCAGGGATAGGCAACCTAAGGCCCATGGGCCTTCTCAATCCGGCCCACGGACAGTCTGGGAATCGGCATGTTTTTACATGAGTAGAATGTGTGCTTTTCTTTAAAATGCATCTCTGGGTTATTTGTGGGGCATAGAAATTCGTTCTTTTCTTTTTTTCAAAATATAGTCCGGCCCACCACAGGGTCTGAGGGGCAGTGGACCGGCCCCCTGCTGAAAAAGGTTGCTGACCCCTGAGCTAGACAAACTTCCTGCAGTGCAGGGATCTTGCCTAAAGCATCCATGACAGATGGCCACCCAAACTTCCACGTGAAGGAGAGCCCACCACTTTCTGAGGAAATCCGCTCCACTGTCGGAACAGTTCTTACCACCAGAAACTTCTTCCTGGTGCAGTTGGCTTCTTCTAAACAAGCCACGGTTAAGAACCACCACTGCTTGTCTGCGGTTCATGGACAGCTTCTGCTTCAGTTTCAAAACTCCCTTCCTGTGGCAGCTTTAGAAGACATGAGGCTACGCTCATTCCCAGGGCTTGCTGTGGCACCTGAAGGAGCCATTTTGCAACTGGGCGCGGGCATGAGATCAGATGCCTGATCTGAACAACGGCTTCACCTCTTTTTGGAGGCAGCCAAATAATGAGCAGGCCATGTCGGAGGTATACTTGTTACACAGCGACGTGGTGATTTTAAAGGCAGCATTCTTGCATAAATAAACAAGCTTCAATTTGTGCTGGGCATACGACACACTGGTGAGAGAATCTGAGCCCATGAGCTTAAAAAAAAGATTGCAGTGGTACCTCGGGTTAAGAACTTAATTCGTTCTGGAGGTCCGTTCTTGACCCGAAACTGTTCTTAACCTGAGGTACCACTTTAGCTAATGGGGTCTCACGCTGCTGCTGCGCCACCAGAGCACGATTTCTGTTCTCATCCTGAAGCAAACTTCTTAACCCAAGGTACTATTTCTGGGTTAGCAGTCTGTAACCTGAAGCGTCTGTAACCCGAGGTACCACATGATGATGATGATGGTTAAATTCAAAGTTATCAGGGTAGTTCACAAGATAAAAATGGGATGGCGGGGGGGAGACAAAAAGGTAAGAAGAATTGGCCTAAGAGTGCTCAGTTGACCTAAGAAGTAACCACCGATTCCCTTTCCAATCCGCCCCCCCCCCCCGGAAGCAAAACAAAACAAGGACGCATGCTTCTAGGCCTTTGTGAGTACCTTGAGAGTTGTCTTTCCTTCTACACTGGTGTGCACGACTATATGTCCTTCCCAGGAGACGGCGAGATTTGAGACTGTGAGCGAGAGAGCTCTCTCGCACGGCGGCCTCAGAGTCTTCACGTACTGACCTTTACGAATCGTATGCACAATCACAGTGCCGTCCTGTTCAGAAGGGAGAAAGAAAAAGCCACGCATTCAAAAAGTGTTCTAAGACAACAACAACAACAACAACTATTTATTTATTTATTCATTCATTCACTCATTCATTCCCTGTCCAACCGGCTGGGTTTCCCCAGCCACTCTGGGCGGCTCCCAACAGAATATTAAAACAACAATAAAACGTCGAACATTAAAAACTTCCCTAAACAAGGCTACCTTCAGATGTCTTGTAAAAGTCAGGTAGTTGTTTATTTCCTTAACATCAGCTGGGAGGGCGTTCCACAGGGTGGGTGCCACCACCGAGAAGGCCCTCTGCCTGGTTCCCTGTAACCTTACATCTTGCAGGGAGGGAACCGCCAGAAGGCCCTCGGAGCTGGACCTCAGTATCTGGGCTGAACGATGGGGGTGGAGATGCTCCTTCAGGTTTCAATCCGGGTGTTTTTGTTTTTTTAGTATACGTGGAACCATGTGAAGTGTTCAGCATGGCAGTGGTATGGGCAAGGGTGTTTTTAAACTCAGTTTAAAATGGGGGTGTTTTGAACTGAGAATCCCAGTGATGAGAGTGGCTCTTGTTAGAAATTGAGCGACACACATAAAAAAGACACACGGTGAGGCAGTGTAGGCTATTCCAATAATGGGGTACAGCCCCACCATCCTTAACGTGCCCCTGCCCATGGACCTGCCTGCCCTCCTGCCTTACTTACAACTGGTCCAGGGGGTCGCATCCTTTCTCAGCAGTTTCAGCCCTTGCAGAACACATCAGGGTGGAAGATCGTGACAAAATCAGCATCAGTTGCCTTTGGCCATCTTCTGCTCTGGCTCCGCCTATACAGTATCATTTAATTGCTTGGCTTATCATTTGACAGGTTTGGGGCCGTTTTGGGTTTTCCCTGATCTGCAATGTGTGTGCACGTTTTAATTCTATATTTCTATTTTGTCAGATACACCGGGTTTCCTTCTCCACCCTTCAGTTTAAAAGAAAGGAGGAGGAGGAATGATTTTAGAAATAAATATGAAAGCAAAAGCAAAAAACAAAATCCTAAGACCCAATGCCAAAAACGTCACATACATACACACACACACACACACACACATATTGCTATATAATAAAATCATTTAAACAACCTTAAAATATCAATGACTTCCCTTCTTCTCTTTCCATGGTTCATTTTGCATAACATAAATCCCTGCATATTTTATATAAACTAAACCATTCAGCATTCCATTATTACATCCATCCAAACTTATTTACACTGTTTGAATTTATCTTAATGCTACCAACGTTTTCTAATGTACAGATTTCCCCCCTATATATTCAATAAACGTTTCCCAATCTCCTTTAAACGTTCCTTCCCTTTAAAGAAGCACATCACATTTTGAACCTGCAGCTGTACAATCCTGTGCATATGTACTCAGAATTAAGTCTCACCATGTTCATTGGGACTTATTCCCAGATTAAGTCTGCTTAGCAGCAGTGCAGCCTAAAAACACAACTCACAAGCGTAAATGGAAGGGGTAACAACGACGCACGTGAACGAGGTCACCCAAGACTTGAGAATTAAATCACGGGACGGTTATTTGCTTTCAGTGTAGTTGGGAAAATAGCAAGCACACTCACCCTGCCCCCTGACACCGCCATGTCCAGTTCTGTACTGATGCCAACACAAGACACTTCATTGGTATGTCCATACAGAATCTGCAAAGGTTTAGGTGCCAGGCCTACAGGCATGCCTCCCTGGTACAAATAATAATAATATATATTTTAACCATACAGAAGATCCTTTCAAAGCATCAATACACTTAGATGCAACTATTAGTCAAATAGTTATTTCTAAATCAGTGGTTCCTTTTGCTTTTCTCGTGGCATAACGAAGCAATTTCTCACAAAATCAATGTACAGAAAAGTTATTGCAACATACAATTCCTGGTAGAGTCGCGTTTCGAATCAGACTACTGCTGGTATATACAGTGGAACCTCTATTTGCGACCATAATCCATTCCGGAGGTCCGCCCAGAGGTCAAAACAGGTCGCTGGGAGAGGCGCCGTTGTGCGCATATGCAAACGGCGATTGTCCGCTTCTGCGCATGTGCGAACGACAATCGCTGCGCATGCGCGAACGGCGGCCCACCCACTGGTTACTTCTGGGTTTGCCACGGTCATGACTTGGAACAACCATAAGAAGAGGTGGTGATAAGTAGAGGTTCGACTGTATTCACAAAATGCAAGTCCAGTCAGATTTGAATACACAGCCACAGACCCATTAATACAATACCATACACACCAAAATATCTTGGAAAGTGTTTTGTCCAATGCTTGAAGGAAAGGAGAAAGCTGCAAGATAGGAATTTCTTATCTGACTAAGGGCAGAGTTATATGTGCTTAATTCTCTTCTGTAAGGCCTATCATTACAGCAGCTCTTTTAAAGAAACATACCCCTCCTCTCCAAGCTGAGCTCTGAAATTGTAAGTAAGCCCAGCTGCATCAAAATTGGCCCCCAACGATGGGAAGAGACCACAGAGAGTAGAATCATCTGCATTATGGACCAAAGTAGACATGGCATTCAATATGTTTCTCTGCAGCATGGAAGTGACTACCGTATTTTACGCTCCATAAGACGCACTTTTTCCCTCCTAAAATGGAAGGGAAAATCGCTGTGCGCCTTATGGAGCGAAGGCTTCGCTCCCACTGCCTACATCCCCTGCCGCGTTCGGCGGGAGGTGGGGGGAGGCAGCAGCGATGTTGCTGGATCATGCCAGCACCTCCGTTCACCGCTTCTTTCGGCGAGCGGAGCTGCTGCACGATCCAGCATACCGCTGCTTCCCCCGACCTCCCGGAACGCGAGCGGCGGGAAGCGAAGGGGATGTTGGTGGATCGTGCCAGCAGCTCTTTCGTTCACGGAGCTGCTAAGACCCAACATCCCCCCACGTCCCGCCTGCATTCGGCAAAATGGGGGGAGGCAGCTGCGAGAGATTTGGGATCGGTGCCACAGGGAGGTTGGTAGCAGGATACCAACACCACCCCACGCGCTGGCCAAATGGCTTTTGTCCAAGCTTGAAGGTGGAGGAAACAGCGGGGAGCTAGCTGCTTTCTCCACCACCCTGCGCCCCGACTAAAAGCAGGCTTATCCCCTGTTGCTTAATTCTCTTCTGTAAGGCCTTCATTCAGCATGCTCTTTTAAGAAACATACCCCTCTCTGAAGGGAGCTCTGAAGGGTAAGAAGCCCAGCTGCACAAAATCCGGCCCCCACGAGGGAGAGACCACAGAGAGTAGAATCATCTGCATTATGGACCAAAGTAGACATGGCATTCAATATGTTTCTCTGCAGCATGGAAGTGACTAATTAAAACTCCCCTTCCCTGCCTGGACTCAACTATACTGCTGGCAAATAAAACATTTCAAGTGTGTTGTAAAGTGCAATATACAAATGTGAGCTGTGGCAAATTCAATGTAAAAAAAATTTCAAAACTTTTTTTAAAAAAAGCATTTTCACAGTGTTTTTTTTTTAATGTGTAGATTCCATCCCTTGTTGTAAGATGGCCATTGCCAACCCCTCCTCCTGCACCAGCAGCTTCTGTTTGCATTTTAGAAAAGTATGACGTCTAACTTTGCCCACAAGTTGTCTTGATAGATGTAGGTTTGGGGAGGACCGTAGCTTATTGCAGAGCATTTGTTTTTTATGCAGAAGGTCCGAAGTTCAATCCCTGGTGTCTTCAGGTAGGGCTGGGAATACCTGAAGCCCTGGAGAATCACTGTTAAGTCACTATAGACCATAATGTGCTGGAGGAACCAGCGCTGTGACTCTGTGTAACATAGCTCCCTATGAACAAAGAAGTGTGGTTTTGCCCTTAGGCCAGGGGGAAATCACTCACTCGTTTTCTCTGTGAAAAGGTGATTTAAAATGAAATAAAATAGATCATCATTTTTTTAAAAAATCAGCACAGCCTTGTGAAGCAGCTACCACACTCCTGAAAAAGCTGGAGTACTCAGAATGGGGTAAACTATTTTAAAGTGGGGTTTTACTGATTTTAGTTGCTGCTGGATTCCTGCTGCTACGACTCTGTGGTATAAATGATATGTTGCTTTCTGTGATTGTTTCTCTATTGACTTCCCTGACGCTGGAGGGAGAAGGGAATATCGGAATCTTGAATAAAAACAAACGAAGGAACTGTGAGTCACGCTCCTTAAGGGATCCTTCAGACCCAATTCGAAATATAGGGCGGCGGGCAACATTTTGTCACATTTACAACTGCTTGTTCCTTGCAGGAAGAATCAAGAGTGTGAACAAGAGATCTGCACCTTTAATGTGCAGAAGAACGCTCCGAGGAGTTAACAGCCAATCTTAAGAAAGGGTTTTGCTTTCAGGCACCACTTCGTTATCCCAACAGCTTGCTGGCACACGTCCATCACAGATCCCCAAGTTGCTCCTGTACATTTTGGACATTTTTCCATAATTCAGCAACTACAGAAAGCATGAGTTGGCTCTTAAGACGATCACACCTCAAGGTCACAACACTTCTCCCCTCCTTGCTGCTTCCCAACCCACTGCAGGTTGCCTTCATGGACCTGCGAAAGCTAACTTACCTGCTGAACAACTTGCCATATCATACAAGTGGTGTCCCTCGAGCCCGAAATTAAATGGATTCCGCAGAAATCCATAGCCAAACATGTCACTATATCTGAACAGAGAAGGAAAGCGATTAGCTGAGGGTTCCCAATTTTTAAAATGCAATTTTAGAGAGACTGCGGCGCGCCAGCTTCTACAAAAACAGATGCGTGGTTCTACGTTGCAAAGCAGCCACCTGGAAGAATGGTTTAACGGCAAGTGAAGGGTGTCAGCCCGACTCTAAGTAAGAAATGATATGGCCATCCGAGGAAATGATGATGATCAGGAGTGGAAATGATGATGGAACAGGAGTGGGAAACCTGACTGTATTATTGTATTAATATTATTGAATTGTATTAAATTGTATTAAATTAATTTAATTTGGTTTGATTTGATTTGTAATAATTTGGAAAATTAATAAAACTAAATTGGGGGGCGGACAGAAGACATGGAGACCAATGCCTTGGTGGATTATCTGGGCTCTGAATCATCCAATGAGATTACCAGGATCACTTTGGGAAGCAGAACTACTATTGCACCAAAGCAGCAGAGATAGCTCTAATTCTCTGCGCCGGGGGAATCCATTCCATAAAGGACTTCCTTTTGCATTTCTAGTTTGTGCACGACTCTTGCTAATTGATCAAAGCAGCATACTGAAGTACCCATCTCTCCCTCTGCAACCCCTACCCCCCGTTATCAGAAATGACTTACCCATGTGCCGAATATGCTGTGCCATCAATTTCCCCTTTGTGAGTGATGTCACTCTGATGCTGTTGTCCCAATGGCCTCCACTAAATAGCAGCTTTGCATCGTGAGATGCTACAAACAACTTGGGTGTAATCTCCAGTCCTGGCGCAAAAGGACCACTCACGCTTCGTTGTGTTCTGCAAACAATTGGTTATGTTAAGGTCTGTGCTGCCTCCTCAAAGGCATTCATTTCCTCTACCTACAATGCTCAGCCCAAGCAACCTAATTTCAAGATAAATATAAGTTCATTAAACTCACCCGCACAAATACAGAAAACAAAATAAAGTATTCAAAAGACAGAGAAGCAATTCATAATTTATCGAATTTCCCAAAGCTCATTGCGTATATTTCATCTCAGCAATGAGCATTATTATTCTCATACTAGCTAAAAGCCTATTAGTATGGCAGGTAGCAAGATGTGTCTTATTAAAGTGACCAAGATAAAGGTGACCACGAAGAGCTGGCCATAGTTTGCTGGTTCAGACAAAATGGAAACTCTGGTTTGCCTCAAACCATTACTGGGAGTGGGAAGAATAACATAAGGTTTTGCTTATCCACATGGCTTAGCATTACCGTGTTTTTCGCTCCATAGAGCGCACTGGACCATAGGGCGCACCTCGTTTTTAGTGGAGTAAACAAGAAAAAAATTTTTTTCTGGTTTTCCTCCTCTAAAAGCCCTGTTTTTTTGAGGATCAGCTAAAAGTTTTGCAGCTTTTTTTGCAAAGGGAAAAGCCCTGTTTTTTTGAGGATCAGCTAAAAGTTTTGCAGCTTTTTTGCAAAGGGGGAAAAGCAAAGAGGAAAAGCCCCATTTTTATGGGGTTCAACTCACATTTCTGCAGCTTCTGTTTCCAGACAGATAATCTAATCAGCCAGTCACATGTCGCTGGGGAAACAAACAACCTCCCTCTGCAGCACATTCAACAATGGAGGGCGGGGCTGAAAGGGAGCCGGGACTCTTATCTCTCTCCCGATCTCTTGCTGATCAGCTGCTGAGCGGGGTCCTTTCAACACCCCCTTTTCTCTTTGTAAAATAAAAAGCACAATCTGCTTTTGGCCCCTGGGCAATTCAGCTCCAGGGACCACCATTCGCTCCATAAGACGCACAGATATTCGCTCCCCTTACTTTTTAGGAGGAAATAAGTGCGTCTTATGGAGCGAAAAATACGGTATGTCTGAACCACTCAAATATATTCAAAGCTGGTTAGTTTCACAGCTGAGCACAGATCTGAGTCAAGGCTTTGAGAGATTATGGCCCATGTTCTAACTACTCCACAGCACCAGCTTTTAACGCACATTTTTGCCTTCCGTACCTACAACTGTGTTGTTTACAACCAAGGATAACACTTCAGACGTCTGACGAAAGTCCTCCTGAATCGTGGCACGATAAAAGACCAGAAAATGATCTTTATTCTTATTTTACTCACTTGGGGTTTGTCACCGTTTGATCTCTCAGAAAAGTGAAATAGTTGGAGATGTTTCTGTCGTAAGGCAGCCACCCGTGAGTTCCAGTGATGCAGTTCTGACTCACTGTTACCTTCAGAAGAACGTGCATTGAGAGAAAGCAGAAAAACCATCAATGATTAAAGCAGTGCGTCCAATTGGCTACATTTATACAACAATCAATATCACGGAGGAGCACAGCTGATTTTCCTTCTCTTCTCCCCCCACCCACTACCCCTTTCTTTAGATAGTTTGAGTAGTAGTAGTAATAATAATAATAATAGGGTAAAGATGCATCTTTATTGCCATTTACTAGGCACTGTAATAATAATCTCATCTACTTGAAGAGAGTGGAAGTACTTCAGACCAGGGCAAAATAAGCTCAGTAGAAATGATAACACTCCAAGTTATAGCCTGTGGTTTTTCACAGTTATACAGGGCAACGGCAACATCATCATCATCATCATCATTATTAAATTTATATACCGTCCTATACCTGGGGGTCTTAGGGCAGTTCACAGAATAAAATCAAGATATAAAATCACAAAATACATAATAAAAACAACAAACGAATAGCGCCCCCCCCACAAAAAAACACATTTTAAAAGGACATAGGATGTAAATCAGATCAACCAAAGGCCTGGTTAAAAAGGAACGTTTTTGCCTGGTGCCTAACGGTGTATAATGAAGGCGAACTTCCCTGGAGAGAATTCCACAGACGGGGAGCCACTGCAGAGAAGGCCCCGTTCTAATGTTTCCACCCTCCAGACCTCTCATGGAGGAGGCACACGAAAAAGAGCCTCAGAAGATGATCTCAGGGTCTGGGTAGGTTCATATGGAAAGAGGCTGTTCTTGAGGTATTGTGGTCCTGAGCCATTTAAGGCTCAATAGCATACAAATCGCTATTGAGCTCAGTTGATAATTCCAAACAACAGCAGCAACAACACACTCTCCAGCACATCCTACTCACCAAAATCTCTGGGCTCCCTTGTGACATGAAAGAACGTGACTGATTCCTGGGGACAATGGACTTAACAATAGGTATCCCATCGCTGATCCCCTAAGAGAGAGGAGTGGGTAGGTGAAAAAATAATTTCAGTTGGCAACAGTTGGATGAGATTGGGCAGACAGTATTTGGCAAAGCTCCCCATGATATCAACAAGTTGCGCAAATCAGCTACCCTGCAGACTGCAACTCCCATCATCGCTGACCAATGGGGTCATGCTGGCTGGGGCTGATGGGAGTTGGGAGTCCAGTTGCAGGTTTCTGATCCACCAGTCGAAAACCAGTGTCTTGGGCTCATGTACCCTAAAGGCACAGGGCAAGGAAGTGTAGGAACGTACACTCCTCAGCAATGTTATTCTCCTTGCCACTCCATCCCAAATACAGTGGTACCCCGTGTTTCTGGATCGCGCTATATAACACAGGTGTGCGTAACACTAACGCCGCCCCAAAGCAAAAACCCGGAAGTATCGCGATTTGAGTGCTTCTGTGCTTGCGCGAAGTGCGCAGAAGCGTTCTGCGCATCCGGGGGTCGTGCGCGCACTCCATAAACGCTTCTGGGTTGCGGGCGTTCTTAACTCAAACGTCCACAACCCGGGGTGTGCGCAACCCAGGGTATGACTGTATGTGCATATGAGATAGCGACTGGGTATCTTCTTTGGTGATCACTTGAAGCCGAGTAAGATTGTCTTCCATGAACATGGTTTTAACCAGGCATAGGCAAACTCGGCCCTCCAGACGTTTTGAGATTAAATTCCCATCATCCCTGACCACTGGTCCTGTTAGCTAGGGATGATGGGAGTTGTAGTCCCAAAACATCTGGTGGGCCGAGTTTGCATATGCCTGGTTTTAACGGTGAATCCGTAAGTGACTGTGGAGGCCAATTCTGGATCCACACGCCCTTCCACAGTGGGGACATTGGTTTCCAGGCGGGAGTTGATCATGGTGTGGATTTGCCAAGCATGCCTTCCTCTTAGCACGTTTCTCCCTTGCGTCCTGAGTTCGAGTGTCTTCAAAGCCCATGACACCTTTGGTAAAGGCTGTTCTCCAACTGGAGCGCTTGCAGGCCAGTGTTTCCCAGTTGTCTGTGTTTATACTACATTTTTTTGGATTTGCCTTGAGAGTGTCTTTAGACCTCTTTTGTTGACCACCAGCATTAGGCTTTCCATTTTAAAGTTCGGAATAGAGTAGTTGCTTTGGAAGACATTAATCAGGCATCTGCACAAGATGACCAGTCCAACGAAGTTGATGTTGAAGAATCACTGCACTGTTAATCGCCTTGCAAGAAGGCACGGTGGGTGAAGCACGGTCAGGACTCGCACTCATAGGTTTTGTGGAACTGTGTCAGGGAACGTTGCCTCCACCAGCCCCAAGCCAATCTTGTAAGAGACCAGCCCTAGCCTTCTGAATACGTTGCATGCATCACAGAAAGGTAACATAAGCCTTGCAACGAGAAAAACATGGTCCAAAGAGAGAGTCTCTCTTAGTTTGCTGATATCAAATTCATGTGTATGCAGTGTTGTCAAGATGTTACCTCAATGAAGAATGACTTCAATTCAGGGAGATGTTGGAACAGGTGGAATGCGGCGTTTTCATTCCTGGTCTGCTTCTGCACCACTTCCACCGCAGACAGCCTTGCAGGATGCGGCTCCTGGGTAAAAAATAAATAGCAGGGAAAGTCGCAATTGTGGAAGCTTTCTTCAAACCTGGCAACGAAGTTACTAGGAATTTAGGCTTGCCTAACCATGCACAATTATCGGGCAAGCACATTTTGCAAGGAATAACTAGGCGAACAACTTAGTAAATCCAGTACAAGATGGCAGGGCGAAACACACTACGCTCACACGGGGCTCTCTAGCCAAATTTAAGTTTTCAATTCTCCATATTTATTTGTTTTTTCTACATTTACAGCCCACATTTCTCCCGCCGTGGAACTCAAAGTGGTGTGCGTGTGGTTCCCGGGCACTGACCCAGAGCCACACCAACTTAATTTCGACAAGACAGCGGCCTTGTGTGCCTTTGGACCACACACACCCACACACACACACACCAGAAACAATATATTCTTCCCCTCCACTCACAGCATATGTGTTTCAGTGCAGGATGCTGCCTATTAGCCTGGATAGCAAACTTGTGTTCTCTATTGCTGCCAAAGGACTTACCTTGAGTAGCTGACAAGGTGTTTGTCCAAAATTATTAATCATCCCCTCTAAGGCTTTCCTTTCTTTCTCGTCGGTCAAGGCGTCAAGATCTACAGCTCCTGGGACGACAGTAAACAAATCAGCACGGCACACCCCATTCATTTAATTACACAATTTAGGCACAAGGTCTTTCACCTAATTTATCTGTTACTGGGAGGCACGTACAGTGGTACCTCGGGTTAAGAACTTAATTCGTTCCGGAGGTCCGTTCTTAACCTGAAACTGTTCTTAACCTGAAGCACCACTTTAGCTAATGGGGCCTCCCGCTGCCACTGCGCTGCCAGAGCACAATTTCTGTTCTTATCCTGAAGCAAAGTTCTTAACCTGAAGCGTTATTTCTGGGTTAGCGGAGTCTGTAACCTGAAGCGTCTGTAACCCGAGGTACCACTGTAGTTGCTGCCTCCTTTGCAACTGTTTCCATGATGCTCCTTCCTACCGCCCACACAGGGACCCAGGTGGCGCTGTGGGTTAAACCACAGAGCCTAGGGCTTGCCGATCAGAAGGTCGGCGGTTCGAATCCCCACAATGGGGTGAGCTCCCATTGCTTGGTCCCTGCTCCTGCCAACCTAGCAGTTCGAAAGCACATCAAAGTGCAAGTAGATAAATAGGTACCACTCCGGCGGGAAGGTAAACGGCGTTTCCGTGTGCTGCTCTGGTTCGCCAGAAGCGGCTTAGTCATGCTGGCCACATGACCTGGAAGCTGTCTGAGGACAAACGCCGGCTCCCTCGGCCTATAGAGTAAGATGAGTGCCGCAACCCCAGAGTCGGACACGACTGGATCTAATGGTCAGGGGCCCCTTTACCCTTTTCTGCATGTGTGGTGGCACCTCAGTAAAACCACTTCTTACTGTTTGTAGCAGAGTTTTCCCTGGAGACAGAGGACGAGAACAGGAGTCACACTCAAATTCTTCAGTCAAGAGCTTATTTATTGCTTGACTGGTTGTACAGGCATTTACTGTATTTTTCACTCCATAGGACATTCCGGACCATAGGGCACACCTCGTTTTTAGAGGAGGAAACAAGAAAAAAATATTTTTCTGGTTTTCCTCCTCTAAAACCCATGTGTTTTTTTTAGAATCAGCTCAAAGTTTTGCAGCTTTTTTTGCAAAGGGAAAAGCCCTGCTTTTTTGAGGATCAGTTCAGATTTGTGCAGCTTTTGCAAAGGGGGAAAAGCATTGCTTACAAACCAGTAAGCACCAGTACAAACCAGTACAGACCAGTAAGCACCAGCAGGTAATAGGAAGCAAGAGGAAAGCGAACCAGTACAAACCAGTAAGCACCAGTACAAACCAGTACAGACCAGTAAGCACCAGTACAAACCAGTACGCACCAGCAAGTAATAGGAAGCAAGAGGAAAGCGAACCAGTACAAACCAGTAAGCTTACTAACTTACGCAAACTTACTAACTTACTCAAACTTACTAACTTACTCAAACTTACTAACTTACGCAAACTTACTAACTTACTCAAACTTACTCAAACTTACTAACTTACTCAAACTTACTCACTTACTCAAACTTACTAACTTACGCAAACTTACTCAAACTTACTAACTTACACAAAATTACTTACGCAAACTTACTAACTTACGCAAACTTACGCAAACTTACTAACTTACGCAAACTTACAAACTTACTCAAACTTACAAACTCACTCAAACTTACGCAAACTTACTAACTTACGCAAAACTTATGCAAACTTGCTAACTTATGCAAACATACTAACTTACGCAAACATACTAACATACGCAAACTTACTAACTTACGCAAACTTACTAACTTACTCAAACTTACAAACCAGTACAGACCAGTAAGCACCAGTACAAACCAGTACAGACCAGTAAGCACCAGTACAAACCAGTACGCACCAGCAAGTAATAGGAAGCAAGAGGAAAGCGAACCAGTACAAACCAGTAAGCACCAGTACAAACCAGTACACCAGACCAGTAAGCACCAGTACAAACCAGTACGCACCAGCAAGTAATAGGAAGCAAGAGGAAAGCAAACCAGTACAAACCAGTAAGCACCAGTACAAACCAGTACGCACCAGCAAGTAATAGGAAGCAAGAGGAAAGCCAACCAGTACAAACCAGTAAGCACCAGTACAAACCAGTACAGACCAGTAAGCACCAGCAAGAGGAAAGCAAACCAGTACAAACCAGTAAGCACCAGTATGCACCAGTAAGCACCAGTACAAACAAGTACGCACCAGCAAATAATAGGAAGCAAGAGGAAAGCGAACCAGTACAAACGAGTAAGCACCAGTACAAACCAGTAAGCACCAGCAAGAGGAAAGCAAACCAGTACAAACCAGTAAGCACCAGTAGGTAATAGGAAGCAAGAAGAAAGCAAACCAGTAAGCACCAGCAAGTAATAGAAAGCGAGAGGAAAAGTAACAGAAAGCCCCAAATGGCTGAAAAACTCAATTTCCCAGGATCCTCAGCCCTCGCAAAGGAACTACTGTGCAAGGGGCCTGGGCGGGGCAGGAAGGGAGCTAGCTCCCTTATCTCCCTCCCCGATCTCTTGCAATCAGCTGTTGAGCGGGTTCCTTTCAACACTCTCTTTCCCTCTTGTTAGCCTTTAGCTCTTTCTAAAACAGAAAAAGCAGGATCTGCCTTTAGCCCCTGGGCAATTTGGCTCCAGGGACCATGCATTCGCTCCATAAGACGCACAGACATTTCCCCTTACTTTTCAGGAGGGAAAAAGTGCGTCTTATGGAGCAAAAAATACGGTATGTTACTACTAAGGTAAAGGGACCCCTGACCGTTCGGTCCAGTTGCGGTTGACTCTGTCGTTGCGGCGCTCATCTCGTGTTACTGGCCAAGGGAGCCGGCGTACAGCTTCCGGGTCATGTGGCCAGCATGACTAAGCCGCTTCTGGCAAACCAGAGCAGCACACGGAAACACCGTTTACCTTCCTGCCGGAGCAGTACCTATTTATCTACTTGCACTTTGAAGAAGAAGAAGAAGAGTTTGGATTTGATATCCCGCTTTTCACTACCCGAAGGAGTCTCAAAGCGGCTAACATTCTCCTTTCCCTTCCTCCCCCACAACAAACACTCTGTGAGGTGAGTGGGGCTGAGAGACTTCAGAGAAGTGTGACTAGCCCAAGGTCACCCAGCAGCTGCATGTGGAGGAGCGGAGACACGAACCCGGTTCACCAGATTACGAGTCTACCGCTCTTAACCACTACACTACACTGGCCCTCGTGCTTTCACACTTTGACATGCTTTCGAACTGCTAGGTTGGCAGCGGCAAGGATCGAGCAACGGGAGCTCACCCCGTTGCGGGGATTCGAACCGCCGACCTTCTGATCAACCAGCCCTAGGCTCTGTGGTTTAACCCACAGCGCCACCCGCGTCCCTTCTGTTACTATTATACACAAGCTATTTACATTCCTTCTTTATCTCTCCAGCATGGTATAATCTCAGTCCAGCAATTAACAATCCTGACACAGCAAAACCCACAGTATCAGCAGCACACATTGTCTTACTTCCAACCTTGTTGTCAGCGTGCGTGCTGACAGCGTGTGTGTGTGTGTGTTTTCCTCGTGCAGAAATTGCAGCCTGCAACTTCCTCCCTTTATTTACACCTCCAGCAAAGCCCGGAGTGCCACTCCTACACACTAAAGAAAATTCTGGAACCCTCTTTAAAGCTTCCAGGAACTTTTATCTGCTTCTTAATGAATGTTTTCCCCCCCCCTTCAAATTCACATTCAAACTTTATTTGCATAGCCGACTGGCCATAGCATCCGAAAGACAAACACCAACAAAAATACAACAAATATGGTTACCAATAAAACCTTATAACCTATTAAAACTCAAGG
This sequence comes from Lacerta viridis, assembly GCA_900245905.1. Taxonomy (NCBI): domain Eukaryota; kingdom Metazoa; phylum Chordata; class Lepidosauria; order Squamata; family Lacertidae; genus Lacerta; species Lacerta viridis. The sequence continues at coordinate 405,711 of OFHU01004568.1, forward strand.
TAATAGCTTGGAATTGTTTTCCTAACACTTTGCCTGCCCGCCCGCCTGCCCCCACCGTACCTCGATGTTGCCAGCTCAATGGGAATTAGCCACAGAATGCTATGAGGCAGAAATCATTTTGCCATGTAAATCACATTTAACTCCTTTCCACATGATACGATGATGTAAGAGTAACATATAGCTTGGTACCTTCATAAGTACAGTAATAAAACACATTCAGGGCCTCCACCGCAGCTGGCCCTCTCTGTTTGTAGCCAAAAATCAGATCTATCCACTCATGGAGATGAGCAGAGACGTACTCCGACTCCTAGGACAGACCGAGAGAATGGGTTTCAGCACTTGCAGGAAAAGTGGCGGTGAAGGCCGCTGTGAAGTATTGCACATGCAAATCAAATGATAGCAAGAAAACATACAGCTTTGTTGCCTTGCGGGCAGCATGTGCTATATGCATTTCCGACACTCCACTGAACCCAGAGGGCAATAAATAGCTCACCAAAGCTTTCCTGTGTTTAAAAATGAAGTCCTCGGGTGACTGGGCCCATTTCGGGAGGAGAACATCATTCACGACTTCTTTCGAGATCTGCAGCTGACCCAAGCTGAAATCTGTGGAGCCGCAATTAAGACAATTAGGTTGCTATAAACTGTGCAAAACAAATGAAACATTTATCAGGAGTTTTTAAAAGTCCATACGGAAGGGAGGTGAGAGGACAAAAAAAAATAATGATTACTTTGCCACAGAAATGGATTTCAGAAACAGTTATACAACAGAATATATCAGGGATGAGGAACCTGGGAGCTGGAATCCCAACACCATCTGCGAGGCATCAGTTTCCCCACCTCTGGAAGACATTAAAAAACCAATAATCTGGCTAAAAACAACTCCCATGTTTATTAGCTATATCTGAATTTCTATGTCAGCCAAGCACTTTACTTAGAATAGTTGAACTATAACCAGGCAGCTTCTCCTCAGAGAAACGCACAGCAAGAAAAACATTCCACCACTTACTATTCTGATTCTCCAAGAACTCTGGAAAGTAGAAGAATTCTGGGATTAGCTCTTTCACATCATTGGGGTTCTCCATGAGAGCTTGCCAGGTAGCAGGAATGGAATGGAACTGCCGATCCGCACAGTCAAATCTGTGGGTTAGAGAACGCATGGGACATGCGTCCTGAGAAATCTCTGAACGCAATCCAAGGCGTAAGGAGGGATACTAGCAATAAAAACGCCCAAGATTCCGCTTAAACAGCATAGGTGTCTGCATTCCTTTGACAGCTTAAATGGCCCAATCCTACCATCACATGGTCCGCAACGGTGTTATGTGATAGTTATAAGAAAAAAAACTGCTCCTTTTCCCTTACGGGGTACCCAAGAGCCCATATAGAGTCCTTATATGGGTTCTCTATCGGTAGGAGGAAATAACAGAGGCCAACCAGAGAATATTGGGAAGCAATGCAACTTAGTAAGCCTGATCTTTATTAACTGTTCAACAGGGGCCCCCACTCACCCCACGCAGGGAGGGAGGAGAGGAACCCAGAACAATGGTGTGCAAGCCCTTATTCAGACTTTTGAAACTGCCACCCTGTAGCTCAAGACACGGGTGGCGCTGTGGGTTAAACCACAGAGCCTAGGGCTTGCCGATCAGGAAGGTCGGCGGTTCGAATCCCCGCGACGGGGTGAGCTCCCGTTGCTCGGTCCCTGCTCCTGCCCACCTAGCAGTTCAAAAGCACGTCAAAGTGCAAGTAGATAAATAGGTACCGCTCTGGCGGGAAGGTAAACGGCGTTTCCGTGCGCTGCTCTGGTTCGCCAGAAGCGGCTTAGTCATGCTGGTTACATGACCCAGAAGCTGTCTGCGGACAAACGCTGGCTCCCTCGGCCTATAGAGCGAGATGAGCGCCGCAACCCCAGAGTCGTCCGCGACTGGACCTAACGGTCAGGGGTACCTTTACCTCAAGACCACCAACCCCCAATACATCATACATACATCACAGAAGGGGCAGTCAACAGCAGAATCCTGTCAGGCAGGAAACCTGTTAATAGGTTTACCTGGACAGCTTGGCCATTCTTTGTGATGGTAAATACTTAATTCCTGAGTCCAGGTCACAGGCTCACCCTATTCATACACAAATGTGCCCTTAAGGCAGGATTTGTGAGCACAGAGACAATGGGGAGCTTTTCCCATTTCCATCCAAACTGCAGAGGAATATTTGAGGTCAGTGAAACCGATTCAGACACGTGGTTTAATATACTTATGTATGTGTTCGGCTGGCACATTTTATGAACATTTATTTTATATCTTAGACCTTGCTTAGGGCTTGCTGATCAGAAAGTCAGCAGTTCGAATCCCTGTGAGCTCCCGTTGCTCTATCCCAGCTCCTGCCAACCTAGTAGTTCGAAAGCATGCCAGTGAAAGTAGATAAATAGGTACCGCTGTGGCGGGAAGGTAAATGGCGTTTCTGTGTGCTCTGGCACTTTTCACGGTCCTTCATGCGCCAGTAGCGTTTTAGTTATGCTGGCCACATGACCTGGAAAACTGCCTGTGGACAAACGCCGGCTCCCTCAGCCTGAAAGCGAGATGAGTGGCGCAACCCCATAGTCACCTTTGACTGGACTTAACCATCCAGGGGTCCTTTACCTTTACCTTCCTCTGTACATTTGAATGCTTAGTGTTAAGGTTTAGACTTATTATGAGTTATTTTAAGTTTAAGTGAAGTCTGCTGCAACTGGATTTCCTATGGACAGTGCCAATCCTGAATGTACTGGATTCACTTGCCTTCAGTAGCAGTAAAGCTCTGCTGGATGAAATACAATTGCCCATGGTCTATTTTGGGGGGAATCCTGCAACATGTTTAAGTCGTTACTCTGCTAACTACACATTGGAATCTACTCTGGATCAATATTGAGTAGAATTCCGTGACAAAATATGCCAGAGACATGTGCTTTTCAGAGAGAGGAGGGTTCATCCTTAACCGAGACAGCAAGGATGGAGATGTTTCCGACCGGTTCATGTCAGACTCATACCTGCCACTCTGAAGCTGGATATGCAATGTGGTAAAAGGCTCTACCCGGATGAGGTAATGCATGACTCCAGCTGCGTTGGAATAGTGAGTGCCGTAGTGGAACTTGTCGACAATTCCAAGTGGATCTTCAAAGTTCTCATATCTTTAAAAAAGAGAGAAAGAGAATAGGGGTTCTCTCACCAATTGAATCAAATACTGATTGCTGGTATATGAACAATTCAGGATCCCCCCCTCCCCCCAGATGTTATTCTGTTACCGGTTAGCACCCGCGATATGTGATATTAAAAACATTCTTCCTCCAAAAATGTTTGGGAAACGGCGTTATCACAAGGTGTTGCAGCTATGCTCACTTTGGAACACGGAGGGAAATACAGAGCACCACACATGTTTTGGGGAGCAAACATTAGTCTGTGGCGCTGTGGGTTAAACCACAGAGCCTAGGGCTTGCTGATCAGAAGGTCGGCGGTTCGAATCCCGCGACGGGGTGAGCTCCCGTTGCTCGGTCCCAGCTCCTGCCCACCTAGCAGTTCGAAAGCACGTCAAAGTGCAAGTAGATAAATAGGTACCGCTCTGGCAGGAAGGTAAACGGCGTTTCTGTGCGCTGCTCTGGTTCGCCAGAAGCGGCTTAGTCATGCTGGCCACATGACCCGGAAGCTGTATGCCGGCTCCCTCAGCCAGTAACGCGAGATGAGCGCCGCAACCCCAGAGTTGGACACGACTGGACCTAATGGTCAGGGGTCCCTTTACCTTTACTAAGATGAGCTAGTCAAACAGCGCTCAGATCACTTTAACTTGAGATCTACAGCAGTTTCTTCTGAAGCCATCATTCAGGAGTCCTGAGGTATATATACCCGCCACATTCAGATGTAATGACAAACCGTGGTTGGCACTTACTATGGTTTGTTTGAAGGAACCCAATTTGAAACTGTGTGGTTAAGCAAGGCCAATAGTAGCATGAGCTTTCAAGATCACCTGGGGGTGGATTGAAATCCAAAGCATTCTGAATGATCTGAGAGGCCATGTGCCTCCTTTACCGGCACTACAATGCCAACTGCCAAGTTTCTGAAAAGCTACTGCGGCTGTACACAGCACAAAGTCTCAATAATGAACCGTGGTTATTTTCTTTACCATGGTTACTTATCAATATAATCAATATGGTACCTTGGCTCCCGAACGGCTTAGCTCCCGAACGTCGCAAACCCAGAAGTGTTCCGGTTTGCGAATGTTTTTTGGAAGCCGAACGTCTGTTTCAGCTGTTGGCATTGTTTCCAGGGCCAATCAGCCAATCAGAAGCCGCGCCTTGGTTTGCGAACGTTTTGGAAGTCGAACGGACTTCCACAACAGATTGAGTTCGGGAACCAAGGTACCACTGTACAGTGGTATCTCGGCTGTCGAACGCAATCCGTTCTGGAAGACCGTTCGACTTTCAAACCGTTCGACAACCGGGGCACAATAGGCAGTCGGCAAATTCCATTGAGAAAATGGAAAAACGCGCCTCAGAAGCCAATAGACTTCCAAGGCGCGTTTGAAAACGGAAGCATTCACTCCCGGGTTTTCGGTGTTCGGGTACTGAATTGTTCCGAGGTTCCACTGTATTCCACTCTATTCTTGCTCTCCCCACCACCACCGCCCTGCCCATAGCTTCAAGTACAGTGGTACCTCAGGTTACATGCATTTCAGGTTACATACTCCGCTAACCCAGAAATAACGCTTCAGGTTAAGAACTTTGCTTCAGGATAAGAACAGAAATCGTGCTCTGGCGGCGCAGTGGCAGCGGGAGGCCCCATTAGCTAAAGTGGTGCTTCAGGTTAAGAACAGTTTCAGGTTAAGAACAGACCTCCAAAACGAATTAAGTTCTTAACCTGAGGTACCACTGTATTGCTTCCTTCCTTGCTAGTTTGGGCCACGTGCGTCTCAAAATGCTGTTCACAACTCAACTTGCATCTATCGATTCCCACCTACGTTTAGCTTCCATGAATTTCTTTACCACCATTTGAATCAACAGTATCATTATCAGCGGGAACACAGAATAGGAAGGTAAACATACTAAGAGCTCCCCCCCCACCGCCGCCACAAAAAAAAAACCAGGAAGAATGCAAATTTAACTAAATACTTTGGTCATTTTAAATGAAATACAGTACCTTTCCAGTACAGCCTTGGCATTCTTTTCATTTGCCACACCAATGGGCTTGGACAGATCCCTGAACACAGCCGGGTTATTGAGATCCAATTCTTCTGAAGTATAATCCTGTAGGACCCATGGAAACTTGAATGGGGAAGACAAACAGGTTTCAGAACTCACATCTCTTCCCCCCACAAATGTAAATACTGAATTCTAGTCTGAAAAGAATACACTGGGAGATGGATGGGGAGGAAACTTACTACAGGATACTGTGCAAGGTCATTGTAGGTTCGTCCTGCCATTGTGTTTAATTGAATGAGGTAGTCAAAGTTTGATATCTCTCTGTTCACCCATTTCTACAAATAAAAGAAAAGGAAAAATCGAAGCTATTAATGAGCATCACGGTTATGCCATACATCCTGCCAGTATCTGAATGAACCAAACAACATTCAGAAGACAAAACTAAGGGAGAAAGGGGGAGATTCAAGTTTTCATGTTTATTTTAGACTTTTATTCCACCCTAACCCAATGGCTCAAAGTCTCTTAAAGTCGTAAACAAAACCACAAGGCTTTCTTTAGTTGGCTTTCCTTCCAGTTCTGCACCGCAACCGGCACCTGGAGTAGGCGTGTTACCGCAGGCTTCCTCAACCTCGGCCCTCCAGATGTTTTGAGGCTACAATTCCCATCATCCAGTGTGGTGTAGTGGTTAAGAGCGGTAGTCTCGTAATCTGGTGAACCGGGTTCGCATCCCCGCTCCTCCACATGCAGCTGCTGGGTGACCTTGGGCTAGTCACACTTCTCTGAAGTCTCTCAGCCTCACTCACCTCACAGAGTGTTTGTTGTGGGGGAGGAAGGGAAAGGAGAATGTTAGCCGCTTTGAGACTCCTTTGTTGTTGTTCAGTCGTTCAGTCGTGTCCGACTCTTCGTGACCCCATGGACCAGAGCACGCCAGGCACCCCTATCCTCCACTGCCTCCCGCAGTTTGGCCAAACTCATGCCAGTCGCTTCGAGAACACTGTCCAACCATCTCATCCTCTGTCATCCCCTTCTCCTTGTGCCCTCCATCTTTCCCAACATCAGGGTCTTTTCCAGGGAGTCTTCTCTTCTCATGAGGTGGCCAAAGTACTCAACTTCAGGATCTGTCCTTCCAGTGAGCACTCAGGGCTGATTTCTTTAAGGATGGATAAGTTTGATCTTTTTGCAGTCCATGGGACTCTCAAGAGTCTCCTCCAGCACCATAATTCAAAAGCATCAATTCTTCGGCAATCAGTCTTCTTTATGGTCCAGCTCTCACTCATTAAGAATCCTTAGGGTACTGACAAAGCGGAATATCAAATCCAAACTCCTCCTCTTCTTCTTCTTTTTCATCCCTGACCTGCTAACTCCTGCTAACTAGGGATCATGGGAGTTGTAGGCCAAAAACATCTGGAGGGCCAAGGTTGAGGAAGCCCGTGTTACCGTTTGACAGTGATGGCTTTCCTCGAGGGAACCCTGGGCATTCCTGGTTCTAGGAAGTGCATTAGACATTTCTAAGAAACAGACACTGGTTCTCCTACAAGTGCTCAAAGAGCAAGAGCACTGGAAGGTCCATACGACAACTGATTAACGTTCATGTGGAAGCTTCTCTGTCATGTTTATGGGCAATGTGCAATGAGCATGCACCAATCAGACATTTGTGTCTGATGTGGCTAACCAAACATCAGCAGAATGAAAAAGAACCCAGCCATATCTGGAAATGCACACCACAAATTAGGGCTTATTGTATTATACTTCGCCAACAGGCTTTTCTTAACAGAGGGATCAGAACACAAAGAGATGGAGTTTGCCTTTTGTATACCGTATTTTCCGGCGTATAAGACGACCCCCCAACTTTTCCAGTTAAAATATAGAGTTTGAGATATACTCGACCGCAGATTCTCCACCCGGCGTATAAGACGACCCCCGACTTTTGAGAAGATTTTCCTGGATTAAAAAGTAGTCTTATACGCCAGAATATATCAATATACAGTATGTATTTTACGTATTTTTATAGCACATTACAACTCAAAAGTGGTTTGCAAAAAGAATTATTATGTCAGCAGAGCAGACTATTGGGGATGTTATATAAAGCAGGGATGAGGAACCTGTGACCTGCCAGCGATTTGTTGGACTACGATTCCCATCAGCCCCCAAAGCACAGCCAGTGTTCAGGGCTTATGGGAGCTGTAGTCCAGCGGCCAGCGGAAGGCCACAGGTTCCCCACCCCCGATATAAAACAAAATAGTTTTTTTCCTGAGTTCTGAAGCTAAGAAATTACTGGGAGAGAGAACAGTTAGGCTTTTTTAAAGGGCAGGAGGAAGCTACCCAGGTTCTACCCTACCACAGAACAATAATAAAAAATAAAAAATTCCCAAGCCATTCCTGGCAACATCTTCCTACCTGGGTTAGTCCAGATGCTTTAAATAATTCTTGTGGAGATCTTGTCCCACTAATATTTGGAGAACACAGAGACAGAATTCGGCTGTACACTTTATTTCTTGCCTATAAGAAAGTACACTAGATTAATTAATCCAATAAAATGCCAAATAAGCACTCTGGAAAGAATATAATTTTTCCCTTACTGTTTCCTCCCGCCCCACACATTAATTTAATGACTGTTGAATCAAATATTGTCCCTCCTGCTTTCTAGAAAAATACCAGTAACCTGTTATGTCTACTTAATCCAACTAAGTGATACTCAGAGCAGATCCATTGAAATCAGTGGACTAGTTACTTAAGTCCACCGATTTCAATGGGTCCAGTCTGAATATGTCTAATGTTGAATATCGCCCATTTATATTTTATGTCTGGTTACACAACTGCCTTTTTCAAGGGCCAGTCCCATGAATTTGCTTTAGAAGCCTGCTATTTCGCAGCCAATTTAACAGCTTAACGATAAAATCACGCCTTTGATTTCCCCTTCAGCACTTTATCAAAGAATTACGCACATCACAAAAGTGATTCTCAAACTTTCAGAGTAAAAAAAAAAAAAAGTGACACAAACAGATAAATCTTTACTCTCTTATGCTACAATGGAATGCAGATTTCAGTAGGTTTATAGTTGCTTTTTTTCAAAAAGCTGGATTTTTGTGATTAAAAAAAAATTCTCTGGGCACTATATACAAAGGCCAAATCAACATATCGTGTGGGGTATCCTCAACCAGTCAGGAATGTTTACATTCTACAGCTGAGTTGACCCTGTTCCTCTTTTTAACCATGAGGCAAGTGCCAGATGTCACCTTGTTACGAATTTCACCCTTTCAGAAGACATACCTCCTTTTTAAAGTTCAGGAAGTAATTGGTCTGGTCAACGAAGAAGATCTCCAAAGCAGACCTCCTCAAGTTATACCGACGCAAATGAATCTCCCGAATCTGAGAAAGAGGCCATTTGAAATCAAAACCTATACCTGGAAAGAAAAGAACTCAGATTTAAAAAAAAGCACTGTAAGATTGAAAGTTAGATATAACTAGAAGGAAAGATAGGTTGCAGGCAAAAAGATAGGTGATCAAGTTAAGTTTGGAGGATCTATAAGTTTAAGATAAATAGAGAAGATTAAATATCTAGGTAATTATGCTTTTTAAGGTGATTAATATGATTATATATATATTTTATTGCAGAAATTGTTAAGAATGTTTAGAATTTTACGAAATTTATAAGTTACTAAAGGATATTGGACAAGGGACGCAGGAAGAGGAGATAGGAGGAAGTCCCATTACAATGTGAGGAAAGAATATTTGATAAAAAGTAGACATATGTGTGCATTCTGTGTAATTTGTTTTTGTTAGTTGGAGTTTGCTAGTTTGTAGTTGGTAGATGTTTTTTATTTGTGTATAAAACGTTCAATAAATAAGATTTTTTTTAAAAAAGAAAAGAAAAGAACTCAGGTCATTGTTGTGATATATGTTGAGAGGACATATAACTTTATTGTGAAGCCAAAGCAGCAGCGTTTGGCAAAATGGTTCAAGAACATTAAATCTGCATACCCCTCTTGCCTACATAAGAACACTGTCTTTGGTATCTGTAGATTTGCACATGTGACATGTAAAAGTTTAATGGCACACCTCCAAGTCCCAGGCCCTGTAACAGCATGACATAAGGTTCACTGCATGTTACAATCTTAGAGAAAACGTGATGAAAATGTTATATATACAGATGGTACCTTACCCTGGCCAAATTGGCCAAGATGCATTAGAAAAGCTCAGATGGATGCTGGAGATGTAAAAATGGGGTAGGTACCTTTATGCACATGTGGTGGGAATGCAAGAAGGTAAGAGAATTCTGGGATCCTACAGGTGAAACTCGAAAAATTAGAGTATCGTGGAAAGGTTCATTTCTTTCAGTAATTCAACTTAAAAGGTGAAACTAATATATGAGATAGACTCATGACATGCAAAGCGAGATATGTCAAGCCTTTATTTGTTATAATTGTGATGATTATGGCGTACAGCTGATGAGAACCCCAAATTAACAATTTCTTTGGGGTTTTCATCAGCTGCACGCCATAATCATCACAATTATAACAAATAAAGGCTTGACATATCTCGCTTTGCATGTCATGAGTCTATCTCATATATTAAACTCCAGTAGCTAATGAAAACAATTGCTTACATAAATGGACTTTTCCACAATATTCTAATTTTTCGAGTTTCACCTGCATATATAATGAACTCAAAAAGATCTTCAAATTCTCATTTAAAAAAAAAACCCCTGAAGCCTTTCTATTAGGTATTATGTCCATGGGAATTAAAAATATATATATCTCAGAACCCTCTTTATATATATGCATCAACAGTGGCTAGGATTTTAATCGCAAATAATTGGAAAGGCGACACAATCCCCACAAAAACGGAGTGGCGAGCGAAAATGACTGGGAGAATAAGTGGAAGCTCAAATCAGAAAGTTAGTAAAGATTGGATAATATTCAAAGAATACCTTAAAAGCTATTGTGATAATGCAAATCTCCTGACAGACTTAAACTGAATCTTGAAACACAAAGAAATTATGTAGCAAAATTTCTTGCTATATATATAATGGAAAAGTAAAATAATAATGAAGTGTGTATAGACCAATAAAATGTAAAAAGTACAATGAGGTGTGTATAGACCAATAAAATGTAAAAAGTACAATGAGGTGAATCGGAAGTTAAAATGTGTGTAATGTAAAATGATTTATCGTTAGTTAGTGTCCATATTAGTGTCCATTGTTAGTGTCCGTGTGTGTCGTTGTTGTTGTATAATAAAGGCTATTGTCAGGAAAAACCCCTCCCCGCAGCTGCCGGTGTCGCGGGAGCGTTTGGACTACAGAGACCCACGTCCGCTGTTCACGAGTTCCTCCTCTCCTTCCTCAGCCGGAAGCGACCATTCCTCAAGCGGAGAAGGGGAGGTGGAGCCAGGAAGGCGGTGCAGGGGCTTGGAAGGGGTCAGAGAGCCTCAGCACCGCAGGGAAAGCGGGGATCGGGGTCAGGTTCCCACGCTCCGGGGCAGGATGCAGGAAGGACGTGGGAGAGGGAGGCGGGGGTTCAGGATCCCGCGGCTTTTTTGCTGGACAAAGAACCGGAAGACTTCATTCCGGGACTCTGCGGAGGATTGAGATGGACGCTTGAATTGCTACTGCACTGTACATAGCTGTCACAATAAAGAACTTAGTTTTAGAAGTTCTGCGTGCCGCCGCGTTACTCATGAGCCACCACTGAACGTCCTAACAGCTATTAAAAAAAAACACACAAATTTCCTTATGAGCAGCACTTCCTGGGAGGGAAACTGAGAATATTTCGTATTGACACAGTTCAAGAAACTGCACAATTCCCATGCTTTTTACAGGCTGGAATCCAGTGGGGAGCAGCTCTCATTGCTTCATAACCTAACGTAAGGCTTGGCAATCACCCGCATTTACCCCCTCGGTAATGCAAATTTGCAGCCTGACTTCATCTGTACCGAATCCTAAGTTGACAAGACTTTACTTTTCCACCCCTGCAAACAGAATTAATTACAAAGTTAAATTGCGTTCAGCAAAACTGTCCACATAATGCTCGCGGTTGTTACACCGTAGGCCTCACCTTCCTCCTTTTCAATGCTGCCATCGTAGAAGTAAATGTGCTGGGTAGTGACCTCCAGCCTGCCGGGGATGTCGTTCTTCGCAGCGACAGAGAAAGATTATCGTCTGCTCTTTGTTGAAAGGAAAAACGAGTTTAGAGTGCAGAAGTGAGTGCTGATAATGGGGTTTCACAGAATTTTCCCCCTTTTAAAAGGAGCTTTGCTTTTCCCAAGAACAAAACAACAAAACTGAGTGACCCTCATCCAGGGCCTCCCTTTGCCAAGCTTAATTGTTATTGATCTGGAAAAGGGAGTTTTCCCACTGCAATAAAAAGCTGCAACATTTTTACCTGTCCTGTATATCACTGTATTACGACAAAACCAAAAAAAAATTCTTGTTTCCCTTAAAAACGAGTCAAGTGGTGGGGAACCATAGTCAAAACGGTATATTTACGGGCATAAGAGACCCCCATCCTCCCCAGTAAGATCTTCTTATCTAATCATCCAAGCGAATTGCCCGGTCCAAAAGAGGATCGCTTACAAAGAAAAGGTGTTGCCCCTGTAAAAATGATGAAGCAAGGGATTACTGTGAAATAACAGGGCTTTTTCTCTTCTATTGCATCCTCCATTTTCGAAACAAAAACCTTGTTCCCCAGTAGGGATTTGATAATACAGCTTAAAACATGCTGGATTTAACCCTAAAAATGGACATCCTTTTGCTTTTGGTTTCAAAAGCTCCCCCCCCAAAAAGTGCTCAGGCTCCCCTTGCCCTTTCAAGATCTCCCTCAATTTCCCTTTAATGCATTTTGCTAAAAAAGGTTGATCAACCTGCCTGTCCTCCTTCTTCCAGTAGCACCTTAGATTTGACCAACTAAGTTTGTTCTTGGTATATCTGAGGCTTTCGTGAAGAAGTGTGCCTATGTGCACGCAAGCAGCTACCAAGAAATACAATTACTGCTATCTTGGGCTCTAAGGTGACTACTGGAGAGGATTTTTTAATTGATTTTTTATTTTACATTCTTCAGGTAGGGTCTATGGTAGTGCCAGTAGCACCTTTAAGTTTGTTAGCTTTCGTGATGTGCATTCCATTATTCTCTATACTGTTTTTTAATTATTTTTTATTTTGCATTCTTCTAGGGTCTATGGTATGCTGTAACTTTATGTTAGATATTCCATATTTTATGTTTTTATGGGCTTATAGCCGCAATAAATTTGAAATTTGAATTCTGCTAGACTTATATCGCTGGACAAAGTTAACCACACAAATGTTCTATTAAATCACATGGTTTCTGTTCATATTATACTGTTATAATCATTACAAGGGATTGGGGGAGAACAAACTGATTTGCACAGACGTATTTTAGTTGAAGTGTGTGGGGGGGAAGAGATCAGTGACGAATCAGACTATTTTAAGATTTAAAAAACCTGAGTTTATAAAACACACTTGAAAAAATTGATGAACTATGCCGAGATAGCAAAACTTACAGGGAGAATCAGAAACCAGGAAGAGGAGGTCTTTAAAAAAGAATGGGGAAGGTTTCTAATTCATTTTAAAAGCTATTGTAAACAACTGCATACATTGGTAGGATTGACAGAAAACTTGTAGTAAAAATTTGAACTATGGATTGACAAAGGATTTATAATAGAATTATGAAAGAGATGCAGAGGGGGGAATTATTACATTAAGATCCGGAGGGGGGGAGTCAGAAGGGATTATGTGTTTATGTATTTAATTCATTTGTTTATGTAAAATAGAAAATGCAAAAAATAATATTTATTCAAAAAAAGACATTAAATCTTACCTAGATTATCCCTTAGGGCACTGGCCTCCTGATGAGAGTTGAAATTGTAATTTTGTACCAACTTTAGCCTCATCCGTGAGTAATTTTCCACATTCGAAAGTTTCCAGTGAATACGATTTAGCTTCCTGGCGAAAGGAATATACCCAAAATAATTTTGACATGCATCAGACGCAGAACTCAACTGCTACAAGAGTTTCCAAGAAAAATAAACGAGAAAGTAAAAAGCTTTAAATCAGACAAACATCGCTGCAGGTGGATTTCAAAATTCATAAACGGGCTGCAGCCGCTTAAGGCCCTGAACAATGGTTTGCCAACAGTGGTGGAATACCTGCTTCTCCATGGGTTTCACAGGGAGCGATTCCCCCCAAAGGTAATCTACTCTGATCCCCAGCTGTGCAGGAGAACTCCCTAGCATTTGGGACACAGAAGTCTTTGATAAGCATCGTTTTTGGCTTGTATTTTTCCAGGGAAGACAGGATTCTCTAGGGTGGCTAATCTGTGGATCCCAAGATGTTGAACAACAACATATTCTACTTGACCAAGCAGGCTGGGGGTGATGGAAGTTGGAGATCAAGTGCATTTGGAAGGTTGCAGGTTAGTCTGTTCTCGATTAGACAAAACACATTAAAAAAAAACCTTAGACCCAAACTTTGACAAGCACGGCCATATTTAAGAAGAGGCATTTTCAGTGGAGCGAGGGAAGAAGAAGAAGAAGAAGAAGAAGAAGAAGAAGAAGAAGAAGAAGATAAGACTCAGAAGAGAGAAGAGTTTGCATTTGGAGATCCCGCTTTATCACTACCCGAAGGAGTCTCAAAGCGGCTAACATTCTCCTTTCCCTTCACAACAAACACTCTGTGAGGTGGTAATCTGAGAGACTTCAGAGAAGTGTGACTAGCCCAAGTCACCCAGCAGCTGCATGTGGAGGAGCGGGGATGCGAACCCGGTTCACCAGATTATGAGACTACCATTCTTAACCACTACACCACACTGGCTCTCCAGTAGATTTACTGGAGAAGAGAATCTACCTCTCCTTGGATGCCATCCCCCGTCCCCATTTTCTCGGCAAGATCTTGTATTGATCCATCAAAGCCCTAGCTTTTGCGGTATGTTAAAAGAACCAGAATTGTAATGGGTCTTTGCATAACTGAACTACAAAAGGGATGAACTAGGGAGGAAAATCCTGAAGCCCTGGGGGGGGGGGTGAATGTGTGCGCGGGAACCTTTGCATCAGAAGGAAATGAACCACATGACAAAACTTTACATGGGTAGTCCGATACTTAATGTACAAGACACATACAGGTGAAACTCGAAAAATTAAGAGTATCGTGGAAAGGCTCATTTCTATCAGTAATTAAACTAAAAAGGTGGAAAACTATGACATGAAAGCGAGATATGTCAAGCAATTTGTTATAATTGATTTCGCTGACCGCAGCTGATGAGAACCCCAAATTAACAATTTCAACAACTTTGGGGTTTTCATCAGCTGTGCCATAATCATCACAATTATAACAAGCAAAGGCTTGACATATCTCGCTTTGCATGTCATGAGTCTATCTCATATATTAAACTCCAGTAGCTAATGAAAACAATTGCTTACATAAATGGACTTTTCCATGATATTCTAATTTTTCGAGTTTCACCTGTATGATCAAAAGAATATTTAGCTAACCCGCTTGATAGGGAAGAGTCATTCCAAAGAGATGCATAATGCTACCTGAAGGAACAAGGGAAAACAGGATCCTCCTCCTACCTTTCAGCCCAGGGCCCCTGCTCACACGTGAGGTAGAGTTTGGCAGCTCTCCACTGTCGGAGAGTTGCCGTCTGCTTATTGTTCACCTGCTTCAACATGCTGTTGTAACGCAGGTTTTCCTGCCGTGCCCGCCGGTTGAATGGCTCCACGAAAAACTCCTGGAGGTGAGAAAGTTTAAACACTTAAATGCAGCCGTACCTTGGAAGTCGAACGGAACCCGTTCCGGAAGTCCATTCGACTTCCAAAACGTTTGGAAACCAAGGCGCGGCTTCTGATTGGCTGCGGGTAGCTCCAGCAGCCAATCGGAAGCTGCGGAAGCCCCGTGACACGTTCGGGTTCCAAAAGAACGTTCGCAAACCGGAGCAATCACTTCCGGGTTTGCGGCGTTCGGGAGCCAAAACGTCCGAGTTCCAGGGCGTTCGGGATCCAAGGTACGACCGTAAATGCTAGTGGGGTTGGTCAAAGGACATGGAAACATCTATACAAGGGGCTGTTTTAATACTCTCCAAAACAACAAGAGCCAAGCAGAAGCAAATCATTCTGTTGAGTTGTTCTCCAAATAAAGACTCCCAAGGCTGGAAAAGAGATCCAGTTGATTTCACGGATCTGCCACCAGCCTTGAAAACAAAAGGTGTCTTCGGCAAGCCTTGGTGCCAAAGATTAGGGCAGCCTTCCCCAACCTTGTGCCCTTCAGATGTTTTAGACTACATTCCCCCCCCCCCAGTCCCAGTCAGAACAGCCAGGGAGGAAGGGAGCTGCTGTCAATTGGCTTGTAAGTCCAGCAACATCTAGAGGGCACCAGGTTGACTACCCATGAGAGGTTTTTTTTGCCGCCCCCACCCTTGGACCAAACTGGGACCTTCCTGGCCAGGCAATGATCGCGTAGGAAGAGCTCTTGGGGTGTCTGCTCTGCTTGGGAAGTAATGAAACGTCACCTGAAATTTGAGCTTGCTTTCTCCTCGCTCCCGCTCTCGTTTGTGGATGTTGACCATCAGTTCCTCGTAACAATCCTTCCAAAATACCGCCATACGCTCATGGCCGTCGCTGAAAGTGCTGAGTTCGTACTGCTTCATATGTGGAATGATCTGGTGCACAAAAACGTTAAAGAGGGTTATAGTGAACGCGCCTCCTCTCTCCTGCGCAGGAGAAAGGAAAAACGGCGGCTGAAGGAGGGCCGTGCGACTTACAAATTTAGCAATATAAGACTGCCATTCCTCCGTGTCGCAATAGTCCTGGAAGTCCTCGAAAAAGGAAGGGCTCCCGTTCGTCGAAGGCAGGGAAGGCAAGTGCAAGTCCATGAAGAGAAGCTCGTATATTTTGGAAACCAGCGTCCGTACGAGAGGGATCAGGAAGGAGTATGTCTCTGTCTTTTCCTTGATCGATCTGCTCAGAATGCCTTCCAGCCTGCCCAGGAGGTAGCAGGACTCCAACTGGTTGTCAAGCACTTTGGTCTGAAGGAGGGTGTTTAGCTTGGCTGCAGCCATTGCACAAACCTGAGCGGGGAGGGAGGGAAAGAGAGGGGGGGACCACATCAACCAATGTGCCCCCAAATCCCCCCCAAAAAAATATTCCGTCCCTTCGCAGAGAACAGAGAACTGTAGTTTTGAGCCAAAAATACAAAGAGAAACTTCTTATTGCAGAAAAAAGATGATGAAGAAGAAGACGAAGAAGGAGGAGGAGGAGGAGTTCGAGGTTCACAATGGCCTATTCTCATCACAATAAACTCACTTGTATACTCCTCCCCACTTTAAATCTAATTCTCTTTTAAAAAAATAATAATTTTTATTTGAATTTACCAGTATAAAATTATAGCAATACAACACAACTATACGTGTCTACGTTTAAAGATTACTCTGAATATCTGGACTTCCTACCTTCCCCTCCATAGGTCCTATCGTTAACCTTTTCTACTGCATATATTTAAATAGTTCATATTTTTAAAATCTCCCATTATCCCCCAATACTTGCTACATTACAAGTGTTATTGCAATCCTGCTAATGTTTTCATTCTTTGTTAAAAAGTTTTGGTCTTCTTTGGTCTCGGAGCCTTCCGGACAGTTTTGCCATTTCGGCACAATCCAACAGTTTAATAAAGTCCCTATCAGAGAAGAATGGGAAATGAAATCTAATTCTCAACACACTATACAGATTCTGGATGTTGCTAGGACTATTCTGCATCGCAGTAGCTGCATGCTATACAATTTGCCCGACAACAAACCTGCAAATTATCCTGTCCAATGAATCCAAGGAGCATCTGGACTTGTATTTGGTAGAACTTCACATACTCTGGGCCGGAAGAGTACCAGACGGACAATGTATCCATGAGAGTCACCAGCTCCTCCAAGAGCTATGCGGAAAACCATTCGGAAATCACGGGGAAGGAGAAGACACGTTATGGGTTGTTGTTTTTTTTTTTAAAAAAAAAAAAGCATTAAAGCAGAGGAACAGTCAAATACATATCACGATTCACAGCAAGACCAAGCAATGTGCAACCCAGGATTGCTTTAAAAATTACCCCCCAAAAAACTTAAAACTGTAAAATTAGAACACACACATGCATATGCTAATTTGAACGAATGAATTTGAACAAGTGAATTTGGAAGTGAGGCAAAGTAGGGAAAGACCTCCACCAGCGGAAGACACCCTGAATCTCAACACCATTGCACCTCCCCCAGAAACCCCAAACCAGCAAGGGTTCAAGGGCTGTGCCTGCATGCTGCCATCGAGCTTCCAAACAGACAGACCTATATACTAGGGAAACGGCAGCTATACTTGCTTTTCTTATTTATTACAGTACTGTGTAGGAACTTGAAGATTTGTCTGTTAGTGTATTAAATGGGATCCCTGCCACGGAGAATGTGTTTAGAACCCAATCAGGTTCTAAACATTAAAATATATATATTTACTAATTGATATTGTTAGTGTGAGTCCAAAGATATGTCTTTTTTATTAAAAAAAATGAACTTGCTCCCTAGAGCAGTAGAAATATACCCACCCCCCAAGTGTGCATGCACACGAAAGCTCATACCAAGAACAAACTTAGTTGTTCTCTAAGGTGCTACTGGAAGGAATTTTATTTTTATTTTTATTTTTGTTTTGACCCCCCCCCAAATTAGACCAACTATGAAATGCAGAGGCAAAATCTCCATGAAGAATATGCGGTGTGTGTAAAGAAGAACACAGGCACTGTACGAGATGACCCAGACAATGAGCTTGCTGGGCGGTTCTATGTACACCATGGTAAATAGATGACTGATTTTCTGTATCCACCCAGACGGAGGCTCATTTCTTACTAAACTGGCTGCTTCAACTTTCAAGTTGGACTTAAAAGATGGCAGCCGATGTCACAAGCAAGTGCAGTGACGGATCAGACCAAAGGTTTTATTCCCATTGTTCTCCAAAGTGGCCAGCCGCATGCCTATGGAAGCCTGCAGGCAGGACGCGGGGGCATCAGCAGCCACCCGTTCTCTTGTTTTTACAGATTCATTCCTACCTTTTCCGTCCACAGACTTGAATTAACAAGCCCTTCCGCTTGCAGGAAATCTTGCACGATAAGCAGGAGCCGGAAGGCGTTTTCTGCATACACCGGGAGAGATTTAGCGTCTCTGTTGTCCATGACTGCCCATTCCAGCATCTTCTCTAGCAAGCTAAGTTAAAAGAGGAAACGTGTTATTCAAAGGAAGCGAACGTTCTGAATTTCAGAGAACAAGGACCTGGTTATGTATCTAGCTCTGCCACCATTTTTTTTTTAATTATTTTTTTTGCTATGGGAGGACGTTTCAAACTGCTTTTCGAATTTTGTTTCGATACTGTAACCCAGCCTGGGGCTTCAGGGCAAAGGGCGGGTAAACAATATATCAGTAATAATGTCTTATGGTGCTGGAGGAGACTCTTAAGGAAATCAGCCCTGAGTGCTCACTGGAAGGACAGATCCTGAAGCTGAGGCTCCAATACTTTGGCCACCTCATGAGAAGAGAAGACTCCCTGGAAAAGACCCTGATGTTGGGAAAGATGGAGGGCACAAGGAGAAGGGGACGACAGAGGACGAGATGGTTGGACAGTGTTCTTGAAGCTACCAACATGAGTCTGACCAAACTGCGGAGGCAGTGGAAGACAGGAGTGCCTGGCGTGCTCTGGTCCATGGGGTCACGAAGAGTTGGACACGACTAAACAACAACAACAAAACTGCCCTGTGGCCTCTGGGCAAGAGGCAGTATATATATATATGTGTGTATATATTTTAAAATTCTTAAAATAAACTCACTTGAGTTTTATTTCATCCGTTGGCCGTAACAGCTCATTGGATATCCCCAGTTTGGTAAGGGCAGAAAAAACCTGCCCCCTCTCAACCCAAGCAGCATCGTCAGATCTTTCTATGCCTCGCCACATCACACAAAGCAGGGCATCGGTGAGTAATTGTATGAGATCTTCTTCACATGCCTATGGAAACAATCATGTATTTTAAGGAATGATAATATTATTACTATAGGTACCTAAGAAGTCTTATCTTTTGGAACCGGGACTGCTGGCTTATGTACTTATTTTAGAAATTATGATCTCTCTCTCTCTCTCTTTTTTTAGCTGACCAGCCCCCAAAGTAGCATCCAATCGTATTAAAAGATACACTATAAAAAGGAAAGGTAATTAACCGAGCAGTGAAAACCACAATAGTGTGAATGGAAAGCCATTCAGGGAGAACAGAAAATCAACTTATCCTGATGACCTCCATCTGGATTTGCCTACTATGCAGCAGCAGAGCCATGTGAAAAGCACAAATCTCGAAATCTTTTGAGCAAAACCGAATAAACACGCATTATTTCTCTCTTTTAACGAAAAGTTTAACTGTGAAAGAGTTTTGATTACCGTACTTTTCCATGTATAAGACGCCCCAATGTATGAGGGGATTCAAAATGAAGAAAACGGGGGGAGATGGCACAGAGTTGTTGAGCTTTTTTGGGGGGGATTACCCAGGGTTATTGAGCTTTTTTTTTAGGAGGGGTTGTCGAAAATCACTCAGCCACATGCGTCGCAAAATGCACCTCTCGTCTGTCCCCTCACCGGCAGAAGCTGCCCATCGCCCGCCCACTTGCCGCGGCGTTAGCCAATCAGCACCAGCCATTGACGCAGCAACCAATAACACGCCCCATAGCCGCTGACAGCCACGGCAACAACCAATCAAACGTCCAACCTATGCACTATCCATGTATAAGACGACCCCCACTTTTTAGCATATTTTTTTTTAAAGAAAAAAACTTAGTCTTATACACGGAAAAGTACGGTAATTTTTAAAATTAAACTGGCCGGGCGGGCGATGGGACCAACCGCAAATAGTTTGCCCAGAAGCAGGACGAACGCATTACCTCGCGAATTTCAAATAACGAGAGATCTGCAGGGAATGCCACATCCACTGAAGCATTTGGCTCTTTCTCAAGATGCCCGGAAAATGTCTTGGTGTTCTCGACAGGCGAAGGGGTGCTGGGCAGGCTGTCCACCATCTGACTCCCGCCGTCGCCCAGTTCGTAAGAGTCGACGCTCGACAGGTCCAAGCTCAAGTGAGAGGGGTTCTTCTGCCATAGCTCATCTTGGTCCTCAGCCATGAACGAGATCTCTGCCCCGGAGGGATCTTCGAGCATCACCCCAGGTTTGCTGTCCTCTAGGCTCCACCGGTCGCACAAACCATTTACAGAGGCAAAACTGGTAGCATCTCCCCCGTCGGCCTTTGAAGAAGAGGGTTTCTGAAACTCTTTAGCCGGACCGGCGTGCTTTTCACCCTCTTTGGCACAGTCGTTTCTGTTCTCCCTCGCGCCGTTCCTGACCTTGGCGTTCTCTTTCAGGAAGAATCTCGCCAACGTCTCCTGCCAGCCACGCTGCTGAGAAATCTGCTGCGCTGAATCCGGCTGGCTGTGGAGGATTTGCAAAAGCTGCGGGAAGCAATAGGGGCAAGCTGAAGACTCAACATATCAATCTGCAAGAGGAACGTTTCGGAGCTTTCTGCATGCCTTTGAATCACGTTGCCTCGGAAAGAGGCACCAAGGTGCTAAACCAGCACGTAACTTAAGATGTAAGTAATGGGTCTGAGAATCTAAAGGTGTCGTGCGACCTAGAGATGGGAAGGCATGGGGGGGAAAACCAGAAAAATGTGGGGGGGACCAAGTTTTCCCCAAGCCGTTTTTTTCTGGAAAAAATTGGGGGGGGGGAGTTTGATATAGTCTGAATATTCTACACACTTTTTTCAATTTTTCATCCAATAGACCCATTCTTTGCGATTCACCAATGGTGTTCCTGTCTACCACCTGTCCCACTCCAAAACGACAACAGCACCAACTCACCTTTTGACAGATGGCCACTCGGACATTGATATCTGCTCTGTGAGCCAGATGCACCACTGATATAAAGTCCCTGTAATTCACAACTGGATCTGTAGAGTAAGGATTCAAGACACGCATGATGAGAAAAAGGGAAAATGTCACGAGTCCATCTCCGTTCCTTTTCCAACCCCCAAATTGCAGAGGGTTGGAGGGGGGGGTTCCATGTATTTGGACTTTGCCATGAAAACACTACATTGAATTGAAGTGATAAATGTATTTTTCCTATTTCAGAACTCATACAAGAAGAAAAAAAACTATTAGCGTTGAACCACACAGTGGGGAACTTTTTAAAGTGCTATAACAAGGGTGTCTCTGGACCTTATATTGAGGCTCATCCAACAAAAAATAATATATACTGGACCCCATCACATTTGTTTAAAAAGGTATCTAACTGCTGGAGATGCAATAGGGATAATGCTTCTCTAAAACATGCTTTTTCATTGTCCTATATTGAAAGTTTTTTGGCAGAAGATAACTGAAACTGTCAACAGACCTGTACAGAACTTTACGTTTACAGAGCAAAAGATCCTTTTGAATTATATACCCAGCACATGGAACATTACAAAAGGACAATATGAATGGACTCTCCGTGCAAAAAGACTGAAACTGATGAATTGGAAAAATAAAAATGTGGCTTCCTTCTACGATTGGATCGAAGACTTACACTAACTCGCAACATATGAACAACTTGCATATACATGCAGACTTGCCCTGGAGAAATTCAATGATATTTGGAATCCATTCTCACAAATACTGTAATAGGTTAAGATCTGGGGAAGTACAATGACAACTTTGTAAAGTATACGGTTTTGGGGTTTCTCCCCTCCCCCCTTTATTTTCCCTTCTACCCTGGTGCTGTTTCTCTTTTTCTTTCTCTCTTTTATTTACATCTCGTCACGTTTAGTGCACATATAAATTATGTACTTTTTGAACTTTCAATAAAGGTGTCAGGGTACGAAAAACAAAAAAGAAGAAAAAAACGTTGTCCGCCGTAGAGAGTTGAGTGGGATTCCTTGCGTCTATATGCCACTGTATGACTATACCCAGGCAGTCATGAAGAATTCAATGTATAGCAACTAACGATGCAATGGTCTACATGTCTACTCAAAAGGAAATCTCTTTGTGTTTAATGGGGTTTATTCCTAAGTAAGTAGGGGCAGGATTGTATCCTTGGCTTTCCTGTGAGGAAGGAGCAGAAGGTTCCAGGTGCGGGGGGTGGGGGTCAGTATCAATGCAAAAAATAAAATAAAATACTCAGATCTCAAATACAGGCAGCTCTGTATGTTTAACATTCATTTATAAAAGAGCATTTATATTTGCAGTCTGTGAAAGCTTAAAGGTAAAGGACCCCTGACAGTTAAATCCAGTCGCGGACGACTCTGGGGTTGCGGCACTGATCTCGCTTTACTGGCCGAGGGAGCTGGTGTTTGTCCACAGACAGTTTTTCCGGGTCATGTGGCCAGCATGACTAAGCCGCTTCTGGCGAAACCAGAGCAGCGCACGGAAACGCCGTTTACCTTCCCGCAGGAGTGGTACCTATTTATCTGCTTGCACTGTGTGCTTTCGAACTGCTAGGTTGGCAGCCCTCAACCACCTTAGAATCATAGACTTTGTAGAGTTGGAAGAGGGCAACAAGGGTCATCTCATCCAATCTTTTGCCCAATGTGGGTCAACCCTGACAATAAGAGTCTCAATGCTCTACCAGCTGAGCTATGCCTTAATCCAGTCTTGTGTCTGCCTGCAATTGCAATGGTTCCCAAGGCGGCATTGATGGCTTGAATGGATTGTTTAGAGCAGGGGTAGCCAACCTTTTTATACCTACCGCCCACTAATGCATCTTTCTTGATGGTAAAATTTCCTTACCGCCCACCAGTGCTTGATGGAAGGAGGATTCAGCTTGTGCCGTAGAATCCCCTACCAACCACCTAGAATCCTGAAACGCCCACTAGTGGGTGGTAGGGACCAGGTTGGCAACCCCTGGTTTAGAGCAGGGGTAGGCAACCTAAGGCCGGTGGGACGGATGCAGCCCAATCGCCTTCTAAATCCGGCCCGTGGATGGTCTGGGAATCAGCGTGTTTTTACATGAGTAGAATGTGTCCTTTTATTTAAAATGCATCTCTGGGTTATTTGTGGGGCCTGCCTGGTGTTTTTACATGAGTAGAATGTGTCCTTTTATTTAAAATGCATCTCTGGGTTATTTGTGGGGCCTGCCTGGTGTTTTTACATGAGTAGAATGTGTGCTTTTATTTAAAATGCATCTCTGGGTTATTTGTGGGGCCTGCCTGGTGTTTTTACATGAGTAGAATGTGTGCTTTTATTTAAAATGCATCTCTGGGTTATTTGTGGGGCCTGCCTGGTGTTTTTACATGAGTAGAATGTGTGCTTTTATTTAAAATGCATCTCTGGGTTATTTGTGGGGCCTGCCTGGTGTTTTTACATGAGTAGAATGTGTGCTTTTATTTAAAATGCATCTCTGGGTTATTTGTGGGGCCTGCCTGGTGTTTTTACATGAGTAGAATGTGTGCTTTTATTTAAAATGCATCTCTGGGTTATTTGTGGGGCCTGCCTGGTGTTTTTACATGAGTAGAATGTGTGCTTTTATTTAAAATGCATCTCTGGGTTATTTGTGGGGCCTGCCTGGTGTTTTTACATGAGTAGAATGTGTGCTTTTATTTAAAATGCATCTCTGGGTTATTTGTGGGGCCTGCCTGGTGTTTTTACATGAGTAGAATGTGTGCTTTTATTTAAAATGCATCTCTGGGTTATTTGTGGGGCCTGCCTGGTGTTTTTACATGAGTAGAATGTGTCCTTTTATTTAAAATGCATCTCTGGGTTATTTGTGGGGCCTGCCTGGTGTTTTTACATGAGTAGAATGTGTCCTTTTATTTAAAATGCATCTCTGGGTTATTTGTGGGGCCTGCCTGGTGTTTTTACATGAGTAGAATGTGTGCTTTTATTTAAAATGCATCTCTGGGTTATTTGTGGGGCCTGCCTGGTGTTTTTACATGAGTAGAATGTGTCCTTTTATTTAAAATGCATCTCTGGGTTATTTGTGGGGCCTGCCTGGTGTTTTTACATGAGTAGAATGTGTGCTTTTATTTAAAATGCATCTCTGGGTTATTTGTGGGGCCTGCCTGGTGTTTTTACATGAGTAGAATGTGTGCTTTTATTTAAAATGCATCTCTGGGTTATTTGTGGGGCATAGGAATTCGTTCATTTCCCCCCCCCAAAAAAAATAATAGTCCGGCCTACCACATGGTCTGAGGGACGGTGGACCAGGCCACGGCTGAAAAAGGTTGCTGACCCCTGGCTTAGAGGATGGAGAGAAAGATATGCAGCCCTTCAGAAAGGATAGGTTTGATCTTCTTGCAGTCCATGGGACTCTCAAGAGTCTCCTCCAGCACCATAATTCAAAAGCATCAATTCTTCGGCGATCAGTCTTCTTTATGGTCCAGCTCTCACTTCCATACATTACTACTATAGTATTAGTATTGAACCACCCAAGTACCTGCATGAAGAACTTGGTTGAGAAGGTTCTTGATAAGAGATGTGGTCACTGGAGATTCGTTCAGGAGCAGTCCCAGTCCGGAATACCCGACTTCTCTGAGTTTCATACGCTGTTTGCTCCGCTCATAGACTTTGGTGCACTTCAACATCTGCCCCATGATCTGGAAAGAACGGGTGTGTGAAGGTCTTCCCTATGTGGGCAGCCAGATCCCAACCCCCTCAGTAGCACTGATGCACAATAAGACCCTTCACAAGCAAGAAACCAGCAACGCAAGTCTGGCTGGGTTCTGGAGGTGGAGCAGGGGGTGGAAGTGGTGCCACATCATCTTTTGCCTTGGGCAGGAAAATTTCTTTGCCTGGCCCTGCACACACTCACCCTCCAGGGTCCCTATTCACGATGGCTTCATCCCCCAAAAAGTGCAGGATTACAGAGGTGAGACATTTGCCCTGGTCTTCTCCATCCCAGTCATTATACATGACCAAGCTATCTTTAGCCACCTCACCCCTTGCCTTTTCCTGTAAGACCAATTGCAGTCGTTAACAGTCGTCAACAGGTTTTCCACACCTATCAGCCAATCACCCCATTCCCACCACCCTTCTGAGTAATACCCCTCCCCACTCTCTCACTATATATAAGGGTCTGGTGACTTCTGTTTCAGTGTATCTGAAGAAGTGTGCATGCACACGAAAGCTCATACCAAGAACAAACTTAGTTGGTCTCTAAGGTGCTACTGGAAGGAATTTTTTATTTTATTTTTTATTTTGTTTTGACTATGGCAGACCAGCACAGCTCCATACCTGTACCAAAGTAAATGTTTATATTCCTTGTTCCACCCATTGCGGCTTCTGTGGCCCCAGGGAGGTGGCCCAGAGAAGAGTGCAGCCCTGGCTGCTTAAAGCGATGCCACAGTGCTTTAGAGTTATGGTGTGAATGTGACCTAGGCAGCTGGAAGGATTTTTTATTTATTTATTTTTTTGTTTTGACTATGGCAGACCAACATGGCTACCTACCTGTAACAAGCCATTTAGAACCAACTTCAATTCCAATCTGCACAGGCCCACCCTGGCTACTACCCAGTATTTTCTCGGTCAGGTTTGTGTCTCAGAATGCACGAGAGCTAGCTTTCGCGTTGAGATTTATCCGATGATATTAGAAACAACCGTAAAGAGGGCCCATCTCTTCTCTAGACAGTGCTTGTATTGTTTCTAAGCCGTTTAAGGGTCAGTATGATATTAGAAAAAAATTCAAACTGGCACATTTATTTATTCTTAATAAATCACAGTTCTACCAGAACCCTCGCGGCAGCTCAGAACACATCATCAAACAAACATTTAAAACAGCCATAAATGCAGTCCCAGCTTTAACAAGGACATGATTATTTAAAAAAAACAACACACACAAAAGTAGATAAACTCCTCTCAGATGAAAGCTGCAATCTTAAACCAACTTGCTTGTGAGCAGGTGGACGCAGCAAGATTTACTTGTGAGCAAATATACACAGTATTGGAGTTTAAAATTAGCTAATGACAGTCAGTTTCCAGAAGCTGAAACTATAATTGTATCATTGTTCAGCAAAGGGATATACCGTATTTTTCGCTCCATAAGACACACTTTTTTCCTCCTAAAAATTAAGGGGAAATACCTGTGCGTCTTATGGAGCGAATGGTGGTCCCTGGAGCTGAATTGCCCAGGGGCCAAAAGCAGATAGTGCTTTTTATTTTACAAAGAGAAAAGGGGTGTTGAAAGGACCCCGCTCAGCAGCTGATCAGCAAGAGATCGGGAGAGAGATAAGAGTCCCGGCTCCCTTTCAGCCCCGCCCTCCATTGTTGAATGTGCTGCAGAGGGAGGTTGTTTGTTTCCCCAGCGACATGTGACTGGCTGATTAGATTATCTGTCTGGAAACTGTAGAAATGGCTCCCTTTCCTTCAGAAGCTGCAGAAATGTGAGTTAAACCCCATAAAAATGGGGCTTTTCCTCTTTGCTTTTTCCCCTTTGCAAAAGGAGCTTTGCTTTTCTCCCTTTGCAAAAAAGCTGCAAAACTTTTAGCTGATCCTCAAAAAAAAAAACCAGGGCTTTTCCCTTTGCAAAAAAAGCTGCAAAACTTTTAGCTGATCCTCAAAAAAACCAGGGCTTTTCCCTTTGCAAAAAAAGCTGCAAAACTTTTAGCTGATCCTCAAAAAACCAGGGCTTTTCCCTTTGCAAAAAAGCTGCAAAACTTTTAGCTGATCCTCAAAAAACCAGGGCTTTTCCCTTTGCAAAAAAGCTGCAAAACTTTTAGCTGATCCTCAAAAAAACCAGGGCTTTTCCCTTTGCAAAAAAAGCTGCAAAACTTTTAGCTGATCCTCAAAAAAACAGGGCTTTTAGAGGAGGAAAACCAGAAAAATATTTTTTTTTCTTGTTTCCTCCTCTAAAAACGAGGTGCGCCCTATGGTCCGGTGCGCCCTATGGAGCGAAAAATACAGTGTGTGTGTGTGTGTGTATATATATATATACACACACACACATATACATACACATTAAGCTATCAGCTTGCATCCTGTGCAAGCTTTCATCCGTGTGCGCAGGACTCAAGTGTGCCAAAAGAAAGTTGTTTCCTAGAAAATGTTGGGTAGATCTATCGTTTTAGAGGAGACGCAGCAAGTTACCTTGAACACAAGCTCCCGTAGTCCGTCCGAGTACCTCTGGTTCAGCAGCAAAGCATAGAGGATGTCTGCATTTCCTGGCTCGAAAAGCAACAAGAATAGCTGGTCTCGAGTTGGGCTGGTGTGGAGCAGGCTGAAAAGTACATCCAGGATGCCACAGAGCTTGGGGGAGAACAAAACTGAATCAAAAGTGCAAAAGCCACACCGCTCTCACTATTCAATCTCATTCGCTGTGAACAGCCTTTGGCTTTTCATCTCCAGAGATGGGAGTGTGTGATTATTTGAAGCGAGGGGGGTTTCTCAAAAATGCCAGCGCCCCTAATGGAATTAGAATGGACTCAATTTTCCATCCAACGAGCTGGCCAGGTCGAATTCCTCACCCCTGGTTTAGCATAGCAACCTGCACCGAGGAAGTTCTGCTGAACCAGGTTTAGCAAAGCTACTTCAAACCCTGGTTAAGAAGTGAACCCCGCTTAGTGCCGATGCAGAGATAACACTGAGCCGTGATTGCCTGGAAGGGAGGGTGGAATTCGCTCTGGAGGAAGGGGAAAGAATTGCACGAGACAGCAGTGTGCTCTGGATTTACAAACCGCAGCACTGCATCTGCCACACATAGCAGGGTAAAAACAAACAGCATCCCCTTAAGAAAGAAGAGTTTGCGGGAGAGGCTCAGCTACCTTATATGAAATACTTGCACTTAGCAGACGGTTTATGCAATATGCTATACATCATTATTTACATGCATGACATCTCTTCCACTCCCATCGTTTTGAAGATGGAATTTAACACAGGGATGCTAAATACCTGCTCCTCATCGTTGATGGCGGCTATATAGCCCATAATGCTCTGCACTTCCTCATGTGCCCCACCTTTGCTCAGGAAGTACTTGATTAATCCATACAGAGATGTTCTTATTGTTTTGAGATCATCTGGCGCCAAGTCACTGTCTTTAGAGCTGTTTCTAACAAAAAGAAAAACAAGGAAAGAAGACTTCCTCAAAATGAGGTATTTTTAATCATAATCGAGCACACGCCAGAGTATCACCTAACCCCCAAATTGCAGCCTGGACTTATTCCGATATTCCATTTTTCTTTCATGGAAATGGAAGTGGTTATAGTGGCAGAAAGGGTGTGAGGGGAGGGAGTCTTTGTAATGACCCCTCCATCGCAAGGATCCTTCAGAAAGGAGTCGCTGCCAGGATCATGCTGCGCAAGTGTATTTTTCGGTTTTTCCGTCTAGCGAAACGGCAATGTAAACTGCGGTTTTCGCTAGACAGGGAAAAAAAGACGAAAAAAAATTTGTCTTGCGAGGCAGCCCCATAGACTTTTTCGTCTTGCGGGGCAGCCTCCCGCTAGACGAATGCCTTCGTCTAGCGAGTTTTTCGTCTAGCGAGGCATTCGTCTAGCGGGGCACCACTGTAATTGTGATGATTATGGCGTACAGCTGATGAGAACCCCAAATTAACAATTTCAACTTTGGGGTTTTCATCAGCTGTACGCCATAATCATCACAATTATAACAAAGGCTTGACATATCTCGCTTTGCATGTCATGAGTCTATCTCATATATTAAACTCCAGTAGCTAATGAAAACAATTGCTTACATAAATGGACTTTTCCACGATATTCTAATTTTTCGAGTTTCACCTGTGTATGTGTGTATGTATACACACACACACATATACATGTATTCTCTCTTTCTCTCTCATCAGAGTGGTTAAGACAAAACAATAAAATCGAGAAAAAAATCACAGCCAGACTTCACAAAGCATACAAAAGTTAAAATGCACAACAAGCTAAGGAAACATGCAGGATTGCGTACCCATAATAGATCCTCAGTGTATCCAGTAAAAACTGCACGCCATACTTTTTTCGGAAGAGCCTCCGGCTGTCTTTGATAATTGTAGAAAGGTACTGGATGTGACCTACAAACATAACATTTCCCATCAGGGCAGGTCAGTCTAGCCTTTCACATACATGGCGAGTGCATTGTGATACATCCAGCAAACCAAGTTATGTTTCAGTGTTAATTTTAACAGCACCTAGCCTCACCGATTCGGAACGGGAAGTCTCCCCGATTCCAGATGCTGAAGTCAAAAAGCAAGTGTTGATACATCTGCTGCAGAAGCGGTGTGTTTTTCGCCACAGAAACCTGTTCTATCAACAACTGGACAGCCATCAAGACATTCACATCCATGAAGCTGCTTGGCACCTAAAAAACAGGCGGATAAATTTACGTCTATCCCTTTGTGTTCTACAAACTATAAAACTGGTTGGTTTTTCTTACTAAGAACGTATTTGTCATGAAGCCTTGCATGGAACAAGTCAACTTGAGACTTGAGAGAAGAGGTGTGAGCAAGCCCAATTTGCACGTTTCCCCACAGGCTTGTAATTTTATTACAATAGACTATAACAGCCTTAGTTTAATAAATTCAAGTATCTAATGCTAATATTAATGTTAATGAATGGCAGGGTGCCACAATTCTGTAGCATTTCAGGGGATAATTCAGACTGAAATTCTCAGGTATCAAAAAAGGTTATTTATGTATGCCACTACTGCGGCCAGTGTTTTGTTAGCGCAAAAATGGAAAATGAGCGAGGTCCCAACCAAAGAAGATTGGCAATTTAAGTTGATAGAATATGCGCAGCTTGCGGACTTAACATATAGAATAAGAGAACAAGAAGAACAAATGTTTAAAGAAGATTGGGAAACGTTTATTGAATATATGGGAAATAACTGTGTACAGCTAAAAACGTTGGCAGCATTAAGATAAATTCAACAGTGTAAATAAGTTACGATGGATGTAATAATGGAATACTGAATGGTATAGTTTCTGTAAAATATGCAGGGATTTATGATATGTAAAATGAACCATGGAAAGAGAAGAAGGGAAGTCACTGATATCTTAAGGATGTAAAAATGAGTACTTTAAATTGTAAAACAGAAAATTATAAATAATATATATAAATAATAAATAATAATAATAATAATAATAATAATAATAATAATTTTATTTATTTATACCCCGCCCATCTGGCTGAGTATGTAGCATTTCCATTGCAATTCACTAGTCTACGCTGGAGTTCTTTGGTATGGATCAATGGGAAAATATACAGTGGTGCCCCGCTAGACGAAAATAATTCATTCTACGAGTGTCTTCGTAGAGCGAATTTTTCGTCTAGCGAAGCGGCAATGCAGCGCGGAGGTTTTCGCGCCGAATTTTTTTTTTTCGTCTTGCGAGGCAGCCCCATTGACTTTTTCGTCTTGCGGGGCAGCCTTCCGCTAGCGAATGCCGTTCGTCTAGCGAGTTTTTCGTCTAGCGAGGCATTCTTCTAGCGGGGCACCACTGTATCTGTTTTGGATATACAGCAACAGATTCACTGTACTTCACAATGCACATATTTGTGAACAGAGAACACTTGTCTACCAAAAATGAAAACATATGCAAACTGTGGTTTAACTATCCTACTCAGTACAACTGCAAGTATCAAATGTTGGTAGTTGCTGCGTACCTTCTGCAACAGGGCTCCTAAGGTTGCGACTCCATGCGAGTGAACAAGATTATCCTGGTTGATTGGGTGCCTCTGAATAAAATGCTTTATCATCAGGATGAAAGTTGCAACAATGTTCTTCTCTAAACGAGCCTCTGGAAGAAGGAATATAGGCCTTTAGCTAAAAATGTTAGCTCTGCTAAGCAATTGCGGAAGTAGAAGAAGAAGAAAATAAGCAAGAGAGGTTTTGTTGCTGTTTGGGTGCACTGCTTTCCCCCGGGCTACCGTATTTTTTGCTCCATAGGACGCACCTCATTTTTAGAGGAGGAAACAAGGAAAAAAATATTTTTCTGGTTTTCCTCCTCTAAAAGCCCTGTTTTTTGAGGATCAGCTAAAAGTTTTGCAGCTTTTTTTGCAAAGGGTAAAGCCCTGTTTTTTTGAGGATCAGCTAAATGTTTTGCAGCTTTTTTTGCAAAGGGAAAAGCCCTGGGTTTTTTTGAGGATCAGCTAAAATTTTTGCAGCTTTTTTTGCAAAGGGGGAAAAGCAAAGCTCCTTTTGCAAAGGGGGAAAAACAAAGAGGAAAAGCCCCATTTTTATGGGGTTCAGCTCACATTTCTGAAAAATCTTAAGGAAAGGGAGCAGTTTCAACTCACATTTCTGAAAAATCTTAAGGAAAGGAGCAGTTTCTACTGTTTCCAGACAGATAATCTAATCAGCCAGTCACATGTCCTGGGGAAACAAACAACCTCCCTCTGCAGCACATTCAACAAAGGAGGGCGGGGCTGAAAGGGAGCCGGGACTCTTATCTCTCTCCCGATCTCTTGCTGATCAGCTGCTGAGCGGGGTCCTTTCAACACCCCCTTTTCTCTTTGTAAAATAAAAAGCATGATCCTCTTTTGGCCCCTGGGCAATTCAGCTCCAGGGACCACCATTCGCTCCATAAGACGCACAGATATTTCCCCTTACTTTTTAGGAGGAAAAAAGTGCGTCTTATGGAGCGAAAAATACGGTATTTAAAAGCCTCAATGCATACAGTTCTTGCCTTACCCGAAGCCTTGGTGGAGGTTAACACCACCCAATCTCCTTCTTCAGGTGTCTGCAATTCAGGAGCAACAGATTCCACATCAAGCCTCTCAGGCAGCTGCCCATCGAGGTAGCTGATCTGCTCCAGCAGTGGAAACAGCACATTCAGTCCACCAACACAGTTGATCATATCCTTAAGGAAGAGAGGGGAGAGAGAAGGGATGGGAAGAGCAATATGCAGTCAATGTTTTGAAATCGACAACAAAAGAGCTTTGGTAAAGATCTGCGAGTGTAAGTGTCAGGGAACTTTCCCCGACGCAGCGCAAGGTGGTGGAAGGGCTCTCCGGATGCTACAGAGAGCCCCAGTCCCACCTGGCCAGCAGCACCTCCTCTGGCAGCGAGAGGAGTGGCGAGACATCCAGCGAGGAGGGGGATGTTTCTCAGGGGAAAGGGGGTTGAGGCTCTGGGGATGCAAGAGAGACCCAACACTCCCACAGTCCCGAGGGCGATACAGGGAGAAGGCAACTTCCGTCGCCCCAAAGGTGTCGTGGGGTGAAACGAAAGGATGGAAGGTGGGGTTTTCGTATCCCTAAGCTCTTTTGTTGGGGTCAGAACCGGAAGGGGCCATTCCCGGATTCTGACACCGCTTGATACAGACATGAACTTTTTAGCTCTGCACTGTACACAGTTTGCACAATAAAATCTTTAAAGGAATCAGCGGAGCCCTGGCTGCTTACTCATGAGCAACTAACTAAGAACCTTACAGTAAGTGAATTGGGATTCTTGGCAGGGAGTTTCTGAAACAAGTTGCAACTACTATATAGATGCCAAGGTTAATAGCAAATCGCACTGCACCCTGCTTTCCTAAAGACATTGGGTTTATTTGTGGGAAATGTATGGGGCTGCAAGTGGGGATGCCATGGAAGCAGAGGCAGAATTCGCCCCCCCCCTTCTCATGCCACCTTGGTCCCCGTAATATAGAGCAAGAAGATGTTTTTGTCTCCACCTCAACTGTGTCCCCTTCAGTTTCTCTCATATAATAACCTACTTCCAGAAGATCCTGGAACTGCCATGCACTTTACAGGTTAATAAATTAACTTCTTAACCCTCCACTGGGCTATATGGCAGGGCTGATGCAACACCTATCCTCTGCACGTTTGGGAGAATCTAGGTAAAGGTAAAAAGGTAAAGGAACCCTGGACAGTTAAGTCCAGTCAAAGGCGCTCATCTCGCTTTCAAGCCAAGGGAGTCGCCGTTTGTCCACAGACAGCTTTTCTGGGTCATGTGGCCAACATGACTAAACCGCTTCTGGCGCAACAGGACACCGTGACGGAAACCGGAGCACACAGAAACACTGTTTACCTTCCCGCCGCAGCGGCACCTATTTATCTACTCCCAATGGCGTGCTTTCGAACTGCTAAGTTGACAGAAAGCTGGGATAAGGCAACGGGAGCTCACCCCGTCGCAGGGATTCGAACTGCCAACCTTTTGATCGGCAAGCCCAAAAGACTCAGTGGTTTAGACCACAGTGCCACCCGCGCCCCAGTTGGGAGAATCTACAACCCAGATGTCAAGAGTCAACGCACGCTCTTCCTGTTCACTGTGACTGCGCTGCAGACTTGCCTTTAGAAACTCACAATTCTTTACACGCACAGTAAGACTTATTTCTAAACAGACCTGCATAGGATTGCATTGCTATGAAAGTGTCAAGACTTTATGTACCTGTCAGGATCTTCCCAAGTGTTGCCCATGAGTAACGGCAGAGCCTTCAGTAGCTGAGACTATTTATTGTGCGTAACTATTTACAGTGTAGAGCTAGTTCAAAACATGACCGCTCAGTCACTTGCAGAATCCGGAAGTGCCCCTCTCCTGTTTGCCGCCCAACACCAAAGTCTCGGCACCCTAAAATGACGTCTGCGGTGCCCCCTGAACCCCCGATGCTGTGCTGGCGCCGGAAGCGGCCGTTCTTCCTCAGATCCTCTCTGGCTGGCGGTGCTGGGTCTTTGCCCAGAGTCTCCAAGCCTTCGCAGCTCCCCCTCCCTTGGAGAGAGCTGAGGCAAGAGGCTAGAAGAGGAGGAGGAGTCTGTCGACAGAAGCGGGTGGGGTTCCCTGTAGCGTAGAGAGCCAGTGTGGTGTAGTGGTTAAGAGCGGTAGTCTCGTAATCTGGGGAACCGGGTTCGCGTCTCCACTCCTCCACATGCAGCTGCTGGGTGACCTTGGGCTAGTCACACTTCTCTGAAGTCTCTCAGCCCCACTCACCTCACAGAGTGTTTGTTGTGGGGGAGGAAGGGAAAGGAGAATGTTAGCCGCTTTGAGACTCCTTCGGGTAGTGAAAAGCGGGATATCAAATCCAAACTCTTCTTCCTCTCGAGTAGTCCTCCTGTCCCTCTTTTCCTCGAGAGGAGGACCTCTTTCCCTTGTTAATCCCAAGGAATGCCCTTGCCTTGGCTCTCCTCCCAAGTAGGGCCTCTCCTCGCGAGGAGCTGGGCAATCCCTGACATCACCCTTTTGTAAAGCACCTCGAAGGTATCTCTACTAATCTCCCCTGCCAAGTTTTTCACTTCCCATCTACTCTCTCCATCCCTTCTTTGGTCTTAGAAACACACACAGAGAGAGAGGGGGGGGAGGATTGAGACCACTGGCTCCCCCAAAACGCTGTTAAATTGGGTGGTCATTTCTCATACACATAATATAATCCAGAGCCTTATGGAATCCCATAGTCGTTACAAAGCACTGGAGATGTTTACCTTGATGTCCCAGTTCACTACTTTGTTCCCTGTTAGCCTTCCATGTAGAAGATTGGGGGAAAGGTCAAGGCATATTGGGCTTCTGCAAGCCTGTCCGAAAAATAGGAGAAAATGAGCTAGGCACTCTTTAACAAATAAGCTCAGACACAGTACATTTGGTACCTTGGTTCTCAAACCTAATCTGTCCCGGAAGTCCGTTCCAAGACCAAAGTGTTCCAACACCAAGGCGTTCCAAAACCAAGGCACGCTTTCCGATAGAAAGTAACGCAAAATGAATTAATCAGTCCCAGACTTTTATAAGCAACCCCCTAAAACAGCAATTTAACATGAATCTTACTATCTAACGAGACCACTGATCCATAAAATGAAAGCAATGAACAATGTACTGAAGTCACACAATCAATCAGTCAGTAGCTGAACTGGGTTCCACACAGTCACAAAAACAAAAAAAGAAATACTGCCCCTCAACGAGGCTAAACTTAGATTCACAAAATGTTTAGGGGTATGCGCACCCCTGGGCACCCCCAGAAAAGGACACTGATTATGTGTGAATTTTATGTCAAAGGCCTTAAAAGACTTTACTGTCCTTTACAATCCAGCAAACTCCCAAAAATTGTTTTGGATCGACTTTTTACTGAGACATCATTTGCTGTTTTAACTTGAGGTTTGCTGTAACAGAGACTGTTGTCTTTCGTGATACATATGTATAATAGATATACACTCTTATGCTCTTGTGTTTTGGCTTATTTTGCAGGCGGCTATTATTTTTTCCTTGTGTGTTCCACTATGGAATTTGAAAGCCTCAATGAAACTTTGAATGGATAAAATCTGCTTCTTGCCACGTGATTCACACAGGGAGACTTCTGTCTGTCAACAGAAGGAGGGAGGAGGCAATTTTCACAAATTCTCACTTTTCTCCTGCAAGCCCCCATTGCTCACACAAACGCCCCAGCTTCTCAGAGGGATCCCTCAACCATTCTAGAGCAGATGAAGCGGAAATAAGTGAAAAAAAACTACACTTCCATCCCCTTCCATTCAAAGAAAATGAATTAATCCGTTCCAGACTTTTAAAAGCAGCAATTTAACATGAATTTTACTATCTAACGAGACCACTGATCCATAAAATGAAAGCAATGAACAATGTACTGAAGTCACACAATCAATCAGTCAGTAGCTGAACTGGGTTCCACACAGTCACAAAAAAAAAAAAAAAAAAGAGAGAACAAAAACGCAAAATAAATAGCAAAAACAGACAGACCTCAGCGTAACACTCAAAACGGAAGTGTGGCACTCAAATTGGAAGCGTAACACTCAAAACGGAGCACATTCGGCTTCTGAAAAAAGTTCGCAGACCAGAACACTTACTTCCGGGTTTGCAGTGTTTGGGTTCCAAGTTGTTTGAGTCCCAAGGCGTTTGAGAACCAAGGTACCACTGTACAGAAATTCTGCTTAGTTATCATGGATAAAGCTGGCGGTATCCTCACCATATTTTTATAATCCTCTTCTAAAGCTATCAAAGCAAAACTACAGGAGAATGGAGTCCCTACCTTGGGAGTATAATGAAGAAGCATTTTACTGGGCAAATCGGCTGCTTCGGAGTCTTGAGATTTCCATGGAGTTAAGCAGTTCGGACCTTCAAAATATTGGGGGGGGGGACGACACAAAAAGCCGCAATAGGTTTAACATTTGTAGTGACAGCCTGACTCAACACCTACTCCCCAACCTAGCAAGAGAGATCCATGTGAAAAAGGAAAGCTGCTATGCGCACTGCCTATCGAGAGAGCTGAAGGAACATCTCAATATGTCTCACATCTCATGATCATTTCCACACACATGCCCTCCCTGTTCCTCCAGTCTGGCTGGATGTTTCTTCTGAAGCAAATGTTGAAGCTCATGTCTCTCTCTGGGGCCACTGGCCCCACAGCATGTATGTAACAAGCGACATGAAGCTAGACAGACAAAACATATAGCAGCCTAGATGCAGATGAAAACAGAAGAAAAGGGCAGTGGGGGAATGACACGTGTGGTTTTGAAATTAAAAAAAACCGCTCCCTTTTCAGTTTCCCTTTGGTGAAACATGGAACTAGTTCTCTAAATGGAAGCAACTGTTTCATTCGTGGTATTTGTCACCAGTATGGTTCACACCTAAGTAAAAAGGTAAAGGTAAAGGACCCCTGGGCGGTTAAGACCAGTCAAAGGCGACTATGGGGTTGTAGCGCTCATCTCGCTTTCAGGCCGAAGGAGCTGGTGTTTGTCCGCAGACAGCTTTCCGGGTCATGTGGCCAGCATGATTAAACCGCTTCTGGCACAACGGGACACAGTGACAGAAACCAGAGCGCACGGAAATGCCGTTTACCTTCCCGGCGCAGTAGTACCTATTTATCTACTTGCACTGCCGTGCTTTCAAACTGCTAGGTTGGCAGGAGCTAGGACAGAGCAATGGGAGCTCACTCTGTCGCAGGGATTCGAACCGCCGGCCTTCTGATTGGCAAGCCCAAGAGGCTCAGTGGTTACTTAATGGGCTAGTAATACAGATGCCCATTCCACTTGCCGACTTTACTGTACACAGTTAGTCTTCTATTGGCACAGATGACAATCACGGCTAAAGTGCAGAGTTCGATTTGTAATATGAGTGTGAAGCTAGTTATGAAGCACAGGAGAAAAGCAAGGGTGAATCGCAGAAGTGCGTGCATGTGTTTATGAACATATATTTCTGTGAGAGATAAAGTTAGCAAAAAAGAAGAAGGTAGAGGGGAAAAATCAGACTAAATTGGGGCAAATTAACCTTTATAAAAGCAGAGACTAGACAGAGGAAGCAACTATGTCAGTTCAGAGCCTTGCAAACCGCCCTGTGATCCTCAGATGAAGGGCAGTATAAAAATTTAATTTATTATTATTATTAATAATAGACCATAGCCATTGGAAACAAAAGAGATTCCTAGGCAGACTAAAACTTAACAGCAACAGAAGAGGGATCGGAATACCCAAAGTAAACTGCACTTTCCAGAGATGGAAAGAAGACAAAGTCAAGTCCCTACCAGAGAAGAACGGCAGATGAAGTTGATGGACTATGGTGAAATGGCTAAAATGACCGGAAGAATCAGAAATCAGGAAGACCAAAATTTTAATAAGGAATGGGGAAAATTTATAACTTATCTTAAAGACCATTGTAAACAGTTAAAATCTTTAGTAGAATTATAATATCACTTGTAGTTTAAGGGTGAATTATGGATACAATGGAGATGTAAAAGATCTGGACTATTGTAACAGATGCAGAAGGAAATGATTAATAACAGGACCCACAAAGGGGAAGTCCAGCAGATTCCTTGGAATCTTGTTTTTGGTCATTTATGTTTGATATATCTCTGTAAAATTTTAAATTGAAATACCAAACTGCACTTCGGAGTGCTCACCTGCCAAATACAATGCTTTCACATGAGTAGGCTGCAATGCTTCATGAAATATAATAACTGATCCAAGCTGGCCTTCGAGAGAGGTAGGGGATCCCCACTCGCTGTCCTGCGTTCCTGCTGAGATCAGCTTAGTGATGTGTTCTGGCTTGCCCAGCAGCCCACTCCAGCTGCCTGGGCTAAGGATACCACCGAGCGACGTCCGATGGGGCAGAGCAGGGGATGAAAAAGGCGGATCTGGGATCTGGGATGGCGGTGGAGTAGTTGTCCTTTGACCAGCAGAACCAATGCAGCAAGAAGTAAAAGACTGGAGAATTTCCCACATGTGGCAAAAAAAACAACAACACACACACACACATCACAAATTAGTAAATTAAATGCAATTTGGCACATACAAACAGATAGCCGTAAAGGGCCAAAGTTATCGCTGCGTGAACATCTCGGTCTTTTGACAAAACATTTGGCCTCTCAAGTGTTACCTTAGCATGCTAATTTCAAATAGTTTTATCTCCTGCCTCTTGCCACGGGTTCTGCACCACGGCTTTTGTTTCTTGTTTTTTTTTATGTTGTCTTTTAAATGATTGTAAGCTGCCTTAAGCATTTTAATACAAAGGCAGGGTAAAATATATTTAATAAAATTTCATATGTACACATAGAAACACACATTTATTATGTGCGGTGCTTTTTTTCTTTAAAAAATGTTTAGGAGTACTCTCATTTTCCTACTCCTATTGAAATACTGCCCCACAACGAGGCCAAACTTAAGATTCACAAAATGTTTAGGGGTATGCGCACCCCCAGAAAAGGACACTGATTATGTGTGAATTTTATGTCAAAGGCCTTTAAAAACTTTACTGTCCTTTACAGTCCAGCAAAGCGGGTCTTTAGTGCGACAAAACTCCCTAAAATTGTTTTGGATCGACTTTTTACTGAGACATCATTTGCGGTTTTAACTTGAGGTTTGCTGTAGCAGAGACTGTTGTCTTTCGTGATACATATGTATAATAGATATACACTCTTGTGTTTTGGCTTATTTTGCAGGCGGCTATTGTTTTTTCCTTGTGTGTTCCACTATGGAATTTGAAAGCCTCAATGAAACTTTGAATGGATAAAATCTGCTTCTTGCCACGTGATTCACACATGGAGACTTCTGTCTGTCAACAGAAGGAGGGAGGAGGCAATTTTCACAAATTCCCACTTTTCTCCTGCAGACCCCTGTGGCTCACACAAACGCCCCAGCTTCTCAGAGGGATCCCTCAACCATTCTAGAGCAGGAGAAGGGGAAATAAGTGGAAAAACCACACTTCCTTCCCCTTCCATTCAAAGAAGATTCCACTTGCTGAAACAGTGGGATATACAGTCTATGTAAAAGAACACTGTCAAAATATTAATCCGCTGGCAGGCTTTGACTGAGTTTCTGTGTGTAAATTGGACAACTTTATATAATTTCAAGTAAGCCAAACAATATGGATAAAATATGGTCAAGTGTGTATTTAAGGAATCGAATTCGGGAACATAATGGGAAGATCGGAGGTCACGTTATTACAAAATGATGTAAAAAAATACCGTATTTTTTGCTCCATAAGATGCACCTGAACATAAGATACACCTAATTTTTAGAGGAGGAAAGGGGGAAAGCCCTGTTTTTTTGAGGATCAGCTCAAAGTGGTGCAGCTTTTTTTGCAAAGGGAAAAGCCCTGTTTTTTTGAGGATCAGCTCAAAGTGGTGCAGCTTTTTTGCAAAGGGAAAAGCCCTGTTTTTTTGAGGATCAGCTGAAAGTGGTGCAGCTTCTTTTTCAAAGAGGAAAAGCCCCGTTTTTATGGGGTTCAACTCACAGTTCTGCAGCTTCTAGTCCTACAGCCATTTCTACAGTTTCCAGACAGATAATCTAATCAGCCAGTCACATGTCGCTGGGGAAACAAACAGCCTCCCTCTGCATTCAACAATGGAGGCCTGGGCAAGGGGGCGGGGCTGGAAAGGGAGCCTTATCTCTCTCCCCATCACTTGCTGAACAGCTGTTCAGCAGCTTCCTTTCAACACCCCCTTCTCTCTTTGTAAAAAAAAAAGAGCACGATCTGCTTTTGGCCCCTAGGCAATTCAGCTCCAGGGACCATGCATTCGCTCCATAAGACGCACAGACATTTCCCCTTACTCTTCAGGAGGGAAAAAGTGTGTCTTATGGAGCGAAAAATACGGTAAGTATCAATCAAGGAATGAATGGCTGTTTATATTTTATTTTGTCTTTAATATCCACTGGTTGTTTTCGTTATGTTTAGGATCTAATAAAGCATTTGAAGAAGGGGAAAAAAGAAAAGAAAAAGAAACAAGTCTTCCGTGAGCAGAATGCCACAAGATTTGAGTTGAGCCTGACAGGTAAAAGGTAAAGGTAAATGACCCGTGGTCATTGAGCCTGGTGACCTATTGGAAGCCAGTATAATTATCTGAGTAATAAAAGGTATTACTCTTTACAGGTCTCAGTTAATAATCTCACTACCACTTTCAGAACCTGCTGATCATTTCGGTGAATCTTCCTTGGCTATCCAGTTTAGAGGCGACCACAGTCAGTAAGCAAAAGCCGATGTGACAAACTCACTTGTTGCATAGTTGTTGTTTTTTCCCCCCTTTATGCATCAAAATTAAAGCTAAAGGTCCATATTCTATGCAGGGGGAAAGTGAGGTGTGATAAAAGCACAGACTTACT
This sequence comes from Lacerta viridis, assembly GCA_900245905.1. NCBI lineage: Eukaryota > Metazoa > Chordata > Lepidosauria > Squamata > Lacertidae > Lacerta > Lacerta viridis. The sequence goes on from OFHU01004568.1 coordinate 446,345, forward strand.
TCATTCATGGCAGGAAATCTGAGGGGCGCCGAGATCTTCTGCTGTCCATTCACATAAATATATACAAGGCTTTGACCAAAGGGCCTCTTCCCAGGCATATGAACAATGCTTATGTTGTGCTGTTTTAAAAATTGATAATATTATTTAGGTATCACCATTAATTCTATGGAAGAGTTGCAAGTGGCTAATTGTTGCTAGATTTTGCACCCAGGAACATTTCTCTATCTATCTATCTATATGCATCCCTCTCCAAACACCATGAAAGAAATAAAATAAACAATTGCAGTAGATTACTTATCAGATCACTAGGAACAGACTCATTGGTCTGAGAGAGACATAATGCTCTCTGGGGAGCAAGTCTTCCATCTCTACTCTACCATGGTTAAATTCCTTTCACCTTCCCTATACCCACGACTGTTGCTACATCTAAGCACCCTTTAGAGAACTGATTAAACCTAAGAAATGCAATAAAGTTTAGGAGCCTCCATGGGTTCATATTAATCAGATTTAACAACAGTCAGATATCCCAAATTGTGACCTACACAGACTGGCCCCAACAACATCAAACATACCATCTCAGGACTATTTAATTGTTCTTCTTCTAACATTGTGTATGCCATCAAATGCCAACAGTGCCCTTCAGCTCTCTATATTGGACAAACAGGCCAAACCCTATGCCAAAGGATAAATGGACATAAATCTGATATCAGGAATCACAAGACAGAGAAACCAGTAGGAGAACACTTCAATCTCCCAGGACATTCTATACAAGATCTCAAAGTAGCTGTCTTACTACAAAGGAATTTCAGAAATAGACTGGAAAGAGAAGTTGCTGAATTGCAACTAATTACCAAACTTAAAACCATGGAGAGACCTGGTCTGAACAAAGACATTGGATTCTTATCTCATTATACATGACAAAGCTATCTTTAGCCATCTCACCCCTTGCCTTTTTCCTGTAAGACCAATTGCAGTCGTTAACAGTCGTCAACAGGTTTTCCACACCTATCAGCCAATCCCCCATTCCCACCACCCTTCTGAGTAATACCCCTCCCCACTCTCTCACTATATATAAGGGTCTGGTGACTTCTGTTTCAGTGTATCTGAAGAAGTGTGCATGCACACGAAAGCTCATACCAAGAACAAACTTAGTTGGTCTCTAAGGTGCTACTGGAAGGAATTTTTTTATTTTTTATTTTGTACAGACTGGATTAGTGAGACTTGCGGATGGCAAGGACGTGGTAACATTTTTACATCATGATTGCCTTCAAACGGTAATATCTTTGCTTAAGAAGGCAAGATATGAATTAGTCTAGTGTCCATACGGAGTCTTCAACAACGGAATAAACAACAAATGCTATTCTATTCCTCACAGGCAGTGCCTTCCCTACTCCTTTATCGGCAAGCTACAACAAACCATGGTTTCCTGTTACATCTGAGCCAGGAGAAGTATGGAGCAGGTCAGCATATCAAAACATGGTTTGAAGCTGGTTTGTGTTGCTCCAAACCCAATGATCATAGTTTTCCCATTTGGACATTGTTGGGAACTCTGGTTAATTGAAGATTTATGGGTTTAAATGCTCTATGCCAGGGGCAGCCAACTCCCAAGAGACTGCGATCTACTCACAGAGTTAAAAACTGGCAGTGATCTACCCCCTTTTTTGGGGTTCAGGTCAAAGTTGTTGAGTTTTTTTTTAGAAAGGAGGAAGGCCCATGGGGGGGGTTGGGTCAATGTTTTTTTTCAGGGAGGAGGTAAAATGTTGAGCTTTTTTAGGGGAGCCACAGTTGTTCAGCTTCTTTGGGGGGAGCCAATGATCTACCAGTGATCTACTGCAGACGTCCAGTGATCTACCAGTAGATCACGATCTACCTGTTGGACATGCCTGCACTATGCCAATAACATAGGAATGGATGGCATGAAGATGGAGAATCCAGGGAAAGGTCTTGTGCATTAACCCAAAATCCAGTCATCTGAAATGGGCCAATTATCTTATCCTGACCGGGAATTCCCAGTGCCTACCAACAGAGAGCCAAGCCCACTTTTTAAAGGGTCCTATTGCATTACAACAAGGTCAGCTGAAACAGTCACTCTTACCCAGAGAGAATCACAGAAGCAATGATCCGACAGCATCACGGTCGCATATTCCTTCTTCGTGCACACGGCAACCACCAGCATTCCCGAACAGGTAATAAACGCCTCAAAACCCGTTCCATTGCCTGTAAAAAAGCTACAGATATATATGTATATATTTAATGAATATGATCAGCTCTTCAGGTGCACAATAATAAACATTTCTTTTGCAATGAGTTAGAATTGTCTCCAAACAGGTGTTGGCCCCCAGGCTCATTTGAAGCTAGGCTGATTCATTCAGACGGAAGGGCAATCTTAGACCCGAGTGTATTTATCTTTCCAGGCAGACCATGCCATTTTTATATCTCTCAGATTATACCAATTTCAGCATGGAACCACTTCTGGGAGGAGCTCTTTCCTGGCAGAGCTACGCAAAATGCTGTTTAACTGAGGCTGTCTGAAATTCTATAGGTAGCTTAGTTTACGTGTTCTACGGACCATAAACATCAGATAAAGGTTATCAAGACAGCCACAGAAGAGGAGGTAAATACAATATACATCCCCAAAGATTGCGCCTTTTAAATAAAAGGATACGAAAATCAACGATCAAAAATAGTTTGAGAATACAGTCTTGACTCAGAACTTATCTTCCCTTTACATATTTTCGCTCCATAAGACGCACTTTTTTCCTCCTAAAAAGTAAGGGGAAATACCTGTGCGTCTTATGGAGCGAATGGTGGTCCCTGGAGCTGAATTGCCCAGGGGCCAAAAGAGGATCATGCTTTTTATTTTACAAAGAGAAAAGGGGGTGTTGAAAGGACCCCGCTCAGCAGCTGATCAGCAAGAGATCGGGAGAGAGATAAGAGTCCCCGGCTCCCTTTCAGCCCCGCCCTCCTTTGTTGAATGTGCTGCAGAGGGAGGTTGTTTGTTTCCCCAGCGACATGTGACTGGCTGATTAGATTATCTGTCTGGAAACTGTAGAAAAGGCTCCCTTTCCTTTAGAAGCTGCAGAAATGTGAGTTGAACCCCATAAAAATGGGGCTTTTCCTCTTTGCTTTTCCCCCTTTGCAAAAAAGCTGCAAAACTTTTAGCTGATCCTCAAAAAAACAGGGTTTTTCCCTTTGCAAAAAAAGCTGCAAAACTTTTAGCTGATCCTCAAAAAAACCAGGGCTTTTCCCTTTGCAAAAAAAGCTGCAAAACTTTTAGCTGATCCTCAAAAAAGGGCTTTTCCCTTTGCAAAAAAGCTGCAAAACTTTTAGCTGATCCTCAAAAAAACAGGGCTTTTAGAGGAGGAAAACCAGAAAAATATTTTTTTTTCTTGTTTCCTCCTCTAAAAATGAGGTGCGTCCTATGGAGCGAAAAATACGGTAGCTGTCAACTTTTCCCTTTTCTTGCAAGGAATCCTATTCGGAATAAGGGAATTTCCCTTAAAAAGGGGGGGGAAGTTGACAGCTATGCCTTTATCGCTCACTGCCTTGTTTTGATGGCTGCAGTGAGAAACGTTAGCTATAGTTTCTGTAATCTTTAGTCTGCCCTCCGCCATCAAAACTGAAACAGAAAATTCAACAGAGTTCCCCAAGTGTAGAGAAAGTAGCGAGGAGATAAATTAGGATCTTATAAACATATTTTAAAAATTGCACCATAGAAGAACATAGGCTACTGTTTCTACTGAGCCTCTTTCAGAAACAGAAGAAACTCTCAAAGGCCGAGGCAGTCTGCTAAATCGGCATTGAACTACCTAGCCACTGAAATGCTTCCAGTTATCTAGCGATGTTTAATGCTTCTAAATACCTGGCAGCGTCCTTCTACATACAAGGCACCCGATGACTATACTACAGAGCTCTGGCCGCTCGTCTATAATTTCACTGTGGGGAGAATGCAGATCTCCTTTCTAAACACAAGCGGTCATCAAGGGTCATTTCATTTTGTGCTGAACTTCCATTAGTCAATCTCGGAAATTAAGCAGACTTAACCCAGGATTATTTGGGAAATTGTTCTTTAAAATACGCAGTCAATTGAGTACAGTATGTATTTCAATAGGTGGCAATCTTCCCCAACACTATGTTAAATCCCAGGCACAGACAATAGCAGTGTTGTTAGAGAAAATATGAAAATGGGTCACTAATCTATTCCAGCCAGTTTTTTTGTTGTGTTTTTTTTTTAAAAAAAAAAATATTACTACCTACAGTAGTACTTTACACTGAAATGAAATAGCCAGTGAAGTTTTGTTGTTGTTTTTTAAAAATATGACTATCTACAGTAGTACTTAACACAATCGCTGGCTATTTCATTTCAGTGTAATCAAACAGGAAATTCCCTTTACTTTTCAAGCTAGAATTATATGTTTTTTAGAAGTTACTATATTGTATACCAGATCCAGTGACTTTTTAGGACTCAGGTATGTCGTCATCGGACCTTGCACAACCCCATTTCATGACATGCAAACTGGCCGGACCCCGAGACCAGCAATACAGAAGACCTCCCAGCTCACTTTGCTTCCAAAAGCAGGGATTTTGGCTGCATTAGGAGCACAGTGGCAGGGAAGGAAGTTCCAATGACCTTGCTGCTATTGGCCTTGCAATCTAAGAAATGGTACTGTGGTCTAAACCACTGAGCCTCTTGGGCTTGCCGATCAGAAGGTCGACGGTTCAAATCTCTACAACGGGATGAGCTCCCGTTGCTCTGTCCCAGCTCCTGCCAACCTAGCAGTTCAAAAGCACACCAGCGCAAGTAGATAAATAGGCACCACTGCGGCGGGAAGAAAAACAACATTTCCATGCGCTCTGGCTACCGTTGCGCCAGAAGTGGTTTAGTCATGCTGGCCACATGTCCCAGAAAGCTGTCTGCGGACAAATGCCAGCTCCCTCGGCCTGAAAGCGAGATGCGCGCCGCACCCCATAGTCACCTTTTACTGGACTTAGCTGTCCAGGGGTCTTTTACCTAACAGATCTCCACAAAGAGACCAAGTTACTGTGACTTTCTGCGGCCTGCCCTATAAAAACGACGCATGAGAGCCAGCAAAAACTACGTCCTGCATAGATGGATTCCAAGTGCCCATCACAAACACCCTTTTTTATGCAGACAACAGCATCCTGACTGGCTGGCCATTGCCAGTCGGAAGAAACAAAGGCTCTGTCGAAGGCTGACGGATGCCCTCACCCTTCCAGTATGTTACTGACCACTGGAATTGCTTGGAAAGGAAGTATTTTTCTGCAGGCAAGGCCACAGTGGCAAACAAAAAGACTGGTGCTCCTATCAACCTCCCCTGAAGGTCCTTTTTAAAAAAATCTGTGTGTACTTTGAAGAACTCTGGTAATTTACAGAAGGTTTGGCTGCTGATAAACTATCTTAAACTATAAGATGCTGCAAAGGAGATCAGCTTTGTTGATAAAAGCCTTGAGAGGCCTCTTCTACCCGCTTCTGAAGTCCCCTGGAGCAGAGAAATCATTTCCATGGTGCTATTTCACTGACGGCTGCATAAGCCCCATGCGTCAAAAGCACATTTAAAGCTTGTTGTCTTCCCAAAAAGATTCTCAGGGGCTATAGTTTGCTAACTGTGAGGGGTAAACTACAATTCCCATGGTTTTCTTTTGGGGGGGGCCACAGTGATGCCACCCACAAATAAAAAGACCGACAGAGAGAGCAGAGAGTGAATCTGGCATGGAGGAAGGGGAGAGGGAAGGGAAGGTTGAGGTTGGGTGGCGCTAACTCCTTTCTGAAACAACAGTTTCAAATCATGCAGATGTGCACTTGCACACCAGCCATGCCCTCCTTTTCCTCCATCTCACCCAAGCATACACTCTTTCCTAAGCATTCTTCCTCTTAGTACCCACCTCGGCCCAGTATACCTGAAGGAGCGTCTCCACCCTCATCGTTCAGCCCAGACACTGAGGTCCAGCTCCGAGGGCCTTCTGGCGGTTCCCTCACTGCGAGAAGTGAGGCTACAGGGAACCAGGCAGAGGGCCTTCTCGGTGGTGGCGCCAGCCTTGTGGAACGCCCTCCCATCAGATGTCAAGGAAATAAACAATTATCTGATTTTAAGATGGCATCTGAAGGCAGCCCTATTTAGGGGAGTTTTTAATGTTTGATGTTTTATTCTGCTTTTAATGTTCTGTTGGGAGCCGCCCAGAGGGGCTGGGGAAACCCAGCCAGATGAGCGGGGTATAAAAAATTAAATTATGATGATGATGATGCCCTGGGTACACAGCTGGCCTGTACTTACAAAGCTTTCCCACTCTCCCCCGCCTTCCAAAACCCACACCAGGCTTCCTCCTTAACGTTAATTGGCTGTGCAAAGGGTCTGCTTGAAACTAGGATCGGCTATGCTGCCATGTAGTCAAGCACGCGGCTGTGCAAAAGGGCGTCAAAAAAGCAGTCGAACCTCAGCTTGCTTGCCAATTGCCACAGATCTGGGGGTTCCAGGGTGGATAAAAATCAATGATTTTTTAAATTTAAATCAATTTTTTTAAATAAAATGCTTTTTGGTGAAAATATATTACCATCCAAAGGTTATTCAATCATGAAATAAAGATTAGTTTTTTAATTATGTAGAATAAGGCTGTATATGTTTAATTTTTTGGTAAATAAATTCCATTAATCCATTCACAATGTCATTTATGCTCTTCCAGAGGTTTTTGTAAGATTATTGGGCAGTTTCTCTGCCTACAAGATATTATCACAGATGCTTGGTTTACTTTTGCAGTTCTCAAAACTGAATTTGACTCAGCAGAGATCACATGCCTCTTCTTCACAGCAAAAATGTTATAACATGAACAGAGTTGAGAAAAAGACCTTAATCCTATTGTTCTACAAACCTATGAATACAGAATCAACCCCTTCAGTGTTAAGTTTCAAGAAGTTCAGTGAATAGAATAGAAACAATATTTTTCTGATTGTTTGGAGTGGAATGGATCTAATAAATCTATTTAAATTGTTATTATTAAGGTAATGATTATTTTTCTCCTTCCTAAGTACAACAGAAAAGTTGTCCAAATATGAATGATTAACCTATTAAACTGGGGATAAAAAAACTAATATGAAAAGTTGTTATTCTAAAAATCTTCATCTACTTGCATATTAAAGTTATACCAGCAAGAATTAGTCTTTATGTAAAAAAAACTGTGATTTAAATCAAGACTTACTGACTAGTGATTTAAATCGTGATTTAAATCAAATCCACCCTGGGGGGTTCCCCCTCTTTCCTGCCACGGCAGTTGCCATACCTGTAGAGTTGCTTCCTCTTGGCCCCCTTGCCGCTGGCGCCAGGAGTCGTTTGTTCTTGGTCCAGGCATAGCCAAGCGCTGAAAGCAAACGCAGAGCCCGGCCACTTGTGAATGGGTGGGACGGCAATTCCCGCCATGCTGTGGGAGAGGTCGAAATACTGCAAGGCGCTATCCAGGCCCTGCTTCCGAGCCATCGTAAGAATTGCGCGCATCACCGGGACAACGTACGGGTGCGTCTGTTTCGGGTCCTTAGTCCTCAGCAGCCTAATGAGCTGGTGGAGTTCTTCGGAGCTCATCGACTGGCTCCCCAAAGAGCCCAAGAGGACGATCAGGTTCTCGGCACAGGCTCCGTGAAGCAGGGTGTGTTGGCCGAGGGTCTCCACGATGCGGGTGACCATGTTCGTATTGACACAGACAGCCCGGCTCTGCCGGTTGATGCAGCAAATCCGCTTCAGCAAGCTTGAGATGAAGACCTGGAGATCGTGCAACTCGAGCTCTGGGAGCCACTGGATCAACAACAACAAGGGCTGGACGTTGCTTATGCCCAGCATCCCAACAGACGCGTGCTCACCTTCAATGGCCTTTGTGGAAAGCAAACGGAATGGTTACCAGAAGCTAATGGGAACAGCGGCGGCAGCAGCAACAGGGGAGTTTGTGGCACCTGAAAGACCAGCAGATTTTTTTGCATGGCATAAGGCTGCCAGTGACTTTCACGGAGGCCACAAGCAGATGGCACTAGACAAGGGCTTATGCTAACATAAAGTCAGCGTCTCTTTCAAGTGCCGCAGAGATTTCTGCTGAAACAGAGCAACTTGGCTCTAGAAATTATTGGACAGTAATTTATTTGCAAATGAAAGCTCATTTCCACAATATATACAGGTGAAACTCAAAAAAATTAGAATATCGTGGAAAAGTCCATTTATGTAAGCAATTGTTTTCATTAGCTACTGGAGTTTAATACAGTGGTGCCCCGCTAGACGAATGCCTCGCTAGACGAAAAACTCGCTAGACGAAAGGCATTCGCTAGCGGAAGGCTGCCCCGCAAGACGAAATTGTCAAAGGGGCTGCTTCGCAAGACGGAAAAAAAAAAATTCGTCGCGCGAAAACCGCTATTACATTGGTGCTTCGCTAGACGAAAAAATCGCTAGACGAAGATACTCGCAGAATGAATTATTTTCGTCTAGTGAGGCACCATTGTATATGAGATAGACTCATGACATGCAAAGTGAGATATGTCAAGCCTTTGTTTGTTATAATTGTGATGATTATGGTGTACAGCTGATGAAAACCCCAAAGTTGAAATTGTTAATTTGGGGTTCTCATCAGCTGTACGCCATAATCATCACAATTATAACAAATAAAGGCTTGACATATCTCGCTTTGCATGTCATGAGTCTATCTCATATATTAGTTTCACCTTTTAAGTTGAATTGCTGAAAGAAATGAACCTTTCCACAATATTCTAATTTTTCGAGTTTCACCTGTACGTGAGTGTGTATTACACACACACACACACACAGAGAGAGGGGAGGGGGAGCGGGAGCAAAGTATAAATGAAATCAAAAGGCTCTGGGGCATTTCTACCTACAGCCATATGTATGCACGATAAGAAACAAGAATGGGTCACCGTTTCCTTTTGTGTGCATTTTGACTTTGCAAAGAGACACCATAACACTGCCTTGTTCTCTGTTCGCTCACATGTGTATATGCATGTGTGTAGCAAGTGTGTGGCAAATGGTTTCAAGCAGAGGACAAAATGGACTTTAGGTCATAAAAAACTTGTGCTGCAGTAAATCTGTTAGGCTCTGCCACCAAGAATCTTTCGTTGTTTTGGCTGCAACCGACTTTACAGCCTGGCCTTATTTTAGAAATTTCCATAACAAGCAGGTGTCTCACCATATTCAAAAGTTCTTCAAGCAGTTCCCGTGACGGCTGACCCATAGATTTTAGGACCTCAAATATATGGGCATAACCGATCCGCTCCTTAAACACTTCCTGAGGGGGTAAAATTAACATTGCACATAAGCAGCATACTGTTTGCAAAGATACGGACATTTCTTTAAGCTATAGATCATCCTACCAAACAATACAAATTGCAAGGTAAACCGTATGCTTCCCCCACCCCAATCTGGAGCAAAACAGGCCACAATATCTAGGTCGCAACCCCCAGTATGAAAACCAAGAGCAATGATGTGATGTTCCACAATCCTAAAACGAAATCCAGCCCACATAGTGAACCAACAGCCTTCTCCTCCGTGAAATGCATGGTTGCGCAGGCAGTTCTATCCACCGGGGCCATTCCATTGTCACGGGTGGGACACTTTGACCATGTTTTTTGGTATTCACACATGTGTAACAATGTAAATATACATAAAAATTAACAACCAAAATTTAAACTATGTTCTTAATAAGATACTGAACATTTTACTAATTTTTTATTATTTTTATGGATATTTTTGACAATTTTATTAAATGTTAAAAGTGTTGTCACGGGTGGGACAAAAAAAGGACATGGAGCTTGAGATAAGTTTGATTTATGGAAAAACTCTGTGAGTTGGGAGGTGAATCAATGATAAACTCAGCATATCTGTTTAAATCAATGTTTATTGGTTACAACTATGCAATCAGGAATTAAGTTTAAGAAATTTAACGATACAAAATTAAGGAAAAAATGCTGTCACGGGTGGGACAATCATCAGAAAACTTTTAACTTGAACACTTCTGTGAAGACTACGTGGGTGGACTTTTGAAAAGAAGGTCCATAAAATAAACTTCTTTTGTCTTTAGCTTTTAAAAAAATGGTTAGACTGCACGTTTGGAATCTTCCTCACCAAAGTCCAGCGCTCATCTAGCATTCTTATCAGGCTCATTTTTCATGGAATGGCCCACCGATAAAAGCTGACTGAGGCTGGGCCTACAGGTGCAGCAGAAAAAGGCAGGTGCCAGGGAACTGTCCCCGGAGCAGCGCAATGTGGTGGAGGGCTCTCAGGATGCTACAGAGAGCCCCGGTCCCACCTGACCAGCAGCACCTCCTCTGGCAGCAGAGGGAGCAGCGAGGCTTCCAGCGGGGAGGGGCATGGGTTTCAGGGAATGGAGGGTAGCGGCTCTGAGGATGCTGGAAAGACCCTGCACTCCTCTAGTCCAAGGGGCGATGAAAGAGACACGCAGCTTCCGCCACCCCCAAAGGCGTCGAGGGGTGAAACGAAAGGATGGGAGGCGGGGTTTCCGTATACCGAAGCTCTTTTGTTGGGGTCAGAACCGGAAGGGGCCATTCCCGGATTCTGACGACGCTTGATACAGACATGAACTTATTAGCTCTGCACTGTACATAGTTTGCACAATAAAACTATTAAAGGGAACTCGGAGTTTTGCCTGCTTACTCATGAGCAAGTAACCAGAGGAGGGCAACCAAAATGGTTAAAGGCCTGGAAAAGATGCCTTAGGAGGAACGGCTTAGGGAGCTGGGTATGTTTAGCCTGGAGAAGAGAAGGTTAAGGGGTGATATGATAGCCATGTTCAAATATATAAAAGGATGTCATATAGAGGAGGGAGAAAGGTTGTTTTCTGCTGCTCCAGAGAAGCGGACACGGAGCAATGGATTCAAACTACAAGAAAGAAGATTCCACCTAAACATTAGGAAGAACTTCCTGACAGTAAGAGCTGTTCGACAGTGGAATTTGCTGCCAAGGAGTGTGGTGGAGTCTCCTTCTTTGGAGGTCTTTAAGCGGAGGCTTGACAGCCATCTGTCAGGAATGCTTTGATGGTGTTTCCTGCTTGGCAGGGGGTTGGACTGGATGGCCCTTGTGGTCTCTTCCAACTCCATGATTCTATGACCTTACAGCAGGAATTTGAACAGAATCCCTTGTGACTACAAGTGAGCAACGCTACTTCAAAAAGCATGTGAAAACAACAGAAATCTCTGCAAACAGAGCACTCCCATATTGGGGAGAAATGTTCTAACTATGTCCCTTTTTCCTCAGTGATGGTGTTTCAACTGTATAGAGTTTTTAAGGTAGGGGAGCATTTAAAAAAATGTTATTTCTCTCCACCACCAACCCCCGGCCCACCACCTGAAGGGATGCAGTCCATTCTAGTTCTCTTAGCACACTACCAACACATTCTGCTAAAGGTGCAGGATGAGGCCTGAGCAGGAAAGCCTCTGTGGCACACAAGACATTATATCATCATCATCATCATCATCATCATCACCATTAGAATTTATATACAGTCGTACCTTGGATCCCAAACGCCTTGCGAGTTGAACTTTTGGCTCGCGAACGCCCAAACCTGGAAGTGAGTTTTCTGGTTTGCGAACGTTCTTTTGGAACCCGAACGTCCGACGGGGCTTCCGCGACTTCCGATTGGCTGCAGGAGCTTCCTGCAGCCAATGAGAAGCCACACTTTTGGTTTCCGAACGTTTGGAAGTCGAACGGATTCCGGTTGACTTCCGAGGTACGACTGTACTGCCCTATACCCAGAGGTCTCAAAGTATAAACATAAATCAAAATATAAAAGCACAAAATATATAATCAATTTTTTTAAAAAAAAAACAACCCATTCGTCAGGGGTGTTAAATAGAGCCGGCTGCACTCTCCGTGACCTTTTCCAGTCCAATAACCACTGCCATAAAAAGAACTCGTCAATATAATGACAGAGAAAGGACGCATTGGAAGACTGGGGCGGCGACCGCTCTGAGGAAGTTTTGCTTACCTTAGCAGCGGGAGATTTGTGCATCACTGCTGTAAGGGCTCGAATGGCCGATACTGCCAAGCAGTCTAGCTGTCCCTGAAATACCTACAAGCATCAAAAAGACACACGGCGTTACGGACAGTCGAGTCAACAACTGGCACCTTGAAGGGCAACAGCCCACCCCGTTCTTCCGTGTTAGCGTGAACACACAATTTCATTCGCATGCTTCCCAATCATCTCCCCGACGCCCCCCTATCTCCCCCCCAAAGGCATGGATTTTATGACACCACAACCTACAAGAGAGAGGACGCCAGAGAAGGGTAGGCAGATATCTCAAGAGAAAGGAGGAGGAGGAAAGAAGCATTCACACATACCCAGAAAGACACTTGGACTGACATTTTCTCCATGCTTTTAATGGACAATCTCAAGAGGGAGGGAATAACAAATCTAGCCTATGCGTATCTAGCCTGGTAATCAATAGTTAGTCTCAGTCCATGCTCCAGAACATGAAATCTTCTTAAACAGATTCTTAATTGCACCTGCATAGTTTCACGTTTCGATAATTTGTTAACCCCATAGCGCTTTCCATACAAGGGGCATCACAAGTCTCTCGTCTTGAAAGAGTCACAATACTTTTTTGTTCTGTCGAATTAGATGGGAGGGGGCATTTTTTTCTGTTTGAGAAACTAGAAATATTTTGTCACCAAAATCCGCTTGTGAATCTGCATAGTAAGACTGTGTGAATAAAGGGCATTTCATCTGGAGTGCACAAAAACAGACAGGTGGTTTTTAAAAAAACAAATTAAGCAAAGGTTGTTAGCTGAATTAGCTCTTAGGCAGTGATCACCATGCTGACTTATTAACAGATTAATTTAGACAGAATCGGGGTTCAGGCAAGTGCACTGTTTTCACCTGTTTCAGTCATTCTGCACAAGAACCTATTTGTTACCAAAGCTCCTACCATTTCTAAAGAAGTCATGAGGTAAGAACTGGCATTTTGCATTCTCTCACGATGGAAAACATTTTTTTTTTTTTAAATTAAGGCACCAATTGCTCCCCACCTCCCAAATTCAGTCTGTCCATTGTACCGTGAACAATGATTGGTTTTATTTTTTATTTCATTTCATTATTTATTTTTTTGCAACAGAATCAAGACATCACATCCAATCGCACAGATTTGACAAAAGCCCAAAAGCCCAAATACACCACAGCGCTTAGGAAGATGAAAGGACGAGAGTGGGGAAAGAAGAAAGAAAGAAAGAAAGAAAGAAAGAAAGAAAGAAAGAAAGAAAGAAAGAACTAAAATAAAACGAAATCACCAAGTTGGTAGTTTTGAAACTGGAGTTCTATTCCTGGACTTCACCTTCCTCCATTTAAAAAAGAAAACGCGACAAATATTGTACATATCAAATGCTTTGACATTTTTGTTGGCCTAATAACGGCACCGCCTTAATACGGATTTTGGAATGCTTAAGCCTTGAAGCACCTTTAAAACCTAGCTTGCGTTTTTCGGTTAGTTAAGACAAACTAAATCTTAGGGACAAGGTGTTTTAGAGGTGAAGTACAGGAAAGGTCTCGTTCAACCGATTGCCACTGCGCCTCAGCTTCAACTCAAAGATACCTGTTCCTGATTCATTTCTGTCAGTAATTTGTTGGCAAGGTCTTTCTCAGTCTTGTCTGCCACCTGACTGTTAGCATTTAAAAACAGCTGTTAAAAACGGGAGATAAGAATAATGGGAACAGGCGTGTTAAACGGTCAATCTGCAGGCCGGAGACAATAAAGGATGGAGCAAACATCTCACTAACCAGCAAGTTAACACAATGGCTGTAACAAATAAAGGGTCCCTTTTCCCCCAGAAGTAAATAGCTAGGATTGGGGGGTATTTTTCCTCCTTTCCAGAGGTCATCTCAAGAGATGCAAAATATGGAGATAGGAAATGTCACTGTCCATAGAAACAGAGGAGGAAAATGCCAAGATCTGGCAATTCTCATCTCCCCCAAACCACATCTCTCCAAGAATGGTGTTGATAATGGAATTGAGGATGGGGTGCATTTTGTAAAGTTTCATTTGGCCTATGCAAATATAACACCCTGATCTTTTAAATCATAGTTAAGAGATCGGGTGTGGGCCATAAATTTGTATGTACCCCTCCCTGCCAATACCCCATCGTATTGGAACAATTTTCCTGCCCTTCCCCTGGTTTTAAACCATAGTTAAGCTTATCTCGGCACTGACTTTAATTAAGATTAGTACTAAGCTGGTTCACTCTTAACCAGAATTTGCAAATGAACTTTGAACCGTATTTTCAAATTCTAGTCTAGAGAGGAACCAGGTTACTATTAACCATGGTGTAGTTATTTCCTTGGAGTGTAATAAGGTAAAAGGTAAAGGACCCCAGGACGGTTAAGTCCAGTCAAAGGCGGCTATGGGGTGTGGCGCTCATCTCAGACCAAGGTAGCAGCCGTTTGTCCACAGACAGCTTTCCAGGTCATGTGGCCAGCAGGATTAAATCACTTCCGGAACACCGTGATGGAAGCCAGAGCACAGGGAAACGCCGTTTACCTTCCCTCCACAGCGGTACCTATTTATCTACTCGCGCTGGCATGCTTTCGGACTGCTAGGTTGGCAGGAGCTGGGACAGAGCAACGGGAGCTCACCCCATCATCGCAGTGATTTGAACCGCCAACCTTTTGATTGGCAAGCCCAAGGGGCTCAGTGGTTTAGACCACAGTGCCACCCACATCTCTCACCTTGGGGTATATGGGGTATTGGAAGAGTAGTGCCTCTGTGGTGGGGGACATGTTGTGCTCCTCCTGCAGAAGTTTGCCCAGCTTTGGTCCCCACCCTGCACTCAGCTCTCACCTGTGGTTTCTAGAATTTCTCAGCACATGAAAGCAGCCACACCCAGGAAACAGCTTCAACTGGCCAGCTAAACCAAGTGAAGGCAGCCGATGGGTCTGGCAGGTGGGCTAGTCAACCTGGGAAGGGAGCCCACTGAGGAGAAGGAAAACTCGGGTCCTAAACCTCAGCTGCCTTGCAGGCTATCTTCAGGAGAAGGAAAGGCTAAGCAGTACAGGTAAACCCTACACAAATCTGGAGTGGAATCCCTAAGATGGCTGGAGGGCATCTTGTACGCCTGTTTCTGCCAACTCCGGAGCCAAGCTGGTGCCAAATGTATAGCTCTGCTTTCCTTTGGACCACATCAGCGAGGCCGAGAGGTGGGTCTTATCTGGGCACCCCAGGACCTCCATATATGCTGCCCAGGCTTGCACCCCGAGGAGGTCACCAGCGGTTTGACTTCACCCCTGGACACGCGAACTCCATTGTCTCTCGAGACAGACGGATACCAACAAGCAGTTATTTCCTTATGCTTATTCATTTACATTCCGTTTTCCCTCCAAGCTGCTCAAGGCAGTGTACATGGGCAACACCCTGATTCTATCATCACAACAACCCTGTGAGGGAGGCTGTGCTGAGAGTCGGGGTCTGACCCCAAGGTCGCCCAGTGGAATCTTCACAGCCAAGTGGGAACTTGAACTTGAGTCTCCCAAGACCTGACAGACTCTAACCATTAGTGACCCCCCCAAAAAAAGTAAAAACCATTGTTTAAAAAATAAAAAAGTCTGACCATTACACCACACTGGCTCTAGCATCACACTGACTCTCTAGTTAAGGCCAGGGTGGGGTTCAGGAGGAGGATGGGAGGATGGAGAAAATCTGTACCCAAAATGCGAAGGCTTGAGGGAGAGGGAAGACTTTTATCCTGAGGGTGTGATCCCACTCTCTTAAATCACAACTGAAACCTGGAGAGTTAGGTCTTCCCTAGCCAAGCTGGGATAGCCACCATATAAAAAGGTTTGCCGCCCTACACATCACAATGAAGACCAGTACCATTTTTTGTTATGGTTGTTGTTACGTTTGTACCCTGACTCCATAATGGAACTTGGGGTGGCATACGTAGGATTTCCAGGCAGACGTTGACCACACCTAGACCTGCTTAGCTTCTTGTGACTCCAGACCACGCCTATAAGGGTCCGCTTCTTCAAGCAAGAGGTTTCCCCTCTGAATATGTAAGGGAAAAACATACCTAACATAATTTATGGAAGTAAAAGAAAAAAGAATATCACGAAGAAACCTAAGTGAGTTCAACGTGACCAAAAAAAAGGGGGGACCCCAAAACTAGCACAAAACACACAAATGTTTGATTATTATTTTTTTAATCATTTCCCTGCCACTGTGTTTTTAGCTGTTCTTATTTTATCAGTAAGCTGCCTTGAGACCCTGCCCAGGGAAAAAGTCAGGGTATAAATTTAATAATAATAATTAATAACATTGATGGAGATGTTAGTCATTACAGTAGACCCTCGGGTTACGTTACTCTCAAGCTGTGAAAGCGGCAAACCCAGGTTTCGCCGCTCGCGCATGCACAGAAGTGCTCTATCACGGAGCGCACATGTGCAGAAGCGGCACCTCTGGATACGGATTTTTTAGGGTATGCATGGACCCCCATAACAAATTAAATTCAGATCCAGAGGTCCACTGTATAGATTATTCAAGTTGCCCAACACATACCCACACGTGCCGTGCCCCTCACTCAACCACCAATGAATGTCCAACATACCCCTAAAAAATGCTCTCAAGGACGGGGGGAACTATCCAGAATGTAATCCAATGCACAGCGTGGGGATGCATTTTGATAAGAGAAAAATCGGCAGAAACCCCAAAGCACTTAAGGAGCTCCCCCAAGATTCTTTGGATGGGAAACTTCCATAGTGTCAGATCACTGGTCCATCAAACACAGTACTGTCTATGCCAGTGGACAGCCACTCTCAAAGGTTTTGGACAGCCGTCTCTCTCAGATTCACCCGGAGGCCTCTTAATTGCTCCGAATATGCTCTACTACTGAGCCACAGCCCTGGTTGCAGCCTTTGAGCATGTAAATTTGACCCATTCATGGTCCATTTGTGGTCCTCCCTCCATGTGGAGAAGTGACCGGGGCTTCAGCCTTAAGACTATCTGGAGTAGCAGATCAAGGAGGAGTTCTGACGTCGCATGCTATCGATCTTCTGAAGAGGCCAACGTACAGAAGAACAGCGCGTCTTTTCCGGCAGCCTGTGCGGGGAGAGGAGGGTCAGACTAAAAGGGTATTCCCATCTTAAAATCTTCAAAAACACCACAGATGGAAACATGGCAATGCCAGCTGCATGTTAGCAACCTGCTGCTGGGAGCCAGGAAGCAAAATGGTTGGCGGAGGTTGAAGAGCATCTGGGCAGGACAACGATAAAACCCAGCCTCCATTTTTAGGTTCCTGAAACAAGGCTATATTTGAAGAGGATTAGCCGTCCCTGCCTTTGTGTCAGTCAGGCACAGGAAACGCAAGAAGGAAAACATACCAAAAAAGATGGCTGCAGAAAAAGACTGCTTTTATTCTTAAAAATCACCTGAAGCATTTTTGGTGGCGGAGAGTGGTTGTCCCTCCCACTCCCGGGTATTTTAATATAATGGCGCTTTCAGGAGAGAGTGTGTAGAGTACTCCGATGAAGAAATTCCGCCCTCTTAAAGGGCAGCAAAGAAGAGTTGTGTCTAAAGGAGGCCAGCTGTCTATTAACAGAGGGCACAGAACATTTGGATACTTTTGTTGTCAGCTGGTACAGTTTTCTTGTTTATGGTTCATGTCGATGAGGACACAAAGGGACCCGGCCCAAGGATCTTAGCAGGCAGACAAGGCGCCCTATCCTCT
Source organism: Lacerta viridis (assembly GCA_900245905.1). Lineage (NCBI taxonomy): Eukaryota > Metazoa > Chordata > Lepidosauria > Squamata > Lacertidae > Lacerta > Lacerta viridis. The sequence continues at coordinate 464,068 of OFHU01004568.1, forward strand.
GCACCCTATGGGCAACTCTCACGCATCGAGAACTGTTGATCAGAACCACTTCCCCACAGTGGCTAGAAAGGTGTGCTGCAGTTCATCAGCTCAGCCAAGTCGGATGAGCTGGAAAGCCAAGAGGGGGCCGGGATTGGCCATACTGGGCTGCCATACGTCCGGATTTTCCCAGACATGTCCGTGATTCAAACGGCGAAATTAGCTTCTGGGGGAAATTCGGAAAAATCGGCAAAATGTCCGGATTTTTGCCAAGAGAACCAGGAGGTGTCTTTTTTGGGCAAATCCCCTGGAAAGAAAACCTCAACAACTTTGAGGTTCATTTCCCCCCCCCCCAAAAAAAGTTCAACAACTTTTGGGGCGATTTCTCCCCCCAAAAACGCTCAACAACTTTTTACTTCTTGAAATATGGCAACCTTACCTTACAGAACTACTGCCTGATACAAAGTAAATATACAACCTTGAGCCCCCCCCCAAACCCAAACATCCTCTGTTCTGTGCATCAGAGCACACACTGGAAACCTATCCACAAGGATGCTGCTGCTTTCCATGATTTTTCCCATGCTGCCTGTCCCCCCCAAGAAGTGGGGGACAGGAGAGGGAGGGGCCAGGGAACTTACTGCAGCTACATAATGTACTTCAGTGATGGAGGAACAGCATACCGTGTTTCCCCGAAAACACGACACTGTCTTATACCGTATATACTCGAGTATAAGTTGACCCAAATATAAGCCGAGGCACCTAATTTCCCTACAAAAATGTGGGAAAGCTTATTGACTCAAGTATAAGCCGGTTCACCTTTGCCACTGTGGTAGAGGAGGAACGAGCAGCCCAAAGCAGCCCTTTGGGCTGCTCCTTCCTCTTCCTCCTTTGCTGCTGTGGAGCTCACCCCGTCGCAGGGTTTCGAACCGCCATTCTTCTGATCAGCAAGCCCTAGGGCTCTGTGGTTTAACCCACAGCGCAATGTTCCCTTGTGTTATACAGAGAAGGCTGGGATCCTGTCCTGTTTAAGCAGGAGCCAGGGAAAGTGAGCACCTGTGGGGTTTTAATACTTCCTTAACTGATAGGCTTTCTGCCTTCTGGGGTCTAAAGTTTGCATTTATGTGAGCAGTTCAGGAATGGAACAAGCTGCCTGGGGAGAGTAAAGAACCACCGTTCTTGTACACTTCTTAAGGAATGGTTGACTTGAGTATAAGCCGAGGGCAGCTTTTAAAGCACAAAAAGTGTGCTGAAAAACTAGGCTTATACTCAAGTATATACGGTATTTATTTTTCCTCAAGAAGACACACTACGGCTTATTTCCCGGGGGTGTCTTATTTTTATTACGTCAGTTGCTGCCCGTCTTCTTAACCGCTCCGTGTCGCTACGCTGCATAGCCACGACTATCGCTATGTCTTATTTTCGGGGTATGGCTTATATCGCGCAAATGCTTAGAAATCCTGCTACGGCTTATTTTATGGGTATGTCTTATTTTCGGGGAAACAGGGTAGAAAGGAAGCATAGCCATGACTTGAGGCACGGAGCTAATGGATGGGGTTAAGCAACCCAACCTTAGGATTCCCTCTGCACGTAAGACCAACACTGACACCTCAGGAATTAACAACCACTGGATCATTGATTTTGCGAGGCTATTGGGCATTGAGTATGAAACTATGTTGAATGTTGTTTTTCAATCCACACACCGGGACTAGTATCACAATCCTATCCCGGTTTACTCAGAAGTAAGTCCCGCTGATTTCAAAAGCGCACAGTAAATATGCACGGCATTCGAAACGCTGAGCGTAGTCAAGTTGTTGGCAAGACGCAATTCCACGCACAAACGTACAGGTGAAACTCAAAAAAAAAATAGAATATCGTGGAAAAGTCCATTTATGTAAGCAATTGTTTTCATTAGCTACTGGAGTTTAATATATGAGATAGACTCATGACATGCAAAGCGAGATATGTCAAGCCTTTGTTTGTTATAATTGTGATGATTATGGCGTACAGCTGATGAAAACCCCAAAGTTGAAATTGTTAATTTGGGGTTCTCATCAGCTGTACGCCATAATCATCACAATTATAACAAATAAAGGCTTGACATATCTCGCTTTGCATGTCATGAGTCTATCTCATATATTAGTTTCACCTTTTAAGTTGAATTAACTGAAAGAAATGAACCTTTCCACGATATTCTAATTTTTCGAGTTTCACCTGTATTGCGTAGGCATTAAAGGTGGTGTTCTTCGAAAATTTGCGGACTAGGATCCAGCGTTTGGGAGATGCGCTCTCTCTCTCTCTCCTGAGCGAATCTTCCCTTCCATGTTTGTTAGCCATGGTTTAGAGTGCTAGACATGTATCAGCACTAAAATGGTTAATGCCAACCGGGATGAACAAGGATCTGCAAACCTACTAATAGCCTGGTCCTAGTTTGCAAGGGAACCACAGTTAACGTTAACCATCTTTTGCAAAAGTGGACATGCAAGAGCAATTCTATGCCTGTCTACTCAGAAGCGAGTCCCATTGTGTTCCGTGGGAGTTACTCCTGGGTGTATAGGATTGAAGCCCAAACCATATGGTAACAAGAGAGGAAGAGGGATAGAAATCACTCTGGAGCAGGTGGGAAGGTTGGGAAGCACTCGTCCCCAGGGATGACTCCCAGTTTGCAAATTGTTTGCTAATTCTGCTGCACTGAAAGAAAGAGTACGCCCAAAATCACTAGGAGAAAGCACTTTTCTGAGGCATTCAGCTACTTCAGTAAAAAAAGGGGCCTGCCACATGATTCACTGCTATCTAGATTAGCAGAGAACTATAGGAAACTAAAGAGAAAACTTGTGGATTGTGTCCTTGGTGAGGGAAATGTAATATTAATTTGCTTTTCGCGGCCTGCCCCTGCCGGCAACATAACCATTTTAAGTGCATCTGGAGTAAAAGATGCACATCTGCATAACAATCCAAAATCAGCCCGCCCACCCACCCACCTGCAGCTGCCTCAAAGGCTCTTGAAACATTCAGAATATTAAGCACATCGAGGAACAAGTTGTTCCTTCTGGCAAGGTAACATTGCTGCTCGCATTGAGTTATTTTGTACACAGTCGTGGCAAAGATTTTATCTAATGCATGGACAAAGAATTAGGAACATCTCGGCTCTTACAAAAGCTGGATAGTGTTTTTTTTAAAAAAATAAATAAAAATAAAGGTTAGCTCTTATACAACCTCCTGTTTACCTTGCAATTTTGCAGTAGGCGAATAAGATGTTCAAAGCAGTTGCTGTTAAGGAAAATGGCTTGCAGAACAGGCCTGTCTGTGCAGTCTAACATGGCGATGATGGTATCTAAGGAGGTGAAAGTGAAAATCAAAGAGAAATACAGGATATAATTTGACATTTTGCTCTAGGGGGCTTAGTTTGGTCAGAATCAAGTACACACTTCCAGAATTAAGGCTGAATACATTACTTCTGGTGAAAATTTGTGTTCTGGGCTTTTAGACTCATCAAACCCATGTACTACCAAAGGGGCACATTAGTTGCTGGATGTGAAATATATTAGCTACTACTACCTAAGAAATGTAAGGTGGAATGCAACGTCGTGCTAAGGAGATCATCGCGTCAGTACAAGCAATTCTGCTCGCCAGACAGAACAATCTCCCTTCCTCCTCCTGCCCGTTGTTCTGGGGTTCTCCCAACCCTCCAAAATAGATTTAGGGAGGGCATGAGGGGTGGCAGGGGGTGACAGTCTCGTTGCTCTAGCAGGACTCATTGCACTGGCTTCCAAGAGTGCAAAAACTTAGCCCATTTATAGGTGTGGCAACAGCATGATTTTGTTCTTGCAGGTGAGGGGCGGCGGAGAAGGACACGTTATTTTGTCCGCTTCTGGGGGAACTAGAATCATAGAGTTGGAAGAGACCACAAGGGCCATCCAGTCCAACCCCCTGCCAAGCAGGAAACACCATCAAAGCATTCCTGACAGATGGCTGTCAAGCCTCCGCTTAAAGACCTCCAAAGAAGGAGACTCCACCACACTCCTTGGCAGCAAATTCCACTGAACAGACACATCTGAAATGGTTGTGTTTTTTTTAGCTGACCATTTTTTTTTATACTTGCAATTGGCTTAATACGAGCTCCCCTGGACACCAGCCACAAAAAGTGACCCTGCAGAAAAGGCACCAGGCCGCCTGGTCAGCGCTCCCTAAAGCGAGGATGGGGAATGTTGTTGAAACTCACAACTCACAACCAACTCAGATGGCACAGCCAATGGTCAAGGATGATGGGAGTCCAGCAACATCAGGAGCAGCACAGATGTTGCCACCCCTAAAAGCAAATGGTTCCAGGGAGAAACCTCAACCCTGCCCCTGTTGGAGATTCATTCCCTGTGTGCAGTCATGGGATTGTTGTCTATCACATGACAGTGTTTTCATTCCACAGAGTGGGAAGTGACGGAAGACAGGATGTTTGTCTTACAGTGTTCCCTGAAGTGGGACTGTTGTCCTTTGCTGTCTGATGATAGAGAGAGAGGGAGTGATGTTTCAGCGCTCCGTGTGTATTATATGTAAATAAAGTAGATTAGCCTATATGCTGAGTTGCTGTGGTCTGTTACGCAACTGTGCAAACCTCTGCAGATCCATGAGTGTGCTGATGTCTTCTGGCATCAGTCGCAGTGATGTTCGGGCTGAAGAATGCTTAAGAAGCTCCCAAACGATCACCCAGGAAGGAGGGAACATGCGAGTCAGGCATGTGTCTCTGCCAGGGTCCTACTTGTGAGTAGGCCGCTTCCTGACAGCCCCCCCCTTTTTCCAACTCCCAAAGGGGCGTAACACTCACTCAGCATTTGAATCTGTAGCGCTATGAATCGGCTCTCCCACTGCCGGGACCTCCGCGAGTTCGGCAAAGCCGTGTGGTCCGAGTTGAGCAGCTTGAAGTAGTTCTCCAATATGGTGCTGGTTTCCACTTGCCGCTGATCCGAGCTGCTGGTCAGAAGGATGTGAACCACTTCCGTCAGGCACTTCAGCGTCAGCTCGGCCTTCCTGCTCACTTCATCGGGGTCTCGGCTGTCCCACGCGTCGCAGTCTGCCAGTACGCGCATCAAGACTTCCATGGTGGCAGGAGAGATGGCTTGGAGAGCGTTTCTCTAAAGTCAACAATGGAACTCTCTCAATACAAGGACATTATATCAGCAAACCTTTAAACAAACGAACAAATAGCAAAAGAGAAAAAAGAAAAAGAACTACAGACAAACACCAAATTTGGTACAGTGGTACCTTGGTCCTCAAACGCCTTGGTTCTCAAACACTGAAAACCCGGAAGTAAGTGTTCCGGTTTTCGAGTGTTTTTCAGAAGCCGAACGTCCGATGTGGCTGTTGTTTCCAGGGTGCCTGCACCAATCAGAAGCTGTGCCTTCGTTTTCGAACATTTTGGAAGTCAAACAGACTTCCGGAATGGATTAAGTTTGGCGTTTTCGTTTTTGCTATTTATTTTGCGTTTTTGAGGCTTTTTCGGTTAATTTGTTTTTGTGACTGTGTGGAACCCAGTTCAGCTACTGATTGATTGATTGATTGATTGTGTGACTGCGGAAATGGATAAAAGCCCCCCCCCCCAAACAATGACTATCATCAGTGCAGGTAAGAAAAAAAATTAATTTTAATTTTTATCATCTACAATACTGTCTTATTTATTTTATAGTACAGTACATTGATTATTGCTTTCATTTTATGGATCAATGGTCTCATTAGATAGTAAAATTCATGTTAAATTGCTGTTTTAGGGGTTGTTTTTCAAAATCTGAAACGGATTAATCTGTTTTGCATTACTTTCTATGGGAAAGCGCGCCTCGGTTTTGGAGCGCTTTAGTTTTGGAACGGACTTCTGGAACGGATTCAGTTTGAGAAGCAAAGTACCACTGTATATCAAATTATTTTTAAAAACCTTATCATTTTATCTGGACAAAGCTGATGAGTGATTTCTATGTGCAGAACCCAAAGGTCTTCTTTCCGCTTACAGAAGGTGTCATGGCAGGAGGATACTTCGCTATCATAGTTCCGTGCGAACTCTTAAGCATGTACAAAATAGTGCCATTGACCATTTCCCTTCCGCTCCTGCCTATCTTGTCTTCACACATCTGTTTCTTGCTAAGATTTGAGGAGGCAGGAGGGGCTGCAACAATCATGCTGAAGTTCAAGGTCTTTCTGGTTTCATGGCTGCGTCCCTTGGTCAATAAGATGACGCCAATATTTTGCCGGGATCCTCACCTGCCCACCAGCCACAATCGCTCCAAAGAGGTGTAGCAAACAACACTTCAGACTCTCTTTGAGATGCTCACTTTCTTGAAAACACTCTGAAAGAAGAGAACAAGTTGCAGGCATGTTAACTTCGAGCCAAAAGAATTGTAGGGAAGTGGTCAAAGAATGTATCTCAAAAACAATTACTGTACAAATATGTAACTCCCATTTTTCTTTTCATAATGAAGTCAACCTTGGAATCTGGAATCAACTCTGCCTCTTTTTAAGACATAAAAACAGTTGATTTAAAACAAGTTGAGGCCAATTAAAACTGCGTTATCTGGGAGCTCTGGGACCAGCTGCCTGGCTCAACGCCATCTTGACCAAAAGGTCTATAATCAATGTTTAGTTATAGTGGTAAAATTAAGCCACCGTTTCAGTTAAATCCACCTTTCCAAAGCGTCACATTTAATTATGTAGTAGTAAAGCATCCTTCAGAGAAACATAGCAGAGCAGCTGGGATGGGGAAATTCAGGCTTTTTTGCTTGATTTTTTAGTAAAAACTGTAGTTTGTTTTGTTCTCCCAGCATACAAACTGTGGTTCGTTTTAACTACAGTTGGTTCCAAACCATGGTTTCAGAAGCTCGCTTGTTTAAACCAGCCCCAGTTAAGATTAAGCAAGGATTAAAAGGTACAAGGGGCCCCTGACCGTTAGGTCCAGTCACGGACGACTCTGATGTTGCGGTGCTCATCTCGCTTTATTGGCTGAGGGAGCCGGCGTACAGCTTCCGGGTCATGTGGCCAGCATGACTAAGCCACTTCTGGTGAACCAGAGCAGCGCACGGAAACACCGTTTACCTTCCCGCCGGAGTGGTACCTATTTATCTACTTGCACTTTGACGTGCTTTCGAACTGCTAGGTTGGCAGGAGCAGGGACCGAGCAACAGGGAGCTCACCCCGTCGCGGGGATTCAAACTGCCGACCTTCTGATCAGCAAGCCCTAGGCTCTGTGGTTTAACCCACAGCGCCACCCATGTCCCTACAGTGCCACAAAGTACTATTAATCAAAAGTAGAAGCAAAACTTCCAAACTCCTCCTCCTAGACATGTTGGCGAAGGAGAGGAGAGAGACAACAGATGAACTGAGGTGGAGGTTAGGTGTGTTCACATCTCACTAAACCAGCCTTCCTCAACTTTGGCTCTTCAGATGCTAGATTAGCTAATGTTAAAGGATGACACTGTGTTTAAGTCCAACAACATCTGGGGATCCCAAGTTGGAAAAGGATGCACTAAAACTATTATCTATGGTAGTGTTTGAATGACCCTTGTGTACATAAAATATTAAGAAATAAAGGAAAATTGGTACGCTAGGTTGGAAGAAAGTATTAGAAAGTAAATTAAATGTAAGGTAATAATTATAAGTACATTCAAAATCACAAATGTCAACTATATTGGGAAATGATGGGAAGTCTGTATTTATTTTACTTTAGTTTGTTGTTTTTTACTTTATTTTATGTAACATCATATGATTTTAGCTTAGTGGATATCTAAGCAGAATTAGGTTAAATTAACATTTTATGTTAAATTAATTTAAGAATACTGTATTTTTTTTGTATGTATGTGTATGTGTGAAGTTAAATTTGTAATGACATTAATGAATTTCAATAAAGAATTTTTTCCTCAAAAAAAAAAAGTATGCACTAAAACACATCGAAACATAGTCATTAGTCCCTCTTCTCTATTTTGTCAATTTAAGAGCAGTGAGGAAGCACACTAAGATTCCCTGAACGCAGCCATGAGAAGATTGGAAACTTCTGCTTCCATCTCAGATTAACCACAGTTTAGTGTCACATTTAAACCTTGATCAGAGTTAGCGAAAACAAGGCAGCTTCGTAAACTATGGTTGGAAGTTGGCTTGTTTCCACTAACAACTGTCAAAACTAACCTACATTTGTCCCAGTTCAGACTTTGTGACAAGCTGTAGTTAACCTAAAACAGAAATGGACATTTCTGGACATCTCTTCCAGGCTGTGCCAGAGGAGAAAAGTGGAGATGAGGCAGAGAGCATGAAAGTCTGAGGCTCACCGCGGTTTGTTCACATAATGCTAAATCGTGGTTTAGAATTATGAGAAACTGCAGCCATTTAAAAGGTGCTATTAAGTGCACAGAGATTTCATATACCTACATAAGATCCAATAAAATTTTATGTAGCAAAAAAACTCTTAAAACATTCACAGTGCCCAAAACACTAAAAAAAACAAAAACCTCCTATTGGCAAAAAACTAGGACGAGCCCCAAATCTTTCCCTTCCATTGAAAAATCATTATACTGTATTCTTTGCTCAAAGCATACCTGGCAGAAGGGAATTACAAGTAGCCTAAGGAATTTTTCTCAGCAATAAACATTAACCTGGAAGCTGTTACCATAGCAATAACTTTACGCAGAAGAACGAACTGCTGCCAAAGCCACAAAAGATTATTTTGTTTGAAATTAGCACCATAAAAATCTCTGAGTAACGTCACCAACCAGCACTGTTAAAATGTCACCATTTTTAAATTAAGCGGGGGGTGGAGACGCCCAAGTCTTAAAACAAGCTGGCTATTGAAACAAAAACTACGTTTTGGAACTTAAAAAAAAACCTTTACGTAAGTGTAAATAGCTTAGGGGGAGCCACGTTAGCTGTAATTTCCAGAGTGGTTTTTACAGTCAACCCCTGTTCCCAGGGAACTCTGAGAACGCCAGATTTCTGATCGGGGTCACCTAACAACCCATGCCATTCATAAAAAACTAGTTCCCAGGATTCTTTGGGGGAAGACGTGACTGTACAAAGTGGTCTGAAACTGCCTGAATTGTGTAGGTGCAGGGTTGTTGTTTTTAATTTAAATCGGATTTTTAAAATAAAATGCTTTTGTAGGAAAACATATTTCTAAAATAGCTTTCTATTTAAGTTACATTATAGTGCAAAGGCTACTCCTCAGGAAATAAGGATTTGTTTTAAGTTTTCCATGTGTGCTAAAACTCAGTCTAAGTCAGGGGTCAGCAAACTTCTTCAGCAGGGGGCTGGACTATATTTTGAAAAAAAAAATGAACAAATTCCTATGCCCCACAAATAACCCAGAGATGCATTTTAAATAAAAGCACACATTCTACTCATGTAAAAACACGCTGATTCCCAGACCGTCCGCGGGCCGGATTTAGAAGGCGATTGGGCCGCATCCGGCCCCCAGGCCTTAGTTTGGGGACCCGTTCTAAGTTGTTTGTTTTTTTAAATAAAAAGTTAACATCAGTTAACAAACATGGATACATATGCTATAATGTTATTGTTTTAGTTAAATAAATTGTTATTAAGGAAATGATTATTTTTCTCCTTCCAATAAAGTACAGCAGAAAAGTTGTCCAAATATAAACAGTTAACTTATTAAACCTCACAATAATTTCATAATTATCTGTCTATGTATTTCTAATAGTATAACCAAATCAGTAATTTTTGATATAACTGTAAAAACTACTCTGAAAATTTATTATTCCAAAAATGAAACCTTCCTCTGGTTGTAAATATTAAGATGATACCAGCAAGTCTTTCTGTTAAAAAAAATGGTTTCAATGAAGTCTGACTGACTAGTGATTTAAATCAATTTGATTTAAATCAAATCAAATCAAATCCACCCTGATTCAAACAAGTATTATTGTCTGTTAAAGATGAGATCCCATGTGGGGTTGGATTGAGGGAGGGCAGTTATTGGGTTGGGATCAGCTTATTTTAATTACCTTCTTCTTTAATTGCTTCTTCTTCTTTAATTATCTTCTTGAGGTCCTGGCATTTAACCTTTAATTTGTATTCTCAGCAGCAACCTTTGACTTGCATTAGGGTATACAGCAATGGAAAACCATAGAAATTTAATTTTGAGTTACGCCTGACCAAGGACTCATGGTTTGTCTTGCTCCAGGCGAACCAAGGTTTGTTCTTTGTTTACCGCTTACAGTTGGTGAGGGTTGGGGACAGAGACAAAACATGAGCCTGGGTTCAGATATAGCACTAAGCCAAACCATGGCTTAGCCCTAGATAGCATGGCAACAGCAGGACTGGGGGAATTTGCACTAAGCCATGGTTTGGCTTGGATTTACAGTCGTACCTTGGATCCCGAACACCCTTGGTACTCATCGACATTTGGCTCCTGAACCCCGCAATCCCGGAAGTGAGTGTTCCCATTTGCAAACGTTCTTTGGAAACTGAACTTCTGAGGCTTCCGACTGGCTGCAGGAGCTTCCTGCAGCCAATCGGAAGCCGCAGTTTGGTTTCCGAACGTTTTGGAAGTCGGACGGACTTCCGGAACGGATTCCGTTTGACTTCCGAGGTACGACTGTACATGCAAACTGGGCCAGTGACTGGCTCAAGGTCACCAAGTGAGCTTCATGGCTAAGCTAGTATCTGAACCTGGCTCTTCCCAGTCCAAATGGGATATTGGAAAAATACACAAAAGCCAACCACAGGCATGCATGAAAATGGTCAGATAATATGTGCCAAAAAGCATTTGTTAAGAACTTGCATTTAACTGCGATTAATGTCCCGAAGCAGTTCTCAGCAATTATTTTGTATTCGTCACCTTGGGATTGGAAGTCTGCGGCAAGAAATCTTATCCCTTAAAAAAAATCCGAAGCAAGCACTAGAAACATTAAGGCATCAAGGCAATGATACTCACGGTAAAAGAAAGGGACAAACTCCACGGTGAGGGAAGCTGGTTTGTACTTCTGCCTGCTTTTTTCAACATTGCCCAAAATTCGTCTATATAGATATATTTTTTTAAAGGAGAAACCAAGAGGTAAGATTTATTTGTAGATGGGCACTGCAGAACACATTTTTTATTTATTCTAAAGCATACGTTTCTTCAAATGCAATAAAATACCTATTCCATATTACATTTGCAGCACTTTAAAAATTACCGAGGTACTATTTTGGACTACTTTATTTCTAAGCGGTGCACTTTTTAAATAAAACCAAAACCAAAACCCAGCCCACAATTGACTTTTAAGGAAATGCAGCTTTAACACTACAAATTTGATAAATTAAAACAATAGGATTTATTGATAAGTTCAGCTACTCAAAGTGACCCATTTTGCCATACATTTAGAAGGCTACGTCTCGCATAACCAAGTTGGTAGGAACCTACATATACTGTGGCCATGTTTAAGTGATCATATCTCAGCTTAATAAGCCACAGAATGAATGAGTCTTTAGCCAGAGTCCTTTTGTGGTGCAAACAATCGAATCAGGAAGTCTCAAGGGAACCACGGTTTCCTGTTTTGCCCAAACTGGGAAACAATGGCTACTGCCAGCTTCCGAACACGCCAATATTTTGACCCACCGTCAAACTGTGGTTAAGTATCCTGGTCTTGTTCCAAATCTGGTAGACATGGTTTCCTGATTTAGATGACGTCCTGGCATCATCAAGCCTCATGCAACGGAAGGAGTGAAGCAGCTGCTCCCGAAAGCATATGGCTTATTAAGCCAAGATCTGAATGTGACAACTTATAATGGTCCAAGCTAGGCCAGTATCCTCCTTCGTTGTGCCACATAAGCATATGTTGTGCAGATGCCTGATTTTTAAAAAAATGTTTTTACTGTATTTATATTCAGTGTTACTCGATTGCCACTTACCCAGCGATTCTTTGCCTCCAGTTTCGATAGGGGTCGTACAGGCTTTCACAAAAAGCCAGTGCGTGTCTTACAAACTCTTCTATGGGTGTCTGGTCAGCCACTTCTTTCTCCTTCGTTTTGCTCTTTAGCTGAAGAGACAGCAAAAAACACGGCGGTCACCAAAACACTTTTGGCACGACCCGTTTTGCACGCACCGCACCCCTGCCTGAAATGCCGGGCAGCTGTTGCCAGTCGATGTCTACAAATAATGAGCTAGAGGGATCAACAGCCAGACTCTGTGGAAAGCAGCTAGCTACCCGTGGTTCCCAGGAAACGAAATGAAATGTAGGGTTTTCAAAGAGAGCTGCGCAGAAATGAATGAAACACCATGTTCATATAATAATAATAATAATAATAATAATAATAATAATAACAACTTTTTATTTGTGGCCAACCCATCTGACAGGGTTGCCAGGCGGCCATAATAAGAAGAAAAAGAAGGGTAATAATGATTATGATTGTGGGTGTGTGTGTGTGTGTGTGTGTGTGAAGCCAGGATATGGCTACATACATATTATGGCTGCCTTCAGACTTAGCCTACAGCTTAGAAGTTGCCACAAAGTTCTAGTAAGAAGCTGTCACCCGATTTACATCACTTGAGATTCTCAAAGCGAGTTTGGGAAGCATACCCAAGGTACGCGCGAGTTGTACGACACTCACATAATTGTGAAGGCAGGCGAGGAAATTGGCAGGCAACGGGAGAGGGAAAACAGAAGCGGAACAATCCTGTAGCCTGCTCCCGACTTGAAATGTGGACTCACAGGCTTAAAGCATAAAGCTTAATTGGGACTAAGGTCTGAAAACTCAACAGGGTGCCTCAAATTCTGTAGTTCCGTTCATGAAACAGACTTCCACATGCACAACAGAACTTTCCCCTTTCTCTCTTGCCATGTACCATACTTTTCTGTGTATAAGACAAGTTGTGTTTTTTTTTTTTACTCTAAAATAATGTTCAAAATTGGGGCTCATCTTATACATGGATAGTGCAGAGGGGGACGGGCAATTGATTGCAGCCGCGAGCAGGAAGTTGTCAGCGTCCACTGGGCTGGTGATTGGTGGCTGTGGCAAGGGCTGCTTTGGATTGGCTGCTGCTACGCCCATTGGGCTGGTGATTGGTGGCAGCGGCAAGGGTTGCTTTGGATTGGCTGCTGCTACGTCCATTGGGTTGGTGATTGGTGGCAGCGGCAAGGGCTGCTTTGGATTGGCTGCTGCTGCGTGCATTGAGTCGGTGATTGGTGGCTGCGGCAATGGCTGCTGTGGACTGGCTTCACTGTGGCAATTTTGCATGCGCTTGCCGGCTGCTGGTGGCGAGCAGGCAGACGCGTTGTGGCTTTTGTGACACGTATGATTGGCAGCGTTTGTCAGTCTGGTGAGTGATTTTTGGCATTCCTCCTTCAAAATCTGCTTCAGAGGACTGGGGGACCCAATCTGGGAATGCGCTGAGCATTGCATGAGCGCAAGTTGACATGTGCAGTGTTGGATGCAACCCAAAGGATCTTACTCATGAGGAAACATGCATACAACGGCACTGTATACTGCACATTCAAACCATACTTAAGATTTCATTCAAGGTTTTCTCAATGTTTCCGAAAACAGAAGGCCGAATTCCTTTCTCACACAAGGCAAAAAAACCAGAAATTTGATTGCTGAAGGATTACCAACCGACAAGACGCACAATTAAAAGGCGCACATGTGAACCCATCTCTGCGTCCAGCACATGCTTCACCTTTCAGCAACTTCCTGCAGTGGAGCTACAAGGCTGACTGTTCAAATGGGCCTGAGGCCCAAAAAGCAAATTTGAATTGGGTCGCGAGAGCTCCTGTAATTGTTTTGTTTTTAAAAGATGTGTAAACCACTCGCATTATAAAATATCAGAGTGGTGTGCAGAAAACCAAAAATAAGTACAAAGCGCATGATAAAAATTATACAGTTAAAATAGCAGTAAGGGGAAATTGCCTCGGAGTCACACACACACAGTATAATTTTCTCTGTTTATTTCCCCCCACAGTTCTTACACCAAACTGCTTGTTAAATTTGGGAGTGACAAGAGGGAGCTTTTAAAAAAAAAAAAAGTTTGTGAATTCCGGGAATCCCCTTCTGCACAGGAAACCTGCAAAATGAACCAGCTGATGGAAGTCAATTATTATAAGTTATTGCTGCATTAAAAAAATAACAATAATATTTGACTGTCAGCAAGCTGTGATGAGATTTTTTTTTTAGGGGCGGGAATCCTACCATATAAAATATTTAAAATTAACGGGGGGAGCGGGTTAAATATAAAACTGACCACTATTTATTTGGCAAGTAGTATACCGTCTATGAGAGCAAGTTGTTACTCAAGAAATTTTCAGTTCGAATCTCGCCCATGCCACAAACTCACCTTAGGAAAGTCACTCTCTCTTGGTCTCAGCCCCCATTGTCAAATATGGGAATAATAACACTGACCTGCTGCTTTATTTATGAGGATCAAGGTAGTTTGCTTAAAACATTCTGAATAAAAAAAAAACACTTCTAAAATATCTAAAATTATCAGATGCTTTAGACTGAAGGGAAGGCAACTTTCTCTTGCTGCCTAGCTGGGGGGCAGGGTTAAAAGTTGCTGGTGGGCAGAACCAGAATTGAGACCACTCTGCTCCAATTTTCACCATGGCCACCCCAAGTTCCCAATTGTACACAGCCCTGAGTTCAATGGGTATAATCTTTTAACAAAAGGGTACAGAGGATTTTTTAATTTTAATTTTTAGTACAAAATACCCATACAGTGGTACCTCTGGTTGCAAACGGGATCCGTTCCGGAGCCCCGTTCGCAACCTGAAAGGTCCGCAACCTGAAGTGCTGAATCTGTGCATGCACGAAGTGCCAAACCTGGAAGTTACCCGTTCCGGCACTTCTGGGTTCGGCGCATTCATAACCCGTCCCGAACGCAACCCCCAGCAAACGCAACCCGAGGTATGACTGTAAAAACTAAGTGAAAGTAATTCCTTTCTGACTTTAGTGTTGCACACTCATGATCAAGAGAAGGAACAAACAAGAAGGAAGAAACTCTAATGAGACAGAAAATGGGGGCATTAGGAAGTATTGGAGGTTTTATAAAATGAGGTGGGGGGCACATGGAGTTCCCACACACTTTAGGCAAGTTGGTAGGGCAGAGCTTTCCAAACTGTGCGTCGCGACATGTTAAGTTTGTCTACTGCCATGTGTAGGTGCATCTCACGAACGCTTCTTCCGGGGCCGGAAAGGGGTTCGTTTAACCTCTGGTTTGCTAGTAAAACTAAATGACTGTGTCACGACATGATGCAAAAACGAATTACCGTGTCACGAAACGATGCATGTCTAAAAAGTGTGTCGCCGACACGAAACGTTTGGAAAGCTCTGCGCTAGGGTCTCCATGTAATGTTGAGATAGCAAACCTTTCGCCACCTTATAAATTACCCCCTAAATTTAATTTTCAGGGGCATTCCTTTGCCATTACAGTACAGTTACAAAAATGAAAAGCCATCAAGAATTCTCACAAAACTTACTATAAAACTCATTTCTACCTCACTGCCATCAGGTGAGCCTGCTCTAACCAGTCAACTAAATCTGAACTCCAGTGGTGGAATTAATTTTGTCGCTCCAAATGGAACGCCTGGGTGGGAGGTTGGAAATAAAGAGATGAATTATGTTGCAGGGGACAGGTCACATGGCCAAGTCAAGTGTTGGTGAGTTTCTGGCCAGAAAGCAATTTAAGCAAATTACACGTTCACCTACCTGCTGAATATACAGTGTAGTCATTGTAATGACATGGTTAATATAAGAACAGGTGCCAATCTCCTCCACATTAGCCAAATTTCTGAAAGGGAAATAGTAAGGCATGAGTGGCAAGACATGGTAAAAACTGTCTAATATGATTTAACGCTCAGCAAAAGAATGGTATATCACAATTTCCCAAAACAATCTGCACCGTGTTATAGAATCATAGAGTTGGAAGAGACCACAAGGGCCATCCAGTCCAACCCCCTGCCAAGCAGGAAACACCATCAAAGCATTCCTGACAGATGGCTGTCAAGCCTCCGCTTAAAGACCTCCAAAGAAGGAGACTCCACCACACTCCTTGGCAGCAAATTCCACTGTCGAACAGCTCTTACTGTCAGGAAGTTCTTCCTAATGTTTAGGTGGAATCTTCTTTCTTGTAGTTTGAATCCATTGCTCCATGTCCGCTTCTCTGGAGCAGCAGAAAACAACCTTTCACCCTCCTCTATATGACATCCTTTGATATATTTGAACATGGCTATCATATCACCCCTTAACCTTCTCTTCTCCAGGCTAAACATACCCAGCTCCCTAAGCCGTTCCTCATAAGGCATCGTTTCCAGGCCTTTGACCATTTTGGTTGCCCTCCTCTGGACACGTTCCAGCTTGTCAGTATCCTTCTTGAACTGTGGTGCCCAGAACTGGACACAGTATTCCAGGTGAATAAAAATACAGAATAAGCTATCTTTAAACATGGAAATTATAGCCAGTCAAAGCCGCTTGATGGCAAACTGTATCATTAATGGAATTGAAACCCCCCCTTTCCATCACCAAATAGCATCAAAATGGTTCACAGCAGCACCGCATGTAGATGTAGACCATCAAGAATTTTTTTGTTCTGTTTTACAACTTTTTGTATGTTTTAGAACGTTTGTGAGTGTCACCTGAGCTGCAGAAGAGAGCCAAGTGAGGTATCTGGAACCAAACTGGATTAGGCTAGAATCAGAAGTAGGGAAGAATCACAGAGTTGGATGGAACCCAGAGAGTCATGCAGGAATCGAAACTAAAGCATCCATGACAGATGGCCATCCAAACTCTGATTTAAAACCTCTGAGGAAGGAGAGTCCACAACCTCACGAGGGAGATCATTCTGATGCCAAACAGCTCTTATTGCCAGGAAGTTCTTCCCGGTGCTTAGTCAGAATCTCCTTTCTCAAAACTTGAATCCGTTGCTTTGGGTTGCAGCGCCGAGGGACTTCTGGCGGTTCCCTCGCTGCGAGAAGCCAAGTTACAGGGAACCAGGCAGAGGGCCTTCTCGGTAGTGGCACCCGCCCTGTGGAACGCCCTCCCACCAGATGTCAAAGAAAAAACAACTACCAGACTTTTAGAACAGTGTTTTTCAACCACTGTTCCGCGGCACACTAGTGTGCCGCGAGATGTTGCCTGGTGTGCCGTGGGAAAAATTGAAAAATTACTTTATATATAGTCAATATAGGCACAGAGTTAATTTTTTTAACATTTTCTAATGGTGGTGTGCCTCGTGATTTTTTTCATGAAACAAGTGTGCCTTTGCCCAAAAAAGGTTGAAAAACACTGTTTTAGAAGACATCTGAAGGCAGTCCTGTTTAAGGAAGTTTTTAATGTTTAATAGATTATTCCATTTTAACATTCTGTTGGAAGCCGGCCAGAGTGGCTGGGGAAACCCAGCCAGATTGGGCGGGGTATAAATAATAAATTGTTGTTGTTGTTGTTATTGTTGTTATTATTATTATTATTATTATTATTATTATTATTATTATTATTATTATCATCATCTTCCATGTGGCAGCCCTCGAGATATTTGAAGACGTCTATCATATCGCAGCCTGCTCTATTTTGTTTCACATCAGATGTCCTGCACATACATCACTGAAGCCACAACTGCGATCACAGACACCTCTAATTCTGTAGAACGGACCCTGTTCCGTGTCAGAGCTGGGGAACCTTTTTCCCAGGCTGAGGGCCACATTTCCTTCTAGACAAACTTCTGGGGGGGCCACAGGACAATGCTGGGTGGGGGCCAGAGGCAAATCTTACACCCTCGTTCTGCAGGGCAGTTTCTACAAATGCTCACACAGCCCTCCCTATACATCACCCAGGCAAACAAAAGGCATTGTCAGAGCCCAAGGACACATTCCAGCTGGGTAAAAATGCCAAAGGAGGGTAGGGGCCGGTGAGGGGGTGTGGCTAAAGAGGGGGCGTGGCCTGGGGAGAAACCTTAGGTTTGGAGGGACTGGGGTTGCTAGTCCCTGCTTCTGAGGATGAAGGAGCTGTGACAATGGAGCATGGGGTGGGGGCAGTGAATCGAGAAGGATAAAAAGTGAAGGTATGGGGCAGGGGGCTTAAACGAGAGAAGAGAAGAAGAGTTTTGGATTTGATATCCCGCTTTATCACTACCCGAAGGAGTCTCAAAGCGGCTAACATTCTCCTTTCCCTTCCTCCCCCACAACAAACACTCTGTGAGGTGAGTGGGGCTGAGAGACTTCAGAGAAGTGTGACTAGCCCAAGGTCACCCAGCAGCTGCATGTGGAGGAGCGGGACGCGAACCCGGTTCACCAGATTACGAGTCTGCCGCTCTTAACCACTACACCACACTGGCTCTCAGAGAGAGTTGGGAATTGGTAAGATAACAAACGGGGAGTGGGAAGTACTGGTGATATCTCCCCATAAACACTCCACGCCCCGGCCTGTTTCTGAAAAGTCAACTAGGGTTTTTTTTCTCCTTTATAATAAATAAAAAAAATATACCGGCAAAGAATAATGAAGAATTTGACCAGGAGAAGCGACAAGGCCTGCTGTGGTTCTTCCAGTCCTTCTGACAATTTCTGGACACACTGCAGCAGCTGGAGCCTCAAGACCTGAAGGATGTTATCAGGAAGTAGCGATATTCCCGGGGGGACGTCATCCACCCTAAAAATAAAGCCAAGAGCTTTTTAAAAAAAAAACTAACCAAAAAAAAAAACAGGGCAAGCAGCAATAATCACTAACGTACCGTATTTTTCCATGTACAGTATAAGACTACCAGTAGGTTTCTTTCCTTAAAAATAATGTCCAAAATTTGGGGGCATCTTATACACGGGGGCCACCTCCCCCCCCCATTTTCTTAAATCAGAGTCCCCAAAAATAGGGGTCGTCTTATAGACAGAAAAACACGGTATTTTATGCACGTAACATCTTTTACTGCACTTGACAATACAAAGGTATCCAGACATTTAACTGCCAGAGGGCCAATAAATTGTAATAATGCCAATAAATTACATAAGATTGACTCTTGCACTTTAATCCTATAATTAACATTTTAAATAAATATTTGACTTTAAATAAAAAAAGCCTTCGCTCTGGCACAGGACGATTATGAGATCATAAGCAGGTGTACAGGCTGCCAGGGCTCACTAAATGCCAAACTGTTGATTCAGAAGCAGCGCAAAGCGTAACAGGTTAAGAATGGGCATAATCCACATGAAATTAAGCACTTTTCAATTCCATTGGTTTCAACGGGAGAGAGTGCAGCCTATGCTTACTTCTCTTGTAGAATTCAAATATTTAATTTAAGGCGGATCGGACCGGATACTAATCTTATACGCTAACTGGAAGGGACAGAAGTCTAATAAGATATAAACGTTTCCAGAAGTAATTGCTGTTGTTGTTCAGTCGTTCAGTCGTGTCCGACTCTTCGTGACCCCATGGACCAGAGCACGCCAGGCACGCCTATCCTTCACTGCCTCTCGCAGTTTGGCCAAACTCATGCCAGTCGCTTCGAGAACACTGTCCAACCATCTCATCCTCTGTCGTCCCCTTCTCCTTGTGCCCTCCATCTTTCCCAACATCAGGGTCTTTTCCAGGGAGTCTTCTCTTCTCATGAGGTGGCCAAAGTACTGGAGCCTCAACTTCAGGATCTGTCCTTCTAGTGAGCACTCAGGGCTGATTTCTTTGAGAATGGATAGGTTTGATCTTCTTTTATATGCCTGTTGTCTTTGTCCATGGAGTTTTCTTGGCAGGGATACTGGAGTGGCTTGCCAGTTCCTTCTCCAGGTGGATCACGTTTGGTCCAAACTCTCCACTATGACCTGTCCATCTTGACCTGTCCATAGCTTCCCTGAGTAATTCAAGCCCCTTCGCCACGACAAGGCAGTGATCCATGAAGTAATTACAGTTGTAAAAATCAATTTGCAGCTGCCAACTATAAAAGTTGCCAAAAACTAGTCACTTCTCTGTGGATTTTGATTCCAGAAAAGCACGTCAATGTCCGAGTCACCTTACAGCAGGCAAACCTGCATTTCTCTGCTAATACACTTGACACAGTAATTAGAAGGGCGAGGGTTTGGCATATTCAAATTCCTTTCGCAACTGAAAAAATGCTCCCCTGCAGGAAGGCAAACAAGACTTTTTTAACCAGCTGGCAAGGGTTCATCCTTTCAACTGTAAGTAGAACAAGATGCCATCGCTGAGTTGGGAAACACAAAGCAGCAGAATGGATTAATCTTTCATGTTCTCCTGAGCACAGCTGTCAAGAGATCCATTATACCGCAGAGGGCTCAATCTTGCCTGCCTCCCCTCCAGCAGAGGCTGCAGAAACAGCCACAAACTGACATGCTAAACATCCTGGTCTGAAACATGTTTCTTAGAAACAAGCATCTGGTTGTTTCAAGAGAATTTGCTTCCTTGAAACGTGTTCAGGACGGGGGTGTATTAAGAGTGCTAGGAGAAAGGATTGGCGGGTGAGAAGGCTACGCAAAAGCAATGCCTGCAAACCACTGGGCAAGTGCGTGCAATTGGTTGCATCCTGCATTCGGTCTGCGAGCCACAAATGATCCAATGGATGGCTGCTGCCCCACATTTATTATACAGTGGTACCTTGGTTCTCAAACGCCTTGGTACTCAAACAACCTGGAACCCAAACACTGCAAACCCAGAAGTAAGAGTTCCGGTTTGCAAACCTTTTCCCGAAGCCAAACGTGCTTTGTTTTGAGTGTTACGCTTCTGATTTGAGTGCCACGCTTCCATTTTTGAGTGTTACGCTGAGGTCTGTCTGTTTTTGCTATTTATTTTGCGTTTTTGTGACTGTGTGGAACCCAGTTCAGCTACTGATTGATTGTGTGACTGCAGTACATTGTTTATTGCTTTCATTTTATGGATCAATGGTCTCATTAGATGGTAAAATTCATGTTGATTTGCTGTTTTAGGGATTGTTTTTGGTTTTGGAGTGCTTTGGTTTTGGAACAGACTTCTGGAACGGATTAAGTTTGAAAACCAAGGTACTGTACCATTGTACAAAAGAAAATAATAGTAAGAAAACCAACAGGAAACTACTAGATTTCCATGTAGTAAGCTATAAAACACAGTAATTCATATCAATTGCTGTCCTTCCACGTTTCAAATCTACCGTCAATGCTTTGTCAGCATTACATTGTAATGTATTCTAAGAGACGGGATTCTTCCTATGCAATCTGGTTATTATAGACAGCAAAAAAACTGGTAATCTGAAACACAATGTATAGAAGATATAATGGGATGCAATTTGCTATTTGATGCCAGCTATCCAATACTCTATACAGTCTCGCCTTGTCTTTAGCTGCCTAAATATCTTCCCTTGTTCATCCGCTACAATCAAAGTCCAGTCCTCTATCCCGATTTTCTTTTTAGGTCGCAAGTTTAATCCCGTCGTTAATCTCAGAGGAAAACAGCGGATTTTATACTGAGCACTCGGTAACAGCACTGGAGAGTAGTGGTGATGGAAGCTACTGTTCATGAATTCATGTTCTCTTAAAAAAAAATACTATTAGTTAAGAGGGGGGGGGAACACACAATCCATTTAATCTTTTTTTTCTTTTTTTTTTAGGTATTCACAATCCGCTAAGCATCCTAGTCCACTGTCACTGTCTACTGGTAATGTTTCTCATCCTCTGAATCTCAGGAATCGATGATGGGTTTGCATAAAACCACAACCTCCTGTGACAAATGCAGCCCACCAGCCATGGGTTTGCAGCCTGCCAGGTATTTCACAACCCCTATGGTTTGGTGTGGGTGTTTGGGTTCAGTCTCAGGTAAGCAGAAATATGTCTAAAGCAGGGGTAGGCAACCTAAGGCCCGGAGGCTAGATGCGACCCAACTGCCTTCTCAATCCAGCCCGCGGACGGCCCGGGAATCAGTGTGTTTTTACATGAGTAGAATGTGTCCTTTTATTTAAAATGCATCTCTGGGTTATTTGTGGGGCATAGGAATTCGTTCATTTCCCCCCCCAAAAAAATCTAGTCCGGCCCACCACATGGTCTGAGGGACGGTGAACCGGCCCATGACTGGAAAAGGTTGCTGACCCCTGGTCTACAATCTCTGCCGCTGTTGCTGTTTAACAGGTTTAATCAATCAAAAGGTAGATTCAATGGTCATCATCGAAAGCAAACCAAGGCCAGGATCTTCAGCATCCTTCCTAGGGAGTAAACCCCACTAGACATGGTGGGAACTGACTTCTGAATAAATGTGTCAATGACTATGCAGCTAAAATCACATACTGAGGTCATTTCCTGGTTCAATACTGAGGTCATTTCCTGGTTCACCGCAAACAAGAATGTTTGCCTGGCTCTGTAATTTGGCAGTTCAAAGCCCATTTTTAAAGAATGAACACCAGGACAATCCAGAAATACCAGTGTGGAATAAGTGGGGTGGGGGTTGAAGAATCTTCACATGTAAATACAGAGCTTATTCACACTGCAAATTTACTTTGGGTTACTGCTAATTCTCCTTTGATTTAACCAGCAGCTGACCTGAGAAAACCTAGGATTCCACTGGAAGTTAATCACACAGTTCAGCTGCCTCTGAGAGCAGACTGCAAAATGTAAAAGTTTATAGAATCAGAGGCCATGATTGGGATGGCATATAAAGGCAGAGGCGGGACGCGGGTGGCGCTGTGGGTTAAACCACAGAGCCTAGGGCTTGCCGATCAGAAGGTTGGCGTTCGAATCCCCGCGACAGGGTGAGCTCCTGTTGCTCAGTCCCTGCTCCTGCCAACCTAGCAGTTCGAAAGCACGTCAAAGTTCAAGTAGATACATAGGTACCGCTGTAGCGGGAAGGTAAACGGCGTTTCGGTGCGCTGCTCTGGTTCGTCAGAAACGGCTTTGTCATGCTGGCCACATGACCTGGAAGCTGTACGCCGGCTCCCTCGGCCAGTAACGCGAGATGAGCACCGCAACCCCAGAGTCGGACACGACTGGACCTAATGGTCAGGGGTCCCTTTACCTTCACCTTTATAAAGGCAAAAGGAGCCCAAATGAGCACCTGGGAGCAGGAATTTGGCAGAACTTCAAGCTGTGGTTTCTGAAGCTGGCTTTTTAACTAACCTGAATTTGTTAATAAACCACCCTCCTTAGTTCACCCAACATGTAGAGATTCCATGTAAAAAACATAAGAACAGCCTGCTGTCCACTCATTCCTACTTTTTGCTTCCTGGAACGTATCAAATTTGTGACCCACAAGAGGAAACACAGCCCAACTCTTCCTCCCTGCCATGTGGAGAGAGGGGGAAAGCATGAAAGCCCATGGCTTACTCAAGCTCATTCCAGCTTGTGTATGTCACACAAACCCACGGTTTACTGTATCATATGAATGCAGCCACTAAGTTTGCATTGCAATTCTGTAGAGCAAAATGTCTGCACACAGCAGAAAAGTTCCAAAGGGATGGCATATATCAACACACAAGATACTTATTAAATCAGCCATATTGCTATTAGGCATCAACACAAAGGACTATTATTTCTACATACCTAGTGGGCAGCTTTTCAAAATCCACATCCAGAAACTGTTCGTAACTAGAAACAAAACTGTCCAACCAGAGCTTCAAGTAGTCTGGGTCCTTCTGTGAAGGCAAACAGATTTAAAAAGTTAATTTTTCTTCTGAAAGCATTTGCAAATGTGTGCGTCCAATGCTGCCCCATTCCTGCCCTCCAAAGTTTCCTGCCATCATCATGTGTTTATTGGCGTTGAGGCCACTTTAAACTTCCCAGAGTAAAACTCTGCTTCCTGACACTGCTGCCCTAGCGCTGAGATATTCCCTAACATGACTGAACACTGCCAAGAGATTCCACTTCCCAAAACACTCAAAAATAATAAAATAAAACATAATATGACACCAGCAACTTCATACAACTTTTTTATAACCATATTGAATAAATTGGAAGGAAGACAAGGACATTGACCTGTTGGGTCCCCAAGACAGGCTATGAGATGATGATGATGATGATGATGATGATAGTATTGATACTAATAATTTTAGTATTGATTTATTGTATTATTTATTCCTCACCCATCTGGCTGGGTTTCTCCAGCCACTATGAGATGGAATGGACGGGCTTACCGTGGTAGAACAAATGCAAGCTTAAAAGGACAGAAGGTCAATCTCTCCTTTCTTCAGTTGACAACAGATCTCAGGAAGCAGGGCTGCAAAAGACCTATCAACAAGAAACCTCAAGGCTGCTGCCAGCAACAGTGCAGAGCTACAGTAGGTGGACCAAGTGTCTGACTCTGCAGAAGCAGCTTCTTGTCTTTAACATATCCTTAGATGTTATATCTTAGCTAGAAGGTATAAGAAAGAACATCTTTCTGGGAGAAGGCAAAAGAGTGGGGGAGAGCAGAAGGCTGCGGAGCAACTGAGCAGAGCTGACTTAGAGGAGGAGGAGGAGGAGGAGGAGGAGGAGGAGTTTGGATTTGATATCCCGCTTTATCATTACCCGAAGGAGTCTCAAAGCGGCTCACAATCTCCTTTCCCTTCCTCCCCCCACAACAAAAACTCTGAGCTGAGTGAGGCTGGAAGATTTCACAGAAGTGTGACTAGCCCAAGGTCACCCAGGAGCTGCATGTGGAGGAGCGGAGATGTGAACCCGGTTCACCAGATTACGAATTTACCACTCTTAACCACTACACCACAATGTCGAGGTGGTCATTTTTGCCAATGACAGTCAAACGTCATTGTGTCACAGCTGGCCAAGAATAAACTTTGGCTCCAGCTCATAGCCAGTGAGCAGAGAGCTTAAGCATGAGCCCAAGTTTGGACAACACACTAAGCCAAACCTCAGCTTAGCTTGGAGCAGAGCAGGAGTAGAAAAGTCAGGGGAGGTGCAAAGCAGCGTCAAGGTCCTCTCCAGAAGGCCACATATTCATGCATTAAGCCAATTTAGTTTCCCATGCTGGGTGAATCAGGCCACTGGAACCATGCCAAGTTCCATGGTGATCACAGCTAGTCCACCACTTTGAGTGGAACAGTCACAGCAATCTCTCATGCTACTGGGTACTTCTCTTACAATACGTCCCTCTGCCATGATTTAGTGCTACCGTTGGTGCAAGAAGCTGAACACAGCTTACAGAAAGCTGGTGTAGCTCCCGTGGAAGTCAACCACATAAAGACCTGGGCGGAGCAGCTCACAAACTTGTGGGCATTGGCAAATTCCACAATCTGCTTTATCGGGTTTGCATTTGCGAGCGCATGGCGGGTCGCCTCCAAAATTCCCATCCCTTCTCAAGTGGTTTGAGAGCCTTGAGTCACCATCTTCATCTACCCCAAGCAAAAGCAGCTCCGATATGAATTTCAGGGGAAGCTGCATGGAACACAGGGACCTGGAGAATTAATCGCAACCAATTTTTTAAAAAGTTGTGTTGTTGGCACCCATCTGTCTTGACAGACAACTGTCAGAGTGTGCCTCTGGGGCGAAGACAATCCACTGGAGAATCACAGCAGCTGCTGTGGCTGCAGAGACTGGTAGCTCATAACTGCTGCTTCCTCCTGCGTTGTTTCTGTGGCATAGGCAGCATCGAAGTGACCTCTCCAGGGTCCAAGCCCGGGCAGTGAGTAGGAAGGTCCTGGGCTGCCCAGATAGCAAGACTCCACTCTTGGCCTCGCAGATGTGGTCCAAAAGAAAGCAGAGCAATACCTTTGGGACCAGCTTGGCTGCAGGTCACATACAAGATGCCATCCAACCATCTTTGGCTTTCCACTCTGGATTTTCGTAGGGTTTACTCCATAGCTTTTTCTTCTCTCAAAGATGTCCCACAAGGCAGTGGGTACAGGCAAATGTAATAAATTTCCTTCTGTACATTATGGGGAACTTGTGCTCCTTCTAGAACCCATTGAAGCATCTCTTGACGTCTCACTGATAAAAAGTAGTCATGATCTCAGCATCATCCATGAGGCTAAGGAGTCTTTCCCCAAAGACAGGAACAGACATCAAAAGACTACTCTAAAATAGAAACACTGAGAAGGAAAAAAACAGAACAGGAGAGTGACTCACTTCCAGAGTAAACAAGAGTCCTTCACTAGAGTGTTGTGTTGCTTTTAAAAAACATTTCTGACCACCGCAGCTGACAAATCAGCCCATTCACCTACGTGGCAGGGAACAAACTTAGAAATGCGTCCAAGAAATAAACTCGACTCCTATGGAAATGGAAACTTGCATATAAGACACCGGTCTGTTTCAATATAAACCAATGTTGCCTTACACAATGTTTTACACACATGGTTGAACTACTATCATAGTAACCACCACCAAGGCTTGGTGCTACTTTTCCTGGGTGTGATGTCACAAATCACAAAGGTGATCTGAAAAGGTTCTTCTTCAGCCCCAGTCAATGTGGCCAATGCTTTAATAGGAGTCATAGTCCAACAACTTCCAAAGGGTACCACGTCAGCTACCCGTGATCTAGGTCAATCACACTGCTCCAGCATCGTCTCACAGATAATTCAAGGAGCATCTCAGATTCCAAAATAATTCCTGCGCGATAGGGTTTCTATATCACACGTGGTTCCTACAAGAGCACAGCAGCTTCCCTGTAGTTCAAAGTTTGCTGATCAACGCATGCAAGGTGGCCAGCCAGGCCAATGGGGACTAGAGATGTGAAAGCTTGGGGGTAGGGGGTGGAGAAATGTATGGGAGGAAATCTACACCTACACACACACACACACACACATTCCCATTCTTCTGCAAGTGTCCTAAATATGGAGGCAGCAGAAAAATTGGAGAGGAAACAGTTTCCCCTTCCAAATTGCTCACCTTTTCCCCAGACTTTCATAGCTCTATCCAGGACATAACAACAGGTGGGACCAATGAGTGTAGCCTTGTTTTCCTCGTCACACTTTTGGAATCAAGTTGTGTAGGGTGGGGGGAGGAGAATGGGCACCCAAATAGGGCTTCTGTTTTACAACAGGCAGTCCACACTTGCAAACAGATATGCTCCCTGCTGTCACCAAAAGCCAAAAAAGGCACATCCTAATTGAGAGAAGAAAAGCTCCCAATTTCAAGTAGAGCTAGTGACCTCCTGAAAAGTGGTTATAGCCGCTTTCAGCCAAGAGGAATGTCAAAATTAATAAATAGAAGCAGTGGGGAAGGGGGAGAAGCAGTGGCCAGGGCTGCAGGCTGGATCGTTACCCATAATTCCATGCATTAAGTGCTCGTTAAAGAGAACAAGAGGCTGAGCTACGGCAAGTGGGTGCCTTTTGGTGTGTTTCCTGGAAACAAGTAGCAGCAAGAGCAATTAGGAGTGTACAACACAGTTCCAGACAACTATGCTTGGAATCTCTGAAAGTACTCATAGCGATGCTATATATAACTTGTTAGGGTACTTGTATCTTGTTTATTACGCAGCAAAGAGAGAGATGGGCATACTTGAGGGCTTCTCATAAGCGTCCGGTTGGCCATTGTGGGATGGGAGTGATGGACTAGATAAGACAAGAGGAGCTGACATGATGCCCGGCTGTTAGATTATGATCCCCATCATCCCTGACCATTGACCATGCTGGCTGGGGCTGATGGGAGCTGGAATCTGAAAGTTTCAGGAGGGTACTGGTGGCATGCAGTTAATTTTTTCCGTAGGGGAACAGTTAGGGTGACCTTGCACGTTGGAACAGCATCATGTTTCCTTCCCTACTCCGGGAAGCTTAAGGAAGGAGGCGCCAGGGCTCTGGCCGGATACTTGAGCCCTCTTGC
Organism: Lacerta viridis; assembly: GCA_900245905.1. Lineage (NCBI taxonomy): Eukaryota > Metazoa > Chordata > Lepidosauria > Squamata > Lacertidae > Lacerta > Lacerta viridis. The sequence continues at coordinate 491,688 of OFHU01004568.1, forward strand.
CTCCTTCCCAGAAGCAGGAGGGCTTTGGGAAGGTGGCAGGAAGGCTCTTGGACCCGGCAGTGTATCGTGCCTCTTTCCCTAAGCCAGGCAGAAGCTTCCCAGACTTTGGGAAGAAGGCGCCAGGGAAATATTTAGGGAACCACCCTAGACCACTGATGGCACACTACTGGAGGGTACCATATGAGCTACCCCTGGGATAAAACCTTTGGTGTGATCCAGTATAGTTCTTATGTTCTTACTCTTAAAAAAAAAAGGAATTCACATTTTTCACACAAAAAAACCTGAATTCTCCAACCTGTCCAAAATCATGCAAATTTGATCATCATTTAGTCCTAGAGCTGGACTGCAGCTGTGCTCTTCCAAATTACTAGAAATATTATTATGGCTATGGGGCTGATTTTAATTCAACCAGTTGGACAGTATTTCAGAATTCACAGGACTTCGGCATTTTAATTCCCTGGGCTTCAATGGGCTATATTAAAGCAGCCTTCACAAACCTGGTCCTCTCCAGATGCTTTGGACTACCAAACAGCATGGCTGTGCTAGCTAGGGCTGATGGGAGTTGCAGTCCAAAAATATCTGGATGGCACCAGGTTGGAGAAAGAAGGCTGTACTGAAGTCTTCCTTGTTTGCCAACCTGAACAGGAAGTGGAGGTCCCTAAGCAAGGTTAGGCAACAGACCACAAGACAATATACCTGTCGCTCAGCAAGCTTGGCAATAGCTCATTAAGAGGTCATAAGGGAACAGTCAGGTTTTGGTTCTCCACTACAATATTGTAAAAAGACACAGCTGGACCCTTCAGTTCATACGTACTATTTGCTTGGCCATAAGCCATGGCAAAACTGGAATCACAATGTACAATAAAATCCAAACATAGTGCTACTTACAGAATTACAGGTCATGACAAAAGCTGTAATTAGATAACGTTTTAAAGGGTTTTGTAGAGCAGTTGCCTAAATAAAAGGGCATGGCATCTAAGAAGCAAAAAATAATAAATAGGTTGTCTATTTTCTTTGAAACTTAGAGGTCTGAAAAAGCACTCCTCCAAGCGGAGACAAAAAGCATGGCTTTTCAGTTTGGGGGACACATCCAGGATTTGCCCAGAAATGGCTCTGCAACTGAGCAGCTGCTTTTCCAAGCAATACTAAGCCATGATGGGACAACTGCATACTCCTGCATTGCACTAGAATCATAGAGTTGGAAGACACCACAAGGGCCATCCAGTCCAACCCCCTGCCAAGCAGGAAACACCATCAAAGCATTCCTGACAGATGGCTGTCAAGCCTCCGCTTAAAGACCTCCAAAGAAGGAGACTCCACCACACTCCTTGGCAGCAAATTCCACTGTCGAACAGCTCTTACTGTCAGGAAGTTCTTCCTAATGTTTAGGTGGAATCTTCTTTCTTGTAGTTTGAATCCATTGCCCCGTGTCCGCTTCTCTGGAGCAGCAGAAAACAACCTTTCTCCCTCCTCTATATGACATCCTTTTATATATTTGAACATGGCTATCATATCACCCCTTAACCTTCTCTTCTCCAGGCTAAACATACCCAGCTCCCTAAGCCGTTCCTCATAAGGCATCGTTTCCAGGCCTTTGACCATTTTGGTTGCCCTCCTCTGGACATGTTCCAGCTTGTCAGTATCCTTCCAGGTGATGTCTGACAGTATTCCAGGTGATGTCTGACCAGAGTGGAATACAGCGGTAGGTGAGCCTCAGGGATCCTTCCAAAGAGGGTTCGAAATTAGCGGGCACCAGTCACATTTTGCGACTGGCAAGCAGCCTTTTGCAACTGGGTGGAGATGCCATTTTTGCTGCGGGGCTGCCTGCTCTGGTAGCAGGGCAGCAAAAAACAAAAAGGCACCTAGACATTTTGTTTGGGTGCCCACAACCTAGGTCCCAGGGGCCACGTGGCTCCTAGTGTTCCTATCCCAGTTTCTAACACTGCTTCCAGCTCTACAGTTCTGATTCTCTGATAAGTTTCAAAACAGTCCAGTTTCATAACCCATGGCTTGAAGCTAGCTTGTTTTAGAGCTTATCGGAGTTTGTTTTAAACCACAATCCATGGTTTGTACTCACTTACTTACTTATCAAACCTTTATTAGGCATTTACATGTAAAATCACGAGAGAAAGAATCACATACAGGAACTTTAAAATATATATACACAAAGAAACAACAATTAAACTCATAGGCTGATTGTATGTGTGTATTAGTAAAATCTAGAATTTCGTCCTGTTAAAGTACTCCTTGAAGCACTGCTGCCAAAAACTCGGCTACCCCCGCAGTCACCCCTTGGTCAATGTCAGAGAGACAGAATCCAACACTTCCACCCTGCTGCGGTTTCAAACCGTCCAAAAGGGGGGACAACACGCGTTCACGCAGCGTACTGTGTAGTGGACAATAAAAGAGAATATGCTCTACAGTGTCCGGGACATTCAGGGAACATCTGCAGTATCTCTTGTTTCTGGGAATATTCTGATATCTACCCCTGACAAATGCCGAGGGAAAGATATTCAGTCGGGCCAACATAAATGCCCTACGTTGGGCTGGTATTATTAGTTTAGTAACATAGTTGACCCTGCTATCTAGGATATTTAAATCATAGAATATGGGAGAGCAAATTTTATTTACTGCTGCCACAATATTTTGTCTCTCAACATCCTTTAGTCTAATTTGGACATTGTGAAAGATATGTTGCTCGCTTGAATTGTACAAGGGCTCCAGCTCGATGCCTATCGATCTGATTTTATTTTCTAGGAGTTGGTACCATCTAGATTTATAGGAGTCCTTAAGGAGGTCAGAGAGCAAGCTTGATGGTGGACAGCGGAAATGGCAGCGCAGCCAGTATTTTATAGCGGTGGTCCAGGCCCAGTATTCCATTGTGTGTATGCCTAATTCTGCACACATTGTTTCATATTTAATAACATTTGGGAGTCCAAGGATACGTCTCAAGAAACTAGAGTGAATCTTTTCTAAGTCACTGTTAAATGCTTGTACCCATAGTGGGATCCCATAAAATATCTGGGATAGCACTTTTGCTTGGAATATCTGGTTGGCCGCAGGGATAAATTGATTTCCCTTCTGATAATAAAAACGAGTAACTACTGATGAGTAGTTTGATGGTTTGTACTCAACAACAGGCTAGGTTTTGTGGAAGCTGAAGCTCTGCCAAAGCTCTCCTCTTCCCAAGTGTGCAGAGGTGTAAGGGCCCTAGGCTCATGGAAGCTCCTTCCTGCTCATGTAAACAGTGTTACATGTGGTTGTTAAGCATTACGTGTGAACACAGCCAATGGCTCAGTTCACATGCCAATGACCCAACTGAATCCATGCATGCTTCAGGTTTCCATAGTCTAATTGATTCCCTATGGCTCAGGAAAACCATAGTATGCTCTTATGTTCAAACTGAGCTACGTTGTGCACAAACTCAGTTTGTTCTCTAATTGTGGCTTGGAGAGGCAAACGGTGGTTTGTCCAAGCCGGGATGGGATGGGGGAACTGGAGTGAAACTTTGATCGCTGCAGAAATAACAGGGGCTGCCTCCAAAGCAGCAGTAAATAAAATTTGCTCTCCCATATTCTATGATTTAAATATCCTAGATAGCAGGGTCAACTATGTTACTAAACTAATAATACCAGCCCAACGTAGGGCATTTATGTTGGCCCGACTGAATATCTTTCCCTCGGCATTTGTCAGGGGTAGATATCAGAATATTCCCAGAAACAAGAGATACTGCAGATGTTCCCTGAATGTCCCGGACACTGTAGAGCATATTCTCTTTTATTGTCCACTACACAGTACGCTGCGTGAACGCGTGTTGTCCCCCCTTTTGGACGGTTTGAAACCGCAGCAGGGTGGAAGTGTTGGATTCTGTCTCTCTGACATTGACCAAGGGGTGACTGCGGGGGTAGCCGAGTTTTTGGCAGCAGTGCTTCAAGGAGTACTTTAACAGGAGGAAATTCTAGATTTTACTAATACACACATACAATCAGCCTATGAGTTTAATTGTTGTTTCTTTGTGTATATATATTTTAAAGTTCCTGTATGTGGCCAACTCCCAAGAGACTGCGATCTACTTACAGAGTTAAAAACTGGCAGTGATCTACCCTCTTTTGGGGGGGTTCAGGTCAAAGTTGTTAAGCTTTTTTGGGGAGGAGGAAGGCCCTTTTTAGGCTTTCAGATCAAAGTTGTTGTTGACCTTTTTTAGGGAGAAGGAAAGCCCCATTTTGGGGGGGTGCAGGGCAAAAAAAATGAGATGTTTTTTAGGGAATCCAAAGTTGTTGAGCTTCTTTGGGGGGAGCCAGTGATCTACCACAGGTGTCCAGTGATCTACCAGTAGATCACGATCTACCTGTTGGACGTGCCTGCTGTATGTGATTCTTTCTCTCGTGATTTTACATGTAAATGCCTAATAAAGGTTTGATAAGTAAGTAGTAACAGGGGCTGCGCCAACATTTGATGATGTTGTTGAGGCATAGGCAAACTCGGCCCTCCAGATGTTTGGGGACTACAATTCCCATCATCCCTGACCACTGGTCCTGTTAGCTAGGGATCATGGGAGTTGTAGTCCCCCCCCCAAAAAAAACAACAACTGGAGGGCTGAGTTTGCCTATGCCTGATGTTGATCAAAAGCCACCAATTCTTGTAAAATATTTTGATCTTATCATTCTTAGGACTTGTATGTAACACACATGGGAGGGTGAGAAAGATCACCATCTGGCTGCTACAGTATATTCTTAATACTGACAGTGCTGTTTAACCAGCAGGCTGGGCTGGGTAATAAAGTCAGGCAAAATGACGCTGGATGCATTTCAAACTGTTCATTCCCTCCGCCAGCATCTTGGTTCTGTAGCGTCCATCCCTTATCCCCCGTTGTTATCATAGTGCTGCGACCACTACCACTGCTGTTCCTAGCCTAGCTATCTTTGCCCTAGATGGGTTAAAAGCATCATATACTGTAATGGCAGCCATCTGCTGACCAGGACTAAACAAACCAAGATACTAGGAGGAGAGCATTAGGAATGTTTAACTCTTGGGGATGCACTGAAGATTGTGATTAAAAGAAAAAGACAAATAACCCTGTTTGGTTGCTGTCAAACAAGACAAATTCCCATTTTACGAGTTTTGCAGATGTTAAAGGGTGTACAGTGGTACCTCTGGTTGCGAACGGGATCCGTTCCGGAGCCCCGTTCATAACCTGAAAGGTCCGCAACCTGAATCACCGCATCTGCGCATGCGCTGCGACATCATTTTTGCGCATCTGCGCATGCGCAAACTGCCGAACCCGAAAGTAACCCGTTCTGGTACTTCCGGGTTCGGCGCATTTGTATCCCGTGACGAACACAACCTGAAGCATTCGTAACACGAGGTACGACTGTATTGTCAAACACTTGAAATATAGTTTTTGTTCTTATTTCAGGGTTGTATCAGAGCACACCTACTGAAATTAACGGACATGGCTAATGCAGGTCCAGCAATTTCAATTTTCAGTTTTAACTTCCCATATTCCAACAACTTTCCTTTGCAATGCTATACAAAATGGACCAATACCACAATTATAAAGGGTTGTGTGTGCTCCACATGTTGTTGCTTTTCCCAAATAAATTTTATTGGTTTTCATGTAAATACAAGCCACGCCGTGTTGTTTTTAAGAAAACCAAGTTAACATTCTGCATACAACCAATCATATATAGTATGCATATCAGAATAACAATTATTGTTATTTGGGGTCTGCTAGGACAGGAAGGGATGCGGGTGGCGCTGTGGGTTAAACCACAGAGCCTAGCGCTTGCCGATCAGAAGGTCAGCAGTTCGAATCCCCATGACGGGGTGAGCTCCCGTTGCTCGGTCCCTGCTCCTGCCAACCTAGCAGTTCGAAAGCACGTCAAAGTGCAAGTAGATAAATAGGTACTGCTCTGGCAGGAAGGTAAACGGTGTTTCCATGTGCGCTGCTCTGGTTCGCCAGAAGTGGCTTAGTCATGCTGGCCACATGACCCGGAAGTTGTACGCCAGCTCCCTCGGCCAATAAAGCAAGATGAGTGCTGCAACCCCAGAGTCGTCTGCAACTGGACCCAATGGTCAGGGGTCCCTTTACCTTTACATATGACAGGAAGGGGTAAGGAGCTAAGCAAAGGACTAAATTCCTGCCCCTGGCCACTCAAAATCCTTATTCAACAACTCATCTGAGCTCTGACCTTTCACCAGGCATTGCCACATATTTTCACAAGCACGTAAGACCGAGATCCTTGCTTTCCTTTCAAATGAAAGTCAAGCAGCTTTTCAGGAGCCTGAATTCTGCACCAAATGCAACATTTTGCACTCCCACGGAATCCCAGCAAAACACACACGCGAGTCTTACATAATGCACAAACAGGAGACAAATAGGATTGGCCAGCTTGAACTTGCAACAGCGACAAAATTCGCACGACTTGAAATTCTAATAGCTTCAGGTTTTCTGCCCCACGTTTTGCATTTTTACACCCTGCCACGTATGCATTAAAAACCCAGGTGAGACTCTCAACCATTTTCTACCCCCTCACTCCCAGAACTGCAATCCTATGCATGTTTACTCGGGGGGGGGGGGAATCCCACTTAAATCTGTTTAGGATTGCAGCTTCCGTTTCATTGGGGAGAGGAAACATTTAAACAGGACACATTCTGTAAAGAAGCACTTTCCTTTGTCTGTCCAAGACCTCCGCTCCATTTCACTGGACGGCCCATTAATGCATCCTCTGCAACCTGGAGACCTCCAGATGTTTCGGAGTACAACTCCCACCAGCCTAAGCCAGCTTCGGGGGCCGATGGGAGTTGTAGTCCAAAAACATTTGGAGAGCACCCAATTGAGGGAGGCTACTCCAGACAGAGGAGACACGGGTGGCGCTGTGGGTTAAACCGCAGAGCCTAGGGCTTGCCGATCAGAAGGTTGGCGGTTCGAATCCCCGCGACGGGGTGAGCTCCCATTGCTCAGTCCCAGCTCCTGCCCACCTAGCAGTTCGAAAGCACACCAGCCAAGTAGATAAATAGGTACCGCTGGCGGGAAGGTAAACGGCATTTCCGTGCGCTGCTCTGGTTCGCCAGAAGCGGCTTAGTCATGCTGGCCACATGACCCGGAAGCTGTATGCCGGCTCCCTCGGCCAGTAAAGCGAGATGAGCGCCACAACCCCAGAGTCATACACGACTGGACCTAATGGTCAGGGGTCCCTTTACCTTTAGTCCAGACAGATACTCTGATGGCAGATTCAGAACATTTCTAATGTAAGAGCCGTTCTAGGCAACAGCCCAACCCCTCCTCCCATATCAGGCAATGCAAAAACGAAATTCCACTGGGAAACTTTAGCCGAATCTTCCGTATCCCTTCTCCTGCTTCTTTTGCAGCTGACTCTTTAGCTTCTGGAAGATTAAAGCATGTCTCAGAAAATCTAAAAGCATCCAAGTACATGAAATAAGTGGTTGCTGGAAGCAGCAGTCTTATTCTGACTCAAAAGGCGAACTTTTCTAAAATCTAACCCAGTGACGGGTCATCGGGATTCAAGGCCTCCTGTTGATTTTTCCACATCAGACGGGTGGGGAATCTCTGGCACGGCAAACACTGCTCAACTACATCGCCCATCAGCCTTTGTAAGCATGGTCAATGGCCAGGGGTGATGGGAGTTGGGGTTCAGAAATACCTGGCGGGTCAAAGGTTCCCCCACACTTGATTTTCTGAAAAATGAAAAATACAAAATGTGAGAAAATGAACGACCTTACTAAAGCCACCTGTTCTGGACCCTATTAGCAGATTTATTGTGTGTGGATATCATCCAGCGTTGGCCACGCTGTTTTGCCACCTGAGGCAAGGGTCAAAATGGCGCCCGTCCTCCCATTCCATATATAAACGCCAATCAGACGGGCAGCTGAATCTTACTACAACACTGGCAGTGAGGAAAGAATCCTGCACAACGCTGGCAGTGAGGAAAGAATCCTGCACAGTTCCAAAGAGACTTCAATGAGCTTCGACTCAACCTGATGGTAATTACCGGAAGAGCAAAGTTCAGCTGTTTAGAGCTATACCAGGAAGTACTGGCCGCTATAAACAAAAGCTGGATCAGCCGGTAGAAGCTTTCAGTACCGCATTCCCCACAATGGGGGTGGGGATTCTTCACTTCAGAAACCATGGGAAACCTGCATCGTGGTGCAACGCGTCGTTACGTTAGTCACAAAGCATCCATCCTAGCAGAGTATCAAATTAGTGCAAAAATACTGTTAATTGTGATTTCTTTAGAGCAACTTTCAGCATGTTTATCCAGAAGTTGGTAAATCGCAGCCATTTCCCTTACTAGGCCGAATCAAACACTGTTACATACAACTCAGTGACGTTATACTAACAATGGACTGGAGTTAACATTCACAAATAGTTATATATACTCTGCAATCAGGCTAAATCTACGGCTCTTAAGAAGAACTGCCTTCTCTTAAAAAGCAAGACGTTTCAAAAGTACATCACTTGAGGATTTACTGTTGACAACTGGCAGCTGAACACGTGAACTGGCGGAATTTGGAAATCGTTTTGGTTGGTGCATCTGCGATGGCGGCAGCAGCAGCAGTCCATTCGCACATGAAAGATGTCACATGGTTAAAATCACTTAGCGAGTGTGTTGTGATGAGGAATGTTTTTCCCTTAGGCTGCGGAGAACAAGTTTTAAATCTCCACTCGGCCACGAAGTCCATTGGGTGGCCTACAAGGCTGTTACATGGATAAAAAAAGAACTAGGAATCATGTATGGCGCCTTGAGCTCTTCAGAGGAAGATGCAATATTGTAATATTGTAAAGTAAACATGTGATAAATACGTACAGTGGTGCCCCGCTAGACAAAAATAATTCGTTCTACGAATTTTTTCGTCTAGCGGGTTTTTTGTCTAGCGAAGCGGCAATGACAGCCGCGCTTTCGCTAGATGAAGAAAAGAAAAGACGAAAAAAATTCGTCTTGCGAGGCATTCGTCTAGCGGGGCACCACTGTAAATGTAATAAAGGTGCATGGCTGAACTAGCCCTAAGGCTGCTTTTACAGCAGGTGGGGGGGGAAACATCCAGGTGTTGTTGAACTACAACTCCCATAAGCCCCAGCATGCATTGCCAATAGCCAGGGATGCTGGGAGTTGTAATTCATTGACAGCTGAGTAACTGAAGGTTCCTCGTGCCCCCTTGAAAGTAATCAGCTGAGAAATCTTTTTAAAAGTAACAAGCAGAGTTGTAGGAGACACAGAGTTAGCTACCAAGACAAACCCTTTTGCTTCAAGTTCGGTACATAAAAGCAGTGGGAATTTATCCCCCATAGATATCATATACAAGAATCATTTTAAAATGAGCCTTGCTCATCCCATACAATGAAATCCTTTAGGCTTCTCGCAGCATGTTTTATAAAGCAAGTCATAAGTCGTGTGACTGAACAGAACGCGGTTGGTAACTCTCGGGGGAAACCGTGCTGTGCGATTTGCCAAAAATCATCCGGAAGTAGAACCCCATGCATTTCCCACGCCCTCTCGGAGAGGTGGTAGGTCTTGCACTGTCACAAAATAAACACTACATCTCGGGATTAATGGAATATTTTCAAAGCAAATTCAAGGCAAGGTTTTTGGTACCCGTGTCCCGAGAAACCCCAACTAAAGCACTCATACTTTGTCTAGGCATCTTAAGAAAAACAGAACCCTGAAACGTGCTTAATTCATAGTTTCAACGCCCTCTGCATTCTTTTCTCCTTCCACTTCTAAACACTGGTCTGAATATCAAGTCAATTAAAATCCACCCTCACGGTTCCTTCTGCAAGAGGCTGCCAATTGCCATGTGTTAGTGTACTTTTTAAATATACAAGTAAAAGCATTTTAACCGACTGCATAGCATGACTAAACTTTTAAGAAACTCCATGGGGAACTGTCAACTCCCCAGATTAAAACAAACCCAACTTGCATCCCTTGTCATAAACGAACAGCTACAATGGCAGACTAGGCATGTCCTAAGGGCCCAGGAAAAGGGGCCTTTTCAGTAGTGGCCCTATGCTCTGTGAATTCCCTCCCTAGGGAGGTAACATGATTTCAGCTCTATTGGCTTTTCAATGAAACCGAAGACTCTCTTATTTCAAACTGCTTTTTACCAGTTCCAGGTAGGTAGCCGTGTTGGTCTGCCATAGTCAAAACAAAATAAAATAAAAAATTCCTTCCAGTAGCACTTTAGAGACCAACTAAGAAGGCTGATCGCCGAAGAATTGATGCTTTTGAATTATGGTGCTGGAGGAGACTCTTGAGAGTCCCATGGACTGCAAGAAGATCAAACCTATCCATTCTCAAGGAAATCAGCCCTGAGTGCTCACTAGAAGGACAGATCCTGAAGTTGAGGCTCCAGTACTTTGGCCACCTCATGAGAAGAGAAGACTCCCTGGAAAAGACCCTGATGTTGGGAAAGATGGAGGGCACAAGGAGAAGGGGACGACAGAGGATGAGATGGTTGGACAGTGTTCTCGAAGCTACTAACATGAGTTTGGCCAAACTGCGGAGGCAGTGAAGGATAGGCGTGCCTGGCGTGCTCTGGTCCATGGGGTCACGAAGAGTCGGACACGACTGAACGACTGAACAACAACAACAAGTTTGTTCTTGGTATGAGCTTTCGTGTGCATGCACACTTCTTCAGATACCAACTCATACCAAAAACAAACTTAGTTGGTCTCTAAGGTGCCACTGGAAGGAATTTTTTATTTTATTTTGCTTTTTACCATTGTTCTAACCTCTGCTGTTTTGCTAGTGTAAATTTTAATGTTGTTTTTTTATATAAACAATCACAGAATTGTGGAGTTGGAAGGGACCCCAAGGTTCATCTAGTCCAACCCCATGCAATGCAGGAATCTCAGCTAAAGCATCCATTATATTGTGATGGTATTGGTATTACGGCTTTGACGAAAGCTGTTTTGGGGAGGGGCTTTGCTTTGAAATTCATTTTGAGCCCAAAATATTTTAGACTTGTTGTCCAAACTGATGCTTGAACAAAAGATGTTCCTTGTTCAAATTGTCCGCAGTGCACTCATTTGAAATGCACCACTTTTATTAAAAATGAAGCGTATGCCAAAGGGCATTTATTGCAATGCTGCCTGGCCGTGACTGCAGGAACGGCTGTTCTGTTCTGACCACTCAATTTCACAAACTCCTAGGATTCAGCTGCAATCTATTTTCCACAACCACCTGTCATGAAAATTCCACAGCCACCTGTCATTAGCAATTTGCTGGAAAAATATATTCCAAAATCAGGTATTAAACAGTAAATGTCACTACTACGGTGTAGTGTGTCATGTGTTGTTGTTCATCTGAGGTTGTATTTACCTAATTTTAAGACAAGCTAACAGGGTGCATTTGATTTAAATCAAACTGATTTAAATCACTAGTCAGTAAGGCTCAGGGTGGATTTAAATTTAAAAAAATCTGATTTAAATAAAAATAAAATCTGGTTTTTTTTAAATTTAAATCCACCCTGAGCCTTACTGACTAGTGATTTAAATCAGTTTGATTTAAATCAAAACTACCCTGTGAGCTAAGCAACAAATGATTGCTATTATGTCCTGATAGGTAAAACCACAGAATTCAAAGAGGGTTCACTCTTTTCCCCATGAATGTATTAGCTTCAATCTGTTATTTTCTCTCTCTTTCCAATTCCCTGAAGCATAATATGTCAAAGTAAATTATTCCTGGAGTCTAATTGCTTAGATCGCAAACCCATCATTACTGAAGTACCAGTATTGTCTACTCACTCAAGTGTCCAATTGTTTCAGGCTGCTTAGGCGTAAATGTTTCAACCTATTTTAAGTATATTCTAATCAGTAATGGATGGTTTGGAGTAATTAGGCCCTGCGGTAGAAGAAATGCAAATAGCAAGATAAAACATTTCTGTAAGGGCATAAGCTATGGTGGTTTTGTCCAAATCTCTGTACTTCTGAATCAGCCCTGGGAAACAGCAGCAGTAAAAAGTAAATCCAGATATGTACAGTATATTTTGTTATGTACATAAAATATGACTGCAGGAAGCGTTCTGTATTTTTTATAGTATATTTGTAATGGCTAAAACAATAAATGTATTTTCTTGCAAGAGATCAGCACACTACAGCGTCCTCAAAGACAGGTCAAATAACTCAAGTATTCAGTTCTTCTCACAACTGCTATACTCCCTAGGATGACAGAATTTTAGAAAAGACCCTGGAGATCATCAAATCCAACCTTCTACTCCAGAGGTAGCCAACATGGGGCCCTCCTGAAACTGCCATCATCCTGGCGCAACGGGACACCGTGACGGAAACCAGAGCGCATGGAAACGCCGTTTACCTTCCCGCCACAGAGGTACCTATATATCTACTTGCGCTGGCGTGCTTTCGAACTGCTAGGTTGGCAGGAACTGGGACAGAGCAACGGGAGCTCACCCCGTCGCGGGGATCCGAACCGCCAACCTTCCGATTGGCAAACCCAAGAGCTGTAGTCCAACAACATCTGGGAGAGCACCACATTTGTTAACCCGGTTCTACTCAATGTAGGAATCTTGCAACCACAGCATCCTAGGTCCATGTTCACCCAGTTGCTGCTTTAATATCCGCATCCGAAGAAAACTGCTCCATGTCTAAGAACTGCACTAGGTTTCGAGTCATACTGTACCTCTGGAAGTGTTTCACTTTAGAATTCAAGTTGAGAGGACACATTCGAATAGCTTTCTTCATGACGAAGAAAACACAGCCTGCCCGTATCGAGCGGCAAATGATCCTCGCCTCCATTTCCACTTGGCCTGTTGGTTTCCTAAGGACAGGAGGTTTTTGCTCTGAGGCAGGGGTGTGAAAGTGGACCTGGCGGGCAGGCCCTGTTCTTATCTCCATCACCCGCACAGGCCAACTTTGATAGGCAGGTGGGTGCACGTGTCAGTCACCTGACAATCACAGTAAATTCAGGTGACCCGTTTTCCTTTGCCTGCAGAAACCGAAAGGCACCGTAACAATAATAAATAATAATAATAATAATAATAATAATAATAATAATAATAATAATAATAAATTTTTATTTGTACCCCGCCCATCTGGCTGGGTCTCCCCAGCCACTCTGGGCGGCTTCCAACAAATATTAAAATACATTAAAATATCACAGATTAAAAACTTCCCTAAACAGGGCTGCCTTCAGGTATTTTCTGAATGTCAGGTAGTTGTTTATCTCCTTGACCTCTGATGGGAGGGCGTTCCACAGGGCGGGCGCCACTACCGAGAAGGCCCTCTGCCTGGTTCCCTGTAGCTTTGCTTCTCGCAGTGAGGGAACCGCCAGAAGGCCCTCGGCACTGGATCTCAGTGTCCGGGCTGAACGATGGGGGTGGAGACGCTCCTTCAGGTATACCGAGGACCGAGGCCGTTTAGGGCTTTAAAGGTCAGCACCAACACTTTGAATTGTGCTCGGAAACGTACTGGGAGCCAATGTAGATCTCTCAGGACCGGTGTTATGTGGTCCCGGTGGCCACTCCCAGTCACCAGTCTAGCTGCCGCATTCTGGATTAATTGCACATCAATTGACTGGCAGGGCCTGCAAAAATCATGGGAGCCCCACCTATACCTGCAATGTTAGGAGCTGGACAACTGCACATAGCTCGGCCCAAACAGCCTCACAGGTCAAATGGAGAGGACTAGCAGGCCTGATTCTGACTATGGGCTGCACATTCTGCACTGTTGCTGTGGCAGAGGAACGTCTCTCTGAAAGGTGTTCCGAACCAAGGGAAATGTGCCACTTCCACCCACCCCCCTTTCAGTTTTTAGCACTTTTAATAGTAAAAGTCATGGAAGCAGACCATTCTCGCCGCTGAAGAGTCAGATTATTGCTTTCAAACCACAGACTGACTTGATTTTAAAAGAAGAAGTAATAATGGTGTCTCCCCCCCCCCAAAAAAAAAGGCTTATTGTGTTTCACAAAGAAGAAGCAGTAACTACAACAGGTCAGCTGAATGAAAAACCTGTTTGGGCAGAACTCAGTTTGTTAAATATTTGGGTAAAACATTTCTCCATAACCGCCGCAGGATTGTACAAGTGACTCTAAATACGGGGTCTTCATCGTTTTACACTTGCTTCAAGTTGTTGTTTTGCCAAAGTGACCTTTAGTTTTCAAAGCCCCAAAGCAGAATTTGACCCGAGGACATCCCTGACGTGACAGCTGTCTATATAGCCACAACTAGCTCCTAAGACTCTTAGATTACCCGGTCAAAGTGGCAGAATATTAAAGCTAGTGAGTTAGTGGGCTTGAGAAGCGGAAAGCACATCTGTCCAGTGAATGTATGCTTGTATCCATCTTTCATTAATATACTTGAAAAAATAATCAGTTCAGTTACTTCTCGCTTTTTCACCAAAAGTTCTGCCCCGATATTCAACAATTCCATAGGCTGTTTTTTCCCAAACATATTGTAGGAAAGTCATTATTATTTTCCAGGTGGGGGCAGAAAGGATTGTGACCTCACCCACTGAGGGTACATGTCCGTCTCCAGGCAGTGTTCAAAACTCCCATTTGTTCTAGGCGAATTTTGCGAAAGGGAATTTCCTTAGCGTGAGCAGTTCCTGAGCTCTGGGAGCAGTCCTGCGCCGAAGATTTCCGATTAAAACTGCAGAGTGGAAGGAAAGGAGGAGCTTTTTCTGCTTCTCCACTCACAGCTACTCTCTGAAGACTGCGGAAGAAACCCTCTTAAGAACACATTAGGGAGGTGGGCAGCGGAAGGACTAGAGCAGGGGTCAGCAAACGTTTTCAGCAGGGGGCCGGTCCACTATCCCTCAGACCTTGTGGGGGGCCGGACTATATTTTGAAAAAAAAAATAATGAACGAATTCCTGTGCCCCACAAATAACCCAGAGATGCAATTTAAATAAAAGCACACATTCTACTCATGTAAAAATGCGTTGATTCCCGGGCTGTCCGCGGGTCGGATTGAGAAGGCAATTGGGCCGGATCCGGCCCCCGGGCCTTCGTTTGCCTACCCATAGACTAGAGCCTGTGAAAAATTAACGTAATATTTTAGCTGCAGTTCATTTATTTTCAGCTCTGTATTCTTGTTTTTTTTAAAAAAAAAAAAAGCGAGACTAGACAATGCGTTGTTGCGCCCATAAACTAGGTTTAAGGTGCCATTTGAGCTCCTAGTTTTCATATCTCAGTTTCTAACACTGTCTCCAGGATGTAACAACTGTTCCACGTTTGACTTATGGGCCAACAATCCGTCATTTATCAAAGGGCTGGCTAAACTGTCCACATCTTTGTGGACTTCAGAACCCATCAACAATGGCCATTGGCTATGCTGAATGGGGCTGATGGAGACCAGCAACACAGTGTGAACAACTCCAGATTCAGTAAGTGGCTTAGCTCTATACACGATGGATTTTCCATGTAGGATCTCTTCAACCATGGAAAGCAGCTATCTGGACAAGAAGCCACGATCCACCTCCTCCACTACATGTAGCCAGCAAGATCATCTCAGTAGGTCCAATTGACCCCCAAGTTCTATCTTCTTCCTGCCACGCAAAGAACAATTTACAGAGCTTGGATATTTTCTGCTGTTTCAGCGCCAATCCAATCTGCATTTGCCTCTATGATGAGTGCAGCTAATCTTCCCTCCAATAGCCAGAAAAGTTTTTTCTAATCTTAAATGGCAGAAGATGAGTATGCCTTAGCAAACAAAGGAACTTCTGCCAGGTTCCCCCCCCCCTCCCTCCGCACAGGGCATTTACTCAATGGATGAAAACTTTTCCTCTCGACAGGAATGGAATAAAGTCAAAACAGCCATCTGAACACGTGCCCTAAGGAGGCAGAAGCGCTTCATGCATTATGCAGTCGTTAACTCCGGTATCAAAACAAGAAGCCCACATATTTCAATTTGGCACACTGGTCCAAAAAACAATGGGCCTGCTCCAGCCACAGTGAAGACCTTTTACGTGCTATTGATTTCAGCAGCAGAGGCAAGCACCTGCTCAGAATTCCTCCCACTGGGAACAAAACAGGACTCGCTGCTTGTTGAATCGTACCCAAAATTTGTCACTGCGAGACTATTTTATGGGGATCTTCAATCTCTGCTGGAAACAGGATTGAGGCTCCATTTTAGCTTGAGCAGTTATTGCTTTTTACTTGGCTTTCTTGAGTTTTACTGCATTTTAAATGCTGCTTTCTGCCCAGAGTATTTTTTTTTTTTTTGCACAAAAAAGCAGGTGGTATTATACGTGGCATTTTAAAAAAATATATGCATAACACAATTTGTCAAGTCAACCCACATGCCACTGGTCTCTGTCTCGTCTCTCGCTCAAAAGTAAAGTCAGAAGGAAATTGTTTTATGGTTTGACCAATTAAAATATTTTCACACTCTTTTTTCCCCTAGAAGTGGCAGAGCTCTGTTCCTAAGTAGCCCCTGGCATACTGGCACAGCTTATTATGTAACAATTCCAGCCTTGTAATCCCCCTAAGCAAGACTATACAATATTCAAGTGAAATTAATATGTTGTCTAAATACTGACACAAATAAAACAATTTAGTAGACATTTTATTCATTCACCGTTACATTTTAATTTTAATTTGTGGGTTTAAAGAAAACAGTTTCAGCAAATGAAAGTCGAAATAATTTGACATGGATAATTACTATTTCTGCTCCTTTTCAGTCAAATAAGATGCACCCCGAAAAGTTGACTTTTGCAGTCACTCCAAGATGATCACCGGAATCTGAGTCACTCAACTCATAAATAGGACAGCAGAGAAACTAAAACAGTACTGATATATATTCCTCCCCCTTCATGGATCACTGCCTTGTCGTGGCGAAGGGGCTTGAATTACTCAGGGAAGCTATGGACAGGGAAGCTAACTACCGCACAATTGCACTCATTTCACACGCTAGCAAGGTTATGCTTAAAATTCTACAAGGCAGGCTTAAGCAGTATGTGGACCGAGAACTCCCAGAAGTGCAAGCTGGATTTCGAAGGGGCAGAGGAACCAGAGACCAAATTGCAAACATGCGCTGGATTATGGAGAAAGCTAGAGAGTTCCAGAAAAACATCTACTTCTGCTTCATTGACTACGCAAAAGCATTTGACTGTGTCGACCACAGCAAACTATGGCAAGTTCTTAAAGAAATGGGAGTGCCTGATCACCTCATCCGTCTCCTGAGAAATCTCTATGTGGGACAAGAAGCTACAGTTAGAACTGGATATGGAATAACTGATTGGTTCAAAATTGGGAAAGGAGTACGACAAGGCTGTATATTGTCTCCCTGCTTATTTAACTTATATGCAGAATTCATCATGCGAAAGGCTGGGCTGGATGAATCCCAAACCGGAATTAAGATTGCTGGAAAAAATATCAACAACCTCAGATATGCTGATGATACAACCTTGATGGCAGAAAGTGAGGAGGAATTAAAGAACCTTTTAATGAGGGTGAAAGAGGAAAGCGCAAAATATGGTCTGAAGCTCAACATCAAAAAAACTAAGATCATGGCCACTGGTCCCATCACCTCCTGGCAAATAGAAGGGGAAGAAATGGAGGCAGTGAGAGATTTCACTTTCTTGGGTTCCATGATCACTGCAGATGGTGACAGCAGTCACGAAATTAGAAGACGCCTGCTTCTTGGGAGAAAAGCAATGACAAACCTAGACAGCATCTTAAAAAGCAGAGACATCACCTTGCCGACAAAGGTCCGTATAGTTAAAGCTATGGTTTTCCCAGTAGTAATGTACGGAAGTGAGAGCTGGACCATAAAGAAGGCTGATCGCCGAAGAATTGATGCTTTTGAATTATGGTGCTGGAGGAGACTCTTGAGAGTCCCATGGACTGCAAGAAGATCAAACCTATCCATTCTCAAGGAAATCAGCCCTGAGTGCTCACTGGAAGGACAGATCCTGAAGCTGAGGCTCCAGTACTTTGGCCACCTCATGAGAAGAGAAGACTCCCTAGAAAAGACCCTGATGTTGGGAAAGATGGAGGGCACAAGGAGAAGGGGACGACAGAGGATGAGATGGTTGGACAGTGTTCTCGAAGCTACTAACATGAGTTTGGCCAAACTGCGGGAGGCAGTGAAGGATAGGCGTGCCTGGCGTGCTCTGGTCCATGGGGTCACAAAGAGTCGGACACGACTGAACGACTGAACAACAACAAATATATTCCTCTGATAGCTCAAAACCTGCATTTTGTGCTACAAACAGCTTCAAAGATTAAAGTGTTAAAGAGCAGTCGTTTTTGCCTGATAGGCTTTTAAACTCAAAAGCTTCTGCATTCTCACCAACAGCTGTTGGTCCAATAAAAGATGTCATCTTAACCTACTTTCATAACCCGCAAGTCATTTGTGATTCCTGCATTCCCTAGCATTTTTTCCAGACGATTCGCTCCTAGATGGGGTTAGAAGTTTTGCTAGATTTGATACAACAGAATTTCCGGTCATTCAGCACTCGTAAGCACAGTGTTACAATTCTCAACGTGCTTTCTAGGGTGCAAGCCAAACTGAATTATTGGGAGTGGAACCTACTTCCGAGCCAGCATGGAGAGAACTGACTGAAGGAGTGTCACCTTCAGGCATAAATGCCGAGAAACGGAGAATCCTTACGCATTAGGGTGTCAAGATCTCAAGCGGGCCCTTGCAACAGGCAATATCAGTAGGGGTGGTTCTAATTTTAACTGCCATTTGCATAATGTACCCTCCTGCGGGGACATGTTTGTGCTGCCTAGGTCACACTCACACCATATCTCTAAAGCACTGTGGCATCGCTTTAAGCAGCCAGGGCTGCACTCTTCTCTGGGCCACCTCCCTGGGGCCACAGAAGCCACAATGGGTGGAACAAGGAATATAAACATTTACTTTGGTAGAGGTAGGGAGCTGTGTTGGTCTGCCATAGTCAAAACAAAATAAAATAAAAAATTCCTTCCAGTAGCACCTTAGAGACCAACTAAGTTTGTTCTTGGTATGAGCTTTCGTGTGCATGCACACTTCTTCAGATACACTGAAATAGAAGTCACCAGACCCCAGGGTGGATTTGATTTAAATCAAACTGATTTAAATCACGATTTAAATCACTAGTCAGTAAGGCTTGATTTAAATCACAGTTTTCTACATAAAGACTAATTCTTGCTGGTATAACTTTAATATGCAAGTAGATGAAGATTTTTAGAATAACAACTTTTCATATTAGTTTTTTTATCCCCAGTTTAATAGGTTAATCATTCATATTTGGACAACTTTTCTGTTGTACTTAGGAAGGAGAAAAATAATCATTACCTTAATAATAACAATTTAAATAGATTTATTAGATCCATTCCACTCCAAACAATCAGAAAAATATTGTTTCTATTCTATTCACTGAACTTCTTGAAACTTAACACTGAAGGGGTTGATTCTGTATTCATAGGTTTGTAGAACAATAGGATTAAGGTCTTTTTCTCAACTCTGTTCATGTTATAGAATCATAGAGTTGGAAGAGACCACAAGGGCCATCCAGTCCAACCCCCTGCCAAGCAGGAAACACCATCAAAGCATTCCTGACAGATGGCTGTCAAGCCTCCGCTTAAAGACCTCCAAAGAAGGAGACTCCACCACACTCCTTGGCAGCAAATTCCACTGTCGAACAGCTCTTACTGTCAGGAAGTTCTTCCTAATGTTTAGGTGGAATCTTCTTTCAGAACTGCAAAAGTAAACCAAGCATCTGTGATAATATCTTGTAGGCAGAGAAACTGCCCAATAATCATACAAAAACCTCTGGAAGAGCATAAATGACATTGTGAATGGATTAATGGAATTTATTTACCAAAAAAATTAAACATATACAGCCTTATTCTACATAATTAAAAAACTAATCTTTATTTCATGATTGAATAACCTTTGGATGGTAATATATTTTCCCCAAAAAGCAGTTTATTTAAAAAAATCTGATTTAAATCAAAAAAATCCGATTTAAATAAAAAAATCATTAATTTTTATCCACCCTGCCAGACCCTTATATATAGTGAGAGGGTGAGGAGGGGTATTACTCAGAAGGGTGGTGGGAATGGGTGATTGGCTGATGGGTGTGGAAAACCTGTTGATGACTGTTAACGACTGCAATTAGTCCTAAAGGAAAAAGCAAGGGGTGAGATGGCTAAAGATAGCTTTGTCATGTATAATGAGATAAGAATCCAATGTCTTTGTTCAGACCAGGTCTCTCCATGGTTTTGAGTTTGGTAATGAGTTGCAATTCAGCAACTTCTCTTTCCAGTCTATTTCTGAAATTCCTTTGTATTAAGGCAGCTACTTTGAGATCTTGTATAGAATGTCTGCAAAAAGATCAAACTTATCCAACCTTAAATAAATCAGCCGTGAGTGCTCACTGGAAGGACAGATCCTGAAGCTGAGGCTCCAGTACTTTGGCCACCTCATGAGAAGAGAAGACTCCCTAGAAAAGACCCTGATGTTGGGAAAGATGGAGGGCACAAGGAGAAGGGGACGACAGAGGATGAGATGGTTGGACAGTGTTCTCGAAGCTACTAACATGAGTTTGGCCAAACTGCGGGAGGCAGTGGAGGATAGGGGTGCCTGGCGTGCTCTGGTCCATGGGTCACGAAGAGTCAGACACGACTGAACAACAACAATAGAATGTCCTGGGAAACTGAAGTGTTCTCCTACTGGTTTCTCTGTCTTGTGATTCCTGATATCAGATTTATGTCCATTTATCCTTTGGCCTCCAGGCGTGATGTTCTTCCACTCCTACAGAGAGGCTTGTGGGGCTGAATTTGACCCCTGAAACAAAGGTTCCCCAACTAATACATTTGATTTATGTCCCATATTTCCTCAAAGGGGCACCCATGGTTTTACCCCCTCCCCATTTTGTCGTCACAACAACCGAGTGAGATAGGTTAGGCTACGAAACATTGTCTGGCCCAAGCTCCCCGAACGAGCTTCACAGTTGATCAGAGAAGAAAAGTGCTTGGGAATAATATTTAAAAGATGCAAAGTTGATAAGACTAATAATTGTGCAGAATGTCGAGTGGTAGTGGAGGGAAGTCACATGGGTGCATATTAGACGGTATTGGTTTTCATTTATGTGCAGTATAAGTTGCCTTTTGCATATTTGTTTTAGGTACGTTTGTTGTTTTCTGTTTGTCTGTTTGTTGAATAAAAAAAATAAAAATAAAAGTGCTTGGTAGAGGACAACTTAAAATACTCAACGCACCACCTACCCGCTGCTCTCAGTGCTACAAGCAGCAAGTCTCCACCAACTTTTCCAGGTATCTATATAAATAAAAATGTAAATGTTCGTTTGTTACTAATCTAAGATCTCAGAAAATCCTTGACCAATCGCTTTGAAATTTTGACACAACGTTGGGTTCCATTCCTGCTGTGTTTTTATGTAAAAATATTACATCAATGTCACACTTGTGACAGGTGAAAACTTGATTTTTGGCAAAAACAGCACCATCTGCTGGATGCAAAAGCAGCACACAGTAATTTCATTGGTCGTGTGGGGGGGCGGAGCCAGCACTTTTACAGGAACGTCCATTGTGTGTGCGCGGGGGGGCGGAGCCAGCAGTTTTGACGGAAGAGCCATTTCTGAGGCAGGAAGGCCATGGAGCCTCTCCGCTGGGAGAGGAGGCAGACAAAAACAGGGGGAAAGATGGAGAGGAGTCAGGTGGGAGTTCAACGGGAGAAGCTGTGGGGAGGCAGGCGAAAACGGGGGAAAGACGGAGAGAAGACAGGCGGAAGTTCAACGGGAAAAGCTGTGGGGAGGGATGCAATATCTCCACAGAATTACAAACGTGCGCTTTTTCTTTTTTATCTCCCTTTTCCATTGAACCAAATGAGCCACAGCAACGCGTAGCCAGACACAGCTAGTTATTTCCATAAAGCTGTAACCCATTTTGAGCCAGCCACGCGCATTACTTTCTCCCTCCTCTCACGTGTGTACAATACAGTAAGCATTATGCAGCGGTTGCGTTCCAGGGCTTCCACCTAATGCCAAACTCCCGTATAGACAAAACCCGTTGGGTTCAATGGCGGTTGGGATTGCCAAAGTCATTTTCCCCGGAACCCTGCCCCCTTTTTTAATTTTTAAATTGCCATTCATGTAAAAGCTGAATGCACAAAAGCTAAATGTCCATAAGTTGAGGGCTTCCTGTTGTTAGCTTGGAGGAAGCATTCAGAGGCAAAAGATATTAGAGCATCTTGGAGGTTTAGGTGGTTTGTGCTGTTAGGTGGTTTGCACGAAATTAGAAGACGCCTGCTTCTTGGGAGAAAAGCAATGAGAAACCTAGACAGCATCTTAAAAAGCAGAGACATCACCTTGCCGACAAAGGTCCGTATAGTTAAAGCTATGGTTTTCCCAGTAGTAATGTATGGAAGTGAGAGCTGGACCATAAAGAAGGACTGATCGCCGAAGAATTGATGCTTTTGAATTATGGTGCTGGAGGAGACTCTTGAGAGTCCCATGGACTGCAAGAAGATCAAACCTATCCATTCTGAAGGAAATCAGCCCTGAGTGCTCACTGGAAGGACAGATCCTGAAGCTGAGGCTCCAATACTTTGGCCACCTCATGAGAAGAGAAGACTCCCTGGAAAAGACCCTGATGTTGGGAAAGATGGAGGGCACAAGGAGAAGGGGACAACAGAGGATGAGATGGTTGGACAGTGTGTTCTTGAAGCTACCAACATGAGTCTGACCAAACTGCGGGAGGCAGTGGAAGACAGGAGTGCCTGGCATGCTCTGGTCCATGGGGTCACGAAGAGTCGGACACGACTAAATGACTAAACAACAACAACTTTTAGGTAGAAATGGTTAGAAAACACGGCTAACTTCATAAATGCTTAGGTCTCACTCCAAAATGTTCCGTTGCACATTTGTGCTATTTTTCAATATGCCACCAAGTGTATCTGCTCACTTCAAAACAAAGCTCCAACAGCATGGTCATATTGAGCTTCTACTCTAAACAATAGGACGTTTGTGTTTCAAAAGCTCACCAGCTTAGGCAGCGGACTAAAGGCAAATTCCTTAACTCCAAATCTTATGGCTCAGAGGAACATTTTTGCATGTTCTTCTTTGCAACAAAATAGTGAACACGCAAACAAAAATGGCAAGCGCTTTCGCGCAACGAAGCTGCTGAGGAAAGCGCCGCCCTAATGCCAGCAAAATTCAGATGAAAGGAACAAGAAATAATACTGGAGCCTAACGAGAATAATTATGATTATCCAGCAAATTGCTGTGGTGGTGTAAACATATCGTTTCTGTAGCCTGAGATTCACTGTAGACCATCTTCAGCATCACCATCAAGTTTGCACAAGCCCAAGATTGGCAAACTCCTTGCATAAGGAGTATACACTCAAGTGGAAGGCTGCCTCCAATCCTGGTTCTGTGGCAAAAACGCCAAGAAGCAGTGTTAGAAACTGAGATATGAAAACTAGGAGCTAAACAGCACCTTAAACCTAGGTTATGGGTGCAACCACGCCACACTTTTTTATAACAAGAATACAAAGCTGAAAATGAATTGCAGATGAAATATTATGTTCATTTTTCACATGATCTAGTCCTTCCCCTGCCTACCCCCCTAGTATTCTTAAGAGCGTCTCTTCTCCAGTCTTCAGAGAGTAGCTGGAATTGGGGAGGCAGAAAATGGTCCTCCTTTCCTTCCACTCTGCAGTTTTAAATGGAAATCTTAGTCGCGGTAGTGCGCCCAGAGCTCAGAAGCCACTCGCGCTAATGAAATTCCCTGTCGCAAAATGCGCCTAGAATGGGAGTTTCAAACACTGCCAGGAAGATAGAGACGTTTACCATATCCACACATATATTTAAAGTTTTAGATATAACAGATTAGGTTAGTTATGGGGAACCTTTGGCCAGCCAGATCCTGTTGAACTACAAATCTCATCAGCCCCAGCTAGCATGACCAACGGCCAGTGATGATGGGAGTTGTAATTCGGCAACATCTGGAGGTTCGAAAGTTTGCCATACCTGTCTTATAACTGTGGGTATTTTGGTCAACTGTACTAGCGTATTAAAGGTAAAGGGACCCCGACCATTAGGTCCAGTCGCTCATCTCGCTCTATAGGCCAAGGGAGCCGGCGTTTGTCCGCAGACAGCTTCCGGGTCATGTGGCCAGCATGACAAAGCCGCTTCTGGCGAAACCAGAGCAGCGCACGGAAACGCCGTTTACCTTCCCGCCAGAGCGGTACCTATTTATCTACTTGCACTTGTGCTTTCGAACTGCTAGGTGGGCAGGAGCTGGGACCGAGCAACGGGAGCTCACCCCGTCGCAGGGATTCGAACCGCCAACCTTCTGATCGGCAAGCCCTAGACTCTGTGGTTTAACCCACAGCGCCACCTGGGTCCTACCAGCGTATTAGGATTCCAATAAAAAACAGTCTACAGCTGCAATCCTATTCCCGCTGCATTCAAGATGACTTACTTTTGAGCAGACGTGGTTAAGACTGCACTGTTAGCCATTTGGTTTCAACAAAACAGCTTCAATTAAAGCACCCCCAAGCCTTTTATTTATTTTTTAAAAAGAAGTTACCTTATTGCAATAGAGCATCCAAAGTTCATACAGCCTCTCTCTGGACGCCATCGTTCACCTTCCTCAGTTGTGAAGTACCATATGCTCAAGATCCTATCATGCTCACTTTCAATTCAAAATGTTCGCTTTAATTCCTCGATCCAATCAAGGACGGGAAAAACAAGTTCCTCCAATACTCTCGCACAGCTAAATCGGCTAAGGGTGACAGTCAGCCCTCTCCTTTTCATCGATGGCACTTTGGAATTAACCTCTGAAAGTAAAATTGTGCTGGCTGGAGGATGCAGGATGTGTGATGATGTTAAGAAAGGAAATGTGATAATTCCATATGACGAGTGCTGAAGGAGATGAAAGGCGACGAGTTTCTGAATGATGAAATCTCAGTAAGATGTTGTTTGACTTCAAGTCTTCATCATCCCCTCAGTGACAAACTGCATGGTAGAAAATATATTTTCAGTGTTGACATGACCACCTGACAAAATAAAGACTTATTTATTTATTTATTTATTTAAAAAGTACCCACCGTGTTGGGTATTTTCTACAATTCACATCATTTATTTAAATTTAAATTTTAAAGTGCTCGGACACTCATTTCCTTGCTTTTGCTTCCGTAAGAATGCGCCAGAAATTAGAATAAGGGCATCACTGTGCAAAAATATAGACCTCTTTACAAAATAACCATTAACATCTCCAGGCTCTCCCCTCCTCTCACGTACCCAGTGCCCAAATGTTCCCCCTAGCTTAGAAATTTTAAAACTCCTAACCATTTTCAAAGGGTGATGAAAAACGGACAAACTTCCAGGGAATTTAGGGGGGGTAGACTGATAAACCTTTCGTAGGCTAAAGAGCCAACTGCGCTCTACCACAGTACTACTTAAGATATATTTTTTAAAAATAAATCCAATATTAAACACAGATCACCTCTTCTCAAGCCTTGTTTCTGATGGTTCTTCCTTCCCACCTTTCTCTATTTTACACACTGTTGTTTTCCTAATTTCACTTGTCTGCCCCTTTTACAGGACGCCTTTCCTTCAACCCGGCCCCCACCCTGAATCTGCTTTCATATTCCCCAGCACAATACAATGATGCTGCAACAACAACAACAAATAATAATAAATAAATTATTCTGGGAATTATAGAGACAGAACTACCTAAACTTATTCATGTAAGCTACTACAGTGGGAAGAATGTTACTCGCCCCAAAATGAAAAGAAGAAGTCCCAGCAAAGGAAGAATGGATACAAAAACGTACGGAATACGCAGAAATGGCGGAACTTACCGGAAAAATAAGAAATCAAGATAACAAACTTTTTATAAAAGAATGGAAATGGGCTTATTGAATATTTACAGATAATTTGTAAACAAGTAAAAACATTGACAGGATTATTGTAATAACCTGCAGTTTCACAAGAGTATATATTTAAAGCAGATTAATAAGTGAGCAACTTAAGTTAATTCGGAGTACGCAGAAGGTATTAAAAATAAATGTAAAGAACCGCAGAAAGAGGCGGGTGGAAGTTGAGTTTCGAAATGATTGTAAAATTAGTGAGATGTATAAACCTGAAAAGCATAAATAAAATTTTAAAAAATTGAATAATAATAATAACAATAATGAATAATTTAATGATGATGATGATTATGATGGTGGTGATAATTTCTTATTCCTTTTCTTCCACTCTCCCTCTCCTTGTGCCATTTCCCTCCTCATCCATATCTTCGCCCCCCAAATCCCACCCTTCTTCCAGGGCACACCACCCCTAATCCCTGTGCTGTAGTTTCAGGAGGGACAAATTATCGTTATTCTCATTACATTTGCCCTCCCCACTTCCCTGTTTCCTTGCTCCCCCCCCCCAATACCTCGCGCTCCTCCAGCCCCACAGCCAGGCAACTCTCCCCTCCCCGCCGCCCCACAGCCTTCCAGGGGGCTCCTCGCTCACCGGGGTCGCGGAGAGGCAGGCGGGAGGCTCCTCGGACCCCGGAGCGGAGGCGCCTTCGGTGGCCGCGGACTCAGCCCAGCTCGGGGGAAGCTGAGGAGGAGGCGGCAGCGGCGGTGTTTGCTGCTGCCGCCGCTGCTGGCAAATGGGAAGCCACATCGGCCGCTCCGACGCCCCGCCCACATTCCAGCGCTGCCTCCTTCCGCCCCGCCCCGCGACGCACCACGTCCGCCCTTCTTGCGAAGGCGCACGGAGATGACATTGCCGGAGGGGGTGGGGTGGGGAGGGAAAGGGAGCCTCGACGGCCATCTTGGCTCCTGGCAGAGTCTTTTCCCTTGCCCTCACCCCCCGCTTCTTTGCTCTCCGTTATAGAATGGAAGCATACTTTCCAACATTTCTGAAAATAAGGACGTCGTATTCAATAATAATAGTTGTTGCTGCTGCTGCTATTTATTATTATTATTATTATTATATTTTTCTATTATTGAAAATCTATTATTTATATTATATTTTTCTATTATTGCTATTACAGGTATTCTATTTATTTTCAGTTACAGGTAGGTAGCCGTGTTGGTCTGCCATAGTCAAAACAAAATAAAAAAAATAAAATCCTTCCAGTAGCACCTTAGAGACCAACTAAGTTTGTTCTGAAGAAGTGTGCATGCACATGAAAGCTCATACCAAGAACAAACTTAGTTGGTCTCTAAGGTGCTACTGGAAGGATTTTTCTATTTATTTTATTCATTATTCACATTTATTTATTTATTATTTATTATTTGTTGTTATTATTTATTATTGTATTATCATTTCTATTCTATTTATTATTTATTATATTTAGTAGTGGTAGTAGTATTCTATATCTCTATTATTATTATTATTATTATTATTCTATCATTATCTTTATTATTCTTCCTTCTTTGGCAAAAAAAATCTGGGAGAGGAGATCCCAGCAGACTTTAGGGATGCCAGAATTATCAATCTCTTTAGAATAAAAAAAGGTGATAGAACGGATTGTGGGAACTACAAGCGGCAGCCAGCAAAATTCTCGCAGGAATCTTAGGCAAAGGGTCTCCTAACAATATCCGAGGCGACCCTTCCTGAATCCCAAAATGGTTTTTGGACTTTCTGGGGGGACAGCGGATGTGATTTTCACCGCTCGACTGCTTCAAGAAAAATGCAGAGAGCCCAACCAACCCGTGTATATGTGTTTATTGACTTGACTAAGGCCTTTGATGCTGTAAATTGTAATGCCCTGTGGACTGTCCTTCTGAAAATTGGCTGCCCAGATAAATTTGTGAACGTCCTTCAGCTCCTCCATGATAATATGACAGCAACAATCGCAGATAACAATGGCTATCAAAGTGAACCATTCACAGTGGGATCAGGTGTTAAACAGAGTTGTGCTATTGCCCCAACTCTTTTTTATTATTATTATTATTATTCTGTTTGTACCCCACCCATCAGACTGGGTTCCCCCAGCCGCTCTGGGCAGGTTCCAACATTTATAAAAAGATAATAAAGCATCAAACGTTTTATAAACTGCCCTATACAGAGCTGCCTTCAGATGCCTTCTGAAGGTTGTACAATTACTTATCTCCTTTGCTTGGGCCCTCCGACATTTCTCCGATGAAAATTGGGGTGCCTTACCACACCATCCCAAATTTCTCCCATGAAAACAGGGGCATCCTAAGGAAAAGTGGGACATTCTGGGATCGAATAAGAAACCGGGACGGCTTCTGTAAATCCGGGACTGTCCATTTTACACCAGAAAGGGGGAAACATGTCAAAATGCCATCCCAATGAGAACTGAAATAGGTCAATGGCTTCCAGGAAGCACAGACGGTTCCCTGTCAAATGGAAACTGAAACCTGAAACCTGAAACCTATGGGGAAGGAGATGATTGATGCTCTTGAGCCACATACAGCTTACAATATATATTGCATTGTCCCAAATATAGACTGCAGGTTTACACACACACCCCGGGAAACCTGAGTGCCGCCTATAATTGTGCCTCTAGGGAAGTGTCTCAGCAATCATTTCTTGCTTCCAGCTGACATTTTGTTGTGGTGGGTGGGAGGAAGGAAGGAAGGCTGGATCAGACTTTGGGCCAGTAGAGCCCCTTGTACCTTTCTCTCCTGGGTGCTTATTTTTATTTCAGTGCTTCCCTTTCTTTCATTATAAAGCCATTTGTCGTGGCTATCCACCAGCAATTGTCATTCAGTTGGTTCTCCCTTGCAATTCATTGTACAATTGACCACACCTTCCTGTTTGCCCTTAATTATCCCCTTGTAGTTAATTCTCCATGGAGTTTTCTTGGCAGGGATACTGGAGTGGCTTGCCAGTTCCTTCTCCAGGTGGATCACATTTAGTCTAAACTCTCCGCTATGACCTGTCCATCTTGGGTGGCCCTGCATGGCATAGCTCATAGGTTCCATGAGTTATTCAAGCTCCTTTGCCACGACATCCATGAAGGAGCTGGAGGAGACTCTGGAGAGTCTCATGGACTGCAAGAAGATCAAACTTATCCATCCTTAAAGAAATCAGCCCTGAGTGCTCACTGGAAGGACAGATCCTGAAGTTGAGGCTCCAGTACTTTGGCCACCTCATGAGAAGAGAAGACTCCCTGGAAAAGACCCTGATGTTGGGAAAGATGGAGGGCACAAGGAGAAGGGGACGACAGAGGATGAGATGGTTGGACAGTGTTCTCGAAAGCGACTGGCATGAGTTTGGCCAAACTGCGGGAGGCAGTGGAGGATAGGGGTGCCTGGCGTGCTCTGGTCCATGGGGTCACGAAGAGTCGGACACGACTGAACGACTGAACAACAACAGTTAATTCTCCTTATTTGACTGCCTTCCCCTTTGGAATTAACTATTTCATTGGCTGTTCCTTCCTGCGCTACTGTACATTTAACCATACATCTGACTGGAGTAGTTCTGAATTCTATGTTTGCTCGACCTCTCTCAATGCCCCCTTTTTTGGTACTTTATTATTAAATTGACCAATTTCTATTGCACTCCCCAATTTCTATTGCACTTTGCTTACATAGGTGGTGAGGGACATCATCAATTCTTCCTTTGAACTGAAAATCTTTCACAGTCAGTATATTTCTTTTATAATTTTTTGTAATTATTTTTCAGTGTAGACCTATTTTGCTCCCTTTCAAAATCATCTCTTTCTATTGGTGCAGCCTAGGTTCGGCAGTCTGTTCCATAATATTAAAAAACCTCCCATAGTCTGTTTTATTTTATTTATATTTTTTTCAAAAGCACGGGTGGCGCTGTGGTCTAAACCACAGAGCCTAGGGCTTGCCGATCAGAAGGTCGGCGGTTCAAATCCCTGCGACGAGGTGAGCTCCCGTTGCTCGGTCCCAGCTCCTGCCACCTAGCAGTTCGAAAGCATGTCAAAGTGCAAGTAGATAAATAGGTACCGCTCCGGCGGGAAGGTAAACAGCATTTCCGTGTGCTGCTCTGGTTCGCCAGAAGCGGCTTAGTCATGCTGGCCACATGACCCGGAAGCTGTACGCCGGCTCCCTGGCCAGTAACGCGAGATGAGCGCCGCAACCCCAGAGTCTGACACGACTGGACCTAATAGTCAGGGGTCCCTTTACCTTTACTATTTATTCAAAAGCCACTTAACATGTTAAAAATCTATTAAACTCTGCATACTCCTTTCCAGGCATAGGCAAACTCGGCCCTCCAGCTGTTTTGGGACTACAACTCCCATCATCCCTAGCTAACAGGACCAGTGGTCAGGGATGATGGGAGTTGTAGTCCCAAAACAGCTGGAGGGCCGAGTTTGCCTATGCCTGCTCCTTTCCCTTTGTGCTGATGGCATCCTAATAGCACAGGGATTATGTTGGCACTTAACCTCTCAGCACATAAACGCTGCTATTCCACTGAAGAATCAGTATACCAGACGGTGTTACTTCAAACCCTGCATGGAGATAGAATTGTGGTAAATCCCACATTTCTAACCTTTTTGCTTCTGGAAAATTTGTCTTTTTTTCTTGAAACTTTAAATCATGCAGAATATTGTTAACCTGGGAAGGGAATTTACTACTAAGGAAGAAGCACTTCCTCTTTTTTCAGTTTTTTTCAGTTATTGTCCATTGCCCTTTTGCTAACTGGAGATAAGGGGAGTGGCACAAAGCCATTCTTTGTTTCAGGATCAATGTGGAGTTACGTTACAGCCAGCTGCAGTTTTTATTACCTTGAAACGCATCCACAGTCTGTTTAAAACCTTTAACCAGGATCCCAAGGTAAGCAGAGCCGATATAATTCTTATCCTCCGTTTATACCTTGGAGTAAACAAGTCAGGGATATTGGTGAGTCTGCTGTGGATTACTCATTTGCAAAACGTATCAGCGGACGGTTACCCGATTCCAGTTAACAATGCAAAAACAGCAACCAAGCACTGTATTGAAAAACAGCTGGTGGTACACTGTCTCTCTACAAACGATAGATTGCAACGCCTTTTGTGGAACGAGGGAGAAAAAAATCATCTGGACACAACTTCCTACCTCTCTCCCTCCAGTTGCCAAGATTATCATACTGCAAATCTCATAGAATTGTTGAGCTGGAAGGAACCCTGAATATTCAACCTTGGCATTGTCACCACTACGCTCTAACCAACATTGATAGAGGGACAGACATTTCATTTGACTCACAATTGTCTGTGGCAGGCAACCAGAGACCCCCTGGACCAAAGGGGACTCCCTGGAATTTCAGTTGACCCTCCTATCTGGTCAAGCAATAGAGGCAAGAGAGGGATATGAGAAGGGAACATTGCGCATGGAAACAGGTCTTGCTGGTATTCCATTTTAGTCTCATCCACTGTTTCCCAACCGGGGGCCACAGGTGAAAATCACATAAATGGGAGGGGGCACGGCACGGCACGAGACTAGGGGGGCACAGAGGGAAGTGAAAAGTGAAGAAAACAGAGAAGAGGCTGAGAAAAGAAAATGGAAAACAGAGAAGTGAAGAAAATAGAAAACAGAGAAGCTGAGTGAACAGGGAAGTGACGGTGCTTCCCAGTGGTTGGAGCAAACGTGTGTTTTGCGGCAACATTTGTCACAGGCAAGGTGCATGCCTGCAGGAGCATTAATGCGCGGGGTGTTTTTTCTTTGTGCAAGCATTGCTGCGAAAGGCATATTGTCGCCACATGCAATAGCTACTCAGCCTAACGCAGAATCGCCGTCACATAATCAACAGAAGCGATCTTCGGTTATCTGTCAGACCAGGTTGTTTCACAAGGGTCACAAACAATAATAAATAAAATAAAAACTGAAATATACTCGGGAGTCAAGTGTGGATTTCGTGCTCTTTATTCAGCTCATTGTAGCGAGGAATGCAGTTTCCCCAAAACGTCTGCTTTATATACACTATTTACACAATGGGCCCCACGTGATTGGCTAATTCCGGGATACTCCTGTATGCCAATCGGGTTGCGGATTCACTTCCACCTGGAGCTGGATTGGGTGGCTCCTGCGGACCAATCAGACTGCTGCATTCTGGATCCTATTGTTCTAGGACCAATCAGACTGCTGCATTCTGAATCCTATTTGTTATAACAAAAACAAAGCAAAACAAAACATTATAAACAAAACATGTTATATTTACAAACAAAACATTTAAATAGAAAACCTGCTGACGAGAGGGAGGGAAGTCGTAGCTCGGCAGAGCGAGGATATAAGTGTGTATGTTTATATATGTTTTGTTTGATGTAATTGGCTGAATTGGAAAATAATAAAAATTATATTTAAAAAAATAAATAGTGACCGGTAGTTACGACTTAAATAGTTACCGGTAGGACGGGGATGGGGGGAACGGGGACAGGAAGGAAACAAGATAGGAAGGGGGCAACAGTCGGAAAAAGGTGGAGAAACACTGGACTAATCTACCATTTGCCCTTCCTTCCTCTAATTTGTTTTTTTTTTTTTTTTACAAAGATTTTATTGGTTTTCCACAAGAACAAATGCCAATACAATAAAACAAATACAACAACAACAGATACAACAAACAGAACAGAAATAACAAAATACAAACCTGCACTGGAATACCAACATTCCTTTCACTAATTAAAAATCTTGTTTCAAATCTACTTGGGGGACTTCCCCCGTTTTCTCTCCTTTGCTTCCAATTCTAATTTACTCTAATAACTCATCTCTAAAATTCAAATCCATTACCATCAAAATATCGCAATATAGCTTCTTAATACAAAATACATAATTTAACTTCATAATACAGAATATTACTTCTTGAATCAAATCTTAACATCTTGTTTTACTTAAACTACTGCTGATAATCAATTCATGTATCTCTTCACTATTTCAAATCAGAAATTCTTAACACACTGACTTCAGGGTACCATGATGAGCCGTCCTTATTACATTTTAAAAAAATTCACCCTATCCCTCTTCTAACCATTTTCCTTCGCCATCTCGGGATCACCCACCAGACTTCTCTCCGCCTCCTTCCAACATCACTGTCCAGAATGTCCTCTTTTTCTTTATAGCCAAGAGTCAGAACACAGTCCATAAACATCCTTGCAGAGAACTCCAGGGGACACAAAACATCACATTCCAGCATCTCCATTTCAAACTTCCAGTCATCTTCTAATTGTAATTTCCAAAATTGTTTTCCCTTCATTTCTGGGCTCTCACCCCAGAAATCGGATATAATATATCTTCCAACCCTGGGTCTCTCACACCAACAGGATTTTCCTTCTTCTTGGAGTTGCATAGTCACTGTATATTGTTCTTCAAATATTTCCTCAAGTTCCCTAGCAAGGTTTTCTTCCAGTTTAGCAAAGTTCTCAAGAGTTTTTCCCATTGCGAAAAACTTTTCATCAGCATTCTGCTTCAACGATTCTAATTTCTGATTTAACAATTCTAACTTCAAAAGAATTATCCTTTGTCCATGGGTCATTCCCGGATCTAGAGCCAGTTTAAAAACGAAACTAAGCATGGTAGAAGTGGGCAGGGGATATCAAGTTTCAGTACTTTTCCATCTTTACCCACAAGTTTCAGCCGCCATTTCCCCCCAAATCAGGGTGAAAAGATTATAATCCAACAACTTTAAAGAAGAAATACTTCCAACATCTTAGTTCCCCTAACGGGGTTTCAGCCGATCGTACTTGTCAAAAAGCTCCGTAGAGACATTGTATCCGCTAGTGCAGCAGCAGCTAGAAACATTGTTATTTTCTTCCATTCAGCAAGGAGAGGAACGGGCTTCCTTTTAACGTTCCTCCCGAAGAATTGAGAAATTTTAAGTCCAATTAACCTCCGTACTTACGGCTTACGGGGTTCTTCTTCTTTTTCTTCAATTTAGGTAAGAACGACGTGCTCATTGCAGGCGGCAGCCGCCACTTCACCTGCCCGGTTAGGGCATAGCCTCCACAGCCCCGCGCCGTTGCCCCTTCACTTTTACAAGGGGCACGGGAGAAGGGTTCAGCGCATATGGGGCCAGCTGGAGAGCCCGTACCGCGGGATGCTCAACCCGCGGTTTGGCGGAGTCCGCTGTGCGGTAGCGGAGCTCCTACCCCCGGGAAGGCCAGGGTCGTCTCGCTGCCAAAACGACCCTCGACTGGCCGCAATGGCGTCCTCGCCGGAAGTCCCTTCCTTCCTCTAATTTGGCTTTTCATTTTTGTTTTTTGAAAAAGTTGTTGACCAGGGTCACATCCACACCAGACTTTTGAATCACCCTTACACCTCTTTAGCAGTCATGCCTTCCTGACAAAGGATCCTGTGGACTGCAGTTGGTGAAGGATTCTGGGAAGCCTCCTCTCAGCACCCTTAACAAATCACAGTTCCCAGGATTCTTAGGGGAGGAGCCACAAGTGTGAATGTGGTATAAGAGAGCTTAAAATGTATTGTACAGATTTGACCCAGGACTACACAAAGTGTGTCTGTTGCTCTTTGCTTCCTGTCTTCCAATCTATAACATGGACCAAGGAATATTACGCTGAGTAAGCCACACACTGCGGATCCCTTAAGAGCTTGAAGGACTGTTGCTTTTAAAACTGTACATTTACTTTTAAGACTCATTATTTGGCTGCCTTGTCTCACGTACCAAGAAATGGCTTAATCGACGCAACAGGGCCTGCCGTCGTCCCACATGCCATTTGCCTTCATAATCTTTTGTCTTGGAAAGGTGGCCGTGTAAGCAATTAAAATGTCACAAAAACAAAGGATTGTTGTTTCCAGCTGGTAAATAGGCAGTGTAAAAAGTTCCCAGAGAAACAAAAAAATCTGACGGCTTTCCTTTTTTTTTTTCAGATGACAGCCTAACCGAGAGGGCATATAGTACAGCACATGGTTAGACAAACTAAGGCCCGGGGGCCGGATTCGGCCCAATCGCCTTCTAAATCCGGCCCACAGACAGTCCAGGAATCAGCGTAGAATGAGTAGAATGTGTGCTTTTATTTAAAATGCATCTCTGGGTTATTTGTGGGGCATATGAATTCATTCATCCCCCAATAGGTCTGAGGGACAGTGGACCGGCCCCCTGCTGAAAACGTTTGCTGACCCCGATATAGCAGCAGGAAACTAGAATCATAGAATCATAGAGTTGGAAGACACCACAAGGGCCATCCAGTCCAACCCCCTGCCAAGCAGGAAACACCATCCAGTCCAACCCCCTGCCAAGCAGGAAACTAATCCAAAATGAAATGCTTCCAGATATTTTGTGTAGCTCACCTGCATAGCTGACATAAAACAGTAGAACCGCATGAGCCAGATTTCAATCTTAGCAATTAGAAAAGGTGACAGGGTGATATTAATTTTTGCCACACGCACTGTACTGGAATTAGGGTAACACTACATCAAACAGCACTTTTACCTTTTAAGATGTTCAGTACTAGATTTTCTAAGGTCGCTTCCAGATGACCTGTTTACTGAACATTCATTCCAATTCATTTGTACAAAGTTTGGGAGAAGATTACATGACGTTGGCTCTTTGTTGAGCATTCATTCTGATTTCGTTTGTGGGGAAGCTGTAGGACATCAAAAGTTAAGCAGTTGGAGCCTCTGAGGGGAGCTTCCAGTTTGCCTGAGGAACGACGAAGGCGGCGGTGGGCGGTGGGGGCTGCGCGGGGCCGCTTGTGGGTGGCGCTGCTCTTGGGCGCCGTGGCTGCGGCGGCGGAAGGTGGTGGTGACGGTTCCCCTTCGGGGCTGGTGACGTGCGGCTCCGTGGTGAAGCTGCTCAACCCTCGGCACTGAGTCCACCTCCACTCGCATGACGTCCGATATGGCTCCGGCAGCGGGCAGCAGTCGGTGACGGGGGTCACGACGGTCGACGGCAGCAACAGCTACTGGCGGGTCCAGGGCAAGACAGACACGGTGTGTGAAAAGGGCACCCCTGTGCAGTGCGGGCATGTTGGGGCTTTTGTTTTAAACTGGAAAAGCCTCAAAAACAGTTTAGCACTTGGAAATGGTGTCCAGCTATGCTTCCTGCTGCGTTCCCCTGCTTCTCCAGTGCTTTTGCAGAGTTGTTCAAACTTCAAACTTCTTCTTGCACAACGGCATGTGTGCCTTTCTTGCCAGCAAATAAACTCCACAGAGTCCAGCTTGTGGAGCATAAATCACTCCAAGCATAAATCACTCCCTGGAGATACGGACATGTCTGCGCTCCGGTCAAAAGTGAACAGAAAATAAACAGTGCGTCACATAAAGCGCATAGGCTTTGTGATTTATGTGGCGCACACAGGCTGACCCACATCAATACCGGACGCAACCTGCACAGCCACCACTTCACATCCCTCCTCTCGGGCAACCAGGAGGTCAGCGCCTTTGGGGAGGATGGCAAGGGGGACTTCTTGGACGACTGGACTGTCCTGTGCGGGGGCAGCTACTGGGACAGGGACAGTGAGGTAAGCTTCAAGCACTCCTCCACGGAGGTGCTGCTCTCCGTGACTGGTGAACAGTATGGGCGGCCCATTCATGGCCAGAGGGAAGTCCATGGCATGCCCTACTCCAGCCAGGACAGCTACTGGAAGGCGATGGAAGGGATTTTCATGAAGCCGTCCGAGTTCCTGAAGGCAGAAATCTACCACTCTGAGCTATGACAGCATCAAGGTTTCTGCCTCCTCCTCTGCCAGCAGTCTGGTGTTCAGGGCCAGCAAGCCCCAGGTTGATCCTTAGACAGTTGAGGCTGCAGGTGTTGCAGTGGTGCTAAGACGCTGTCCTGTCGTGGGAATACCAGGACAAAGGTTACCTGCCACTCCGTGTGCCGCCATTTGCAACCGCACAACAGTGTTCCCCCATCCCCCCCTTCCCTGCACACACCAATTGCTGATATTCAAGCACCCGTGTGCCTGGGAGTCAGCCATAAATAAATGCAGGTTATTCAAACAGAGGGGCCAGGGGAGAGTTAAGCAATTGTTCTCTCACACTTTCCAGTGCATCTTCCTGTCAAGTTTCGTTACTGAAATTTTATTATTATTTTTTAATTGCAGGGGAGGGTGTTGAAGCAAGGTTGTTGCACTAGAGCTCAAAACCCACTTAATGACACAATCTGAATTTGCTGCTATGCCACTGACTCCCACCCACATGACAGCAACAGCCTGGAAGTCTCCTTAGAGCAGATAGGAAAATGCTCCAGACCATTAATGAATAACTTCCTGCTCATGGGAACGAGGCAGTACCCTATGTATGTCTATTCAGAAATAAATCCAACTGAATTCAATGGGATTTACTTCCAGCGTTGCATTAAACACACGTAAAATGTTGAAGTGTTTCAGTATTAAACATTAAATATAATTTATTGAGATATATATACACACATATATATATGGGGACACACAAACACAGAATCTTGAAGGAACAAAATAATCTCTCTATGGCAATACTGAAAGAAAATGAAATTAACTGCTGATTCAGAATTCACACCATAGATCTACTGTGGTGAAAAAAAAACAATAAGGTGCTTTCTAACAGAGAAGAAAACTTAAAGCAAAAATGTATATTTATGTATGAACACACACACACACACACACACACAAAGCCAGAATCACTCATTGGTCTTTTTAGAGTTGCCCTCCACCATGTCACTGACCGGTAAATAAAAAAACCTTGAAACAGCTCACTAAAATGCTCCATCCAGAGGAGAACGGAGGACTGTGATGCTATGGATCAATCTTGGCTGAATATACGGCAAACTCTGTTTTCCGTGTTCCACCCCAACGGGAACGAACTTATACTTCTCTGAGGGAAGTTCTTTCTGGTGGCGCATCTGACTTAGGTCTAAGACGCCTGCTCGGTTCACACACCAAGAGTCGTAGATTTCTTCCGTTGGGCACGGATGAGGAGGGTGCACCATCTTCATGAGTTTGGGCCGCATCACAACGCCCAGCAGATCTTTCTTAAATGATTCCCAGGAGTTCTGTCTGAGGAAGACTTGACACAGCTCGTCATCACTGAAAAAGGGAAATCAAAATTGGACACGGTAACAGATTTGGCTGGCAGGCATATCTGTGGTATGGAAAAGCTAAAGTACACAAGGGATTCCATAATCATATAATCAGAAAATCTTTAATAAAGGCATGGGAAAAATATAAAGAATTACTGGAACCCAAAACTCCATGGTGGCTATCACCCATTGAAGCATTATCAGTTAAAACGTCAACAATGAAAGAAACATGGCTAACATACAGATGTGTATCTGAAGAAGTGTGCATGCACACGAAAGCTCATACCAAGAACAAACTTAGTTGGTCTCTAAGGTGCTACTGGAAGGAATTGTTTTGTTTTGTTTTGAATACAGAGACTTACTGACAGAACAACAAGGAAAGTTAAAATTGAAAGGCTGTTTTGAAAACTGATGGGTGTCGTTTAGCTTCTTTCAGTTTGTTATCTTGATTCCTAATTTTTTCCAGCAAGTTTCGCCATTTCTGCACAGTCCATAAGTTTTTGTATCCATTCTTCTTTCGTCGGGTCTTCTTCTTCTTTCCATCTTTGGGCAAATAACATTCTTGCCTCTGTAGTCGCATACACAAACAAATTTCTATACTGTTTAGGTTCTGTTCTGTTCTAAACCTGCTTCTCATTGGCTCCAGCAAACCACATAATATCTGATCACTCCGTACAGATACAGGGAAATAGATTTGTCAAAGGGTCCTCAAGCTTAGTCTACAACTTAGCACCTGTGTTTCCCTCATTATATAAATGGGCTTGTCCCCATACATCACAACCCTCCAGTATGTTATCTCGAGTCAGCCCATGCCAATGCTTCAGTTGTGCTTACCTGGGATATTTCATCTTTATTTTGCCAAATTTGATCATTGTGGCAGCATCTGCCCATTCCTCAACCTTCTCCTTTTTCAGACGGATGATCTCTGCCCCCTGACTGACCAAAACTATGACACGACTATCTTGCAGATTTGCCTGAGAAGAAATGCAAACCATGAGGAGATCCTTTCATCAATCTTTGTACAACTTTTGAACAGACCACCTTTAAAAGTATCGTATTTGCAGAGTCTGATTTGATTCGGTTTGGGCTGCCGAATGCTTGCCACTCCATTTGTATGTAACTGCTGAATGCAAGACATTTTCTGGATACAAGGGGCTGGAGTGAAGGAATACCCAAGGCCTCTTTCATGAACGCAAACAGGGACGCAAGGGGCAATGTACAGGCAAGATGCCAGTGTTTTTGGATAGCAACTACTGTTTTGTTCAGTTCTTCACCAGCCAATTAGTTCAACAAACACTCGTAAGTAGAAAGATGTGTAATTTCTTCATTAACCAATCTTTTTTTCAAATTGATATAATATACATGAGAATGAAAAAAATACTCTGGAACAGTGCCCATGTGATTATCTGGAAACACTGTTCAGCAGAGTTCAGAGTTGGACATCAGAATTGGACATTTGCCGATTACACAAAGCTTTACAAGCTTGATCTCCGCCGGGTAAAGTCTGGCACCGTGACTTATTCAAGGACTTTCAGAGACTTCAGTTTGATAGTTTTGATGTTTTGCATTATTCCATAAAGTTTTCCATCCTATAATTGTTTCTGGCCACCGTGCTGCTTTCGATATTGCTGAGTCACATTTTGCAACACAGGGGTTTGTTTGTTTGTTTACATGGAGTCCCACCACAGCCACGAAAATGTCCGGCTCTATAAGGCTACAATATACTTACTATCATTTCACCTTTGCGCAATTCATCCATTCTTATGTATACAGCTGCTGCAACAGAAGTTGGCATCTCTCCATAGGAAGTAGAGTACGTGGGTTCTTTTATTAACTCTCCTGATACAATCTTTTGAACAACCTCCGGATCATCGTCCCCATGGTGCTTATGAATGAATGAACTAGAAATTGAAAAGTGGGGGGAACACTTGTTTGTTTGTTTCGTAAAACATATATACCACCTCAAAGCTGTTTACAAAACAATAAAATGATAAGATCATCACTTAAAAAATTGACAACCATAATTTAAAACGTACAGAAAGTTAAAAGCAGGATAAAAGAGACTAAGGCAATTTAAAACTCATTGAAATGTTCTAAATATCTGGGTAAAGGTAAAGGTCCAGTCACAGACAACTCTGGGGTTGCGGCGCTCATCTCGCTTTACTGGCTGAGGGAGCCAGGTACAGCTTCTGGGTCATGTGGCCAGCATGACTAAGCCGCTTCTGGCGAACCAGAGCAGCACACGGAAACGCCATTTACCTTCCTGCTGGAGCGGTACCTATTTATCTACTTGCACTTTGATGTGCTTTCGAACTGCTAGGTTGGCAGGAGCAGGGACTGAGCAACAGGAGCTCACCCCGTCGTGGGGATTCGAACTGCTGACCTTCTGATCGGCAAGCCCTAAGCTCTGTGGTTTAGACCACAGCACCACCCGCATCCCTCTAAACTTCTGGGTAAAGGTAAAGGGACCCCTGACTATTAGGTCCAGTCGTGTCCGACTCTGGGGTTGCGGTGCTCATCTCGGGTTACATCTGGGTAGGTTTATCTAAATATGGATGCATTCAGCAGGCACCAAAAAGAATACAGTGAAAGTGCCTGGCTTGATATCAACAGGCAAGGAGTTCCAAAGTGTAAAGGATTGGGCTATTACAAACACAGTGCAGGTATTATGAATCACCTGTAAAAGTGCCAAATGCAGCCTGCTCTTTGACAGTTCACTGTGCCTTGTGAGACACAAGAAACCTTATCTTGAATTTTCGCACACTCATCAGAGTGAACAGATCTCCCCACCTGACATTCATGTGATCTCAGGTGAATGACAGGTGGACATGGTTTGCCCAAAATATTATCGCAGGCCAAATCCAGAGGCCAGGTGGCCCCAGTTAGACCCCTGGATTGGCGGTTCCA
The DNA here is from genome assembly GCA_900245905.1 of Lacerta viridis. Taxonomy (NCBI): domain Eukaryota; kingdom Metazoa; phylum Chordata; class Lepidosauria; order Squamata; family Lacertidae; genus Lacerta; species Lacerta viridis. Next base: position 532,446 of record OFHU01004568.1, read on the forward strand.
CACTAAAAGTTTAGCCCCTTGCTGTCAGGGTCTGGGCAGAGGAGGAATGGTGGAGACCCCCTCCCCAGCTTGACCCTTCTAGGGAGGAGGAAGAGGAAGACAGTTTGGATCGGGGTAGGCAACCTAAGGCCCGGGGGCCAGATGCGGCCCAATCGCCTTCTCCATCCAGCCCACGGACGGTCCGGGAATCAGCGTGTTTTTACATGAGTAGAATGTGTCCTTTTATTTAAAATGCATCTCTGGGTTATTTGTGGGGCATAGGAATTCGTTCATTATTATTTTTTTCCAAAATACAGTCCGGCCCACCACATGGTCTGTGGGACGGTGGACCAGCCCACAACTGCAAAAGGTTGCTGACCCCTGGTATAGCAGAAGGAAACTAATCCAAAATGAAATGCTTCCAGATGTTTTGTCTAGCTCACCTGCATAGCTGACATAAAACAGCAGAACCGCACGAGCCAGATTTCAATCTTAGCAATTAGAAAAGGTGACAGATTTACAACAGGGGTTGGAGGGAGGTCACAGCTCAGAGGCAGATGAGGGGGGAAGTTGGGAAATAATGGTGGAGAAGGAGGAAGAGGAAGAACCAGGGGGGCGACAGCTGACAGACATAGTGTATTTAGAAAGCATTCCAGACCTTCCATCTCCCAGAACCCGGCGAGCCTTGAAAGTAGGAGAGCAAAGAGCTCAAAGACAGAAGGCTCATAGCAGCACCCGTAGGAGAGACAATGAGAATGACGAATGAGGATGTGGGAGAAACAGGGGGTGGAGATTCACCATTGTCCAAGAGGCTGGGTTCTATAGCCTCTCTCTGTCAATCTATATATATATAAATGTTCCCATTGCGTGCACGGTAGTTACCAACTTGCTCCGTAACCGCTGGACCAAACAGCATCAAATTAGGACACAGCATTCCATGACCATCAGGGAATAACATAGGATAATTAAATTTCAAAAAAACCACACCTGACATACCTAAAATAAAGAATAAATGCAAAAAAATTGGCGCGCCTATTAGATGTCACCAGCAAAACATCGCCCTCTAGCGACGGCTATACTGGTACTGCAGCCACAAAAGCTAAACATTGGCACCACAATTAGACGTCACAGGCGAAACATCGCCCTCTAGCAACGGCTATACTGGTACTGCAGCTAATACAGCTTCCCCCTGGCAGAGCTCCGTCGGCCATTTGCGAGATCGCAAACCGGTAATTGAAAAGGGGGGGGGAGAGAGTAATTGAAAACGTGGGGGGCAATGAGGGTAATTGAAAACGGGGGGGGGGAGAGAAGGGGCAGACGGTATTTGAACAGGAGAACTTCTTCAATTTCACAAAATCAGCTGCAGCAACACGTGGCCGGGTCAGCTAGTACTGAATAAAAAGCAGGTGGTAAGAAACATTTCCTTGACTTTGTACGTTCCTGGCAACCGGCTGGGAGTCGCTGGCAGCAGCTTGCCACTTGCACCCTACACGACCAGCCATTTCCCTTGCACTCTCTGCCTCTAGGAAAACAACCGGGAAAGCCCCCTCGCCTCTCACCTTTTGTCCACGTTTAGCACGACGCTTTTATGCTGCCTGTTGAAGAGGCTGTCCTGCTTCATGAATTGGTAATACTGTTCATTCCGCTGACCGATATAGTAGTCTTTGAGGTCCTTCAATCTCTCCCCACTGAAGGAATTCCACATCGTGCTTTTGAATCTGTCAACGCACGCAATCTCTGCATAGGAAGAAAAGCATCTCTGAAGCTAGTTACGGGAAAAAGCCATTGCTTCCCCCCCCTCTAAATTTAATTAAAGGAAAATTCAAAAAGTTATTGCACAATAAAATTACATGTTTTAAAGGATGGGAGTAGCTCAGAAAGTTCCTACTTTCAATGTTTTTTTTACACTGCTTTCACATATCAGGTTTTTAATACTAACCAAGCCTTTTCAGAAGTACCGTATTTTTCACTCCATAGGACGCTCCGGACCATAGGGCGCACCTCGTTTTTAGAGGAGGAAACAGGGGAAAAAAATCTGCTTTTCCTCCTCTAAACCCCCCCTTTTTTAGAATCAGCTCAAAGTTTTGCAGCTTTTTTGCAAAACCAGTAAGCACCAGTACAAACCAGTACAGACCAGTAAGCACCAGTAGAAACCAGTACGCACCAGCAAGTAATAGGAAGCAAGAGGAAAGCCAACCAGTACAAACCAGTAAGCACCAGTACAAACCAGTACAGACCAGTAAGCACCAGTACAAACCAGTACGCACCAGCAAGTAATAGGAAGCAATTTTTTTATTTTTTATTTTGTTTTGACTATGGCAGACCAACACGGCTACCTACCTGTAACTGAGTTATATATAATATATTTGTTTGTGAAATAAGTATTTCATTAGCATTCTTACAAGGTCATGTGGTGTTCCAATCAGTGAAACAACATAGATTGGTATGTTTGATCCAGATAGCAACTTTGTCCTTGTCTCAAAAGGGACAATGCTAGTTAGGCATTTTGGAGCTCCTTTACACATCCAAAGGTTCACATTTTGCCGGGGGAGAGGTGAGGGAATGGGCCAATGAGTGGGGCATCCAATGGGTCTACCATATCCCACATCACCCGCAAGCTGCAGGCCTTATAGAGCGCCTCAATGGTCTCTTCAAGCAGAAAATTACTAAACTTACTAAAACTTACTAAAAGTTACTAACTTACTCAAACTTACTAACTTACTCAAACTTACTAACTTACGCAAACATACTAACTTACGCAAACATACTAACTTACGCAAACTTACTAACTTACTCAAACTTACTAACTTACGCAAACATACTAACTTACGCAAACATACTACTAACTTACGCAAACTTACTAACTTACGCAAACATACTAACTTACGCAAACTTACTAACTTACGCAAACATACTAACTTACGCAAACATACTAACATACTCAAACTTACTAACATACTCAAACTTACGCAAACTTACTAACATACTCAAACTTGCTAACATGCTCAAACTTACTAACTTACGCAAACATACTAACTTACGCAAACATACTAACTTACGCAAACATACTAACTTACTCAAACTTACTAACTTACGCAAACTTACTAACTTACGCAAACTTACTAACTTACGCAAACATACTAACTACTCAAACTTACTAACTTACGCAAACTTACTAACTTACGCAAACATACTAACTTACGCAAACTTACTAACTTACGCAAACTTACTAACTTACGCAAACATACTAACATACTCAAACTTACTAACATACTCAAACTTACGCAAACTTACTAATATACTCAAACTTACTAACATAATCAAACTTACTAACATAATCAAACTTACTAACTTACGCAAACTTACTAACGCAAACATACTAACTTACGCAAACATACTAACATACTCAAACTTACTAACTTACGCAAACTTACTAACTTACGCAAACATACTAACTTACGCAAACATACTAACATACTCAAACTTACTAACATACTACTTACGCAAACTTACTAACTTACGCAAACTTACTAACTTACGCAAACTTACTAACATACGCAAATTTACTGACATACTCAAACTTATTAAAATACTCAAACTTACTAACTTACGCATACGAACCCACTCAAACTTACTAACTTACTCAAACTTACTAACTTATGCAAACATACTAACTTGCGCAAACTTACTAACATACTCAAACTTACTAACTTACGCAAAGTTACTAACATACTCAAACTTACTAACATACGCAAACTTACTAACTTACGCAAACTTACTAACTTACACAAACATACTAACTTACACAAACTTACTAACTTACGCAAACTTACCGTATTTTTCGCTCCATAGGATGCTCCGGACCATAGGAAGCACCTCATTTTTAGAGGAGGAAACAAGAAAAAAAATATTTTTCTGGTTTTCCTCCTCTAAAACCCATGGTTTTTTTTTTAGAATCAGCTCAAAGTTTTGCAGCTTTTTTTTGCAAAGGGAAAAGCCCTGCTTTTTTGAGGATCAGTTCAGATTTGTGCAGCTTTTGCAAAGGGGGAAAAGCATTGCTTACAAACCAGTAAGCACCAGTACAAACCAGTACAGACCAGTAAGCACCAGCAGGTAATAGGAAGCAAGAGGAAAGCAAACCAGTACAAACCAGTAAGCACCAGTACAAACCAGTACAGACCAGTAAGCACCAGTACAAACCAGTACAGACCAGTAAGCACCAGTACAAACCAGTACGCACCAGCAAGTAATAGGAAGCAAGAGGAAAGCCAACCAGTACAAACCAGTAAGCACCAGTACAAACCAGTACGCACCAGTACAAACCAGTACAGACCAGTAAGCACCAGCAGGTAATAGGAAGCAAGAGGAAAGCAAACCAGTACAAACCAGTAAGCACCAGTACAAACCAGTACAGACCAGTAAGCACCAGTACAAACCAGTACGCACCAGCAAGTAATAGGAAGCAAGAGGAAAGCGAACCAGTACAAACCAGTAAGCACCAGTACAAACCAGTACAGACCAGTAAGCACCAGTACAAACCAGTACGCACCAGCAAGTAATAGGAAGCAAGAGGAAAGCGAACCAGTACAAACCAGTAAGCACCAGTACAAACCAGTACAGACCAGTAAGCACCAGCAAGTAAGGAAAGCAAACCAGTACAAACCAGTAAGCACCAGTAGGTAATAGGAAGCAAGAAGAAAGCAAACCAGTAAGCACCAGCAAGTAATAGAAAGCGAGAGGAAAAGTAACAGAAAGCCCCAAATGGCTGAAAAACTCAATTTCCCAGGATCCTCAGCCCTCGCAAAGGAACTACTGTGCAAGGGGCCTGGGCGGGGCAGGAAGGGAGCTAGCTCCCTTATCTCCCTCCCCGATCTCTTGCAATCAGCTGTTGAGCGGGTTCCTTTCAACACTCTCTTTCCCTCTTGTTAGCCTTTAGCTCTTTCTAAAACAGAAAAAGCAGGATCTGCCTTTAGCCCCTGGGCAATTTGGCTCCAGGGACCATGCATTCGCTCCATAAGACGCACAGACATTTCCCCTTACTTTTTAGGAGGAAAAAAGTGCGTCTTATGGAGCAAAAAATATGGTAAGTCATATTGAACTCGTTGGTGCTTATTCCCCAGGCGAACGGGGCAAGGGTTGCAGTCTAAGTTGTCTTTGTACTTCGGCAATATTTATGTTAGGTCCAATGCAGAACAGAAAGCGTACCAGAGGCATTTGTAAAGCAAATGGACATTGTAAGAATGCATGCTTTAGGTTTGCATTGCCAAAAAACTTAAACAAGGGCTACTTCAAACTTAATGTGTAAAAAAACGCATTAAGGTGTGAAGGGCAATTTATGCAAGGGGTTTAGATTTCTGTAGCAGATGAGTTAAAGGTGGCACTTGTTCGTCTCTGGCATTTTTCTGTAAAATTTGAAACTTGTAAGAAAGAAGGTTGTGTTAAAAATCCCCCCTCCCAAAAGCAAGGAACACCCGTGTCCCAGAAGCGGTTTAGTCCTGCTGGCCACTTGACCTGGAAAACTGTCTGTAGACAAACGGTGGCTCCCTCGGCGTGAAAGCGAGAAGAGTGTCGCAACCCCATAGTCGCCTTTGACTGGACTTAACCGTCCAGGGGTCTTTGACCTTTATCTTACAATCTTTAGAATATATCTGAAGGCAACCCTGTATACATATATTTTTTTTAATGTTTAATGTTTTGTTATGTTTTTATATATGTTGGAAGCTGCCCAGAGCGGCTGGGGCAACCCAGTCAGATGAGTGGTGCTTAATAAAATAAATAAATAAATAAATAAATAATAATAATAATAATAATAATAATAATAATAATAATAATAGTAAGGTAAAGGGACCCCTGACCATTAGGTCCAGTCGCGGACGACTCTGGGGTTGCGGCGCTCATCTCGCTTTACTGGCCAAGGGAGCCGGCGTACAGCTTCCGGGTCATGTGGCCAGCATGACTAAGCCGCTTCTGGCGAACCAGAGCAGCGCACGGAAACGCCATTTACCTTCCCACAGGAGCAACGGGAGCTCGCCCCATTGTGGGGATTCGAACCGCCGACCTTCTGATCGGCAAGCCCTAGGCTCTGTGGTTTAGACCACAGAGCATAGGACATCCCTATTTTCATCAGAGAAATATTGGAGGGCATGGTGTACCTACCCACTATGCCCTTAAACAAATTATGGGTGGGGTATAAATAATAAACTATTATTATTATTATTATTATTATTATTATTATTATTATTATTATTATATTATTTCCCTCACACAATTCTGGGTACTGTAGTTTGTTCAGGGCTGCTGGGAACTATAACCCCGCTAGGAGGGAGAAAATAGGCTTCACATGATGCACTGCATATTCAGCACATGGCGTCCCCCAATGAATCCTTGGAACTGTGAAGGTGCTGGGAATTGTAGGTCTGTTAGGGATAAACTACAGTTTTGGGGGGAAGCAGTGTGATTTAAATGTACGCCATGCAATGCTTTTTTTTCTAAAAAAAAAAACATTTAGGGGTACTCTCATTTTCCTACTCATATTGAAATACTGCCCCTCAATGAGGCCAACGGTTCACAAAATGTTTAGGGGTGTGTGTGTACCTGTCAGGGAAGTGTCCCCGACTCAGCGTAGGATGGTGGAAGGGCTCTCTGCCTCGGGATGTTACAGAGAGCCTCAGCGACACCTGAGAAGCAGCACTTCCTCGTCTTGTGGAAGTAGCAGCGCTGCCTCAAGTGGGGAAGGGGAGGCGATGCAGGGAACTGGCAGCCAAGGCTCTGGGGAGGTTAGAGAGACTTCGCACCCCTTTGGCGCAGAGGGAGGGACGCCACTTCCGCCCCCCCCAATTGCGCAGAGGGGTGCCACGTAGGGAAAGAAGGAGGGGATTTCGCACTCCCAAACACTTATGCTGGGGGAGAAACCGGAAAGGGGCACTCCCGGATTCTGCTGAAGGATGAGACGGACGTGAATTTCAGCTCTGCACTGTAAATAGTTTGCACAATAAAACTTTTAAAAAGGAAACGACGGAGTCCGGCTGGTTACTCATGAGCAACTAACTGAGGACCTTACAGGACCCCCCCCCCAAAAAAAGCACTGGCATGTTTCTCCCAGTCTGCTTCCTACGTATAGTTTTTGCTAAATCTGCTCCAGATAGAAATAGAAACCATGCAATTACTGCCATCGATGAAAAGCCATGAGCAAAGGTCGGCCTGTTTTTGTCTCTTGATTTAGGAGAGCTTCCAGCTCCAGCAATTCTTTGTTTTGCTATTTTTATTCCGTTTTATGTTTATTCTCCTCTCCATAGTGCACCGTTTCGTGGGAAAAGAGAGTTCTGGCACATCCTATACTGCTTGGGTTCCACGCTTTCTTGGAACGGCCCTCCTGCCAAGATCAGCAAAGGAGACCTAGAACGTTGGCCAAGGCAAACAGAGAGGTCTCAGAATGTGAAAGCAACTCTTGCTTATGGTGTTTTGCTTGATTTTGGGGTGTCCAGTGAGAACACTCTCCCAGTACCTTCATCAAATGCTAATTTTCTGGGGTCTTTGAGGCCATTGTGATAGTTAAATTGGAATCAATGTAACTTGGGTTATATATATTAAAGAGTGGGTACAACTCTTTAAACTGTTGAACGAGGTCCATAATGGAAGAAAGCTGGAATATGAGAAATAAATATTAAAACAAGACGGAGTTATCCAAAATTGGTGAGTTGATTCTGCTTCTGCATTAAAAAAATGAAAACAAAACACAATTTGGTATATGTATCAGGGCTTTTTCAAGCCAGAACTCGCTGGAACTGATTTCTGGCCCCTCTCAGGTGGGCACCATTGCCCTTCTAGGAGAATGAGGAAGGTGTTCAAGGTAAGTTTAAATTCTACTCAATATTGATACAGAGCCGATTCCAACATGTAGTTAGCAGAGTAAAAACTTAAACACGTTGCAGGATTACCAAAAAATAGACCAGAGGCAATTGTATTTCATCCAGCAGAGCTTTACTGCTACTGAAGGCAAATGAGCATAATGGTCACAAATCCAATACATTCAGGATTGGCACTGTCCATAAGAAATCCAGTTGCAGCAGACTTAACTTAAACTTACAATAACTTATAATAAGTCTAAACCTTAACACTAAGCATACTATGTACAGAAACACACCAGAAGGAAGAGAGATAGAAAGAGAAAGTGAAACCCAGGCTCCTTCTGGCCTTACTATTATAGTCAGCATGATGTTGGCAGAAGAGATAACGGAACCAGTTTAAGCCAGCTGTACTCAGCTTCTCTGAAGGAATAACCCAAACACCATGAACAAGAGAAGCTTCCAGAACCCTCTTGAACTAATTAGAATAGGAAAGATCTCTACACAACTGATCAATACTTTCTGCACTATGAAATGCAAACTGAAAAGTTATGGCACCACTTTTTCGAGAAAAATAGCACTGTGTACGTTAGAAATTTCTTTTGCTGAGACCAGCACAACAATCATCTCTGGAAAGTAAGATTAATACTATTTTATGTGTTGTTTTTTGCATTACATTTTTCCATCATGGAACTCAAGGCAATGTGTACATGTGGTTCTCAGTTGGTCTCCAATCTAACGGCTGACCAGACCTGGCCCCATTTAGCTTGAGCAAGGCAGTAGCCTTGTGTACCTGCAAGACCATGCGCTGAGACCAGGTGCCATCCTGGCAACGGAGAAGTCCTGGCGAATCACATGTGCGTAAAAAGGCAAACTCGTAACATACCAGCTGCTATGCGGCGCTTCTCCATCATCTGCAGCTTGCGTTTGGGGAAACACAGTTGTTTTGAGATCCACTTATGGTAAGATGGACAGGTGCTGAGATCCACCAGTCGCAAAACCTCACAAACACCCTGATGAAACAACGACAGAAAAAACTACTGCTGAGTTGATCATATGGGCCCATAGCCATGCACATCTTCCCAAGATGGAGGGCAGAGGAGTAAAAGGAATTGACCTGATCTATAAACCTTGACAGTTTATAGTAAGTTTCTCGAGGAATACAGCAGAACCTCAGTTGTCGGGCGTAATCCGTTCCGGAAGCCCGTTCGGCTTCCAAAACGTTTGACAACCGAGGCACGGCTTCTGATTGGTTGCAGGAGCTTCCTGCGCTCAAGAGGAAGCTGCGTTGGACATTCGGCTTCTGAAAAATGTTCGAAAAACGGACCATTTACTTCCAGGTTTTCAGTGTTCGGGAGCTGAATCGTTCGAAAACAGAGCCGTTCGGGAGCCGACGTTTGACTGTACTGCAATCTACAGTGTCTTATTAAGAAGATAATTTACATTTGGGGAGGGGAGTTGCCTAATTAATCAGGGGCACTAGATTAGAATCATAGAATCACAGAGTTGGAAGAGACCACAAGGACCATCCAGTCCAACCCCCTGCCAAGCAGGAAACACCATCAAAGCATTCCTGACAGATGGCTGTCAAGCCTCTGCTTAAAGACCTCCAAAGAAGGAGACTCCACCACACTCCTTGGCAGCAAATTCCACTGCGAACAGCTCTCACTGTCAGGAAGTTCTTCCTAATGTTTAGGTGGAATCTTCTTTCTTGTAGTTTGAATCCATTGCCCTGTGTCCGCTTCTCTGGAGCAGCAGAAAACAACCTTTCACCCTCCTCTATATGACATCCTTTTATATATTTGAACATGGCTATCATATCACCCCTTAACCTTCTCTTCTCCAGGCTAAACATACCCAGCTCCCTAAGCCGTTCCTCATAAGGCATTGTTTCCAGGCCTTTGACCATTTTGGTTGCCCTCTTCTGGACACGTTCCAGCTTGTCAGTATCCTTCTTGAACTGTGGTGCCCAGAACTGGACACAGTATTCCAGGTGAGGTCTGACCAGAGCAGAATATAGTGGTACTATTACCTCCCTTGATCTAGACGCTATACTCTAGATCAAGGATTAAAAGGATATTGAATTGATTACTCCAATTAACTAAATTAGAAGCTGAAACCTTAGTTCTAACCCTACCAGGGCACCGTGTTAACTCTTTCCCTTTGTCCAGCATCACATTCCACTCAAGATTGGCCCTAGTATGAGATGGAACGAAATGGCCTCTTCTTGGATATCATGAATGGACAGCAATTTGTTGTTCTTGCGTTTTTACTGTAATTCTGCCACAGAGAGGCACTTGCCAAATACCAGTGTTTCAAAAGCCCACTGTTCTAGGCGCATTTTGCAAGAGGGAATTTCATGAGCGCAAGCAGTTTCTGAGCTCTGGGCACAGTACTGTGCCTAAAATTTCAGATTAGAACTGCAGAGTGGAAGGAAAGGAGGACCTGTTTTCTGCCTCCCCTTTTCCAGCTACTCTCTGAAGACTGGAGAAGAGACCCTCTTATGAATATTAGGGGGGTGGGCAAAAGGAGGAGTAGACCATTTGAAAAATGAACATAATATTTTAGCCACAGTTCATTCAGCTCCAGCCTTGTATTCTTGTTATATTCTTATTGTATTCTTGCCCTACTTGCCATACACCTGTGTTTTCCCGGATATTTTGCCGATTCAGCAGAAATCTACCCGGACGCCATTTCGCCGCCCGATTCCCAGACGTGCAACGGGACTTTCCTCTTCCTTTCCTCCCCCTGCAAGGGGGTTCAAGGGGCTAAAGGCAGCGGAAGAGGAAAGGGTTGTTTCACAGCACAGGTTTGTTGCCTGAACGAAACTCCAGCGTTGGATACAACCCATCATCTGCCCAGTCCATAATATTCTAGAGCCAGGCAACATAAAAGTGGCCACAAGTCCACACAGTTATTGTTTGTCTTTGGAGGTTTGGTCCAATGTTGCTTTGGAGACTTTTCTGTGCCTAGGTGGAGACCCCCCCACGATCCCAGATGACCCCCCCCCCAGGTGGAATAATGACTTGTGACAACGTGTTACGGGATTGAAATTGACCACAACTTTATTAAACTTTCAGGCGTAAGAAGACCTTGGCTTAGGCATTGGGCGTTTATCCCTCCCAGTCCCTGGCCAGGGATCTGGGGCACATCAGAGTTAACCAATCTGTCTGGGGATTGGGCTGGCTCTGGAAGACGTATGTTTAAGCAGAGAGCCCACCCATTTCACTGCAACACAGGGGAGTGCACTGACAACCTTTCAGCATGTGGCCAGTGACTCCCCTCAACATGACCTCTTTAACGGGGAAACCTGGGATTGCCGCCGCGGGGGGGGGGAATGTGTCACCGCTTCATGCCCCTCCCCCATATAGGGAAGATAGACCAAAGGATTCCGCTCAAGGCCCAAAACCGCCAAAGTTGTGACGTTTTGCTACGGGGAAGGCGAAACCTGCCAATGCAGGGTAAATTCCTTCCCGGTCCTTTAGCAGCAACCATCGTAAGACCGTAGCATCGCCCGCATACCTGTAAAGGAGAAGTTAACCTGCAATAAAAATTCTAAACCAAAGGAGGGAAGGGCAGTTGAAGCTCTGGAGCCGACTGAGAGCTCCCTGGTAGGCTCCACCCCCTTTTTATGCTAACAGAGCGGACCAGAGTGAAGACTACTCCTTCTTGGTCTGCTCCCCTGGCTCCGCCTCCCCAGTCACGATTGGTTATTTGAACTGAGGTTTGGCGGGAACCTTAAGGTTCGTAACTTGGGGAGAGCGGTCTGCTGGGAGTCATGGAGGATGGGGGGCATGTGCAGGCATGCGAAGGGCGCCTTCCGTTTGATGTGGAGAGCGGTCATTATGCTCTGACTTCTGCTTTGTGCATGGACTTGTAAATAAAAGATTTTCACAACAATACACGCCCTGCCCCCCAGAACTGACGTCCAATACGCTCAAGTCCAAAGGAAACAGACACCCCCCCCCCCGCAAAGGGCTACAGTGACATCCCCACCTGCTGGGAAAGTAAAGCATATTATGAAGGATTAATCACAAGCTGAGCTCACCTTTGTAATAAATATCATCATGGACGAATCTGTGATGTCGCTAGTAATCACCTGCCCATAGTGGGACCTCTCGATTTTGCAATAGTAGGCAATTTTCGCTACTGAAGAATCGGGCAGCGTTTCGAAAAGGTCGACGCTTCTGAAAACAGGAGGGATACATGGAAAGCTTTCATCTGCAAGGGTTTCAAGCTGGCAACCGTGGTTTCATTGTTGAGGTAAGCATGGGCCTGCACATTAACTCTTGAGAGGAGGGAGGTGTTAGAAAAATAATGATAGAAAAAGGACTGGAAAGTGCTGGGAATCTGCATATTGGGTCAGAATGAGCAGTGCTACATTAGGCTTCCTGGGAAATGGGTTTTTAATTTTATTTTAAAGCAACTCTTTTTTGGAACTGTGCTTCTTGTGACAACGGAACAGCAACCGACTCAGACTTTTCATAGTAAAAGCACTCTTGTATCACATAAGGCTGCACTCGCGGTGGGAAAGCTTAAATGTACATTGCCATTAGAGGCCGTGACGCAAAGCCCGGCTTTTTAAAGGAGCCGGGAAGAGAGCAAAGGCACACGAGAGGGGAAAGGAATAACGCAGAGAGGCAGTGGTACAGAGTTACGCAGGGATATGTTACCTCAGGAATTCATATCGGTATTTGAACTCTCGGTTAAGTTCCTTGTCTAGCTCATAGGCAAAAAAATCACTTTTGTCCACCACCAGCAGTTCCGTTTCCTCCAGGCAGACAACAGTGGCGACCCTCCTTGTGTTTTGCAAAAGGGCAATTTCCTAATAATAAGCAGGAAGATAGGAATGAATCTGGGCAGCACAGCCAATATATTTCAAGTCAATCTAGGATTCTTCACTATGCGGTTCTTAGCAATGCATAGCTCCACTATCTCTTCCTATTCTTTCATCATTTTTTTCCCTTTCCTCATCCACCTCCTGCTTTTCCTTAGGACATCCCTACTTTCAACAGAGAAATGTTGAAGGGTAAGGAGTTATGCGACCCCGGAGCCAAGAAGGTAAGTAATTATACAATCTTTAGAAGATCTCTGAAGGCAGCCCTGTATAGGGAAGTTGTTTAATGCTTCATGTCTTCATGCTGGAAGCCAACCAAAGTGGCTGAGGCAAACCAGTCTGATGGGCAGGGTATAAATAATAAAAGTGTTGTTGTTGTTGTTGTTGTTGTTGTTGTTGTTGTACAGGACACCCCTATTTTCATTGGAAAAATGTTAGGGGGTATGATTTTCTCTTGCCCGCTGTGGCTTCCAACTCTAAACCATTGTTTCCACAGCACCTCTGCTCTTTTCACGGCAGTTTTTCTCCTTCTCTAGCTACTGCTCTACTTTCCTAATTTTTCTGTTTGCCCTACCCCTCTCTATCTGAGCCCAAGAATTTGTTCTGAGTACCAGAACTGAACTCGGATCCTGCGATTCCATGTTGATGTAAAGGTCCATGCATTTAAAAATATATATAAATTCTGATATGCATGATTAATCCAGAATGTGGCAGCTGGACGGGGGACTGGGAGTGGCCACTGACACCATATAACACCAGGCCTGAATGACGTACATTGGCTCCCAGTACGTTTCCGAGCACAGTTCAAAGTGTTGGTGCTGACCTTTAAAGCCCTAAATGGCCTCGGTCCAGTATACCTGAAGGAGCATCTCCACCCCATCGTTCAGCCCAGACACTGAGGTCCAGCTCCGAGGGCCTTCTGGCAGTTCCCTCACTGCGAGAAGTGAGGTTACAGGGAACTAGGCAGAGGGCCTTTTCGGTAGTGGCACCCACCCTGTGGAACACCCTCCCATCCGATGTCAAGGAAATAAACAACCACCTGAGTTTTAGAAGACATCTAAAAGACATCACCTGTATCGGGAAATTTTGTATGTCTAATGTTTTATTATTTTTAATGTGCTATAAGCTGCCCAGAGTGACTGGGGAAAGCCAGCCAGATGGGTGGGGTATAAATAAAATTATTATTATTACAGATTAGCACTTACACCAAAACAAGCACCTTTCCGAATTGTAGTTGGAGCGGCTTCTACAAATGCGCTGCTACCATCCTCGTCATCAGTGATAGCAACAGAACCACAATAGATGAAGTAGAAACTGTCTGCCTGGTGTCCCTTTTTGATGATGACTCTCCTGCGACCAAACCTAGAAAGCGGACAACCAGATGAAATAATTAGCTAGTGGAAATAAACATGAACCGGAAGACGTCGGTCGCTATCATACCCTTCACCAACTCAAGAGCTGCTTACAGATGCAACATAGGTTAAAAAAAGGTTAAGGTAAAGGACCCCTGGACGGTTACGTCCAATCAAAGGCGACTATGGGGTTGTGGTGCTCATCTCGCTTTCAGGTTGAGGGAGCCAGTGTTTGTCCACAGACAGCTTTCTGGGTCACGTGGTCAGCATAACTAAACCGCTTCTGGCGCAACAGGACACCGTGATGGAAACCAGAGCACACGGAAATGCCATTTACCTTCCTGCCACAGCGGTACCTGTTTATCTACTTGCACTGGCATGTTTTCCAACTGCTAGGTTGGCAGGAGCTGGGACAAAGCAACGGGAGCTCACTCCATCGCAGGGATTCGAACCACCAACCTTCTGATTGGCAAACCCAAGAGGCTCTGTGGTTTAGACCACAGCGCCACCTGGGTAGGAACGGTACATCCGGATTGAGTTGTACACAAATCCCATTAGTAACTGTACAATCCACACTTTGTCATGCGGTCTGCCGCATACAGCAAACCACTCCTGCATCTGTTCATAACTTCAGATGGCTCGGGAGTCAAATAACTCCATACCCTCCAACATTTATCTGAAGAAAATAGGGACGCCCCAAGGAAAGGACATTCTAGGATCAAATCAGAAACTGGGACGGCTTTTGTAAATCGGGGACTGTCCCTGGGAAATAGGGGCACTTGGAGAGTCTGAATAGACCGTGAGATCACCAGGGAGCCACTTTTTGGGCGCTTTCCCCAATCCCACACTGTTCCTTCTGCTGTTCTTCGTGCCAAGCAATGGTGGCGGATGCCATGGGTCCCAAGACCTGCCAGCCCCTACTTCCTTCTCCCCACGGCTGGGCTGACTCTCCACATTAACTGGCACTACCAGAAGCAGAAGAAGCAGATTGCCAAGCTGGTGGGCTGCAGTGGTGCCAGCTAGCCTGTCATTCTCAACTCCAGGGACAGCTTTCCCTTTTTTGCGGGAAATTCCCTTATTCCAGTGCCGTTTCCCACTGCAAAAAAAAGGAAGGTTGACAGCTATAGTGCAAGCACTGCTGCACTTCAAAACAGCCGAGGAGCTGCAGCTAGAGAAAAATATCCCCACCAGGCTATTGCAAGGGGTAAGTATGGGACCGCATAATAGCAATTCTGAAAGCAGTGCCTGTGAGCTACCAGGCCGGTTTCAGGGTATTGGTAGAAGAATTCAGATCTCTGGACAATTCAGAAAGATGGAATCAAATTACAGAAATACACTGAATTGCTACAACAAAGCCCACCATCGCCACCCTTCCGGTTACCGTTCGAAGCGAATCACTTTGGCCAGAAGACTTTGCAGGGTTGGACTATACTGTCGAAAGCTTTCCAGGAACTGCAAGCGGTTCTGTAAATGTTTTATTTCAGAATCAGTCCTCCATGCCGGTGGCTTCCTGGTTATTTGGATTGCTCTAAAAGGAAAATGCTCCTGTGAAGATACCAAACAACGTTTAGATTAATAGATAATCATATTTATGTGGGTCAGGGAAGGCATTCCTATGCTCCCAACTTGGGCGTGATTATTGTTCTCAGGATATAAAACCAACTGAACCCCTTCTGGCCTTTTAGGTGCACCTGCAGAACATTTTATACAGCTGTCCATGAGACTGTCTTACACTGAGAATCACAATTCAACTGAGAAAGCAATGGCTGCATTTTTTATTTTTTTTATTTGCCATGCATTAAAGTATATGGATCACTGCCTTGTCGTGGCGAAGGGGCTTCAATAACTCAGAGAAGCTATGAGCTATGCCGTGCAGGGCCACCCAAGACAGACAGGTCATAGTGGAGAGTTTTGACTAAATGTGATCCACCTAGAGCAGGAACCGGCAAGCCACTCCAGTATCCCTTGCAAAAAAACTCCATGGACAAAAACAAGGAAATCAACCCTGAGTGCTCACTGGAAGGACAGAACCTGAAGCTGAGGCTCCAATACTTTGGCCACCTCATGAGAAGAGAAGACTCCCTGGAAAAGACCCTGATGTTGGGAAAGATGGAGGGCACAAGGAGAAGGGGACGACAGAGGAGATACTAACATGAGCTTGACCAAACTGCAGGAGGCAGTGGAAGACAGGAGTGCCTGGCGTGCTCTGGTCCATGGGGTCACGTTCATACCAAGAACAAACTTAGTTGGTCTCTAAGGTGCTACTGGACAATATTTTATTTTATTTTATTTTATATGTGTTCAGTCGTTCAGTCGTGTCCGACTCTTCATGACCCCATCGGATGTTTTGGCTCCTGAATGCTGCAAACCCAGAAGTGATTGTTCCGGTTTGCAAACGTTCTTTTGGAACCTGACCGTCCGACGGGGCCAATCAGAAGCTGCGATTTGGTTTTTGACCGTTCTGGAAGTCGAATGGATTTCCGGAATGGATTCCATTCGACTTCCAAGGTATGGTCGTCAAAAACCAAATCGCAGCTTCTGATTGGCCCCGTCGGACGGTCAGGTTCCAAAAGAACATTTGCAAACCGGAACAATCACTTCTGGGTTTGCAGCATCCAGGAGCCAAAACATCCAATTTCCAGGGCTTTCGGGATCCAAGGTACAATTGTACATCCTGAATACCTAGTGTAGGAGTGTCCATTGTAGGGATCCATCTCCCCATTCGTCCCAGACAGGATGGCCAAATGGGCAGGGAAGATGGGAGCTGTGGTCCAGCAATATTTGCAGGGCCACAAGTTCTCTGTGTCTGACCTGTAGCATCCCTGGCTCAGAGATTGATTTTTAAAAATAAATAAATGATTTTTAAATTAAATTTTCTGTTTTACAATGTCGGATAAACATTTTACATACTTAAGATATCCATGGCTTCCCTTCTTCTCTTTCCATGGTACATTTTGCATATCTTATATCCCTGCATGTTTTACGAAAACTACCAATTGGTTTTCCATTACTGTATTACATCCATCAAAATTTATTTACACTGTTGTCTTAATGCTGCCAGCGTTTTCAGCTGTACACAATTATTTTCCGTATATTCAATAAACATTTTCCCATTTTCTTTAAACGTTTGTTCTTCTTGATTTCTTATTCCAAATGTCAAGTCACCAAGTTGTGCATATTCTGTCAACTTACCGGTAAATTGCCAATTTTTAAAATGTTTGGGACCTTGCTCATTTTACATTTTGGGGCTAACAAAACACAGGCCGCAGTTGTTATATACATAAATAACCTTTTCTGACACCTGGGAATTTCAGTCTGGATTATAATAATAAAATAATAATAATAATATAACCTGTGACATTTTAATGTAAATCATTTCCCAACACTCTTTTACCCTTTTACATGTCCACCCAGAGATTCTTAAGTATGAAGCGGTGATCAGAACTACCAGAGGTAGCAGCACTGAGTATCTAGCAGGTGGTGTCTGCACATCTCAGGAGCATCAAGGCCACACACCTGCCACAGGCTGTCGAAATCAGGTTGTGCTACTCATACTACACAACTTGGAGCTGTTTGTCAACTCCTTTGTTATTTTTAGTTGAGTTGAAGCTAGTACATATGGGAGCCCTCCTGTTTCCTCTGCTAGGCAGATCCCTGGACTCCTGCCCCCGCCCCCCATGCAGTGCCGAATTTACGTATAAGCTAAACAAGCTATAGCTTAGGGCCCCCACTCTCTTGAAGAATTTATTGGCATTTTCATAACAAAACATAAACCCAACCCACACCTACATATATAAAACAAATACAAACATAGCCAGGATTCTTCTTCTTGTTTACATACATGAAAAAAAAAATTCTAGTTTCGAATCTTGACGGTTGACTTCCCCTGCCTTCTCTCCTTCGGTTTTAAATCCAGATTCTACTTTAATAACATCATCTCTCCAAAAAATTAAATTCATTTAAAGAAAGTTCAAATCTAAACAATCATCTTAATCCATAATAGTTAATAACAAATCTTTAAACCTTAACAAATTATTCTTAAATCAGATCTATACTAACTTCTTCTATTCCTTATACTGCTGCTAATAACATAAAATTCAGAATATCCCTTTTCTTATTAAAAAAAAAAAAATAAAACTTAATGTCTTAACCCTCCGATTTCAGATTACCAAAACAGACCATTTAAATTTTACACTTAATACTTCACCCTATTCCCCCTCTGTCCATTGTCCATTTCCATCTTTCACCGGAACCAAACCTCCAATTGTCCTCTTTTTTTGTACATCCACAGATCCAGACATATTCCCCAACAGTCCTTGCATCGAGCCTCAGGGTACGCAGTTCTTCTTCTTTCAGCTTCTCCGCTTCAACGTTGCATTCTTCTTTTATTTGTAGAAATCTTAATTCTTTGTCCCTCACTCCCGAGCTCTCACCTCGGGGGCTGGATATAACAAAACTCACCGTCCCGGGGCTAGGGCCCCACTCTCTTGGGGGCTCCAAAAAAAATAAGGTAAAAAAAACTGGATGTACATTTCCAAAATATAAGATTAAAAAAAAAACCTACATACAGCAACAGTGTTTTGTGTTGTGTAGGCTCCTATGATGTAAGTAATGGGCCCCGCCTGCTAGCCTGCTCCCTAAAATATCACTGGTTTGCTCATTTCTATATATAGGGTGCCTACATTCTGCATGTGCAAATGGCTTTAGATACCTATTAGGTCCATAAATTACCATATAGCATATATTCAACACAAAAAACAGCGACAATTTGTTGTTGACAAAGGACAGCTGGACATATAGGGCCCCATTACCTTCAGTAGCTTAGGGTCTCATCAAACCTAAATCTGGCCCTGCCCCCAAGCACTGCTGACTGGTAGCTATGCTGTCTTCTGCTATGTGTAGATCTTTGGGTGTGAATCTCTCAACTCCTCCTCCTCCTCCTCCTCCTTCTCCTCCTCTTCTTCTTCTTCAATGGTGGTGCTTTGAGATTGTCTCTGCTTTGATCTCATGATGGGGATATCAGTTGGGAAGCAAAAGAGCATTTAAGGATTGTGCTAAGATGAGCCACATCATGGATGAGGAAGCAGGCGTGATGTATTCCAAGACAACTTCTCAAGGAAGAAGCAGTGTCACCCTTGGCTTATTAAACCACTTTCCCCAGTATTAGCAAAACACACCAGACGGTTATATTCAAACAACTGAACTAAATCCACAAACACAAATGCCTATTGTTACTGTAGGGGCAAGAAAAGACATAAGATGTCCTGACCTTTGAAACACTGAACTCATGGCGATCAAACACAGCATGGGCAGTTTTCTTGTCCTGTAAGTTAGACAGTGAGCTGCAATTAATTTTGTTATGCATCACACAAGAAGAAAAAGCTTAAGTACGTTAGGCCTTTAAAACAATTTTATTATAATTAAGAAGTCCCTTTAGCGTTGGTGGTATAGTGGTGAGCATAGCTGCCCTCCAAGCAGTTGACCCAGGTTCGTTTCCCAGTCTTTCTAGGGAGAGAGTCTTTCTAGGGATGTGGGTGGCGCTGTGGTCTAAACCACAGAGCCTAGGGCTTGCCGATCAGAAGGTCGCCGGTTCAAATCCCTGCGACGGAGTGAGCTCCCGTTGCTTGGTCCCTTCTCCTGCCAACTTAGCAGTTCGAAAGCCCGTCAAAGTACAAGTAGATAAATAGGTACCGCTCCGGTAGGAAGGTAAACGGCGTTTCCGTGCGCTGCTCTGGTTCACCAGAAGCGGCTTAGTCATGCTGGCCACATGACCCGGAAGCTGTACGCCGGCTCCCTCGGCCAGTAAAGCGAGATGAGCGCCGCAACCCCAGAGTCGTCCGTGACTGGACCTAACGGTCAGGGGTCCCTTTACCTTTACCCCTTTATGACACTTTAAGGACTTATACGTCTAAGCTATGAAAGGTGCAGTTTCAAATTGGATGGGGGAGGGCATGTTGAGATTACTGCATCCCAGGGGGTTGGACTAGATGACCCTTGGGGCTCCCTTCCAACTTACAGAGAATCTGACTCTGTTTCTATTCTATGATTTCAGCACAAGCCAACTTCATTGGGTGCAGCAGGTTCCTCAACATCTGCTTCAAAGGCTCAGTAATAAATTATTATTATTATTATTATTATTATTATTATTATTATTATTAATACCCCTCCCATCTGGCTGGGTTTCTCCAGGCAATCATAATTATTTTTTTAAATAGAAAAGGCACCAATGAGCAATGAGACCAAGACTAAATACAAGACTTTGGGGGGGGGTTGTTGTTTTTTTGCAATATTCCTTACTTCCTCAATCTCCGCACGAGTGTCTTTCTCTATCAGGTGAAAACATGAGAATCCTTTCAGTCCACGCCGGAAGCACCGACATACCCTGATCATCAGGATAACATTCTTACCAACCCTGTTGAAGTTCTTTGGGGGTGGGGGAAGGACAAATGCAATGAAAAAACAATGGTGTCACTTCTGTTTCGAGGGGAAAGGATAGAGATAGATACTGTAGATAGGTAGGTAGGTAGGTAGAGATTAGATGGATAGATTAGATACACACACACACACAAAACCAGAAGGCTATAAAACAAAAACTACCATGTTCAATTTCTTAGACTGACTAATATAATATCAGATTTCCCCCTTTTCCTTCCATTACAGTGTTACTCCATTGTCCTACCGGGGCCGGCCCACTCATGTGGCACAGTGAGGTGACCACCTCAGGCGGCAGAATCCACAGGGGCAGCAGATCCCCATGTAGGTCTTCATTCCTCCTTTGTTCCCGATGTTGATCCCTACTTAATCCCTTCTTCCCTGGGGGGGAGAGGGGCGCCATTTTGTGGTTCACCTCAGGCGCCAAAATATATTGGGCTGGCCTGCTGTTTCATCTCACCTCTGAGGTATCATTGCTCCTTACCCATCAATGCTCCCTCTTATCCCACACTGCATTCCCCCCCCATTAAAACCAATTTTATGGCCGAAAATAAGGCTCCTTCAGGTGACTTTGGCCACCGGAACCTTGTAGTTTTACTCTTTGAAAGACTGCAGAGACGACCAGCCTAAAACACACTTTATCGGGGAGCGAGTTCCATGAAATTTATTGGGACTTGCTTGTGAGAAGACATGCGTAAAAGATCAGGGCTGTTAAAAATCCATCTGTTCAGCTTGGTCTTCTCTGATAAATCAGTTTTATACTCCTCCTCTTCCTCAGTAAATTCACATTTTTATCTCTTACATTCCTTCCCTCTTTAGTGTGCTTCTGTCTTTCATTTAGAGCAGTGTTTTTCAACCACTGTTCCGCGGCACACTAGTGTGCCGCGAGATGTTGCCTGGTGTGCCGTGGGAAAAATTGAAAAATTCAAGAGAATTACTTTATATATAGTCAATATAGGCACAGAGTTAATTTTTTTAACATTTTCTAATGGTGGTGTGCCTTGTGATTTTTTTCATGAAACAAGTGTGCCTTTGCCCAAAAAAGGTTGAAAAACACTGATTTAGAGCCAGTTAAATTTATTCATTTATTTATTTTTGCTAGTCATTGCCTGCCTCCAAGTTGGCTCAGACAGAAAATTAAGTGCCTCACACAGGGAATAATACATACCTGAAATCCAATTCGCGGTCCCCTTGAGTATCGTCTAGAGTCTATTAAGACAAAATTACAAAAGCCTGTTCTTAAAATCTTTGATCTGAACTTTGCCCCCCTGTTAAGAGAATGACAAGTTCATTTCCTTTCCCTCAACTTATAGATAGGTGAGAAGATACCTTCTAGAGCTTGGGATAATTTTGGTTTGACTTTTTTGGGCTTCCTTTCCCAGCTGCGCTGTGGTGCCTCCCATATTCTTCCGGAGGACCCCACAATCTTGAGAAGAATTTCAGGGTATACCGATCTTCTACAAGACATCCTCATTTAACCATTGCTGTCCAGTTTTTGTTTCCTGTGCTGTCCTCCTATGGGTTTCTTTACCAGACCTAATTCATGTGGATTTTTTTTTGGGGGGGGTAATAAAATTCAATTGTGACCTCAGCCTAGCCCAGGGGTCAGCAAACTTTTTCAGCAGGGGACCGGTCCACTGTCCCTCAGACCTTGTGGGGGGCCGGACTATATTTTTTGGGGGGAAATGAACGAATTCCTATGCCCCACAAATAACCCAGAGATGCATTTTAAATAAAAGCACACATTCTACGCATGGGGTCACGAAGATTCGGACACGACTGAACGACTGCCCTTGCTTGGGTTACCCATGCCTTTACTCCTCCGCACATGCCCCTGGCGAATGAAAAAGAAAGTGGCAATTGCAAGCTTGGAATATGCCCACCCTTGGCATCATTGGGCATCAATACACACCATTGCTGCAATTCTTTTTTAAACAAACAAACAAACACCTGGCTTTATTTTTACAGGTTGTTCTGAGCCCACGGGAAAGAGTGCGGTATAAATATACCAGCTGCACCAATGCTAAGAGACAAGGCTCCAATGGGCCTGTCCGTGGCTATTAGCTATGAAAAGCAAAAACTTCTGCAAAAAAAATGTTGCAGCATGAAGTGCTTCTGTTCAGGATGCACCATTCTATTCCCTCTAGATTGATATTTGATTTCTCAGAACTGTCAGTCAGCATTCTGTATCTAGTGAACATTCCAATGGGTTGCTTTTTGTTTTTGTTTTTGTTTTGGGCAAGTTCCCAAAAATGGGGGGGGGAGAATTCCCCCTAAATGTTTTTTTTTTGTTTTTGTTTTTTTGTTTTACAATTCTGCAAACTCTGAAATTCCCTCGCAACCACTTTTCCTCTCTTGCTTGTGTGGGGGTGCTGCTGTTTCGTTTATATAAGAAAAAAAGATCATTATGTGATAGTCAAAAGGAAAGCTCTCTAAATAGAGAGGACATATCTCTCGGAATACTAGCTGTTTGCGATAAACAACAGGGGATAGCGATCACCTCCAAGTCCTGCTTTGGACCTATCCAGACTCCAGAGGCATCTGCCTAATCATTGTTGGAAACACAATGCTGTCCAATGTAACTCAGTTCGCAGGCATGCTACAAGGGCATCAAGAACTTTCCCTGACCCTCTTCAGAACAAGGGGGGGGGGGGTATACATAAAAACCAAGTTGGCAGGAAATCACTCTCTCAACGCCACAACACTGGAGAGAAGATCTCAATGACATCAAAGTGAGAGCAGCTGAAGAAAAGGAATTTTGTTAGACGTGCAACAAGAGGATCCAGAATGATCATAGATGTGACCTTCAGGAACAGGTCAAGGAAGATATATCCCCACCACCCCCAGCACTCACTTAACCAAATATGCTGCAATCCGGCAGAATACAATTGTCTTCTCCAGAGCTTTGCAGGCATGGCAAGAGGGTCACTTTGCTTGGAGGCCTTAGATTTCCCCCACCAAAAGAGCTTCTGTGACAGAATCAGAACCAACAGCTATAGAATCGGGCAACTGCACTCTCAAGATAATCCACATTCCATTCTATTTTCTAGAGGCAGAGAACTCAAAAGCAGTCTTGCTAGTCTGGACCTCAACGTTTACACCACCTTGTGTTCTGTTTCCATTCTTCTTTGGTGACAACTCGTAGCTGAGTAAGATTAACTCACAGTCTTAACAAGTGAGTCCGCAAGTGACTGTGGAGGCCAATTCTGGATCCACACATCCTTCCACAGTGGGGACATAGGTTTCCAAGTGGCAGTTGATCACGGTGAGGATTTGCCAAGCGTGCCTTCCTCTTAGCATGCTTCTCCCTTTCGTTCTGAGTTTGAGCGTCTTCAAAGCCTGTCCTCCAATTGGAGCGCTCACAGGTCAGGGTTTCCCAGTTGTCGGTGTTTCTACAGTGGTACCTTGGTTTACAACCATAATCCGTTCCGGAGGTCCGGTTGTAAACAGAAACAGGTTGTAACCCAAGGCGCACTTTCGCCAATGGGGCCTCCAAAATAAAATGGGTTGTAATCCAAAAAAAAGGGTTGAAATCCAAAAAAAGGGACACACGCTTCTGGGTTTGACGTGGTTGTAATCCAAAACGGTTGTAATCCAAAGCGGTTGCAAACCAAGGTAACACTGAACTACATTTTTTTTAGATTTGCGTTGAGAGAGTCTTTAAACCTATTTTGTTGACCATCAGCATTACGCTTTCCATTTTTAAGTTCGGAATAGAGTAGTTGCTTTGGAAGATGATAATCAGGCATCCGCACAACATGACCAATCCAATGAAGCTGACATTGAAGAATAATTTCTTCAACACTGGTGACCTTTGCTTCTTCCAGCATTAGTTCACCTGTCTTTCCCAGTGATGTGTACAAATTTTCAGAGACACTGTTGATGCAATCTTTCAAGGAGTTGGAGATGGCGTTTATTAGTAGTCCATATAATAAATATGCAAGGGCAGCAGCAATTTTCATTTGTTTATGCAAGTGCCCAACACATTTAGCAGCTGTTATACTCAACCAGTCATAATTCAGTGACAGAGCGTCTGCTTTGCACTCAGGTCCTGGGTTCAGGTCCTGGCACCTGGGGAGAGGGGTGCTGGGAGGTTCCCTGTGTGACACTCTGGAGAGGTCAGTTTAGAGTTGGTAATAGGATGGCCCAGTGGTCTGCCTCAGAATGTGGGAGCTTCCTACGTAATATTTTATTTTAAAAATGAAGTAGATAAAAGCAGCTGAGAGATCTTTGCATGCAGTCTTGTCCTCACCCTCATTTTTTCCCCATTTAAAATTTTAAAAAAATAAGTTATGTTTATTCACATATTCAGACTGTATTAAGCTGAAGGAAAATCACACCAGGCACTTCTGAAAGCTTTTTTTTTTTTTTACGGCATGCAACTGTTAAAAACAAGAACCGTTAAACAAGGTAGAAATCATGGATAGCCAGCAATGCAGTTTGGAGAACCTGTTCCGTTTTGTCTGTCTGTTATCTTTAAAAAATGGCATTTAGCAAAAAATGCATCTTAACCCGCTACCAGTTTTATACAACAATAACTATTTCAAAACTATATATGGGGATATATGGGTTTGGCAGGCGGCGCAGATAAATCCCAGCCTTCAAACAGAACACCATTTAAAAAGTTTTTTTTCAATAGTTAGAATTGGTTGTGCAGACGTTATTGTTTTCCTTTGCATTTGGCAGGAAGTATTTCATCGAAACCTGTAAAAACAGTAACTCTAAATATGCTTACCATATTTTCCCATGTGTAACACGATATACCCCCCCCAAAAAAATAAGTTTAAAATTGGAGGTCGTCTTATACACGGAATGTTGCAATTAAATATATAAATAAATACATTTATTTATATTAAATATACAAATATATAAATACATGCCGCCATCCATGGTATTTTCCCCCAGCCTCCCCTCACTATTGGCCTCACGACAAACCCTGGTCTGGTACTCCCCCCCCAGCAGCCCCCACTCCGGACATTGTCCCTTCCACCAGGTTCCCTCAGCCGCCCCCTGGCTACCCAGACCCCCCCCCCCCAAATTCCCCAAGCGCACTCACTCAGCGTTCGCATCTGATGGCACTCATGGAGTAAATACGGTACGTACCGTAAATACTGAGACAAAAGTGCAACACACAGGCGGGAGAGCTGAAGCTGCAGTTACAGTGAAATTATACTGAGCTGACAGGAGCAGCCGCCATTACACAGCTTGCCTCGCTGTTTGATGTTTAAATATACTGTACTAAATATACCGGTGTTCTGAATATTTAATAAAATATCAAAGTTGTTCTGTTTGGCGTTTAAAATATTTATTTCTTAATTTTGGGCTACAAAAAATAGGGGCCGTTTTATACATGGGGAGGTCTTATATGCGGAAAAATACGGTATGTCTTCTTCTAGCCATTATAGAAATATAGAATGGACTCTTCTCCATCACATTGGCAGTTTTAGGAAAGGAAGGCTTCCCCCTTCCTATGATATGTCTATCGATGTAGGCTTTTATTGCAGAGCCAAGAGGAAGGCCAACCCAGCTAGACCAAAACTGGCCGCAATGTGCCCAGCTAAGACCACTCTCTATTGCCATCATCTGGGGCAACAGGGAAGCCACCGCTTCACCCAACTCCAGGAAGGCCAGAGGCATGCAGGCACTGCAGAAAAACACTCTCCAAGTCATCAGTCACCTGACGCAGTGTCCCTCCTTTGGCTAAACAGGTGAAGCTTAGAGACAGGGCCGTAGACAGCAGCCACCAGCTGGCTCCCTCTTCACACAACACATACAGAGACAAAAAGTTACAGCAATGTTTGGCTTTTCTCTTCTTGTAAGGCAGCCTTGTGGCTGTGACACCACCAACTCCTGGGAGTGAATCGCTGAACGACAAGCGCCAGGAAAAAGCTTTTTCAGAAAGCTGAGTGACAAGTTTGAAATAGCAGCGGTTTCAGACACCTCTTTTGCCTTTGGTAAGCCAGCTTTTGTGATTATTTCATGAAAATTAAACATCTGTTTTGGCAAAGCCAATGGTCGGACCAAACAACGTGTGCTGAGAAACCATCAGAAGTTTTAAATTCGAACCAGCTTCTTCCAATTTCTACTATTTATTCCCAGCTAGTTTTGTGTTTGGCAAATTCTTCCCTCCTCAGCCCATCCGCTATTTGAGTTTCCCCTCAAACTAGCCACAATCTAATGGAGATTAGACCTTAAACTTGCCCTTCTGTCTCTACCAAGTGAGGCAACAAACAGCCTTGTTGCTGGTAACAAGCATATTATGACAGGGGATATGTCATCAACACAGCTGTCTACTAAGGAAAGATTCACTGAAGCAAAAAAGATCCTACACAGTGAGAAATTAAGCCTGCTGTGTAATCTTAAGAATTTGAAGAAGGAAATGCATATTGTTGACAAGGCACTTTGTACAGTGCTGAAGGAATTGTCTGGTCTGGTTCTGGTCTGTAGTGGAGTCTGTGCATACACTGTGAAGGATATTTGATGCTTTAAGGAGGTTTCAGGTTATTATGAATCTCAAAATAAAGCTCATTGTCATAGGTGTGCCCAGTTTGGAGGGAGGCACAGCTGGCAAACGAAGAGAATATGCCAGAGTACTACTATCAAAGGACATGCTCTATTAACATTATTTTTTTACAAAAAATAATGTATGCAGCCTTTCTACAAACAGAATCATGCTCAAAGCAGGCATGTTCAGAACCATTATCACAGACTTAGCTGGCTGTGCAGAAACTGAGAAGATAGTGGCCTTTTAAGAAGTCTGTAATCCGACAAAAATATGGCATAGCCTTGTGCTAATACCAGTGATGAGTTTAGGAAGAATATTGTTCATTGATATTCTTCCCTGTGAGTGGTCAGCATTGATGCCAAAATCCAGCATCGCCTGAGCTCTGCGAGTGCGGCTTTCTCCTGTTGAAGTGCAGAGTGTCTGAGGACCGAGACATTCACAGGGAAACCAAAATGCTTGTTTACAAAGCTATTGTACTACCAACCTTACTGTATGCTTGTGAAACATGGACCACTTATAAACGCCATCTCCAACTTCTCGAAAGATTCCATCAACGTGTGTCTCCAAAAAATCTTACACATCACTTGGGAAGACAGGCAAACTAATATCAGTGTACTGGATGAAGCAAAGATCACCAGTGTTGAAGCAATGATTCTTCAACATCAACTTCGTTGGACTGGTCATGTTGTGCGGATGCCTGATTATCGTCTTCCAAAGCAACTACTCTATTCCGAACTTAAAAATGGAAAGCGTAATGCTGGTGGTCAACAAAAGAGGTTTAAAGACTGTCTCAAGGCAAATCTTAAAAAATGTAGTATAAACACTGACAACTGGGAAACACTGGCCTGTGAGCGCTCCAGTTGGAGAACAGCCTTTACCAAAGGTGTCATGGACTTTGAAGACACTCGAACTCAGGACGCAAGGGAGAAACATGCTAAGAGGAAGGCATGCTTGGCAAATCCACACCGTGATCAACTCCCACCCGGGAACCAATGTCCCCACTGTGGAAGGATGTGTGGGTCCAGAATTGGCCTCCACAGTCACTTACGGACTCATTGTTAAAACCGTGTTTATGGAAGACAATCTTACTTGGCTACGAGTGATCGCCAAAGAAGAAAGAAGTAGAAGAAAATATTCTTCCCAGTAAACTTTATAATGGGTATCCACCGGAGAGCAATGTCATCCTTCAGTTCCGCTTCGGATTTCAGGCAAATCAAGTTCTTCCTTTAATAAATTACAGTTGCAATGTGTTACACGGAAACATACATAGTAGCAAGCATGTCACAATGTTTGTATATGTAGAATTGATTTTATAAACAGGGGAAAAGCATAGCAGGAAAACAGTGCTCACAGATTTCTGTCACCTTCCTCAGACCAAAGTCCTCAGGAATATGTTTAGGGCCACACACTAATCACACACAGAACACAAACACCACCCTTTTTGTTTTTAAAAAAATCCTCCAACTTTACATTTTAATATGAAACACTATAGAATGAGTATGTACAACACAAAACCTGTATTCAAAATTGCACAAGCGAAAACATTTTCGTATTCACATGATTAAATTGTTTACAGCTCAAAGAAGTTATCGATCCTTCAAGTTTAAACATCAGAAACTGCCAGCAGTGAATAGTTTAGGTATTTACAAAAGGCTTCATTTGTAACACGCACACAATGCTGAGTTGGATCACAAGTAAATGGCTCTTAAGTCCCATTAAAATCAATGGGAAACAAGTAATGACACAATTCGGAACACAATCCCAGATGTGTGAATTGCTCACAGGAAATAATTTCAACTACTACTTTATATGTGCAAAGAAAAAAAAATGGCATGAATTCACCGTTTCTGTGCTTTCATTTTTTAGCCCTGCAGGTATGAAAAATGCCATCAGAATTCTGCTTGGTACAAAGATAACTGAAATATCCCACGCTGAAATCCCCTTTCCTTTCCTATGCTCCCCCTAGTGATGTGTGCATGCCTCAATCATTATTAACTCATTATTAACTTTCAGGAGGAATGTGAAAACATTCCCATTTACCTAGACACTTAGTAGCTGAAGAATACTGTTCCTGGAACCCCGAGATCACCAGATAGAATGTTTTTTAAAACTATAACAGTTCCTACCACCCACCAAGTGTGGAATAGTTTGCTACCCTGGATGCTTTCAGGAGAAAGGGCAGGATATAACTTCAGCAAATAATAAATAAACTGATGGTCTTCACATTAGAAGTATCACTCACTTTTGCATTCTTAACGCTTTCTTGAAGGGGGTTGGAGGGATCACAAAAGGTTGAACTTACCCGTTAACTCATGGATGGGACTGCTACCTATTTCTTGAACAGTCAAGACACATTACGGATTTTAGAAGTCTGTTCTGCCACATGGTAAATGAATGAGCATGACTTAGCAGTAGGCTTTAAATCCCAAACGCTTCTCTGCAAAGGGTAAAGTGCAAAGTGTAATAAGCGAGACAGATCAGCTGAAGAGTAACTCCAATTCTTCACCAAATGTAAGGGCTCTTTTTAGCCACTGTGCTCCATAGGTTGTCCTGCCCGTTCAGTATATGGAGTGCAGAATGAGAAAAGACAACACCATCAATAAATCTGAAGGTTAATTGTAGGTATGTGGTGAAACCTTCTTCCGCAATGTCAGCTAATCATACAAGTTCAACAGGTTGGGTTTTTTTTTTGCTGGCAACCCAATTATTTGCCCCAGGACAATCGTTTTCTCCCCTTTTCAGCTACTAATTGGCTGGGTATCAATTAATAAATGTCTCTTGTAATTCCATTGCTGCTGCTATCTAGGCAAATGTCCTTGTGTGTGCTGAAACAAGTTAAAAGGGTCCCAAGGCGGAGAGGAATCGGTGAGAGCAGGCATTATTGGGCTCAAAATTATATAATAATAATAATAATAATAATAATAATAATAATAATCCCCTCAGCAATCTGATTTTGGAAGGTCTTCTCAAATATGACCATAACAGGTCATTTGGGTTTTGAAACATCATGCAAAGGAGGAAGATACTAGAAGCTTCACATGAGGAACAATCTGGAACTGGCAGTGAACCACATCAGCTGTAAATCAAAGCAGTTGTCTATTACAGATAGTCAGAAGGAGACTGCATCAAATAATGTCCTCTCAAAGGCTGACCTAGTCTCTGTATTTGCCAATCTCTGGATATAGTGCCTGTTCTTTTGTTTCTTGACCTCTGCCAACAGTGTCCCCTTCAGCTGCTGCTGCTGCTTCCTTCTCCTAAAAAAAGGGAATAAAATCATTAGAGTCAAAACTGATTTAAGACTTTGCTTTTGACAGCTGTACTGCTCT
Organism: Lacerta viridis; assembly: GCA_900245905.1. Lineage (NCBI taxonomy): Eukaryota > Metazoa > Chordata > Lepidosauria > Squamata > Lacertidae > Lacerta > Lacerta viridis. The sequence goes on from OFHU01004568.1 coordinate 562,721, forward strand.
AACAACTGGTGGATGCAAGTTAAACTACTTGTAGAAGCGGCAAATTGCAATATATGTGGGAAGGCAGGAGAATAGTAAGAGCCCCCTCTCTATTCACACTAATCGCATACAGACAAGCACACACATGAACAATGTCATCCTTCAACACACCGAGACAAACCACGAATCAAGTTAAACTTTAAAAGTTCTCGGTAGAGTTTCTTCCTCGTTATTTGTAATTTTGTAGGGTTCTGCACAGAAAGCATGGGGTCGAGTTCCTTTTGGGGATGGAGAAATACACTGCAACCATTATCATACTGACGCCAATTCCTTTCAAACACACTTCAACAGAGCCAATAATTTCCATGGTGTGAGATATTGAGGCTGAAGACTCTGCAAAGCTAACACCTTGCCTTCAACTATAGATACAAGGTTAGGAAGGCTAAGAAACAGAAGGCTGCATATAGCCTCTTTCTGTTCTTCCTATGGGAGAAATGCACAGATTTGTCCATTTGTCTAAACTATTGATTGTATATTGTCTAGACTCCATTGTGCAGCTCGACGATTAAGCCCCTTGTGGGAAGAAATACTGGTTGTACCCAGAACAGCTTCTGGGTGTTGATTAAAGAAAATGACCCCTTCTGTGAATTATTTCTGTGATTTATCTGTTTGCTTGTCCACACTCCTTACTCTGGAGTAGTCGTTTTGGTGATATATTTCTGTATGACAGTAAGAGCTGTTCGACAGTGGAATTTGCTGCCAAGGAGTGTGGTGGAGTCTCCTTCTTTGGAGGTCTTTAAGCAGAGGCTTGACAGCCATCTGTCAGGAATGCTTTGATGGTGTTTCCTGCTTGGCAGGGGGTTGGACTGGATGGCCCTTGTGGTCTCTTCCAACTCTATGATTCTATGACTCTGCTTTAGGATTTAGCAACTATTCAGAGTTTCAAAGCCTACAACGGGCATGTTTATCTGCCACAAATGTGTATATACACCAGATGAGCTCAAAATATATTGCTCAGAGAAGCCCTAGCAGACCCTGAAGCTGCATCATTAAATGTTGTCAGATACCAGCTAGCAGCCACCTCAACCATCCTTGTGAAACAGATAGCTAAGAAGTAGAACTTTTTTGCATGTTGACAACCTAGGGAGATTTGTACTTACTAAGAGCTGGACAGTTGTCTGCCATCTGTGCAGGAATGGTCTGCTCATCTCCCAAAAGACTTTGATTAATTTCAACAGCTTCGGCATCCCCTATGCTTCCAACAGTTACAAAATGACCCAAAGCCACAACCCTTTGATTTGGTCCATGTTGTTCTCCAAGCGCTGACGTTGTAGCATTGTTCTGTGCTTGACTGAAACTTGCTTGAAGGTTATTATCCTTATTGAATATAGGCTGGATGGTTAATTGCCTCCTTGTGGAATGCGTAAGGCTTGCGGGCTGGAGGGGTGTTTGGCTATCCACCCTCAGAAGGGCTGCTGCTTCATCAAATGATTGCAGCTGTAAACCCTAAAAAATTAAAAATTTGTTTAAAAGACGTTTACGCGTTCACCCACCAAAGTGCAAAATAGCAAGTGAAGTTCCATGATAAAATTCTAGTTGGGTAGTTTCTGAATCCTAACTAGGATATATGGAGTGGCACTATCACCCCCCCCCACACTTATGTGTCAGACCAGCAATGCCTAAAGTATAGGTATGAACTGCAATTCTCTCCCTGTAAAAGGGAGGTTGGCAACAAGTGTGCATTCAGCAGTTACTGAGTGCAGTTACCAGGGCCAACTTAAGCATATCCGGCACCGTGGTGCAAAGATCCCTCCGGCACACACACACACCCTTTCCCAGAGTTGCCAATCTTTTTTTAGGGAGGACAGCACTGCCGGCAACATGCCCAGCTTTGGAGGAGGTGGGCAGCAGCTGGAGGGCAGCTCCTCCGGCGGGGAAGAGGCAGAGGCTGGATGAGGCAGCTCCCGGCTCAGCTGGCTGCTTCGTGCTGTGGTGGCCACAGCAGGCAGAGGCTCCGGGTGCGGCGCGGTTTTGGTGCGGCATGGCAGAGGCATGCAAGGGTGGTGAGCTGATGCCGGGAGGCGCTGTGTCCAGCCTCCGCCTCTTCCCTGGCACCCTCCAGAACTTGGCACCCTGGCGCCCTGCACCACTAGCCTCTATGGGTAAGACGCCCCGGCAGTTACTCATGTGCTGTGGGGATCTAAAATGTCTTTCTTCAAGGAAATGCATGCTGCAGGAATATCACAGTTTACCATCAGTCAAGTCACAATATTTTGTTCCTGGATACTGCCTCAACAGGAGTGACTGATGCTATGCAGAACACAACTGTGCAAGTGTCACCTCTACGACAAAGTCTGCATTGTGAAATCTATAAAGCAGACAGCTTGTGTCTCTTTAGATGTGCACTTGTCTTCTCCTGCAAAGAAGTGCACATCTTCCCTGATATTTAAAGGAAAAAACCAATACACAAACTATAATACAATGGTCTGTACGATACAGGTAACTCCCTGATCCCAGACTACTAAATTTTTGACAGCTTGTTATAGAAACCGTAGTTACCTTTTGCTGGGTAAATACTATGGGCTGGAGTGACTCTGAAGTTAAGAGTTCCCTTGCTCCATTTGATTCCACTTTGATTACGGTTTTCTCTGGTGAGCTCCCTACAAAAATAACCAGAGACAAAGTGACATGGGGCAAGGACCCTTACCTTTGATAAAAGCTTATCCAATCAGCCAACCAAACTAAATCCCCAGATATATCTCATGCAGTTGAATGGTCAGTAGTCTTGAAAGAAAACAAGGGAGTAGAAAACAGGAAAGGAAGTTGAGTGACTATTACAGTGAGTAGTTGAACATTAAATCACAGGAAAATGAAAGAGTTACTTGCTTACTCTTTTCTCAGCATTACAGGTTAGACACTCAAAACAATATGTACGCACATACTCACTCCAGATGAAGGGGCAAAAGAAAGCAAAACAACAACAACACCGAGCTCCAATCCAAATGCGGATCATCTAGTTCAACCCCTTGCAATGCAGGAATCTCAACATGGTAGTAATAATAGTAATAGTAATAATAATAATAATAGTAATAATAATAATAATAATAATAATAATAATAATACCTTTATTGTCATTGTACAACCCGTGTACAATGAAATTAAACATGCAGTCCCCCATCCAAACTGAAACCATACTGGACCCTGTTCAGCTTTGCAAATGTGCTGCACCGCTAAGAGTATACCTCTGTTATGTGAAAAGCCACAAACATGGCAAAAAGCTCTACCCACAAGGAAGTGTCTTAAGAGCCAACAAGTATGTGTTTCAGGAACCACAAAACAGGTAATTAGAAAAAGGATAGAGGAGATATGCATGGAGTGAATTTTCACACTACAACTGTGTACTGTGTATCACATATACATTCATGTACGCTAATATACAAGGACCCCTCTATTTTGTAATTTAGGAATGGATGTGTTTGAGCCCAATATTTATGCTAGGATGTGACAGCAAGTACTGGCACATACCGTATTTTTCCGCTCCATAGGACGCTCCGGACCATAGGGCGCACCGCGTTTTTAGAGGAGGACACAAGGGGGGAAAAATATTTTTCTGGTTTTCCTCCTCTAAAACCCATGGTTTTTTTTTTAGAATCAGCTCAAAGTTTTGCAGCTTTTTTTGCAAAGGGAAAAGCCCTGCTTTTTTGAGGATCAGTTCAGATTTGTGCAGCTTTTGCAAAGGGGGAAAAGCATTGCTTACAAACCAGTAAGCACCAGTACAAACCAGTACAGACCAGTAAGCACCAGCAGGTAATAGGAAGCAAGAGGAAAGCAAACCAGTACAAACCAGTAAGCACCAGTACAAACCAGTACAGACCAGTAAGCACCAGTAGTTCATTAGGGAAAGCGTGCCTTGGTTTAAGAACGGTTTCCGTTTAAGAATAGACTTCCGGAACGGATTAAGTTCGTAAACCGAGGTACCACTGTACAGCAATTACTGTACCAGTACAGCAACCTTGCAGGTTCATTACGCCAACACTTCAAATAGATATATTAACACAACACATTTAGCATCAGCTTTACTAGCTGCAAATTTGTAGCATCACTGAAATAAATATTATTGCCAGAATCTCTACATTACTTGCACTCACAAATTATTTGAAGCAAGGTATAAAAAAACAAACAGCTACTATAAAAAAATGCAAATAAGTATGCCTGCTCCCTGAAGAGTAAAAATTAATTGATGAATAGAATATACCGTATTTTTCGCTCCATAGGGCGCACCGGACCATAGGGCGCACCTTGTTTTTAGAGGAGGAAACAAGAAATATTTTTTTCTGGTTTTCCTCCTCTAAAAGCCCTGTTTTTTTTGAGGATCAGCTAAAAGTTTTGCAGCTTTTTTTGCAAAGGGAAAAGCCCTGGTTTTTTTTTTGAGGATCAGCTAAAAGGTTTTGCAGCTTTTTTTGCAAAGGGAAAAGCCCTGTTTTTTGAGGATCAGCTAAAAGTTTTGCAGCTTTTTTTGCAAAGGGAAAAGCCCTGGTTTTTTTTGAGGATCAGCTAAAAGTTTTGCAGCTTTTTTGCAAAGGGAAAAGCCCTGTTTTTGTTTTTTTTGAGGATCAGCTAAAAGTTTTGCAGCTTTTTTGCAAAGGGAGAAAAGCAAAGCTCCTTTTGCAAAGGGGGAAAAGCAAAGAGGAAAAGCCCCATTTTTATGGGGTTTAACTCACATTTCTGCAGCTTCTGAAGGAAAGGGAGCCATTTCTACAGTTTCCAGACAGATAATCTAATCAGCCAGTCACATGTCGTTCTCTTTGTAAAATACAAAGCACTATCTGCTTTTGGCCCCTGGGCAATTCGGCTCCAGGGACCACCATTCGCTCCATAAGACGCACAGATATTTTCCCTTAATTTTCAGGAGGGAAAAAGTGCGTCTTATGGAGCGAAAAATACGGTATATGGACGTATTTCAAAATAAGCGCCCCAGGGCCAAAAAAACTGATCTCTTACACTGCCAGCAATTAAATTCTTACCTTCCAGTTCCAGGAGTAGGTTGTGTTTTTCAGTTCAATCGGTCCATTTCAAGAGTTGCTAAAATACAAGTTAAACACACAGAGAAAAAGGCTCAGCTTAACGTACAATTTGTCATACATACACTGGTATAAGCAATACGTAGCATCGGTTAGGTAACCAACATACATACGAGGAATTGCACGCTAAGCCACACACTTATTTAAATATTTTCCTGGGGACAAGTGTTAAAATAAAAACAAATCTACGGATCAGGAATCAGTCAGGTAAGAATAGCAACAAATGCCAGTGTAGACGAATATTTTAAGTGTTAACAAACATGAAAATGTCCCTTAATATTCTCCTCTCAGTAAGCACCTGACGCAAATCCATTCTTTTCTAGTGGCGGCTGAATTAACATCAAAAATTAACAACAGCCTTTGCAGCCTACTCTTACCCCCAAACAGAATATGAGAGGGAGATAATCAAGGTAGGTTTTGCTTGAGTGAATACAGGATTTTTTGAGCAAAGCTTGTGTCCAGTCTCCCTCTCTCTCTCTCCATAGATTGCAGCTGATTTCATGATGTCACAACGTTCTGGGTTTCCCCATTCCTATCTCTGGCTGCTGATGAGAACCCCAAAGTTGAAACTGTTAATTTGGGGTTCTCATCAGGTGCACGCCATAATCATCACAATTATAACAAATAAAGGCTTGACATATCTCGCTTTGCATGTCATGAGTCTATCTCATATATTAGTTTCACCTTTTAAGTTGAATTACTGAAAGAAATGAACCTTTCCACGATGTTCTAATTTTTCGAGTTTCACCTGTAAGTCAATAGGTGATCCTCTGTGTATTTCAGACTCCTTGCATTCACAAGGAGCCACTACCCTTGTGGCTTAGGGTCTTGCTGCAACTTCCTGTACCAGGCTATTTTTTTGCTCCCCACCCACGCAACTATCACTTCCAAAGTGCTCATCACACCACAGCAAAGGGAAATGCACAAAGAATCATTCATAGGACAACATTTAAACAATAAATTGTAAAAAAGGCATTTAACTTTTAAGGTGCATGAACTGTAAGATGAGAAACAAACCCAACCCGTAATAATAATAATAATAATAATAATAATAATAATAGGTGAAGGAATGAGACAGTGTGTCCATCTTGAAACTGCCTCTGAAATTGGCATGGTTAAGCAATAAAATAAAGCAGGGGTTCCCAAACTGTGGTCTAGCGGATCATCAATGGCCTGCAATCTTCATTCAGGTGGACCATGGCATTTCTGCATTAAATATTTCTAGTGATTTTTAATGGCATTTCAATTGTTTTCTTTATTGTATTACAATATGAATTCTATGCAATGCAAATTTGAATACTATATAAGAAATAAAATAAGTAATAAAATTACAATTAAAAAAATCATACAACACCTAGCACAGTGTATTACAATTGTGACCACAAAGAGGAAAATATTTAAGTGGCCCACCAAGATATTGAAGAGGTCGGGGAGTTTGGGAACCACATATATAAAGGCTACATAAGGTCATGATTAACTCAGCAATAAATAAATGTTTTCAGCTTGCTCCTACCCTCAGTAGGTGAAGATGCAAGTGTAACAGTCACTGTTTCAGTAAGAATATTACCACTGTCTGTTGTCCATTGAAGCTGAAAGAGGAAGAAGAACCATTTAAAGAAGCCAACATTCTTATCATGTGTTGACACACATCCAAATCACCGTGAAAACACAAATACCGAAATGCAGATTTACCGGTACTTATTTGTTTTTATGCTCTATCTTTTAGATTCCTCCTTCTTACCCTTCTGTGGTTTTAAGAAACAGTTAACTTGGTGTCAAACAAACCCCGGTCAAGTAACCATTTAAAGAAATAAAAGCCAAGCCTTCTGCCATGTGGAATATTAGTAAGACCTTCGTAGTCCTCTCTGATATTTGAGTTGCTCTAGCTAGGATTTTGCCATGAACTTACTGAGTGACAACCCCAAATAATTAAAGCTTGTCACTTGTTCTATCAGATATCTATTAAGTGACCATTTGAGTAAACAAATTTGCTCTACTAAAAACAATGTTTTTTAAATCATAGTTTATAGTGTTTCTCATTTTGACAATACTGCATCAATCACCTTAGTAGACAATTTAATTTTAATTTACTCAGGGGGAAAAATTATTTGTGCTAATTCCTTTGAAACAGTTATCCCGAGAGTGTCAACAGCAAGCAATTAAGACTGCCAAAACGACCACAAAACTCAGCTGAAAGAGAAAGAGAGGGAAAAAGAAGAGTCCGCTCTTACCATTGCCGGAATAGTTTCAGAGTTGTATAATATCTTTCCATTTCTTAGTGACTTCTGCACTTCATGAATGTGGTTCTTGAGGTCATTTACAGTAGGAAAGAAAGACAAGTTGTGCTTCTCCGGCACTTCATCGGGTCTGAACAATTCTCGTTCCACAAATTTTCTGTTGAGTATTAGAAATGGAGGGGAAAGAGAGGATTACACACGTGTTGATATGTGATTTATCATACCTGCCGCTCTTCCAAACAACATACAATCAAGGCTTGGGATGTTAATATTCCTTCCCCAAGCAGAGCAGTCTCACACTCACAGATGGAGGTCTCCTTCCTGCCCTTCTGCATCTGGAGACTGGGGTATCCTTAGGAAAAGTACAGGAGCCTACAAATGAAGGAAGACTTGGTGGAAGTCCCCACCAAGCCCAAGTGTTTTACCGCACTAGCATAAATTTAGCCCGATTAACCAGGGTCTGATATTTTTATTTATTTAAATCGGATTTTGAAAATAAAATGCTTTGGGGGGGGGTTGTCTTTCTAAAGATAGGTTTCTACATTATAGTCCTGAGTCTATGCATCAGGAAATAAGGATTTGTTTTAAGTTTTTAATGTGTGCTAAAACTCAGTTTAAAGTTTAAATGAAAAAAAAATGTTTAACCACATCAGTTAACAAACATGGATACACATGCTATAATGTTATGGTTTTAGTTAAATAAATTGTTTAAATTGTTATTAAGGATAAGGATTATTTAAATTCTCCTTCCAATAAAGTACAGAAAAAATTTTTCTCCTTCCAAATAAAGTAACAGTTAACTTGTCCAAATATTAAAGTTAACCTCACAATAATTTCCTATCTGTCTATGTACATTTCTAATAGTATAATCAAGTTAGTAATCTTTGATATAGCTGTAAAAACTACTCTGAAAATTTATTGTTCCAAAAATGAAACCTTCATGTGGTTGTAAATATTAAGATTATGCCAGCAGGAATGAGTCTTTCTGTAAAAAAAATAAATTAAATCAAGACTTACTGACTAGCGATTTAAATTGTGATTTAAATCAAATCCACCCTGAGAATCAAGACTTACTGACCCGCGATTTAAATTGTGATCCTACTGGAATCATTCCACCCTGAGATTAAAAAAACTTTTTCCTAGGAAAATTTTGCCAAAAACTTAGGAAAAATCCAAAAAACGAAACTCAAAAACAAAACAACCAGGCAAACAGAAGTTTGGTAAAGAAAATACAGAATACCAATACACATGTAAAGCTTTATCTTCTGTGCAGTGTAAGAAAAACTGCAACTTAAGTTGGCCTCTTGAAAAATCTCAGGTATGGATAATAAAGTAGTAAGTTTCTATGCTATAGGCTTAGGGACTAGAGGTTTACTACAGGTCTCTGGGGTGCTCTTCCCAATTGATTTGAAAAGCACCTGCCTTGATATATGGGAAGGATCTGGGAAACCACATTCCACTCCCAAAAGAGCCAAAATGTAGAAATCAGGATGGGGCGGGGCAGGGAGTGGGCGCTGTGTCATAACCCAAGTGTGTTGTGTAGAGCAGGCATAGGCAAACTCAGCCCTCCAGGTGCTTTTGGCCTACTACTCCCATGATCCCCAGCTAACAGGACCAGCGGTCAGGGATGATGGGAATTGTAGTTCCAAAACATCTGGAGGGCTGAGTTTGCCTATGCCTGGTGCAGAGACTACAAAGACTTACCGTAACTGTTTCCTCACTGCGTAGACCTGTACTATTCCTTGAGACACTAGCTCTCGGATCTTATCAGCGACTTGCGGGTGAAGTCGCGAGGGCAGCGTGCAGCTTTCGTCTTTGCCTGCATCATCCTCACCCTCCGGAGATGGGATGGAGAATGGCGATCGTGGGAGGCACATCTCTAGCTCATGATACTGATGAGCCTGCTGAGTGGGTAACTGCACATACCACCTGGCGAGAAAAATTGGCAGATGCAACTCCCAAGAAAGTAATTCCTTTTTCCAGGAGGAGGGCGGAAACCAACTCTAGTGAATATTTCAGGTCTGTCTAAATCAGGCATGGGCAAACTCCGGCCCTCCAGATTTGGGACTACAATTCCCATCATCCCTAGATAACAGGACCAGTGGTCAGGGATGATGGGATTGTAGTCTCAAAGTATCTGGAGGGCGGAGTTTGCCCATGCTTGGTCTAACTCATGGGCATCACCACACTTCCACACAGATTGCTGTTATCTTTCTCACTCCATGGCAGTAAAAGTGAAGGACCCTTGGACGGCTGAAGTCCAATCAAAGGCGACCTAGGGGCTGCGGCGCTCATCTCGCTTTCAGGCCGAGGGAGCCGGCGTTTGTCCACATACAACTTTTCTGGGTCATGTGGCCAGCATGACTAAACTGCTTCTGGTGCAACAAAACATGGTGATGGAAGCCAGAGTGCACAGAAACGCCATTTACCTTCCCGCCACAGCGGTACCTATTTATCTACTTGCACTGGCATGCTTTCAACCTGCTAGGTTGGCAGGAACTGGGACAGAGCAATGGGAGCTCACCACGTTGCAAGGATTCGAACTGCCGACCTTTTGACCGGCAAGCCCAAGAGGCTCAGTGGTTTAGACCACAGCACCACTTCCGTCCCTGGAAGTAGCACTATCTTGGAGTAGGTGCGGTCTGTGATGCTGGCAAGTAGCATGTGCCACTGATTCTGATAACACTGCCCTGGCTGCCAGTGAGCTACCGGGCCCAATTCTAACAGCTTAGAACGTCAGTTCCTAAAAGAGCGCCTTCCATCTCAGACCCTGTGACTGGCAGATGAGGCCTTGTTGGTGACACCACACCAGTAGTGGTTCCCCTTTGTGGAGTGCCCTCCCTAATGAGGTGTGCCTGTCTCCAACATTATTAACTTCCACGAGAAATCTGAAAACATTCGTTTATCCAGGCATTTGCTGCCTGAATAATGTTGCACACCACCCTAATATCCAAGCAGTATGAGATTCCAGGGTTTCCAGGCCTCTTACCCAGGGTTTGTGCTTCCTTTTGGGAATGATGTCTTTATGGTATATAGTTTATTTACACATATATACAACCTCAGCCTACAATTAATAATAATTTATTATTTATACCCCACCCATCTGGCTGAGTTTCCCCAGCCATTCTGGGCGGCTCCCAATCAAGTGTTAAAAACAATACAGCATTAAATATTGAGGGCTTCACGTCATTAACACCCCAAAAGGGTCTTGTTTCTCCCATAGCTGCAGCCTATCGTTTCAAATAAAAACCAACCATTGTGCTTTGACTCTTTCCAGCTTGCTGCTTTTACCAGCCTGCAACTTTTTGTCCTCCACAGACCCAAAACTCTAAAGACTCTGCTCCAAACTCTCATTTGGTCTTGTAACTAACTCAGAGCTGAAGGAGGGGCTCCAGCCCTTTTGCTGTCTGCTGGCACAGAGTCCTATCTGTTTTGCTTTCTTAATGGTCCATCACCTTTCCCTTTGTTGTCTCTTAATGGCTCATCTCCCAGGCGATCACCTCATGACAAAGCCAGTCTGGTTTATATTTTAACCCTGGCTGGATCTAGGAGTTCAGAAGGCTTGACTAATTTCTAACACTTACTGGCTCCAGGACTTTAGGGGCATCCAGCACCTCTAAACTCATAACAACCATACTGTTCCTGGCAACCCTGAGGTTGAAATAATGAAATAACGATTTTAAATGTAACTGTTTTCAGAATGCTTTTAACTGCTTTAGTTTTTGTTGTTGTGAATGTGCTTGCTACCATGAGCTCTTTTGAGAAGAAGGCAGGATATAAATGCAGTTATTAAAACCTTAACTTTGACTAACATTAACATCAGTGCTTTTTTTCCTAAATAAAATGTTTAGGAGTACTCTCATTTCCCTACTCATATTGAAATACTGCCCCTCAATGAGGCCAAACTTAGATTCACAAAATGTTTAGGGGTATGCGTCCCCCCAGAAAAAAAGCACTGATTAACACTGATAATTAACCTTTTTCATAGAGGAATGACACACACGCAGCCTTATTTCTTCTCCCAAAATCTCTACCCAAACCCTACAAAACCTGTGCACGCACACGCACACCGATTAGAATGGTGGCAAACGATTTCTAAGGAACGATCCTATTCCTAATCTTCTGGGGTTGTCTTGATCCACTGAAATCACACACAACCTTTGTTAGCCAAGTCAACACATTAAAATCTCCCAATGAGAATGCACAAATGGAAACATCAACAAAATGTGGTGTGGAGTACTCCTGTTCAGGGGTCTGGCCAGTCAACTATGTCCTCTTCCAGAATACTTCATGCCATTCCCTGCTAGTTTCCAGCTCTCTCCCCGGCTCCTTCAGGACTCGGGACACTCTTTATTCTGAGGCCCCTAAGCATGTCCAAACCCAACTGGGTTGTGTTGGGAGGGTTTGGCCTTGTGTGTTTTTTCCTCCCTGAATATATATATCTACTTCTGCTGTTTTTGCAGCTCCTTCAAACATTCCAGTGCTTCCCTTTTATTTCTTAAGTCGCCCAGATTTTGTCGCACAGCTGTTAGCACTCAGCACCCAAGTTTCTTTGCAAGGAGTGATCAAACTAAATGGGTTTCTGAGACATTCCTAATAGATGTTCCGCAGGGCCGGATTTAGGTTGAAGGTAATGGGGCCCTTTATATGTCCAGCTGTCCTTTGTCAACAACAAATTGTCGCTGTTTTTGTGTTGAATATATGCTATATGGTAATTTATGGACCTGATAGGTATCGAAAGCCATTTGCACATAACAAAATATGCATTTTGTCAAAGTAATTGTTGAACTTATCTTATATTTTGGAAATGTACATCCATTGTTTTTCTCCTTTAATTTTTTTGGGGCCTCCCAAGACAGTGGGGCCCTAAGCTATAGCTTGTTTAGCTTATGCGTAAATGCGGCACTGATGCTTCATCAAAATACATGCAGAGAATTACTGCGCTGCAAAGGAAGACCAGTGGCTTTAAAGCCAAGTTCCGCTGTTTGACTTGGAACAATAGAGTGATATTTGGGCCAGGGTGAACTTTAAGTTAGCACAGGTATACAACTGGGCAGTGCTGTAGAAAGGTTAAACGCAAATGAAATCTGTGTATAAGCATTTGCTGCTATAGCCACTTATCAAGCTGAAAGACATACATTACCTGAGAACCCCGCCAGCATCAATCAGGTTTTTCTTCAGCACGTTGAAAGCTTTCTCCTGTTCCACACGTAAAAATTTCTTATCAATTTTGGGGTCGGTCGGAACTCTATACTCAGGGAACTTTTGGACCTTCTTAATATAGATCCTGCCACAGGAAAGGAGGGGAAGGAATCACAACACACAGACTATGACAAACAAACACATTCTCTTATTCTATTAAGACATTTTAGAATGAAAAATACCTATTTAAAGAGGTGGAAGAGTGACATGACCCCTTAAAACATATTTGCCCCCCACAGCTGCTCTTACGGTATCTATTTTTATAATATTGGTAGTAACATTTTCTTGCTAATTTTTTTTTGTACGCTGTTGATTAAAGATAAACATTTGTTCTATTTACTAAAATGTTTGGAGCCTTCTAGAGTGGCTGGGGAAACCCAGCCAGATGGGCAGGGTATAAATAGTATATTGATAATTATTACTTATTATTATTATTATTATTATTATTATTATTATACTTTCCCTGCTATCCATTGCTTACCTTGCAGGACAGGTGGCTTTGTACACTTGGCAGGAAATGTCCTCCTGTTCACCAGCTTTTCTGGGCTGAAAACCCTTCCTTCGGGGCCCATATTGGCACTCCATCACTATGGCTCTGCTTCCTGTTTCGTGGGAAATGCTGCAGGTTCATTGCGACAGATATTTTGTTTCCTCAGCAGATCAGTTTGGGAGAGGGATGGGGGAAAATACACCTGTCCTAAAAGCCAAATCCAGAAGTGGCCAACCCTCTGTGGGCCATTCTAATGAACTGGTGCGGGGGCCACTATCAATAACCTGACAGCATATAAAGTCAGGGGATTCAAACTTAAAGTCACACAACTACAAAGAAAGACTCTACCTTTGCTGTTCTGGCTGGAATTCAGCACTTTTTGAATCTAAGCCACAGCTGAAGGGTGGCGGCGGAGCAAGCTGATCGGGCGTCTTGGGTGGTTCGGGGCCAGCCAGGGCAGACTGTTTTGGGCAGTGTGGCGCCTGTAGGCGCCCAAGCCACCGCATCACTCCCAGGAGACACGCATGGCTCAGAGCGCTGCAGGCCCCGCGGTGAGTGCCGCCCAGCATTTTGTCACACACCCCCAGTGGTGACACCCGGGGTGGCCTGTCCCCACTGCACCCCCCTTCCTCTGCCCCTGCTAAAGGAGAACCAGTAGCAGAGCCAGCCAGCCCACAATGTGGGGTAAAGCAACTGCCTTGGGCAGCGGAAGCACAAGGGGCGGCACCTCTGCAGAAACCTTGCCCACCCCCACCTCTGGAGACACAGTGTTGGCAGAAGCACCCGTTTACGTTGAGATTTTATGAGATCTCACAGAAAGCTTGCGAGATCTTGCAAAGCACATGAGAGCTTGCAGGAAACCAGTGCCACCTCTCCGGCAGCGGCAGCGGCAACAGCAGACAGGAGGCACATTCCTGTTTTGCTTCAGGCAGCAGAACAGGATACGTGGCATCTGGCCAGGAGCTCACTAAGTGTGTGAGCTAAGACTTCATTAAAAAAACATATTATTTAATAATTTAACACTGCTAGAGCAAGAGATATGTGTGTTCCATGAAAATAAAGTTTCCATACATAAAAAGGAATGTATGGCCCGTGCATACTATTCTATTTGAAGATGGCATAACTGTTTATTTCATCACAATTGCATGTATATAAAAGCAACTTGTAAGGCTTTTCAGCGGCTGCTCATGAGTAACCAGGCTGACGCAGAAACTTCTAAACTACATTTCTTTATTGTGCAGATATATACAGTGCAGCTACAAAAAAGACGTCCAGCTCATCCTTCGGCAGAGTCCGGGAATGGCCCCTTCCGGTTCTTACCCCAGCATAACAGGCGCGGGACGCGGAACCCCCGCCTCCCCCCTCTGCGTCTTTCCCCCCTGCGTAAGTGGGGAGACGGAAGCGGTGCTTCCTTTCCCGCCTCTGCCTGATGCAAGGGCTCTGCTACCTTGTCAGAGCCCTGACTCCTACTTTCCACTCCCATCTCCCCCTCCCCACTGGCTCCTCTTCACTGGAAGAGGAGGAGTTACTCAGCAACGGAGGTGGGGGCTGGCGATACTGAAAAAGCCCCGGCAACTCCTCTCCTGTTGACGGAGGCAGCCCCCTGACACAACTCCATAGTGGCTTCCAAACATGCAACAAGGCATGTTTACATGCAGGTTATGCCTGTGTAGAAAAGGGTTCTGTGAAGAGTTCTAAATGACATTTTTCTCAAAAGACTAGAACACGGGTACCAAAACACAAGCACACAGCAGAATATGAGTGAAAGTTAAGTTACCAGCATTGACAAAAGGGATCCCATCAAACGGAACATATTGTGATTTCCACATCAGCCTCGTGGCAGGTTTAGCTGGGCTTGGAGACTGGCGTGTTCCCCACACACTGTGCGTTTGCTGCTTGTGCACTGTTAGAATATTCTCTAGTTCTGTTTCACTTGAACAATAGCCACGGTACGAATCCCCAATTTTCTGCATGAAGAGGAGGTGAAATAATAGGATTTATTCGCCAATTAAAATGCTTCTTGGAGTTCAGGAAGTCAGTATCATCACATGAGATGCCTGTGGCAATCCAGTGTGTTGTACGCACATTATCTGCAGGAGACAGAATTTTTCCAAGAGTTTCTTCCCTTCCCAATTTTCCTGAGTTTAAGATGCAGTTTCTGGGTTTATTTGCTGCAAACGGTGTTAAAAATTATATGTTTTGCCAGAACTCCATGTACCCCCTTTAACTGTATATGAGTGAAAGCTCAGTGACAAGTGTGGGTAAAATGCTATTTTGGAAAGCAACGCCTTTTCATTTCTGCAGACTTTTACTGCTGTACTGTACATGATTCTAAAGAGAAATGTCTGCTGAGCAGTGTGCATCATCTCCATTGATTTTGCTTATATGCCTATTTAATGTCAAACACCCAAAACACAATTTTAAAAACACAGGCAAGTACATAAAGCAGTTTCAATATTATATGGGGTAACAGCCAAATAGAAAACTCCTGGGAAAATTGTGTGCTATTGTAACAAGTTCTCCAATCAGTCTAATTTTTTTTTCAAAGCATGCAAGCTAAAGGTTGTAGTCATCTCCAAGAAAGATATAATATTATGTTGCCAGCTATTCTATGGTCTTTTGGCGAAGGGCAGTATATGTCTATAATTTTCTTAATAAAACAAAAACAAATAAACTGCTCAGGAGTTTAAGGCAGATGACTAGAGGTAGCAAAGCCTTGCCATAAACAGTGTATTCATCAGATGAAGGGCTTGACTGCAAGGCAATCCCTCTCTGCTTGTTGCATTTCATGAAAGATTCTAGTGAAAAACTTACACAACATATCTGAATGCCTCGGTTCATATCTTTTCCAGAGACCAATTACAATTACTTTCCCACTTTCGACTAAGTTGCTAGGGCCATTTACATTCCATGACATCCACTTAAATCCCCCTCTGGCTACCACTAGACTGCCTTGGCTCCGAACACACTACAAGACAGGTATCTGAAATACAAGACAAGTATCTGAAGAAGTGTGTATGCACACAAAGGTAAAGGTAAATGTAAAAGTAAAGGTACCCCTGACCATTAGGTCCAGTCGTGAGGGAGCTGGCATTTGTCAGCAGACAGCTTCCGGGTCATGTGGCCAGCATGACTAAGCCGCTTCTGGCGAACCAGAGCAGCGCACGGAAATGCCATTTACCTTCCCGCCGGAGCAGTACCTATTTATCTACTTGCACTTTGACGTGCTTTCAAACTGCTAGGTTGGCAGGAGCTGGGACCGAGCAACGGGAGCTCACCCCGTCGCGGGATTCGAACCGCCAACCTTCTGATTGGCAAGCCCTAGGCTGAGTGGTTTAGACCACAGCGCCACCCGCGTCCCTTTACATGCACACAAAAGCTCATGCCAATAACAAACTTAGTTGGCCTCTAAGGTGCTACTGGAAGGATTTTTTTTTATTTTTTATTTTGTTTAAACTACAAGACAGTATAACTGACAAACGTTAAGTAACTTAGAAGTCGATACTAGTTTGTGAGATTAATACTTTGCTCAGTTGTTGTTGTTTTAAGCTCACCTCACAGTTCCTGAGACGGCGAGCCCAGGTAGGTGTGTTTGAGGACAATGGTTGAAGGGAAACTGGAAAAGTGTCTTCCAATAACCTAAACAATAAATGCAAAATGGGATATAGAGTCAAAACAAACCGATGCAAATAAACACATAATCGCAGATTTAGACGATGTTGCTGTATTAAGGACCAGAAGCAGATTGCTTTTCACTTCTTGCAGTTAACACCTGTAAGACAGTATTTGCAATACTTCAAAAAATTATTTAAAAAGCTATCATTCAAAGCAACCACCTACTCTTTCACTTTATTGCTGCCAGCCTTCAGGGACAAGATGGTTTAGGAATCTCATATGTCAATCATTAGAAAGCAACCTGTGACCATTTCCCAGTTGCAACAAGAGGAGGTTCAGCTAAAAATTCTGAGAATGGGAAAAACTGCCTGAGAAGAGATTTCCTCATCTTCTGACCTACCTGGTAGCTGTTGTTTTGGACACCGCGAGAGATGCTTGAGGATGAAGGATGTATCTGCTTGTACCGTCTGCAACAGCAGCCACTGCAACAGTTCGCAAACTCCCACCATTTCTCTCTTCTGAAGCATCTTAGGAAAAAGATGGGGGGGGCGGGGAGAGACCCGTCCCTCTTTAATAAGTGCATAAGTGCAATTCAGAAAACTGGTGAGCTATTAGCAAGCAGCAGCCTGAGACTGAAATGTGAATCTGTCTCTGCCAGACCCTGAAACCTCCTAGAATGGAGAGGCCCTGTTCTAATAGAGCTAAGGGCATAGCTCTCAGAATGGGCTTTTCTATAACCACCACAAGCTCAGCTCAAAGTTGGTTTAGCAATGCCTCCAAGAAAAAAAAAAAGAGGGGCTCCATCTTGCTTGTGTATGTTTGCGAAATCCTACATTTCCCGTTCTCAAGTCAAATAAATCTTGAGTCAAAGGAAGAAAAGGAAAGAACCTATCCCAGTGTGCTACAGGTACAAAGTACAGCCCGTACTTTGCACCTAGCAGCTGTGACCTCTGCAAGCAGCAGCACACACCCTGCTGTTAAGGCACGTCTCAAGAAAAAGAAACTTGAACAGCCTGTGAGAAGCCTACCTCTTCAAATTCCAAGTTTATGATGTACGTGAATGGGAACCTGAGTTCTTAAAATAATTGTCAAACACAGGATTTAGGAGAAATTGAGAGTAAGCGTTTTATTGCTGAGCAATAAGGTCCAGTGAGTCACCTCCAAAAATCTGGATGCCGAGTCAATGGTGTCCAAAGGTTTTATAGATTTTTTCAAACATTACATATTCATATCTTGCATCAAAATTAAACCAATAAGCGTTGACATCGCCCTTCCTTTTGTCCTTTTAAAGATTACTTCTCTTTTCTTAATTTTTAGTTACATTTACCACATTAGGCGCTCCTATGATCTAAGCTTTATGACTATCTTGTGACTATGAGACAATGGGACTACATGACATCAATTAGATATATCTGTTCTGCTAACTCAGCTGTAATCCACAGAAATGATTTCTTACAAAGTACAATCCTAATGCATGAATAGTTACACAGAATACAAATTATAAGCATATAATGATATGTAATGATACAGAATAAGGCAAAGGTGATATTATATATGTAACCTTTAGGTAGTCTCACTACATTTACAATTAAAATTATTGATTCTGAGCGTGGAAATACAGTTACATAATGAAGATGTATGCCTTGGCACCGTAATTCACAAATTGAATGTTAAGTGCTTTCACTCAGCAGAATGTTGTACTGATTTCAGTGGAATTTGCTTCCACATAGTCTGTTGGGACACTATGTACCTTACCCTGAGAACTGGTGACATCCAGGAGTTGACCTTGGGGAATAATCACTTGTGCTATTCCTGGCTGAGAAGGAATAACATGCAACACTTGCCCATTTTCAGACTGGCTGGCAACTATCATCTTTGAAGGAAACAAAGAAATGGCATAATGAATATCATATAATATTTGAGAGATAGATTTATACCAATAAGCTTCAAGCCAATTTGAAATTATTCATCTCTGTTTTATAGAAAAATCAGAAACCACTGAGATCTAGGTTTGAATTTAAGCAGAGAGACTCAAGTTATTACTGTTAAGACCCACATATTGATGGAATTCCCCCTGCCCCAGCTATTTCAAGGTTCCCTTAACACAGCGATTCAACAAAACCACAACACGCTTAAACCACATATCTGTTTATGAAGTACAGAAGACCAATGTGTTATTAAGGTTGGCAATTAAAAAAAATATTCAGTTGATTCGTCCATCTGCCATTTAGTCAACAAAATGTAACGCAGATTGGGGCATTATCGACATTTCAACACAGGGGTCCTTTTTCAAATACATTGGAGAGAAAACTCAACCAACAAAAACTGCCCTAAGATGTATTTACTCACCATGTGAGTGCTGGACCCCTCTGAGGCTTGTAGTTCATAAAGGGGATGGCCACTCTGGTGTAAAAGTTGAAACCCTTCTGCTGGAAGAGGGAGTGTCTGGGACAGCTGCATTTGTGCATTCAGTGACTGAGAAACATCTTCCAAAATGGGTGCCGTGATGGGCAGGACTGCTTGAGGAACATCTGGCCCAAAGGATGGGTCCCCAGTTTCCATGTATGCTAGATGCTGTCATACAGAATATATATTGACATCTTTTCAATCATTTGTTTTATCTTTAATCTTCGGAATAGCAAATGGTACCTTAGTGCCAAGATGACCAGTGAGGGAATTTTCTACTCAAACCTGAGTTTTCAGGCTGAAAACTATGGCCTGAAAAGCCACCTCGATTGGACTGCCATCATCCCTTTTGTACCATCTGGGCTATGATACCGCCCTCGAATCCCTGAGGCAAAGGCTTTGGGACATTTCACATAGCGACCTGCGATCTCGATCTCATGTAATCTGGGGCCCGGTAGCAGCAGGAATCCAATATGGGTATGACTTTCAGATATCCTCATATCTTAGGAACCTGGCTGTACCAACCTATTGGGGTTTATTTACCAAAGCCAGACTAAATGTATTTCCTTCAGAAGTGCTAAATGGTAGACTGAGAGGCATCCCTTATCAGAACAGGCTTTGTCCATGTTCTCAGGATCTGGACTGCATGAAGCATATCTTACTGCATTGTGGGCAGTACGAGCGAGCAAGGGACCAACTGATCAAACCCCTACTGGCAAATCTGCCGAGGAAATCTGAAGTGTCCCATATTAGAAGAAGAGAATAAGAGTTTGGATTTGATATCCCGCTTTTCACTACCCAAAGGAGTCTCAAAGCGGCTAACATTCTCCTTTCCCTTCCTCCCCCACAACAAACACTCTGTGAGGTGAGTGGGGCTGAGAGACTTCAAAGAAGTGTGACTAGCCCAAGGTCACCCAGCAGCTGCATGTGGAGGAGCGGAGACACGAACCCGGTTCCCCAGATTACGAGTCTACCGCTCTTAACCACTACACCACACTGGCTCTCAATATTAAATATCATTTGGATGATAGGTGCAATGATATTACACTGGCCATGGCAAAGTTTCTTTCGGAAGTCAAAAGAAACAAAGATCATCAAGCTCGAGACAAAACAAAATGACTGCCTCGGTTTCTCTCTCTTTTGTGGTTGGCTGTCTTAACTGTATTTTGTTCTGAAATTCTTCTGTGGGTCTTTGGACCGCAATAAAGATTTATTATTATATACTCAAACCACACACACCCACCAGCTGATGTCAATTTGTTTTAGCAACACCTTTGGGACAGCAGAGCACCCAGCATTACTGACAAATTTGGCCTGCGAGGCCAATTCTGATTTGGCCCATGGAGTCAAAAGGTTCCCCTCCCCTTGCCTTAAGCGAAATGGGACTCACACAGGGTTGCCATATTTTGAACAGTAAAAAAGAGGACACATTTGCCAACTTCTACTTTTAACTATGGAACACTGTAACGACTCTACGCATGAAAAAGACCTGGAAAAAGAGGGCATATGGCAACCCTACGAAAGTTAACAAGTAAATGACTGATCATTTACCTGGAATACTTGGTTCTCAGTTTCCACCTCTTCAGTATTTTTAGACTTGACCAATAAGTCACTAGCTCTCTCCATGCTGGCTTCATGATCAACTCCATTTTCTTCCATTACAGAACGAACTAGAAAAGAAATATTTAGAATCTGAACCCTGGTATTCTGCCATGATACAGTCTAATTTCCCCTGGCATTTCCTCCTTTCTAGGTAGATTTCACATTTCAGAGACTGATACAGTCATAACCCGGGTTGCACACGCTCCATGTTACGTACATTTGAGTTAAGAACGCCTGCAACCCGGAAGCGTTTCCGGAGCACGCACCACCCGCGCGCGACCCCTGGATGCGCAGAAGCGCTCAAATCACACTACTTCCAAGATTTCAGGGGGGATTGGGTGTTCCTGTTAAGCACGCCCGTGTTACGTAGTGCGATCCAGAACGGATCGAGTGCGTAACACGGGGTGTTATTGTACCTATTTTCATTTGAATCAGTGGTTAAAATTGCAATCCTGCACCAGGCATTAAGACCCGTTGCACTCTGAGGGATTTGGTTTTTTAGTGTGTACAATTGTGTTGAAAACCCTCTTTGGCATTCCCAAGGCTAAAATACTTTTAATCCTTCATAAAACAGAACTTTCTGACATAATTAATCAGCTTCCATGTTAGTAGAATCTCAAGGTAATGCTATGATGGATTAGCAAGAAAGCATACACTGGAACTGAAATAATTTCTATTCTTTTAAAAAGTTTCTAGTCCTCAGGACTGCTGCAATAAATTTGGCAGCAAGGTGGCCCAAATAACCAACAATCAATCAGAAACAATTTTGGATGTAGTTTGCAAGTCTCTGAGATCCAATTACTTTACTACTTACTATTGGAAAATATAAATATTTGGGGAAGTTGCATTACAGTAATGTACACATATAGGATGCCAACTATTTTTAAAATCTGAGCTCCAGAAAAAATATGGATTTTGAAGCAAGCCAAACAATCCATCTGTGGCAGGACGACCTTTTACTGTCACATCCTATTTCTGACAATTATCAATATTTGCAGTTACGTGTGTGCATCCAACTGGCAGTATTGGGGCCTATTTAGAAACAATCCAAACCATAGCAGTGGTGCAATGAACGGCTATTCTTTTGCCCCATCCCCCCAAAACCAAATTATTATAACTCTTCCAACAGGTTGAACATACCCTGTGAAACAGAAAAAAGGTGAGATTGGGGGAGGAGAGCAGCAACAGCTCCTTGCAAACCACTTTAAAAGATGGGCGGGATAGAAATAATAATTTATATAAAAAATATTATTAAAAGTCTTGAGGCACCTTAAAGACTAATCAGATTTAAACACTAAACATGAATGGCAAAATGCACATTTACTAAAAGAATATAAGAGGGAGGAAAGTAACCTCCACATTTAATGGGGCTTACTTCAGCAAAAAAGGGACATGGGTGGCGCCTAGGGTTTGCCGATCAGAAGGTTGGCGATTCAAATCTCCATGACGGGGTGAGCTCCCATTGCTCGGTCCCTGCTCCTGCCAACCTAGCAGTTCGAAAGCACGTCAAAGTGCAAGTAGATAAATAGGTACCGCTCTGGCGGGAAGGTAAATGGTGTTTCTGTGCGCTGCTCTGGTTCGCCAGAAGCGGATTAGTCATGCTGGCCACATGACCCGGAAGCTGTACCATGGCTCCCTCGGCCAGTAAAGCTAGATGAGCGCCACAATCCCAGAGTCATCCCTTTATTAGGTCCAGTCGCGGAGGTGGTACCTATTTATCTACTTGCGCTTGATGTGCTTTTGAACTGCTAGGTTGGCAGGAGCAGGGACCGAGCAACGGGAGCTCACCCCTGTGAATAGAAATTGGAAACTAATTTGTCTGTTTGACTGTCAGCCCCACCTTTCTTGTGGTACAATGGTGGCCAGCACGCTTCCCCTGGGCGGTGCTGTTCCACTCTGCTTCTCCTGACTGCAGCATAGAGGTTTTTTAGTAGCGGTGTGCCTGTGAGTAAGTATTTGTCAGCACAGCAGTAAAACTCTCTAACACAGCTTCTTCTGCTCTACAAAGCTTTTAATGCACAGCAGAAACAAAAACAATAAATCAGCCAGGAGAGAGCGACGACATGTTACCTCTCCCTTCGCAGCCACAAAACAGAAAGTTAAAGGTGCTTATGTAACAAAGCGTAACACCCGTATGTGAACACACCCCAGTCACAGGACGCCAATTCCCTTGAGCTATTAACCCTGTAAGCTCTGGATCTACTCACATCCCCTCTCATCCTGTACGACTGGGGTGAACATAAGCACAACCACTTACCCCAGACACAAACCTTCACAGAACTCCCTATGGCTTTGGAAGTTTAAAGGTTTTGTGAACCCATCCGCTAGGTTATTTTGACTTGGACAGTATTTTAGTTTCACCAAGCCTGTTTGGACACTCTGACAACAGGAAACAAGGTGTGTCACCTACAGTAGAGTTGTAGGTTTGATTAAGTGTGAAATTGGCCGTTTTCCACGCTTCGGCCCAGAAACACTGTGGTAAGCCTGAATCAAACAGCATGGCATCTACCACTTCCTGAAGCGTTCAATTCCTTTCTGCCACACCGTTTTCTTGCAGCGAATAAGGATTTGTCAACCTGTGACATATGCCTTTCCTGCGGAAGAAATTCTGCAATGCAGACCCAGTATACTCTCCGCCTCTATCTGACTGAATTTGGCACACTTTTAGAGAGAACTGTAATCCAACCGCAGTGACCCACTCCCTTAACACGGTGGCAGCTTCACTCTTTTACTTAAGAGATATCACCCACCCCATTCTGGAGTGATCATCTATCAGGGTTAACACATATCTGTCCCCACCCAGACTTACAACAGGCATGGGACCACAGATATCCATGTGAATCAACTCGAAAGGTTTTGTGGTTACTCTGTCAGACCTAGGATAATTGCACGTTTTGACCTTTGCCATCTTGCATACTCTACAATCTAGAAACTTAGAACATGGCTTCACGTTGCATCCCTTAGCGTACACTTGCAGCTTCTTAACGTACCCCCAAATACCCTTCTGTGCCACAAATGCTGACACAAGTGGTGAGTGGATACATTTACACACTTTGCTTGAGCTGTCTCAGTGTCGCTATTGCTTGTCTGTGCTGCATTCAGAAATACAACCCATCCTGGCATGCAACACTAGCTAACAATTCCCCTTTTTGGAAATGGAGCACACATTATTCTCAAAACAAACTTTGAACCCATCTCTAACCAAAGATGACACAGACAGCAGACAGCATTTCATCCCTGGTAACACAAATGCTTCAAGGTCAGTTTGCGAACAGTCTACAAACACAGTACCAACAGTCTGCAGCAGCTTCCGGGAACCATCAGCTAAAGTCACAGACTTCCTTTCAGGAATTGCTCTGCAGTTGCGCATTTGGACACCAGAGGGAGTCAGGAAATGATGACTTGCACCGCTGTTGATCACCCATTGTTAGTTGCCAGCCAGTCTTTCACCACTGCCATGTATGCAGGGACATGGTAGAAACACTTTTCTCCGTCGCTTCCTCTTCCTCCTTGCTGTCGGCTTCCTCGAGAACCTCTGCTGGTGTTCCCATGCCGTCCTGTTCTCTTTATCTGGTTGCTGGGAGCAACGGCCTTAGCAGCCTTTTGAGCAGCTTCTTGGGGGCATTGTTTACGCAAGTGCGACTCAGATCCACAACAGTAGCACCGCCTGATTTTTAAAGCTCGAACAGTGTCCTCGGCTTTATCTGCACCCCCACTCTGTGAGGCTGAACAACCACTCCCTCCAGGGATTTGGTCCCCCCCTCTCTGTCGTCTTTCCTCTTCATCACACAAACAACTGACTATGAACTGCATAGTTAAGTCAGCCTGGGGCATTGCTTCAAGAGTTAAACACAAATTCGCATAACTCTTATCCAGGGAACTCAGAAGAATGTATACTTCCAACTCTTCTGGAAAACCGATGTTTAACTGTCTCAGCTTATTGAAAACAGCTAGCATCTTAGCTACATGCTCTCTGATACTATCACCAGGCTTCAGCTTCAGCTCAAATAGACTTCTAGTGGCGTGAATCTTGGCTCCCACTGTTGTCCGGTGATGGACTCTTTGCAGCACCTGCCAGACGTCATGAGCATTTTCCAGACCCTCCACATATGGCAACTGTGAGGCATCTATGCTCAGCACTAGAATTCCCATTGCCCTCTGATCCTTTCTTAGGGCAGCAGCAGCCACAGCGGCCTGAGCTGCAGTAGCAACAGCAGGAGCTGGAGCTGGAGGGGCCAGGGTGCAGTCCCAGAGATCCTTGACTGTAAGCCAGGCTTTAACTCTTTGGGACCATTCTTCCCAATTTTGTCCATTGAGCCTTTCAAAAGGAACAGAGTAGCTCTCCTGGAATTCAGCCATCTTCCCCTGGGGCGTAGTGTAGCTTTCTCACACTTCAGCAGCTTCTGGCACCCGGTCTCGACGACGGCTCCTTTCTCCAGCGAGTTCCACTGTCTTACGCTTTAAGCACACAGTACAAAACAGGTCCTCAAGCTGGTCTCACTGCCTCCACTCTTGGCAGCCAGCCTGACATTCCATAGCTAGACAGCCAAGAAAGTGTCCATAGCAACAGAGCTTGCAGCTTGTCGGCAGCTCTGTCTCTCTGCACATAGACAAAACTTCCCACGCTTGTCTCAGGCAGTTTCAGTCCATGCACGTGCACTCCTTACACAGACAACGCCAACGGCATCTGGACTCCATAACCTGTGAGTAGAAATTGGAAATCAATTTGTCTGTTTGACTGTCAGCCCCACCTTTCTTGAGGTGCATTGGTGCCCAGTACGCTTCCCCTGGGCGGTGCTGCTCCACTCTGCTTCTCCCGGCTGCAGCATAGAGATTTTGTTTAGCAACGGTGTGCCTATGTCAGCACAGCAGTAAAACTCTCTAACACAGCTTCTTCTGCTCTACAAAGCTTTTAATGCACAGCAGAAACAAAAACAATAAATCAGCCAGGAGAGAGCGATGACATGTTGCCTCTCCCTTCGCAGCCACAAAACAGAAAGTTAAAGGTGCTTATATAACAAAGTGTAACACCCGTATGTGAACACACCCCAGTCACAGGACACCAATTCCCTTGAGCTATTAACCCTGTAAACTCTGGATCTACTCAAACCCCGTCACGGGGATTCGAACCGCCAACCTTCTGATTGGCAAGCCCTAGGCTCTGTGGTTTAACCCACAGTGCCACCCGCGTCCCCCTTTACCTTTCAGCAAATTGTCAACAGGGTTGCACCACTGAAGGTTGCAACAGGCTTTTGGGAACTGGCTGCTTTCAACAAAAGGACCTTTTTTAATTGCAATTATTTCATATGCTTGCAAACAGGCTTTACATACCTACATACTTTTAACTCCGATGTTTAATTGTGTGGGTTTTTTTTTTAAATTGCTGTTTCCCGTTCCCCCCAAGGTTTTAAGCGGTTCTTATCTGTAAGCCGCCTTGAAATGAAAAACATTTTAAAAATATTATTTTTAAAAACAAAAAACAGAAGCCTTCCTTTTGGGAACTACAGGGACAGAACTACCCAAACTGTATAGAAATTTATTCATGTATGTGACTACAGCAGCAAGAATGTTGCTTTGCCCCAAAATGGAAAGAAGTCCCAGCGAAAGAAGAATGGAAACAAAAACTTATGGAATACGCAGAAATGGCGAAACCTACTGGAAGAATAAGAAATAAAGAAAACAAAACTTTTTTAAATAAAAGAATGGAAATGGGATTTCTGAATATTTACAAACTGTGAACAGGTAAGAACATGGGCAGGACCATTGTAACAGCCTGCAGTTTTATAAGGGGATATATTTAAAGCAGATGAACAAATGCGCAAATTGAGTTAACTTAGGATCAAATAATAGAAATGGTTTATGGAATATTTACAAAAGAACTGTAAAACAGATAAGAACTATTGTAATAACCTGCAGTTTTTATAAGAGTATATATTTAAAGTACAGTGGTACCTCTGGTTACGTACTTAATTCGTTCCGGAGGTCCGTTCTTAACCTGAAACTGTTCTTAACCTGAAGCACCACTTTAGCTAATGGGGCCTCCCGCTGCCGCTGCGCCGCCAGAGCACGATTTCTGTTCTTATCCTGAAGCAAAATTCTTAACCTGAAGCGTTATTTCTGGGTTAGCAGAGTTAGCGGAGTATGTAACATGAAGCATATGTAACCCATCTACTACTGTAGATGAATAAATGCACAAATTACCGTACTTTCCCCTGTATAAGACCAGATTTTTTTTTTTACTAAAAAACTGTGTTAAAAAGCAGTGGGTAGTCTTATACACAGGGGGCAATCTCCCCCCATTTTCTTAATTTTGAGTCTCCCAAAATAGGGGGCATCTTTATACACGGGGGCGTGTTATACACGGAAACATACAGTAAGTTAATTTAGGGTGTGCAGAAAATATTTACAAAAAATAAATTTAAGGAGCCTAAGAGAGAGAGGGGAGGAAGTCGAGTTTGGAAATGTCAACATGATTGTAAAGTTATTGAAACGGATCAAACTGAAAATCAATAATAATAATGGAAACAAAACAAAATAAAACATTCCTTCCAGTAGCACCTTAGAGACCAAACTTAGTTGGTCTCTAAGGTGCTACTGGAAGGAATTTTTTATTTTATTTTGTTTTGACTATGGCAGACCAACACGGCTACCTACCTGTAATAATAATGGAGTCATGGCTTTTGCCCACACAACTGAGCTGAGGGGGGGGGATTTGTGTGTGGGGGGGCGCCCCTTCACCCGAGTATTAAGCCCCAATTTGGGGTGGGGGGTGGGGGGAGGGCGGGAGCCCGAAGCCCTCCCCTTGCCAGGCAGAAACAGCCCCCCTCTCTTTCTTTCTTTCCCTCCCTGAGGAGGATAAGGTAGGCAGGGCGGGCAAGGGCGCGCGGCAGCGTGAGTGACGCGACCGGCGACTGCCGCGCGCGCGAGCCCTGCCAGGGGGTGAGGAGGGGAAAAGGGGAGGGGGAGAGGAGGGGAGGGAAAATTCAGAACGAGTCTACTCAACCTCGTCTTGGTTCTGGCAGGCACCGCCGTGGATTCCGCGCGGACGCCCCGTACGGCGCAGGCGCAGCAGCAGGGCACGCACGCAGCGTGCCGCGCCCACCAGGCCGCCGCAAGCGAAGGCGAAGGGTTTTTTTTTTGCGACGGGAGCCAGCGGGGCACCGTAGAAAACCCGGAAGTGCTGGACTATCCACGTGTTTGTGTGTGTGTGTGGTTTTTCAGAAAGGGAGGGTTCGCCGATGGGTGCTTTTTTAAAGGGTTTACGTACGCTCAGGTTGTGCCCAATTCTGCAGCGGTTCCTGATGGCAATGAACGCTGGTTTACGTGCTGTTATTAAAATGCAAACGTTGCCAAATGCGTGGCACGTTTGTATACGCGCGCACACACACCTTGGAAGGGGGAGGTGTCACGAGGTTTTTTTGTTTTTTTATTTCCATTATGAACTTTGTGTTTTTATGTTGTATTTTTATGCTGTGAACCGTCCTGAGATCTTTAGATAAAGGGCACTATTAAATAAATATTTCATACATATACATATATACATTTGGGTAATATAATAATAAGACTCAGAGAGAGAGAGAATATATATATATATAGAGTGATGAGTTTCATTGTTATATTACCCAATTTTCTTCAACTCAGATGGATATAAATAGGAATAACAGGCTGCAAACCCAAGCATAAGTTTACAGCACAAAGCACATTTTTCCCCACCCTGAAAACTAATTTCCTGAGAATGGTGGGGTGGAGAGGGAAATATATTTTTTTAAAGTATAGTGTAGGCCTTTTTGTGCACGGCGGAACCAACTGAAAAACAACAACCCATCGACTTCGTGGATTATGTAGGAAGTGAGTGCGAGAAGAGAGAGAGAGAGAAATAAAAGCTGGTTCTTTACCTTTAAGGGCAGACTAAACTAATCGCTCGCTGAGGCGACTCCATCGACCCCACGGCAGAGGGCGGAAGCAACTCTGAAGCCACGTGGGACGAGGCGCTGCTGATTCTGGGGAGAGAGAGAGAGACAGAAATATAACAGCCTTTGAAATGGCGCAGCTTCAGGCTCGCTTCTTCACCGAGGACACGAAGTAAGTGAATCGTGCTCAATGGGAATCGCGGGGCTCCTGTGTACACCGCCGGGGTCTGGAAGGGCATAACTGGGTCATCGCAGCAATGGCAACTGTGATTGCTCTTAAGCAAAGGCCATTTCGACATTGCTATGCTGCCTGCCTCTTGCACTTTATGGTCTTTTGGCCTCAGCCATTCATTCATATAGATGTACATGTACGTGTATGCAATAATATCATTCATTCATTCTTATCATGGGCAGGGTGATGAGGTCAATCACATAACAGAATCTTTGGAAAACTTACCAGACTGGTTTCCAGTATCTATAACTGAAGTCAAGAACCTTATTTCACTGCTAAGAAACAATAAAGCACCAGGCGTAGATTATTTGCCCCCAGAACTGTTGAAATCTAACATCGACTGGTGGACCTCCCTGGTTGCAGCAATATTCTCATTTATTGATTCATCTGGGTTCTTTCCCGAAGTTTGGGCCACAGCAGTAGTCATCCCTATATTCAAAAAGGGCCTTGCATCCAATCCAGCTGGTTAATAGACCATTTAGCTCACTACCTGTAATTAGCAAATTATATGCAAAGCATCTTTACAATGAACTAGTTGATTGGATATGCGTATATGTGTGTGATGTGTATCCACGTGCTTGCATTTCATGGTTTTTCGGCCTCAGTCATCTCTCTCACACATGCTTCTATCTATGGCACCCGAGGATAGCAATCTGTGCATGTTGTAAAATGGGCAAAAGTGCAGGAAATCTTGTCCCAAGTGCCTTTAAAGTGCCACAGGTGGTTGGTTTGTTTTGATTCCAAAACAATTCTCTTGGGTTTGGTTGGTCATCCAGGTTTGGGGTGGATGTTACTGGGATTTGATATGGGTGGCAGGGCCCATAGTCACCTTTGACTGGACTTAACCGTCCAGGGGTCCTTTACCAAGCCTACACAATGGTATAGTACGTGGTTGGTAGAGTCTGTTCTTAAAAGGTAAAATATTTCCCATGAAGACGATGCTGGAAGTTTGAGATTGCTTTTACCCATTTCTGAATACTGTTTGCAACTGTTTTCTCTCCACAGATACGTAGTAGATGATGTTCCTTTCTCTGTCCCAGCTGCTTCTGAAGTTGCTGATCTCAGTAATGTTATCAACAAATTGCTGGAAGCAAAAAATGGTATGTTTATGTTTGAGGGAAGTGGTTTTAAAAGTTTGCCCCCTTGCTATTAGTCAAGAGTTTATTTTAGCTCTCCTTCAGGAGTCTGTAGTGGTGGTTACCACACATACAACTAATCACAGTTTACAGTTTTACAGATTTAATTAATTGTTGCCATTAAACACATGATGCTATAGATATCACCTCAGCAAATTCCATATGAACTCACATTAATTTATTACATTTTTATTCAACCCTTCCTTCCAAAACATACCTTATTTAGCAAAGCAAACTAGAGTGGAGATACACAATTTGGGGCACTAGACAATTTGTAGATTATGTATGAATTATTTATTTATCACATTTGTATTTCTCGCTTCCTCCCAAAGTGTCAGAACACTGTACATGGAGTGTTATCCTTGGAGCAATTTTTTTTTGTCGTATGGGCTAGGTTGAGAGACAGTGACTTAGCCAAGGGTCTCCTGTGATCTTTACAAGGAGCAATCTGAACCTGGGTCCCACACATCAAATTAGTACTGCCCACTTCATTATACTGACTCTCACTGTGTTACCCAGTTGTATTCCTGCTGTGGTCACAGGTCCATTTAACACAGTAAGTTTCTTGTCCAGAAAGTTGGTCCTTGCCTTCCTTGGGTATATGTTCAAATAGACAAAATCTCTGCACAATCTCTGATAATTTCTATGATTATTTGTTTCCTCATGATTGCTTGCTCATAAAAGTGTATTACGTCTAGGGGTTCAAAGAATATTACACTTAGAACCAAGATGCTGTAACATCTAATTTGCTGAATATGTAATGTGTATCAGTGATATTACTGCTGGTTTGGGGAGCTAAATCTTATCTGCTAACAAAAAACTTCAGAATTTTTGTACTCCCCTGGATAAAGTTTGGTTGCCTGTGATAATTTGGTAATATGAGTGTGTATTGTACAGGAATAACTGAAGGCTAAATTTTAGACATATTCACCAAGCCTTCTCAAATGTACAGTGTAAACTGCATCTTCTGAGTGTATCATATAAGCTGTGCA
Source organism: Lacerta viridis (assembly GCA_900245905.1). NCBI lineage: Eukaryota > Metazoa > Chordata > Lepidosauria > Squamata > Lacertidae > Lacerta > Lacerta viridis. The sequence goes on from OFHU01004568.1 coordinate 593,603, forward strand.
ACCTGACACTTTGTGTTTTCTTTGTCTCTAGAAGGCCACAAATATGTGGAATTTGATTTCCTTATCAATGGACAGTTCTTGCGCATGTCCCTGGTCAGGCACATGGAAGCGGAAAATATCTCAACTGTAAGTCATTGGGGTGGGTTTGTGTGTGTGTAGAATATAGGCTCTGGATTATGAGTAAATGTAAGAGTAAGAAATATAGCACCATCCACTTAAATTTGTGCTGATCTCCCCTTTATTGTATCGGGCTGTCTAGCTTGCAAATGTATGACAGAGCAATTCAAGCCTCCAGAGCTGCTAGCTAGAGGGGATTTAGGATTGGTTAAAAGTGTGTCTGCAGTTGAGATCTGCTACAGAGGCCTCTGTTGTTCCCATAAGACACAGGTCTGCTGCTTGCAGTAGCCAGTGTAAGGCCCTGGAACAAGGCATTCCAGCAGCAGAGATTACCCTGAATGCATTGGACCAAAAAGCCCTTGCATTCTCCTGAGAGGCCCCAGAATTTAGTCCCTTACTTTGAATTAGCCAGGATCTGGTGCAGGTAATTTGCCCCCTTGCTTTCGGGGCGGGGGGGGGCGGGCGGAGGGAACTGGAAGTAAATAAGGATTTCTTATAGGTGACCACCTTGTTTTGTTTTCAATATCTTATGTATCACTTTTCCTAAGCAACATACAAATCATAATCTTAAATAAGTATACAGTAAACTAAGTGCATCTGTGAGGTCCTGAAGGACGGTGTTCTCTTTGGTCTTGCCCTCAACATTCTTGCCTAGCGCAGGCTTAGCACTGCTGTTAAAACTCCTGTTGGGCGGTTTGCACCTGGAACATACAGGTGAAACTCGAAAAATTAGAATATCGTGGAAAGGTTCATTTCTTTCAGTAATTCAACTTAAAAGGTGAAACTAATATATGAGATAGACTCATGACATGCAAAGCGAGATATGTCAAGCCTTTATTTGTTATAATTGTGATGATTATGGCGTACAGCTGATGAGAACCCCAAATTAACAATTTCAACTTTGGGGTTTTCATCAGCTGTATGCCATAATCATCACAATTATAACAAGCACAAAGGCTTGACATATCTCACTTTGCATGTCATGAGTCTATCTCATATATTAAACTCCAGTAGCTAATGAAAACAATTGCTTACATAAATGGACTTTTCCACGATATTCTAATTTTTCGAGTTTCACCTGTAGCAATACAGGACTGCCAGTGTAGCTCAGTAAAGTTAACGGCGAGTGGGTGCTGGCTTGTACCATTCATCTTCAGCAGGTAGTCTTGCACGAAGGAGCCAAGGCTGATCATCATCATCATTTTATTTGTATTCCGCCTTTCCATGGCTGAAACTACGCTCTAGGCGGCTTACAACATGACAAGATTTACATAATTACAAACACAACGGAAGTCATAAATAAAACACATCAAAAAGTACACAACCTGATGGAAACAATTCCCACATAAATCATAAGATCTAAAACTAATGATACAACAGTACTGTCAGTAACAGCAACAGCTTTCTCAACAATACTCCAGCCGAAGAATCTGTTCAACAGCCTTAGCTTTTGTAGCTGGAGTCAGTCCACACTCCACTATCCCAGGCCAGATGGGAAAGGGCCAGTAAGGCAGGGTGCAGGTCTTCCAGGGCTCACAGCCAAGGTGGTCTCATTTAAAACAACACAGATAAAAATTAAAAACAATTTAAAAGAGGAGTGTTCTCTGCTGAGCAACAGCCGCAGCCCTTGTGAAGCCTCCTCTGCTGCAGACGAAATTTTCCTCTGAAACCTCCGTGGCTGACCCTTTCCCTTGACGTGTTTTGTGTGTGTAGGAAGAAGTAGTAGCCATAGAGTATGTTGAAAAGTACACTGCTCCTCAACCTGAGGAATGCATGCTCCATGATGATTGGATCAGTTCTATTGAAGCTACAGAAGAATGGTAAGGGAGACATGCTACTTCTTTCCTAATCTCTTTTGTCTGACTCACCACCTGTAAGATATCGCCTTGCATTATTTCATTTTTTTATTTATGATTTTTCAGTTCTATACATTTCAATGATTTTACAATCATTTTAACATTCCAAAACTCGGATTCCTTCCCCCTCTTTCTGCGGTTCCTTAAATTTATTTTTTATATTTTCTGCACACAGTGGAACCTCTACTTATGGACATAATCCGTTCTGGAGGTCCGTCCACTGGTCGAAACGGTTCACTAGAAGAGGCGTCTTTGTGCGCATGCGCATTCGGCAGCGGCACGCTTGTGCGCATGCACAGATGGCGGCAACTGCTTCTGTGCACACACAGATGGCAGAAGCCGCATGCGCGAATCGCAGCAAACCTGGTGTTTACTTCCGGGTTTGCCGTGGACGCAACTTGGAATGTCCATGAGACGAGGCATTTGTAAGTCGAGGTTCCACTGTATTCCAAATTAACTTAATTTACTCATTTATTCATCTCATTTATTCATCTGCTTTAAATATATCCTCTTATAAAACTGCAGGTTATTACAATAATCCTGCCAATGTTCTTATCTGTTTACAGTTTGTTTGTAAATATTCAATAAACCATTTCCATTCTTTTATAAAAAGTTTGTTATCTTGATTTCTTATTTTTCCGGTAAGTTTCGCCATTTCTGCATATTCCATTTTTGTATCCATTCTTCTTTTGTCTTGCATTATATCGCCATGTTGAAGGCACAGCATCAGTTTATCCATTCTTTTCCTCCTTTCCCCTCTGTCGTTTAAATAAACATATTTTTCCCCATTCAAAATCTCTACTTGAACTTTCAAACCGCACAGAAGGTAAGTTTTATATGTGAATCTAGTAAGCATTTTAGCATGATGTCCCCACAGAGAATGGATGGTGGCATTGTCTTACAGATTTGCGGCTTTAACTTGGCGTGGTATCTATAGCCCAAGTGCCTTGCCGGGAAAGGATTTTTCATTAACAAACCTCATATTTGAGCATCATATTCCAAAAAAAATGTGTCAAGTGCTCGATTAAAGCCCATAAAGTAGAAGATGTATGCTATGAAGAATCAAAGACAACCACCAAGCAGGGTTTTTTGCTTCTAAATTCCATAGGATATTGACAGGCTCCTATGACCAGACATCTCGGATTTGGTCCGTAGAAGGCAAACCTATAATGACGCTTGCTGGACATGTGGATGTAGTTAAAGATGTGGCCTGGGTCAAAAAAGGTAAGTAGATCTTACTCTGTTCAGGGTTCCAGCTTAAATAAATTTCACTGAAAACTTGCCACCCTGGATTGTTCAGTTATTTCCAATCTGAAATCCAACACATAAAGTGACACCTTAAAGGCTTAACAAATTTAGCGAAATACTTTTTTTTGCTTTCGCTGCATCAGAGTAACCTAGCCACCTCTCAACTTCCACTCTTCTTTGCGATTCCTCCTGTGCAATTGTTGCCACATTACGTGGCAGTTTTGTGTTGAAACAAAGACCTCAGGATCAAAGTCCCACTGGGTAATAATACTGTGCAATTGTTGCCACATACGTGGCATTTTGTGTTGAAACAAAGACCTCAGGATCAAAGTCCCACTGGGTAATAATAATAATAATTTATTATTTCTACCCTGCCCATCTGACTGGGTTTCCCCAGCCACTCTGGGCAGCTTTCAACAGAACATTAAAAACAGAATAAAACCAAGTGTTAAAAACTTCCTTATACAGGACTGCCTGGTGTTATACTGATGCCTCCGACTGCATTCATGGCCATTAAACTGGGAATGTGTATGAGTGACCGTCATTTTCTGTTTACTTCTACATTCCCAGTAGCCCTGTGACATCCTTCAGCTCCAAATTGATCACATCCTTGGCTTGTTTATAATCGTTTTGTAAACTCTTCATCATATTTGAGCGGGTTGGGAGAATTAGGAGAGGGCTGGTTTGGGGAAAGACTGCTATGTGAACTTGTCTGCTATGCCTGTATCCCCCAGATAGTTTGTCATGCCTGCTGCTTAGTGCGTCTATGGACCAGACTATCCTGCTGTGGGAATGGAATGTAGAAAAGAACAAAGTGAAGGCCCTTCACTGCTGCAGAGGACATGCAGGAAGCGTAGAATCTGTCGCTGTGGATGGCTCAAGGACTAAAGTAAGTTATATTGACTACCCTATCCTCCCTCCCTCCCAAGCAGCTGAGGCAGTTGTTGTTTGACATAAAAGGCAACACTACAGCATCTGCTCTCCATCTTCTGATAACTGGAAGCCTTGCACAAATAATACCTTTATTGTCAACGTACAACCTGTGTGCAATGAAATTAACCGAGCCTCCCTCCCCCCACACAAACACTCAATCTCATTGCACTCTGTGTGCTTGTCGCACAACACACCAACCCCAAAAGTCACTTGCGCTATATTGTTTTCCGTTCAGCAGCCTAACAGCCCATGGATAGAAGCTGTTTTTTTAGCCTGTTGGTACGACTGATTATGCTTCTACAGTCGCACCTCGTGTTACGATTGCTTCAGGTTGCGTTTGTCACAGGAAACGAACACGCCAAACCCGGAAGTACCGGAACGGGTTACTCCAGGTTCAGCAATTCGCGCATGCGCAGACACGCAAAATGCCGTTGTGTGCAGAAGCACCAAATCTCGTCACGCACATGCGCAGACACGTCACTTCAGGTTGTGGACCTTTCAGGTTGCGAACGTGGCTCCGGAACGGATCCCGTTCATAACCAGAGGTACCACTGTATATCTCCTGCCCGAGGGTAGAAGATTAAAGAGGTGCTGGCCGTGGTGTGAATCGTCCCTGAGAATTTTTCTTGCTCTCCTAAGGCAATGACCCCTTGCGATGTCATCTAGCGGGCTCAGGGGACAGCCCATTATATCATGGGCTGTGTTCACCACCCTCTGTAAACACTCAGAGATGTGAAATCATGGCATGGGGCATCCATCTCTCTTTCCCTCCCCCACTTCCTGATTTTCTATTCTTTTCTTCTCCAGTAAAACCATGGGGAAATTTTTTGGTGATGAATTGTTTAGCTGAAGGCTGAGGAAGGTGCTTTCAACCTCAAGATTTTTTCAAATAAAATGTAAAAGCTCATTCACCAGTTTGAATCTGGTTTGGAGTCAAATCAAGCCTATTTTACCATATTTTTCCATCTAAAAGACAGTTTTTTGCTAAAAGATTTTAGTCAAAAATTGGGGGTCGTCTTATACATGGATGTTGATTGCACAGGGATTTGGGCTGTGGCTCTGGTATGGGTGGTCTGGGCTTGGGTTCGGGCTGTGGCCCAGGCAGCCCAGGCTGTGGTTCAAACTTGGGCTCTGGCACGGGCAACCCAGACTCAGGTTCAAGCCTGGGCTCTGGCCCGATTTCTTAATTTTGTGTTCAAAAAAATAGGGGTCGTCTTATACATGTGGGCGTCTTATACATGGGAAAACACGGTGACTCACTTGAGTTAAGCCTGTTCTAAAATCAAGCTTTGGGTAGCTTGCCCATCACAAACGATAGCTAGCTAAAATGTGCCATTTTTTGTTGAAAACTGTTTTGTGGTATGTTTAGTTTTGCAGTGGATCCTGGGATAAGATGCTAAAGATCTGGTCTGCAGGTAAGATCAGTGTTTAACTGTGTGCTTCCTTTGGCCTGCACCTAATAACTCCCAGTACCTTTGTCTACAACTCTGCATGCTTACGATACATTAATTTATTTAACAGGATTTGTATGCTGCCTATTTGTAAATGAAACCTCTGAGTGGTTTACATGTGGGCGCACCTTTCTTTTCGTGAACCTGAACCACCTTTTTAGGCAAACTGAAGCTGCCCCAGGCATTGCAGTTTGAAGCTGCATGCAAGTACTTTTGCTGACTGTGTGAGAAGTTCAAAATGTGGTGCCGTGTTGCAGAATTGTAAATTCCCACGTGTGTATGTATACCAGTCCTGTGAGTTTGTAGAATACTTCGTTTTGCCATAGGGGTTAGTTCAATTAATGTGTGAACTGCACAGGCCACCTGTAACCCAGTGTCTGTCTCATAGCTCCACAAAAACATACCTCAAAGTCCTATTCATGTGCTTAACTCGCATGTAGGAACAGGGCCCGCTTCCATCTCAGTCTCGCCAGATTATGAGGATGTCCGATTCGCCTGGAGCCCACAAGCATAAGCCGCTGTTTACACGAGGAGCTTCCTTGTTAGATGTTGCCTTCAATACAGAAAGGAAAATAGGATACAACATTGGGATCAGGGCTAGGAGCGTGGCCCCACTTCTGCAACGCATGGGGAAATAGTCGCTATCAAAGGACAGGCCACGGTGACCTGGTTTCCAGACTGTAGCTATTGCAAACAAGTAAATGGGCAGGCAGATTACAACTCCTCCATCGTTGACCACAACTAACCCAAAATGCGGCAGCTAGGTTGGTGACTGGGAGTGGCCGCCAATACC